>JAJMKI010000005.1:0-600000 GCA_030569235.1 Sugiyamaella qingdaonensis
TCAAATTTAGTGACTATCGGCAACACCGTCTCGTACGACAGAGAGATGTGTGTTAGTTGCGAGGGGGGCGGTGTGAGGAGTTCGGTAACACCGCGTCCCGGGGGTCCGCGCCTCCCCTGTAAGTTACAATTGTTGTTTCTGTATTTGCTAACTGCAACGTTAATCTATGTTGAGCTCTGTTGAGCTGTGTGAGTTGCCACCGCATCCCGGGAGTGGACTGCCCTTGTAAGTTACAATCGTTGTTTCTGTGTTTGCTAACTGTTATCTAAACTGTTGTTTCATTGGTTGCTGTCGCATATTTGTTGGGATGCTTGAATAAATTATTATGATTATTGTACTATGATGTTGATGTTTAACTTATATATAATTATTAGGATGTTATTTTATAAGACAGCTATAACTTAGCGTACCAACACAAAACGTTGTATGTGACACAAAAAAAAGCTTCTCAGTCAGCTTTTTTAAATACTTCAATTTTGCTAGTTTAAGGATATATTCATGGCAATATGGATATAGTTTGGAATTATTATTTGCGGAATGGCTTTCAATATACGCCGATTCTGTTAACGCTGTTCATTTGCACGGCTGAATAAACCCATTGTAGGAAATATGATCAACGATCAATACAATGACACAAAAAAACTATTCTCTCGGCCAGAGTTTCATAAAATTTCAATTTGCTAGCTTGCAATATCTCCAAGTTGGGTTGTATTCACTCGATAATTATAATTCGAAAATATCTTCCAAATATATCGATTCTGTTCTGTTATAATTTCTCGAACGGGCTGAATTAACCCACTGTAGGTAGCGATCAGCTTATCTCAGCCTAGGTTCTAGCATTTTTTGCAAAAGTTTCAATTTTCCAAAAACCTCTGATTTCAGGCTTTTTTGCATTTTGCACGGTTTAGGAATCTGCATGCATATCAACATAATAGCTAGTCCCTGGAATTTGTTGTAAAGGATATAATTGTTATGAGCAATAACCCGATTTCCTCGACTCCGTCGCGTGTGGGAACTGCTGCGCAGTTGAGGTTGGACACCCCTACGATTTCAGAAAAGAAGTCGTAGTGCGGACCAGGCACTGGCCCCTCTAGTTGGTGGTGTACCCGTTAGCACCTAGGCTGAATCTCATGGTCGAACCAGTCTGCCAGAGTCTTCACTCAACTGCGCAGCAGTTGCTACAGCGCGACGGAGTCGCAAGATGTGTGTTGAAGTTGGCAGCCCTCAATTAGGTCAAAATGCTATGCCTACCAACTACCTGACCATTCTTTATTTGTTATTTGCTATTGAGCATGTATATTGACGCTGCAATACTGCAGTATCGGAATGTCAACGTCTCACTGATCTGTGCTGTGCTGACTGATTATGTCTGTGGTAGTTATTACGCCAATAATCGAAGCGAGAGACTTGTGCTATGTAAAATATTTGTATATTTTGTGCAAATATAACAGAAATTCACGACTCGATAAAGTCAAGCAGATCCTTATTGATTTCGTCAACATTGATATTATGAATAGCGTGTGATCCCCCTTTGTAGATCTTGAGACTGCCTTGGGGCAGAAGTTTTACTGACTTGAGTCCAGCTGCCTCAATGGGAACAACCTGGTCGTCATCCCCATGCAGAACCAGCACGGGAATATCGATCTTCTTGAGATCTTCAGTGAAATCTGTTTCCGAAAAATCCTTGATAGCGTCGTATGTTGCCTTGAAACCGGCCGTCATCCCCTGGCGCCACCAGTTGAGAATCTGCCCCTCGCTTTTCTGGGCACCGGGTCGGTTGGAACTAAAAAATGGTCCGCTGGGGACATCCAAAAAGAATTGCGCACGGTCTTTGTGCATAGCCTGTCGGAACGAATCGAAAACTGACAGCTCCAGCCCTTCAGGGTTTGCAGTCGTCTTCACCATCAGAGGAGGCACTGCGCCGACTAGAACGGCTTTCTTAAAACGACCAGTGCCGTGCTTTCCCAGGTAACGGGTGACCTCTCCTCCTCCATGGGAATGGCCTACCATCACTGCGTCTTTGACCTTGAGGTGTGCAAAAAGCTCTTCAAGATCGTCGACAAAGCTGTCCATGTTGTTTCCGTCCCACGTCTGAGTCGATCGCCCATAGCCCCGCCGGTCGTGGGCGATGACGCGGTAGCCATGGTCAGCTAGAAACACCATCTGGTTTTCCCAATTGTCGCTGCTCAAGGGCCAGCCATGAGAGAAGGTGACGATATCACCGTTGGGGTTGCCCCAGTCCTTATAGAAGAGCTCGGCTCCGTCTCTAAGCTTGAAGTATGGCATGGTTGACAAAAATGGTGCTCAATACTCGATTGGACTTCCAATTTAAATATGATGTACAGTCGTGAACAATTGTGAACAATTGTGAACTGTGAGAACTAGCAAGTTTCCAATTGAGGACGTTGCCCAGCCATACATAGCTAACCAGCTATGCTTCGGCTAGCGTAACAGCCGGAGCTGACAAAGACTAGACGTTGTGGCACGTCATCATACGTTATTCTGATTCGTACTTTGCTGACTAGCGTCGTCTCGGACAGTTTATTGACCGGCTCAGGCTTATTATCATTTAGTTATTGCTTGATTTGCCACGCTGCAGAGCTTAATTTGTGGGCTGCGCTGCCGATCCTGTCGATCTCGGCACCGCAGTCTAGCCGACAGAATATCTTTGTCTTCCCAGCAATTCACAAGCTCTAGTGCAGTAGAGACAATGGTAGAATTAACAGAAGCTGAATGCTACCCGCACTTCAGGAGTGGAAACGAACTACAGCACGCATCTTCCGACTGCGTCAAGCAACTGCTGCGCAGTTGAAGTTGAGTTGAAGTTGCATGCTCCTGCAGCTGCCATCTCATGCACTTCCAGTGGATTCTTGAGCTCTATGAACTAACCATTTTAGGAAATACCTTAGGAATACTTGAGGTATACTGAACAATTTCGTTTCGATACTAGTCACAATAACCATTACTCTCGTTGGCTTTTCGATATTGCTATTACTGGGAATTCATTTTCAGTGGCGGTATTGCTTGCGTTCTGTCGAAAGTCGCTGATTCTATTGAATTCCACTGTCACAAGAAAGGGCTGGTTTCGGAAACGAATGCTGCCGATCTCGAATGTCGCCCAGTTTTCGAGACTTCCGGGGTTTTGAACCAACACCGCTATATAGCTGAATAAATCCGCTTCAGGCGCTAGGAAATGTCAAGCAGAGCCAAGCGCATCTTACACGTCGTCACCAACGTCGACCACTACGACGACACATCCCACCCAACTGGCTTGTGGCTGTCTGAACTCACACACGCCTGGCAGGTCTTCGAGGAGAATGGATTCGAGCAGACCATCGTCAGCCCAAGTGGCGGGCCTTGTCCTCTGGAACCACGCTCGCTGGGGTTCCCCAACTACGACAAGACCGCCAAAGCGTGGCGAGCTGATCCGGCGCTGATGGCCCTGCTCGACAACACTGCCAGTCCCGACCAGCTTAACTCAGCTGATTTCGACGCCATTTACTTCACCGGAGGGCATGCGGTGATGTATGACTTTCCTGACAGCGATGGCCTGCAGCGCGTGACTCGCGAGATCTTCGAGCGGGGTGGTGTCGTGTCCTCTGTCTGCCATGGCTACTGTGGCCTGCTCAACACCAAGCTTTCTGACGGTTCATATCTGGTTGCTGGACGTAAATTGACGGGGTTCTCATGGCTAGAGGAAGTGCTTGCTCGTGTGGACAAGCATGTGCCTTACAACGCCGAGGAAGAGATCAAGAAGCGTGGCGCCCTCTATGAGAAGGCCTGGCTGCCGTTTGTCTCCTACACCGTGGTTGACGGCAACCTCGTGACTGGGCAAAATCCCGGATCAGCTAAGGAAACCGCCACGAAGGTTGTCGCTGCCCTCAAGGTATGAACGTATTCACGGATGTCTGGATAGTAGGACCAAACGATATATCAAAGCTCGAAATGCACACTCTCTGAAGTAGCTCTGGATCAGCTCCGTGATTTCGAATATTCACGACCGTAGGATCATTCTAAAACTGCAAAAAAAAGACCCCGTATGAGAAGGACTCGCAAGACCACGTCTGTAATGTAGACTAGAATACATTATATTGCAACACTCTATTCTAGACTATGATTCACTCTATGATCCTTTTCAAAGTTGAAACTATAAAGTCAACCTCGGAAAGAGTATTATAGTGTACAAGACTAATTCTAACGGGACCCTCTTCATTGTCAGATCCCAGAGCGTCGAAAAGCCTGTTAGCATACGCCATACCATAGCGTATACCACACTTGCCTTCTTTTTCAAAAGCGTCTACAATGTCGCTACTCTTTTGGCCCTCGACTTCAAAAGATACGGTTGGCACTCGCACTTTGCGGTCAGAAGTCTCGGCCCCGAATATTCGGACCTTGGGATTAGATCTCAGGTATTCAATAAGAGGAGTAACGATCTTTTCTTCATGAACAGCAATACGCTCAAACGCTTTTTCCAGCTTGGCTTGGATATCAGCATCAGACAAATCAACTGACGGTGAGATCGTTGCCTCTGGTGAGGACAAAGACAGCAAGTATGGCAGAACTGCTGTGCACCCATATGAGAGCTCGTAGTTAGGCCCTCCAGGCTGTAGTTTATACGGCTTGCTGTCGGGTGAAATGAAAAAATGGGCAAGTGACGATATCTTGTCTTGGGCTTCGCTTCTGGCGTACAAAACCGATGTGTGTGGACCATACTGCTTGTAGTAAGACCACACGTAAAAGTCCACATCAAGATCTTTCACGTCTACTCTGCGGTGTGCCGAGTAGGCGACGCCGTCAACGCACAACTGGGCTTTTGGACAACGCTCATGAACCAACCGCGCAATTCCCTTGATATCATTCCTCGAGCCAAGAATGTTTGAACAGTGAGTAACGCACACTACTCTAGTATTTGGAGTCAGCAGCAGCTCCAGATCTGACAGCTCCATTGTCAGTGTCGAAGTGTTGATTTTCCACTCTTTAAGTTCAACCTTTGCTCTTTTCGACAGCCGGACCCATGGACCAATATTGGCCTCATGGTCGGTGTTTGTACAGATGATCTCATCAGCAGGGCTCAGCGTAGGCTCAATAGCGCTGGTCAGATTCTGGACCAATTGCGTCGCACTTGCTCCGAATACAATCTCAGAAAAATCCGATGCATTGATCAGTGCTGCGGTGTATTTCTGAGCAAGCTCAATACGTTCTTGACATAATCTCGACTGTGCGTATCCACCTCCTAGCTGGGCATTTGACTGAGTGAGGAACTCGGATATCCTGTCAATTGACGACTGCAGTATCTGCGAGCCACCTGCGTTTTCCGCAAAAATAAAGTCTGACCCCTTCAGGGCCGGGAAATGGGGCCTAACTTCGCTTTCAACATCCAAAGGTTCGACCATTGTAACTGTCATTTTCAATATGAAAGCAAGACGTAGTCAACTATTAGTACTACCGAGCCCCAGGCTAAGAGCCGGGCCGCACCAACAGAGTGATCGCCGAAGCGTTTCCGAATACGGCATATCGTTAAATTCCTGCTTATCCGCCGAGATAAGCGCTATCAGATGAGGTGGAAATCGCCGGATAACCCTGTCTAGGCATTACTCGTAAAACAATCAAACGAGTGCCTGTAGCAGAAGAATTTATAAGACAGCACTTGTGTCACTGAATGTCGAGATCGAAGAACAAATACTTCACAGACATCCTCTATTCCACTATTATTTCCAATGGCTGAGGAAAAGGCAGTCTTTGAAACGACCGTTCTGTCTGGATCAGCAGTCGCGTCCGTCGAATCAAGCCTCGAAGATGGGAAAAAAGAGATTCTGCAACTTTACAAGGAAGGACAAGGTCATGTTCAGGACTACAAGGCGCTTCTTCGGAAGATCGATTATCATATCATGCCTCTGATGTGTCTTACAACCGGACTGAATTACGCTGACAAGATGGCTCTGGCATATAGTGCTCTCTATGGTATTCTCACAGAGGATAAATTAACCACGAAAGAGTTTGCGATGCTTGGATCGCTTTGGAGTATAGGTTACATGGTGTCACAGTATCCCGGGCTCGCATTCATGCAGAAGTACCACATCGGAAAGTTTCTTTCTGCAAATGTACTTCTGTGGGGAATTCTTGTCATGTCAACTGCTGCTTGCAAGAACTATAGCCAGTTAGCGGCAGTCCGATTCTTGCTTGGAGTGTGTGAGGGGACTATCACTCCGGGATACTTGCTGTTGTCTTCGCAATACTATACTCTGAATGAACAGCCAGTCAGGAACCTGACGTTTCTGAGCGCTGCCAATTTCTTCGCCATGTTTGTGGGTGGTGTAACATGCGCTATTGATGTTGGAACTCTGAAACCGGGTAGCTTTGCTCCGTGGAAAGCGATCAATCTGTTTTTTGGAGGATTTTCAGTGCTTTCCAGTATCCCACTCTTTGTATACTTGGAATCGCCTCAACGAGCATGGTGGTTGAGCCGACAGGAGAAGGCTGATGCAGTTGCTCGCATTGCCTCAAACAAAACTGGACTAGAAGATAAGACTTGGAAATGGTATCAATTCAAAGAAGGGCTTCTTGACATCCAGGCATGGCTTCTCGTTCTGGTTGTGTTCCTGGGCTGTATTCCCAACGGTGGAATCAGTACATTCGGCTCTCAGCTAATGTCTGGCTGGGGATTCACAAGCATTCAAGTGGTGTATCTGACGATCCCTCAATTTTTCATTGGATGGGCGGGATATATGTTGGCCGCCGGAGCATCATATAAATGGCAGAATGTTCAGACATATAGCATGATTGTTGCAATTTTGGCTGGGTTTGCCACCACCTTGGGAATGTACCTTGCACCAAACAAATGGGGGAAATTTGCTTGTTATTTGATATTTCTTGTCATTGGACAGGCAATTTATCAGGCTATTCAACTGATAACGTCCAATATTGCTGGGTACACCAAAAAGATCTCAGTCAATGCAATGGTTTTTATTTCATTTTGTGTTGGCAACATCGTTGGTCCCCAGCTCTTTACTACCGATGCTCCTAAATTCACGGCTGGAGTTCTTGGATGTTGTATTTGCATGGGACTGCAGTTGATTTTCAGTGTTGCCCTTCGATACTACCTGATATTGGAAAACAGAAAGCGGGACAAGCGAATGGTAGATGAAGGTATCTCGGATGCACAAATGGAAGCCGAAGGAGTAGCAGCAGGATTTGCCGATTTGACAGACAGGGAGAACCCCTACATGAGGTATCGTTATTAATTTGTGTTTATGTTTGGAATATTCTGGGGATTTTCGCAGACTCGCCTAATTCCTAATTGGTTTAATTTTGCCTGTGATAAATGATACGCTGTTATTCAAATTACAACTACGTGTAGCATGCATGCATGCTACAGCTCTAAAATGTAAGCCAGTTACGTAGCTAGCTATTAGGGGAACTATGGGACCCTTCAGAATTCAGTCAGCAATTATATACTTCATTCCTGACCATTCGCAGAAAACAATTTTTAATTTCAAAATCGTTCACTCTAGCAAATTGTCCAAGATGGCAGCTGTCGTGCTACTTAGAGTAGGATTCTCATCGAAATCGCTGCCTGAGAATGTTAGCCGCACCGATAACCTGCCCACTCTTTTAATACATCGCAGCTATAATTAAATGACATCCGAAAGAAAAATATCGCTGAAAAAAATAATAGCTCTAAAAATAACTGCACCGTCACTGTAATTGACCAGCCTGGTCCATTTTCAAATGGTTTTACCCCCTTCGGGGCTGTACAAGCTTGTGTAACTCGGTGGCTGGTTGGTGGGTGCAGCCACGTCATTTTCGTGCGGCTGCGAGATCTGGCAGAAACGCAAGGATCTCCAGGTACCTGCCTAATAAGATACAATTCAGTCCCCCCTGAGAGTCTAACCGCAGGCAGATTGTGCAGCTAATCTCGTCTCAAATGCATGCTGTGACGCGTCTCCACTAATATTTACGGGAGGCTAGCTCAGATTTCTTTCCTGCATAGTGTGTGGTTGGTCTTTTTTGGACGCCAATATATATGGATCTAGGGAGGCGCAACCGATTCTAGGCGCTTTCTGTCATACCATCTCGGGTGGGCGAATTGTAAATTTTAAAAATATTATTTACAATTCTCGATTAACGCCTTCTCGATTTTGGATTAGGAGGTTGGCTCATTGGCATTGAACGGTCTGCTTGCATTGGCTGCTGGGACTCATATAATAACTGAGCCATGGCCAGACGAAAGCAGGATCCGCCTCCACCTATTGCTGTGGTGGAGCATCGAAGTGACCCAACTGACCTCACCAGTCCGTCCTCTACTGTTTACAGCGGTGTAGCTACTCCTACCCTCACTCAGAGATTCAAGGACATTACAAAGCAAGTGATCACAAGACGAAGGCCTCCTGCCATGGTTCAGAGTACTGGGGTGTTGCCTACGGTGAACGAGAATTCACCGCCCGGCGCCAATCGCACTCTCCGACGGAAGAGAAGTGTCCTTCTCCTAAGAAATCATTCCAATCTCAAACGAACAGGGACCGTCAGACACACAAGATCACCAAGGGTCACTGGATTACAGGCTATCGCTCCTCGACCGACCGTTGAACAGCTCCAGCTTCCTGCAAATAACAGCACTAGTACGATTCAGGGATCTATACGTCCTTCTCCAGTGATTCTCGTTCGGCGGAGGTCTACAAATAGAAGCATACGTGGCTCGCCAATACGGAGGTTTCTGCAGCGTCTCTTCCGACGAAGGTCGCGCGTACGACTCAACTTTTCGCGAGATGATCTGCGTCAGCAGCGGTCGTTCGAGGTCATTGAGTCTCCAAAGCGGCGAGGTACTCGCTACCGGTTGAAGCCTTCAGACATAATGAAGTTTCGACCAATGCCCATAAGAGCTCCAAGCATTCGACGGAGCTCGTCCACAAAAATCGTTTCTCCCATGCCGGTCAATCTTGCTCGAAATAGCAGCAGTCTATTACTGACCGACTTTGACGGATTTGACTATGAACGACGAAGCCAGCCTACGACTGTTCCTGTGACAGCCCGATCCTCGTCGCTTGGAGATCATGCTATACGCCATTCGCAGGATTATAATCAGATCAGAACTGTACTGGAAAGCAGTGAAGAAGGTGATGATGATGACGGCCAACTGATCCGAACTGGCTCGGTTGCGATTCGGGTTCCTCGCAAGTCTTCCAAGCGATATAGCAGTGGCCAGTCTCAACGGGTTTCGTCACGACGATCGTCGAAAAATCCAATCATCAGCCGATTAGTGATGTATGATGGGGACAGATCTGACGCTTTGCTTTCTCGCACATCTACATGGAAATCCAAGAAATCGAACGTAGGAGCCAATGTCGAAGTGGATGATGCATTGGACTTTGTCAATACGTGGTCCACATATCTCAGACAGGCTATTGCAGTCCGAGTTATTTTGAGGCAAGAGATTCATACTTGGGAAGTTCAAGAAGAAGAGAATTGGAGAGAATCCATATTGCAAGAAAGATCTTCAGAGCGGAGTTTTTCAGATTCCGCGTCTACTAAGTCTGGTTCTTATTCATCATGGTCTTCAGATGGTTCTTCGAATGGAGATATGTTCTCTGACGTCCACAGCGACTTTGCGTCAGAAGATCAAAGCGGATCGAATGACATATATTCAGAGTACAGTTCCAACACAAACAATGATAGTGTTCCGAGCTACTTGGATACGTCTGGATCAACTAGACAGCATTCAAGAGATGTTCAAGCACCTCTTCGTTCTCCTTCCCCTCCACCTATGCAGCGGTCGACATCGGATTCTATGTCAGTTTCTAGATCCCGTTACGGCATTGAGGAGTCTTCATGGCTCGCTAGTGGGCGGCGTTTCAAGTATAGGCCGTTACCTCCTTTGCCACCTCTAGACAACCAGTTGACATCCAGGCAAGTGTCTAGTCCAGGTGCCTTGATGCAAAGGGGTGGCGTCGATGGTCAAATTCAGCCACTCACTAAGCGGAGGGCAGAGCATGATGAGAGCGACCACATCATCAGCGATATGTACAGAGAACTCGAAGAGCTCGAAGCAAAGGCAGGCAGGCTGCAGGAACTTGTCCAGCAAAGCCCTTCAACGCTTTCAGGGTCTCAGTTTGATGCACCCACATATCCATCCAGTCGTACTGTATCCCCCAAGTCATCCTTAGGACTAAAGCGAGGAGGCATCAACCGACGACGCCCGCGTAATAACCAACTTCTGGACAACAGAAAGTTGAGCGAATCAATCGAATCCAGCTGGGACAACCATGATTCTGACACGAGTGGAACCCCACCAAGCGAGAACCACTCTGGTATTGCGAGTAACGACTACTACCGCATTCCAATTGTTGCATAGCTCACGTCTTGATTTTCGTTGACCTTTTTTTTTTAATTTTTTGCATTAATGATTGCATTTTTCATGGTGAATCAGCTCAACACCCCGTCATCATCTTGCTTATTTTGTTATTTTTACTGCTACTTTATTACTAGCATCAATATGAATATACTTCATACACTTCATACACTTCATACACTTCATACACTTCATACACTTCATACACTTCATACACTTCATACACCTCATACACTTCATACACTTCATACACTTTATACACTTTATACACTTTATACACTTTATACACTTTATACACTTTATACACTTTATACACTTTATACACTTTAAACACTTTATACACTACTCTTCGTGTACTTCAGCATCAGCGTGTGTGGTGTCTGTACTCTAGTTCATGATTGTTCATACTTTTCAATTAACATTGTGCTGTCGGCGGTGTTTTCTTATATGCATTATGGAATCGCAATGTCCGTATTATATTACTCATTGCTAATCTGGAGGACGGCTAATGGGCTACAACTAGATTAAAAAAATCCAGTCAGCTAATTTTATGTTTATCTATTCTTCTATATTAAGTTAAGTGACATTGTTCTTACAATGCTCTTCTATATCTAAAGTATATGCTTGTCTACATTCCACTTCCTTGGTAATAAATCGCTCAAGTCCACCCTGGACTGCTTGAAATCATCTACATTGTCATTAAGCCCGCGGAAATAGTCTCCGATAATCTTTGCAAACCATCGTGGTCCTTTAGGCGTAAACCATCCCAGATGCCCCCCGACATCCGTTGTTACAAGAAAAGTATAAGGATTCAGCGACGCTTCGCCATAAGGAATACCGCACTCGTGAACGATAGGATCATCGCGCGAATTCAGAATAAATACTGGCGTTCTAATAGAAGTCAATCTGTGCACGCTGCTGGCCAGCCTATAATAGTCCTGAGCAGTGTCGAATCCAAAAAAGGGCGCCGTGTAAAGGTTATCAAAGTCACTCAAGTATCGCGGTTTCGGCTTTTCCAGTGCCTTGGTCCATACTGGCGAACTTTTCAGAGTATCTTTGTGGTTCTTTAACAGCCGGAGAAGGTTTTTAGTCATTGTAGTGGAGTAGAGGTTGTGGCCCAAATAGCTACTCTGTAGGTGGTAAGCACTGGCTGAAAGGTCCCATGGGTTAGCAACCACACAAGCACCATCAACTTCAATGCTATCTCCCTCTTGCCCCAAGTAGTTGCCGAGAATAGATCCGCCTAAACTGTATCCCACCAAGTACAACTTCCTCTTAGGTTGAGTTTTCCGCACTAGTTTAACAAAACGCCGAATATCTTCGGTCATTGCTGCACAGAATAGCTGGGGAGTCGTAATTTTCGTTCGATTACAACCTCTGCTAGTGACGACAACACAGTCGAATTTCGATTCGTCTGATCGATCAGCATTTCCAGCAAGGATATTCGAAATGACCGCTCGAACATACGACTCATGGGATCCTCCACTGAGGCCATGCAGCGTGATGAGTAGCGGACGTGAAACTTCGCCGTCGTCAACTTTGACAACTTCTTCAGGCGTCAGGTATCGAGTTCTGACCGGATACTTTGGCACATCTTCGACTGGCTTATACTTCAAGGCAGCCTGCCATTCCATAGCCGAGGCTGGTGGGTCTATCGCATAATCCACCGAAACAGTAGCTCCGTCTTCCCACTGGACCAGTCTTCTGCCGTAGTATACTTGATCAACAGATTCAAAGTTGGCACCAGCGGCGTACATGGTCTGCAAGTGACCGTTCCCAAGAAACGGGTTGATCCAGAACCACGACCCGTTTTTCACAGCTGGAACACATTTTTCAACAAGCTTATTAAAAGCAATATACCCGCTGCCGTCCTTTAACGGTAGTTCGACAGGTTTTTGGGGCGAATATGCTCTGACTACAGACCACAATGAATACCAAGACTTGTTCCACCTTTTGAGCACCATCAGAATGAAAACGAGCCATATTGCCGACATTTTGGAATCTCGCAATAGTTTGACGACCATCGGTCGCCACCTCCTTTCAACCCTCGATACCACAGCCATCTTGGGAAATGGAAACGTTATATATGGATGAAAATCCTAGCGTTTTTTTTCTTTGGATGCGCAATGCCAATCTTTACGGACTCGGCCAAAACTAAGTCCCGAATCTCAGCCGTGCGGTCGGTAGATTGATAAGATAACCACTGATCGCCCATCGGAAAAATATCTACTATTCACGACGATCTGGGAGAGGGACCCTACTTTCTTCTGAAATGAGCATTAGGTGAAATCTATTGCGACATGGTATGATTATTCTGGACATTTGAGGAAAGACGATAAGTTAACAGACTATAATATCAGCTATTAGTTACAAGTAACTAGCTCATGAGGCCTAGCCAACCGATGCCTGATGGTATAACCCGAGTCACTTGCAAACCTATGATAGTTCAGCTGGCCTGTAGAAATTTGGTCGATCCCCCTTACTGGTGATATACTCAAATTTTCTGATCCAATTGGGCTGTTTGCAGAGTGTACGGCAGGACTTTGGTATAGCCGAGGTGCATTGTCCCTCCTAACCTCTGAAGTCGATATCGTACAGATACTGAGAAATCTATTAATCAGACTGAGAACTGCCATCATCACCAGATGATTTAAAAACATGTACATTCTCAGGAAAATACCAACAAGTCGGTTTGTAACAGAACCATTGTCTGTGTCTAGTGGACTCAGACCAGCGTCAAATAGTTGCACTCTGATATCTGGACGACGACTAGGCTTGCGATTCAGCCATTATAATAGTAAGGCTCTGGACGAGGATATTCGGCCCAAAGTGACTCTCCCACAGCTGCGCAAACTGTGGAGGAACAAAACGCCTATTTCTATGATCACTGCTCATGACTATATATCTGGACGATTAGCGGACAGAGCAGGAGTGGACATGATTCTTGTAGGCGACTCGCTCTCCATGGTGGCTATGGGTCACGAAAACACCAACGAGATCGAGCTCGATGAAATGATATACCATACGAGAGCTGTCTCGCGAGGAGTGCAGTCTGCATTTCTCATTGCGGATCTTCCATTCGGGTCCTACGAAAAGTCTCCAGATCAGACGGTTGAGTCTGCAGTCAAAATGATCAAAAAGGGTCGAGCGGAAGCAGTGAAAATAGAAGGAGGCCAAGAGCTTGTGCCGGCTATTCGCAGGCTGACATCATTCGGTATTCCGGTGGTGGGGCATATTGGACTGACTCCACAGCGCCAGACGTCGTTAGGAGGTTTCAAAGTCCAGGGCAAAACCGCTGCAGCGGCATTGTCTGTGCTGGAAGACGCTTTGGCGCTGCAGGATGCTGGTTGCTCATTGCTGGTGTTGGAGGCTGTACCAGACCGAGTAGGAGCTCTTGTCACAGAGAAGCTTAAGGTTCCTACGATAGGCATAGGTGCTGGGCCAGGCACGTCTGGACAAGTGCTTGTGCAGCTCGACATGCTAGGCGGATTCGACAGCTTTGTGCCGAAGTTTCTGAAAAAGTACTCGGACTACCTCTCGATCAATGTGAAGGCCATCAAGACGTACAGCGCAGAAGTCAAGTCCCGAGCGTTCCCAGGTCCCGACCATGTCTATACGATCAGTGACGACGAGTTTGCCAAGTTCGAACAGGCTGTCGGTGTAAATAGCAAAACATAATGAGTGCAAAATATGAGCATGACTTCGAAATATGAGTATGAGTATGACTGCAAAACAAGCATGACTTCGAAATATGAGTATGAGCACGAATGCATTTTTTCTAGTGCTGATAGATTCGTATATTACATTCGTATATCTATCAATGTGAATGTGTATGTCCCATGCAATTCTGTGTGGACTATTCTACGTTCAGTATTCTACGTTCAGCATTTCTACTTCAGCATTTCTACGTTCAAGCATTTGTACTGGCAAGCATTTCTGACCGAACCAATGCAATTTTTTTTTTAAAAAAAAAATTACGTTCAGAATATTTGCAATCTATATTCCTGCGTCATCTTTGTCTATATTACAGCATCACTAATCCAGTAGTAACGAATTGCCGTCACGAATAGGCATTTTGCGCCCCCTCGTGCTCCTCCCTGTGTTCTCCTCATGGTCAAGACGGAAAACCAGCGTGCGACCAAACTCTGGCGCAATGACATCGTTGGGCATTTGCTCGTCAGCTGCCAGCTGGTGGAGCAGGTCGCGGGGCTCTAGGAAATGCTCGTCGCTCAGAACAAAAGTGCCCCAGTGCACACCAACCATTTTATGTGCTCCGAGGTCTTTCATGACTTGTATAGCCTCCTGTGGGTTGATATGCTGGGGCCGTAAATGCCACCGAGGAGTGTACGATCCACAGGGCAGCATCGCGACCTGGCAGCCACTGCCAAAGATCTGTTTAATGCCCTTGAACAGGTCTGGAGAGTATCCAGTGTCGCCTGCATGGTAAAATGTTGGAGATCCTTTTCGCAGAACCATGAACGAGCACCACAGAGTCGTGTTTGAGTCCACCAGCTGTCTTCCAGACCAATGCATTGCCGGTGTACATGCCACTTCCCATCCTTCTTGTGGAGAAAATGGTAGCGCAGTCTTTGTCCACCAGTCCATCTCCCTAACATTTGTGATGCCGATTTTCTCAAGATGCTTGCTGACTCCCGTGGGCACTACCCATAGAGCCTTGTTGCCGATTTTGGCTGCTGTGTCCAGCTCGAGATGATCCGGATGGTCGTGGGATACGAGCACAACGTCTATAGGAGGCAGCACATCAACATCACAAGGAGCTGGGCTGATCCTCTTCGGTCCGATGTACTGGGATATGAGATGGTCTCCAATACAAGGATCAGTGAGAATATTAAGTCCTGGAAGCTGCACGTACGCACAGCTCTGTCCCAGCCATGTCAGAGTCATTCTGCTGGCCAGCGGAGGCACATCATCAGACCGATATAGGCTGGCTAGTACCCGTTTGTAGATTGGCATAGTGTACTGGCTCGCGGTCTGGAACATGAGCTCAAAGTCCGGTTTTCGCGTCGGGAGCACATGGCTGATGGTCTTTGAGTCTGGCGGGACAGTTCCACGAGGCTCTGCGTGGAAAAGCTCCATCAAACGGCAGTATGCAAACTCGAAAAGAGTCTGGGTGCGGTACTCGGTGAACGGGTTTACAAACTGCCCGCCCACCACCATGGATCGGAACTGTGTGACAGGCCAACTGACGGTTTTGGCACCGTCCAGGTCGCTGTCGAGAAGACTCAAGCGAGCCCGTTCCGAGATCTCGTACGACGTCCGCAACTGCACATAGGCAGAGAATGCCGTATAGCCTCCGACGACGCCCAACCCAACTTTGAGCTTGGTTCCAACTCGTCGGGACGCCATCAGGAAAAATTCAAAGGCGTCTGCTGCGTTTCTCCAGCACCGGTTTACATTTTATTACCTTCGTGATGCACGTGATATCAGCACGATCCGATGCGATGCGAACAATCATGCGATGAGAGTACAGCTGTCAGCGGACTGGTTCTCAGAGAACCTTTTCAATCATTGACACTTAGAGTCGCACATTCTAAGGATGTATACGGCATTACTGTGCTGGATAATTGAAACCAAGTACTGTTAGGGAGAACTGCTAAGAGAACTGCTACAACGCTCCTGTGAATATGCCGGGGGCGATCAAGAGCTGTCACTCTGACATGTATTCTGAGTAAAAAACAATGTTTGTAACATTAAAATTCATCTTTATGGAATTGATGTATTTTTTCTAGTATAGTTGGCCAAGACAAATAGGTTGTCAAAGCTCGCTTTTTCGTATTTTGTCGACTGTATATTGAAATACTGGTACTTGGACTTCGTATGTTTCGTTATTGCCTATTTGGGAATTGCCTTATAGGGCATTCAAATAGGAGCCTACGCTGAACTCTCAACTTGAACTCCACTATGCCGCGAACCACAAAGAAGTCAAAGTCGGGGCCGACAGCGGGCCAGCGTAAACTGACGAGCTCGTTCAAGGCATCTAAACAGGATAGCTTTATTGACACAAAGAAAGATCTTCTCAAGTCGAACAAGACAGACGACATTGCGACAATTGCGGTTGAGCCACCAAAGGCAGAACAACCCTCGAACGAAAGTATCGATGAGAAAGTCGACGAGAAGATCAAAGACCAAGAGCCCCAAGACGAGCGGGAGCAGCTCGACCCAGATGCGGAAAAGTATAAGCGGTATCTGGTTGATACTGTCAAGGGCATTGCACCTCCAGTGCATCAGGAAAACGACAATGCTGCCGACAAGGTTCTCAAGCAGTTCGACTTGACGTCTGCATTTGGCCCAGCAGCAGGTCTCAGTAGGCTCGCCAGGTGGAAGCGAGCCGATAAACTGGGCCTGAATCCACCTGCGATTGTGCGCGAGATCCTGGAGACTCGCGAAGGATCCACCGACGTGCGCTACAGCGAGTCCTATCTGCACGGATACGTATAATCGGCAAGCCTCGTTGTATTTATTGAATTACGTTGGAATTTTTGTATTGAAAAGAATTGTGCTGCCGATTGTATGTTTCAGACTAGTCAAAAGACATTAAGACATCATATTGAAGCTGCAGTCTGTATACGTTGTAAAGTCCATGAGCTCTGCTTTGCTAAAGTATGTCGAGCACGATCAAAGGTGCTGGATTTATTAGCAATTTTGCTTCCTTGCTGAACATTGGCTGAATATTTGGCTGAATCTTATCAATGTTAAACTGCTATTTAATCGGGTCATTATGTCGACCAGCGTTCAGATTATCGTGCTGGCGGTGCGTTTTGTAGTTCTATCTAGCCACTATTCTCTCTCTGTAGAGTGTATCATTATGCTACAACTAGTTTTCAGGAACATCCTCTAACTGTACGATGCGCTTGGAAGCTGGCGAAAGAGAGCCTGGTACTCCACCTGGCTGACCCTGCTGGGGAGCGCTGACCTTGATGTTGATTCCTCGCTGCTGCAGCTGTGCAATGAAATCCTGTTGTACAATCTGGAGCTCGTCCTTAAAAAGTGTCTGGTTGAGGCGGTTCAATTCCTCTTGGCTCCGTGGCGCCTGTGGGGATTTCAGCACCTCTGCTCGTCGAGACTCGACCTTTTTCTGGATATCGCCCATCCTGCTCGCAATATACATTCGCACCTGTGCGTCGATGTTGATTGTCCCAGAAGGAACAGGTCCTCCCGGCCCTGGCGAGCCTGGACCTCCAGGAGCAGCACCTCCAGGCGAACCTCCAGGAGCTGCAACCGTCGCACTTGCCAACCCTGCTGGCAGTGCAGCCGGAGCATTCTGGGCATTTTTGGCGCGAAGACTGTCCTTCTTCTTCTTTCGCAGCTGGCGCAGCTTCTTGTCCTTCTCTGCCCGTACTAAGCTCGGAGGCAGCGCTTTTTGGCCATGCCAAGCCCACAATGGCATGAAGCTCTCAAAGAATCCCACGTCCTCGAACAGGTTCGGGAACAGCCAGATCCCTGGCGACGCCACAACCGCCGTGATCACATAAAGGATCAAACGGATAATGGCGATCCCAAAAAATGCGCCTACAAGACCCAGCATGCCCATCGACAGGTACCATACTCCGATTCGCATCTTGACAGGCCATAGCGGGAACAGGACCACAGCAAAGATCACTGTCAGCGCCAGTGCTGAGTATCCGTATGTGCTCAGAGGCACCGGCTCGTAGAACCATACATAGTACATGTCGTCGCCAAACTCCTGCTTGGGCACGATCTGGAGTACTGGCACGCCTGGTGCTGGCTTGAGTCCGTTCTGAACAGCCACCTGAGTTTCGAGTTTTTGGGCACGAAACGCCAGCCGATTGAGTGGCAGCGTCCGGAACGTCTCAACGGCCTCCAAGTGAGTGGTGATTGCCGGTAGATGCTTGTTTTTCGCTCGTGCAGCATTATAGTCGGGACTTTCGAGCGCTCGCAGCGCTCGCTTGACTCGGAAAAAGTCGTAGCGCTTGCCGTTGAGAATCCCGGGTCGCTGCTTCAGCAAGCTGTGGTGACGGAGGTAGTTGAACACCGCCAGCGACTCGGGAGTCACTTCTTTCAAGTTGGGAGGGCCAACCTGGACTTGAGACATGGTGAAGTCAAGAGGTTACGTGTGAAGAGCGGCTTCACCAAAACCCAATATCAGGCTTGATCGCTGGGTTGATCTGACCATCAATTGCTTTACTTGAAAACATTTTTGTATTTTAATTGAGTAAGCAGATAGCTTTCTTTAGTGGCTGTATAGATTGTTACATTGGAACGTGCTACAGAAACAACTATTGCTGAATAAGTTGACCGTTGTAGCTCGCATTAGTTCGAGATGGATCTGCAGCAAAATTGAATTATGCACAACTGAACCTGACAGCAGCAGTCAGTTACAGGCACGTTCCGCCAGAAGGCATAAATATTGAAATTCCGAACAAAACTCAACAGAACCGTTTTCAGGCTGGATATTTGCCGAGGTTCGGCCCTGAAATCATTATAGTCGTCTAAAATATGACCAGCACATGTCTGTGCTCTACTCGAACACCATCTCCAGTGCCCACCCACGCCTCAACTGCGCAGCAGTTGCCACAGCGCGACGGAGTCGCAAGAAATGCGGTGTACAAGATCAAAGGTGCCCAATCGGTGGTTGGTGATCGGTGTTTGCTTACAATAACCAACTTGTAATGCTGAAATTCAAGAGCTCTCGTTTCATTTTCACAGTAATACGCTTGCACGCGAAGTCATTATTATTATCATGCTAACTGTCATGCTACTAGCTAGCACACATCGTGTAATTCGTAGTCCAGTCCTATCAACTGTAATGGTTGAGCTTCCACAGCCGTGCTCGCCCACCCTCGTTGCCAATCGTCAGCATCTCAGTGCCTGGTGTAAAGGCAACTGCCGTGACACGGCCAAGAGGAGTACCAGATGTTGGCCAGTTTTTAAACACCGTAAACGACGGCACATGCACAAGCCTGAAGGCGTCTCTCTTGGCTCTGCTTCCCATAGCGAGCATTTGACCATCTACAGAGAACTTAAGACTGCTAATTGGCGTCACAAGCTGCTGCAGAACCGCCTTTGGCTTATATATAGGGCTCTCTGCTTCTGAAAGTCGGACACTGACAGTCGGGTGGAGACGGTCGTATACATTGACAACACCACTCTGGCTGCCAATTGCACACCACCGGTCGTTTTTGCCTCCCAATGCAAGCGTTGTAGCTCCAATACCTCCTTCATCTTTCCACCGACCTGAGAACCGGCGAGCCGTCGAATCCCACTCCCATACTTCACCAGCCTTGGTCACTATTGTGACGTTGCTGTTGCCCTGCCATGCAATATCGGCGATAACTCCATCGACTTTAGCACCTGTCACCCACTGTCCACTAGTCGCAGACAGCACGTTCATCCACCCACTTCCACCAACCAATGCAATATACTGCCCACAAGGAGACAGTTCAAACTTTTCCATGCTTCTCTGCGTCTGCTCATGCCCATACATCCTCGTGATGGTGTCAACCTTGCCAGACTCAATGTCCCATATGTACAGATTGCGTCGTCGACCACCAGCAAATACCCGCCGTCCATCGACGTGGAACTGGGCCATTTGGAACGGTGAAGTGCGGACATGTAGTGACGTTGCAACTGGGTTGGTCTTGCCGTCGATATGGTACATTCGCAAAGTCCGGTCGTAGCCACCAGACAGCAGTAGTGGATGTGTAGGATGGAAATCGAGCGTCTGCACTGCGGAATGCGACACCGCTGCTGCATTTGCGTCTTTCAGGCGTGAAATATCAAGCACACTTGGAGGGAGCAGCCGGGGACCCGACGCTGATATGTACGTCGACTGGGTCTTTAAAAGTTTTGATAAAGGATCAGAGGTCCTGACCTCGTCATCCTCACCGACCTCTTCATCGGAAGAATCCCGCTGATTGTCGGCAACAGCAGGGGTTGCCCACTGGGGGACTGGGTACATTTTCTGGAACCTGGCTCTCAGTCGCTTATTGTAGTCTTTGCCATTAATAGAGTCTTCTTCTAATGAGGTTCTCAACTTTCGAAGTCTATCAGTTGATGAAATAGAAACCTGCAGTTTCTCATCGTCGCTATCAATCCATGCAGCTGATCCGCCATGGATATCTAAAAGATCGTCGCTTTCAGAGTCTGCTTCTGATTCTGAACCCGAATCATTAGCATCAGAGTCGACATGCATTGCATCACCATTTTCTCCCTCGTCGATGAAGAACAAGTTCTCATCCTGAGACAACGTAGTGTCAATTCGAGTGTCTCCATCTTTCTCATTATCAGTCACTTCAGATGCTTCGTCTGCTCCGGACTCCTGTTCTGAGTCTGTAACATTCCATGTATCTAGATCAAGAGCCTTCAAACCCGATTCAAAGCCATCTGGGTCCCCGAAAACAATCTTTTCCAATTCCAACTCCTCTTCATCTTTCTCTGCTATCACATGTGGCTCCTCTACCGCTTTAGACTTTTTCGCCATTGTGATGAAGAATAAATATATGTTACAATTGAATTTATTCGTAGACCAAATATATTTTTTCCATGTACATGGATTTTTCATGGCACGGCTGATGTTGCCTAACCCATCGATTTCAAAAGGTTGTGGAATCAGCTAACAAAGTGTAATTGGTCCCTTGCTATAACTTCACAAACCAATCATCAAAGTTCCTCAAAAGTGTACCATCCCATCTAAGGTGTTATATTTGTTGAAAATTGAGTTGATCGCAAGACAATGTCAAATGGAAGATTTACGTCTGCACAAACAGTACCTTTCTCACGTGACTAAACTCATCTGGAAAATAAAGTAAATCGATAACTTGACATGCATAAAAAATATATATTTTGACGAGAGCTAGAAGCGTAAATTAGATGGAAACATCTCTAAATGTGAGTGATCTCGAGCATGCGCAATTTGGCTAACTTTAGACCGCTGAAGATGTCACGAGATATCTTCGTAACCAAGACGTCAGTGGTCGGGAGCGCTTGGTAGTAGCAGAAAAACTGCGCTCTGGCAACCTGAATGTATATCTTCCACAAAAGCAAGTCCTTCTACTAGAATGGATCCTTCGCGCACTTGAAGGGCTTGATAAATCGTCTGAAGAGTGGTGGATATTGCCAGAATCTTGGTCTCTTTTGGGGGAACTGTGGACTGAGCTCGCACTGGACAGTAGCTCCAGGGAACTTTCTATTAAGAATCATAGTTTCATCGTGACTGTATTGTCTCGAGCAATATCTGAGCTGAAACCTCCTATTTCAGATGACATTTTGAGTTCAATTGCCAACGCCATTAATACTATAAACAGTTCAAAATGTCGGTTGATGATTGGAAGATCTCTTCAGCAGGAAAATGCAAACATCACAAAACTAATGGAATCTTACGTCGAATGCCACAGGCAGCTTGGAACAACCACTTCAGTTGGTCTCAAACTCAGGTTCCTTGGAAGTGTTCTCGTGAATACTACACAGCACGTACTAGACAGAGGTGTTAAATGTAAAGGTCAGGCTGGGTACAAGGCATTTTCTGGACTTCTAGAGGAATGGGCGACTGACTATGAAGACCCATTCTTGGAATCACTAGTTGGATCATTTGTGAAAGAAATAGACTCGGAGTTTAACTTGAATGCAGTTCTCAGTGGACTGCAGCACACAACTGAAGTGGGTACCTTGGTTGTTCATTTCTACGAACGCTTAATGGATTCAGAAGCTTCGCGGCTTTCGGCTGCAAAGCATTTCTCATATCTGCTGTCTTCTGCCGGCTCCTCGAAGCGCCACCTTCTCGAACTATGTGGACAGTTCGGGCAGAAAATTGCATCGCCATTGTTAAAGCAAATATTGGATGATGAACTATCGCTAGTTACCAAAAACGGCGACTGGCAAACACTTCAAATTTTGCTAAAACTCGACCCAAGTGCGCTACTGCACGAGTCTGATAGATTGAATGATCTGCTGGCAAAACCTGACTCGCAACATGCTGAACGGTTCATTATCGAGTGGATAAGAGTACATTCTCAGTCCCGCTTACTGACCAATCTATTTGGCAAGTGGGCCACTGAGTTCGTATACGCAAATGATTTATGGAGCAGCGAAGAAGTCATTAATGAGTTTACTCTGCATCTTCCGAGTTTGACTGTACACCAGTTCAGTTCGGTTCTTTCAGGACTTGTAACTTCTCAGCAGACGAGAAAAAGAAAGCGATTTGATGTTTCTCCAGTCTTGGCTCTTCTCTCTAGCTTGTTCTCTTCAGTACCAGATAAGATAGAGCGGTTGCAAGACGAACTGGAAACAATTCTGACTAAGGACTATTCCCACAAAGATCCCGGAAGCTGGACTGTTCGTTACCTCGTACTTTCTCTGTCTCCTAAACTTTGTGAAAAGCTGGAATTTGGTGCTGTGACAGAATTTAAAGAAGCCAGATGGCTTGACTATTTTTCTGTGGCTTTCCGTCTCGAGGAGTGCATCAGCATTGATAGTTTCCAGAATGTTGTTGGAGTGTTTTTGGAGTTTTGCAAGCAATATCCAAGTATAGCATTGCCACAAATTGCCAGTCGATGGCTCATACTGGTAAATGAAAAGTTTTCGGAGGAGCATGTGAAAACTATAGCTCGTATCTTTGTGAAGAACCCTGTATACCTCAATAGTCTGTCGGAAAACGAGTTGTTTTACGAACAGACTGCATTCTGTCTAGCTGTAATTGACGAGATTGTAAAAATCAAGGTTAACAAGAGACCTGATCCTCTCGTCATGCAAGCCTTGACTCTTTTTCCAGTCGAGGTGTATTCTCGCTTTCAGAGATTACATCTAGTCGATACTCTTCTGCATTTCATCAAGCGGGACAATAGCCAGCAAATTGCATATGCTGCATTGCTGAAAATGCTGTCACGGCCCTCCTATGACTCGTCCCTTTTTAGAGTCACGTCAGAAATCATCCACCTGATTAGAAAGTCACTTGTTGGCCAAGACGATATCAAGTTTGACATCTGCGATGTTGTGATCAAACATCAGATTGATCGGGATGACGAAGTTTCCAAGGAATATTTATTAAGTCTAGTAGAGCAGGCCAAAGCTCAGCTGAAGTATGAGTTTAAGCAAGACAATATCTGGGTTGTTAAACTGGGCACTCTTTTGGTGTGCAGGTCTGTTGGTGGTGATGATTTGAAACACCAGCTGATTGAGGGAGTGTCTAAATTTATTGCTGCCAATGCTCACCGATGCTTAGAGCCAGGCATTGTGGTTTCACTGGCTGATGTCTTGAAATGTCTTGAATCAATCGGTGTACATGATGCCACCGCAAGTTTTTCCAGCTTGAAGAGCAGCCTCGGACATATTGTTGTTCTCGCATCACAGCACGATGAATCTTCTGAGAGTATCCGGCTTGTTAAGTCTGCATTCCAAGCGCTCTGTTTGACAACGAGTGGCGATGGTGTGGAAGAATTTGTTTCCCTTGCTGCATTGTATTCTACTGTTGGTGGTGACGATGATGAATTAGCTGGCAGTTTTGAGAGGGCAGTCTCTCGGTTAAACCAGCTACAGTTTGAAAGCTGCTTGGCTATTCTGACTGGCGCTATATCTGTGTCGAAGAATGCTGGTCTATTCCGGGCGTTCAAGCTGTTGGCTTGTAGCCAGTTGGTAACGGATTACACCATTCGCATGACCAAGGCTATTGCAGTGATTTTCGGGATCAGTGCTAGTCTGGACGAAAATTGTCTAGTGTCCATCCTGGAGCTGTATGATATACTTCTTCGAGAACGACCTAGCACTGTCACACAACACGGCCTTGAGTTGATAATGGTGACAGTTTCAAGAATTGCTGACTACAATGGGCCACGTTTCACCTCAAAAAATGGACCCAATAGGCTGTTCATTCTTTTGACCAGAGTTTTGTCTTCTATTCTTCTTTTTCACCGCCATCGTATAACAGGACGACATCATCTTATTATTGGGGCTTTCACATCGCTGCTCAGGTGTTTGACTATGGAAACTAAGTCGAAGAAGAACATTGTATGTGCTGAATGGGTTCATTCTGGTCAACAGAAATGCGGTTCGGACAGTGCTGTTGCATATTCCCGTCTTTTGAGCAATCTTTGCGAACCACCTGCACTGTCAGTTAGGGAGAAGGGTGGTAAGAGTAATCTGACATCTTCCACTCAACTCACCAGGAAAGCTTTGTCTCGACATTTGGGCTCACTTCTGAATGGCTATATCAAGCTAACTCTGATTGTTGGATTTCCGCCGGAAGTAACGAATGCACTGCGTCCCGGATTTTATAATGTTTTCGATGTCTTGGGGACCGATGGACTCAAGACTGCTAATTCGCTAATGGATTCTTCTTCTAGAGTCCTCTTCAAGACGATGTACGATGATTACAGAGCCAACGGAAAGTGGAAAGAGGATTAGCGTGCAATATATTAATTATATGTAAATAATGCGCAGTTTGATATGTATATATGTGGATGTATGTTTTTCAACATACTGAAATGTAAGTACAAATAATTCAACCTTCAATATCGCCTTCAACTTCATCTTCTCCATCGTCAAAGTTGGAACTGCTGGTTGTATCAGTTATCCCACCTCCAGTCAAATAATCAAATACCATAGGCTCGCCTCGGAAACTATCTATGTAACTGAAAAATCCGTGAAACACGTTCTCTTTGGCCTCCTCAGAGTATATTTTATCATAAATGTGTTTCATTTTGAAGTCTTCGATCTCCTTCTCCCATTTGTCGAATGACAACGGGTCATATCCAAACTCCCCAAGCCTGGTATTATAGCCTTCATATACGGGCCGTTCCAACAGCAGTCCCAAGCTCGGAGCTTTTGGAATAATCATTCGCTCTTTTTCAAATGCCTTGGATATCAGATCCACTGAACTGCCAGTGCGTACAACCAAAGTAGCCATTGCAACCATTTTTCTGATCTGATGAAGCATAAACGACTGCCCGTGGATTTTGATAGATACCCACTCGGTCCCGTTGATTATCTTTGGGTCAGATATATTCAAGCTTTTCATAAATCGCGCACAGCTCGGGTCATTAAACGGCTTGCCCACGGTGAAATTGTGGAAGTTGTGATGTCCTTCGTACTGTTTGAAAGCATTCCTGTATTTTTCAAGGCGTTCGTCTGACACTCGATAGGCTCGTCGAAATTGATTCTCAATAGATTTTATCCGTTTGACCAGCGCCTGAACGGCCACCTCTTCCTCACTTGGCTCAGGAATGTCGTCTTCAGCGCCAGGTTTTGCCTCAGCCATTTTTTGTTCAACATCATACGACTTTGCAACGTCATCCGCACTGATGCCTTCTTGCGCGAGCTTTTCGGCAGCAGCTTTCCAAAATTTCTCGCCCTCTTCATCAGTTCGCGGCGAGTCTTTATTGACTTCAGCAATTCGCTGTGCCATGGCACTTGATGGTTTGGGCGGGAGTAACACGTAAGTCGGAATCATATACTCGTAAATTCGAGAGGAGCACATTTTTCGACATTCAAAGGACTTGTTGGTTCGGAAATACCCCCACATACGGATCGATTCCGGCAAATGAGAGTTGATCTTCTCAACAATGTCTTCGTCTTCGATGATGAGTTTCAATGAAACAACGTTTCCACCAGCATGAACACCTTTATCAGTCCGTGCTGCTCTAGCAAACGACGACTTTTTCAAGTCGTCAGCATTGTCTTTCGAAATGGCACCTGCCTTTACAAATGCTTCGAAAAGTTCTTCTTCAATTGTAGCATTCGGAGGATTCATCTGCATGCCATGGTAACCTGTACCACAGTAACCAACCATACAGGCGACTTTTCGTTTCGGCTTTCGAGGCTCGCGGACTTCGCCTTCCTTCAACTCTCGAGGCAGTCGTGGGCCGGTATCAAATCTGTATTAGTTTAACTGGTTCTTTCTCTCATGTCTCGATATATCGTTACCTCTTATTTGGACGTTCGTCCTTACGCTTTTTGTTTCCATATTTGCGCTTATTACCCTTCTTATTTGTAGCATCCCGATTCACAGTATGTGACTGAGAATCCGTTGTTTTACCCTCACCGTCAGCCATTTGTGGGGATCAATTCAATATTTTGTGATATTCTGTAAGTTTACTACTGGAACAGTGCTTCAATTTTCTGTATTAGTCGGCTGAATTGGGAAATTTTCATGGGTACGGATCGCAGGTATATTAGGGTAAAATAAATTATTGAAATAATGAAAATTAAATTCAAAAGCACTTTTGAGATCAATTGAAATTATAGCATCATGAGACCGCTTACGGAAGAAGAGACCAAAGTGGTGTTTGAAAAGCTATCAGGGTATATTGGCCGTAATATTGCCGCACTTATCAACCGGACAGATGAGACCTATTGTTTCCGGATCCAGAAAGACAGAGTATACTACGTCAGGTAAGTTTGATCAAAAAACCGAAAATCAAAGAGAAGAAATTGTTATTAACAGAAAGTGAAAAATTAGCGCGACTCGCTACTTCTGTTGCTCGTCCAAATCTTATGTCCTTAGGCACTTGTCTGGGCAAATTCACAAAGACTGGTAAATTCAGATTGCATGTTACATCTCTGGAAATCCTCGCCAAGCATGCCCAGCATAAAGTATGGATCAAACCCAATGGAGAAATGCCATTTCTGTACGGTAACCATGTATTGAAAGCACACGTTGGAAGGATCAGTGAAGACATCCCAGAGCATGCTGGGATGATTGTATACTCTATGACTGACAGTCCTTTGGGATTCGGAATCAGTGCTAAATCCACTTTAGAGGTCAGACGGGTGGAGCCCAACGCAATTGTGGCATTCCGACAGAGCGATATTGGAGAATATCTACGAGAAGAAGACAGCTTATTTGCTTGAGTGTCTGTGTGTGTGTGTGTGTGTGTGTGTGTCTTTTGTGTCGTATCCGTTTCACTGTGAGGTGGTCGTATATACAGTCTATTTATACACTTATTTTTTGCCTTTCTTTGACTTTTTCTTTCCCTTGTTGGCAGCAGCCTTGGACTGTACAACGGTGGTTGTAGATGTTTCTATAACACTTTCTGTTATGTTATCAACCGACCCACCTTGAGTCTTTGCTGCCGACTTTTTGACCTTCTTTGGCGGCTTCCAGGTGCTTCTATCTCGTAGCGGCAGCCATCGTTCTGGATCCGGTTGCTTCGAGGCATCGTAGTTTTGAGGCAGCTTCGAAAGTCTCGTACGCTTTCTCTTTTTGCTTTCTGGAGCACTGTGCGTAGTGGTCTCTGCAGATACCGTGATAGGCTCTTGGTCGAGTTTCTTAGCATCGATGTTTCCAACCAGCTCATCTACAGTCGGGAGCTGCTTGCTTATGGAAGAGTAGTTCTCCACAGCCACTGAAGCGCCAGATCGCAAGAGCCCAGCAGCAAATATCGTAGAAGTGGGATCAACAGAGTATCCGCTGTTATAGTAAGAAAAGGCCTTCTCCTGGAGCTCGGCAGTACTGGAGTCGGCAAGAATAGATGCGGCAGCAGAGAAACTGCCGTCCACCGCAGTAGAAGCAATCCAATGATCAAAAGCTTCAGAAATAAGCTTCTCAGCAGCAGGCTTACGGTCAAAATGCAGATGGAAGCTAACCAAGGAGCCAATCAGTCCTGGTGCGTACTTTAGAGATTCATCATGTAACGCATCAAACACTGACTGGAGGGTACTGGCAGCCTCAGCGTACTTGTTGTCCTGAACATACAACTGGCTTAAGGCCAGAGCAGTAGAGAGCGAGTCTGGCGTTTTGGCAAGTGCCTTTTGCAGTCTCCTTCGCACTGCTGTCGTACCTTTCTGCTGGTCAAGTGTCTCCTGCGTATTTGCAATTATAGACACCGACTTGATGCCAACACTGGTGGGATTGTGCTTGACAAACTTGGACGTCATTGCCCCAATATCACGACCAGCTTTGTGGTTGAGTATGAGCTGGTTGAGCTCGAGCTGGAGTTTTTGGGCCGAAATCACCCGCTGGGCAGTATCGTCCTTGTTGCCAGAACTTTTCTCTAACTCAGCAGCCAGGCTGTTTGGATTCTCGCTGGTTCGCTTCAGCGTGATGAGGTTGTTTGTAGCCACCAGCTTCAGTAGTCCATTCGGCAAGTTTTCGATGGCTGCAGCCTCGAGAATTGAAATTGCTTCACTGACGTTTCCCAGCTTCTGCTGAGCATAGGCAGCCTGAACGAGTATTGGCGTGACCTCGTCGACAACCTCTTGCGGAGTTCGGAGATCAGGCGAGTTCTCGCATGCCAGCTTGGCCTCTTTGAGTACTTCGAGCGCCTCTGAGTACTCACCATCGCCAATGAGTTTCGTTGCGATGTTGAACAGCCGATCGTAACTGTCTGTTGATGACCATTTGGCGTCGTCGACCTGGCTGACAGTGGCGCTATTCAAAGCACCGACAGCATTGAGAGCAGCCGAATTCACCGACAAGTCAGAGACCTCATTTCCCACCGCTCCGCGCGTTCCCAGCAGCTTGTAAATGTCGCTCGAAAGATTGAGCTGCTCCTCCTTATAGCGAGCTTGGGCCAAAACATGCAATATCGATCTTGGAACTGAGCCGGACGCTGTGAAGGTGTCAAAAAGCCGAGTGAAGTTTTCAGTCTTGTACAACACGTACGCATACTCCAGCGAGTTTGCCGACTTGGTTTCAGAAGAAGACTCGTCGAACAGCTTGAGTGCTTCTGGACACTTATCGAGCTTGATCAACGCAACAATCTTGGAGTGGAGAGCTGCTTCGTCAGCTGGATTCTGGCGCAAGATCTTGTTTGCGCAGTCCAACACCGCCTCGTGCTCCTCTTTGGATGAATGGACCTGGAGTTGGCCTAGCAGCTGCTCAATCGACTGCTGTTTGGCCATCGTATAAATAGAATGAGTACCTTTGGTTGTATTTTTCACACGGCCTCCATAGAGAACAACCAGGGTATGGATGCGCAGGGCAGGGAAAGTGGGTAGGGATTTTCAGAGGAAATCCGGGTTAGGCCTCATCTCGCTATCATAAAAGTTGCAGGGAATTTATTTATCTGTTCAAGGCTAAATGAACCTCGCTTCGACAGGATGTCGACATTCTTTAGACATGTTTGGATCAGGATGGATAACCCAATGTGGCCATTCCATTGGATCAGCTTTGAGTGGTCAGTGTCGGCAGTATGCCACACGGATCAAAGTCGCTAGGCGTCACAAGCTGTCGCCTCATGTCGCTAAATCCCGGTTGAAGTTGAACAAGCAGTATTTGCCTACCGGATCCAATTCTGTGACTACCACTCTGGCATCTGGAAGAAAGTTCGCAGTGCTCTCAGATATCGACAGATCCCAAAGAGCTACACATAAGAATCTTCTCACGAAGGTTTCTAATTTCGACGAGTTGAAGATTGAATCCAGTGTCCGCAGCAGCCTGATGCAGTGCCTGAAGCAGCAGTCTGGATTAGACGAGCCACGACCAACGGCCATACAGACATTAGCTATCAAGGCGTTGACTGCGCGACGGAAAAGCATTCTGAGTCTGCATTCGTGGCTGTTGGCTGCGGAGACGGGATCCGGAAAAACATTTGCATATTTGATTCCGCTGCTTTCACGACTGGTCAGCGACAGAATCGATGATTCGTTAAATTTACATGCGACGAGAATGCTTGGCACGAGTGCGATAGATGGTGTGTTTGCAAGCGAAGAAGAAACCAGCCAAAACAATGAAGAGGTTGTCGAGGAGGAAGCCGGTATTAAGTCGGTTATACTGCTGCCCAGTGCTGAGCTTGTCAGCCAGGTATCGAAGGTGATAGCTCCATTTGCAAAGCAGCATGGCCTGAATGTGGTTAGCAGCAAGCGAGATAGATCTGTGCGGTACGTGCTTGACAAACTGGACCAGAGATCTATTGATATCCTGATCACCACGCCGGAAAAATTGACGTCATTTGCAACGAACTCGAGCTTTACGGAAGGAAAATACATGGAAAAATGTACATATATGGTAGTGGATGAGGCAGATTCGCTGTTGAACGATTCGTTTCGGGATGCAACAATTAAATGCATGGAAGAGCTCGCTCCCAAATTGGTTGATCTTGTGTTCTGCACTGCTACGATTCCCCGCCAGGTGGATCGGTTCCTCCGTGCCCGATATCCGGACCTGGCCCGGTTGGTGACTCCACGGATTCACAAGGTGCCAAGTCACATTGATTTCCGAGTCGTGGAGGTATTCCGACCGCCCTATATGGACAACAAGCTGCTTGCACTGAAGCAGGCTCTGTTTGCCATCTACCATGACAACAGCGAAGAGGGGAAAATGAAGCGAGCAGTAGTGTTTCTAAACAGCAAGTCTGACGTTTCTCGGATTGTGGAAGAACTCAATACTGGCGGGTTTGAGTCTGTAGGAGTTGATGGGACGGTCAGGTACACGGATCGTACGAAACTGGTGGAGGATTTTATGACCACTGCAAAGACAGTGGAAGAGACTGGCACAAAACTAAAAGTTCTGGTGGCCACGGATCTGATGGCACGAGGAGTTGATATGAATCGAGTCAAAAATGTGATTTTATATGATCTCCCAAAGTCTTCAGCCGACCTGTTGCACAGGGTGGGACGGACTGGGAGGCTCAATGCTCGGGGGCGGGTGTTGCTGCTTGTAAATAAAAAGGAGAGCGAGTCGTGGGTGAAGGGACTCGAGAAGGTGGTGCGTAAGGGATTATCCCTGGCATGATGTAATTTATTTGAAAAAGAAAAAGCTCTCTTGCTTGTTTTGACTTGTTTATTTGCGTTGTTGTTTTTCCTAATATTTGATAATGTTGCAAAACCATCGGAATCGAATGGACGGTATTTTCGTTGAAATAGGGGAAATAGAACAGTCTTCTGGTTTAGATCTTTGGTTTTTACTATGATAACTCATGTCGCCTCCTTTTAAGACTTGTGGTATTTCGGTTTTGTTTTAGCGCTGAACAATGCAGGGGCCCAAACTTTGATAGCTTCAGTTCGCTAGGAATGCGCATTCAGCCTTGATGTAGCCATCTTAATTTCAGCACAATGCAGAGTAAATACCGCAATATACAATTTTGCCAAGGCAGTTCAGTCCACACAATAAAAAAATCCACTGGAGTTTTTCGACAATTGACAATTGCAGTTTCTCCGGTCGTAATGGCTCCGCCGCCATACAATGGCTATCAATGCTATCAATTGGCAAATCAGCTTGAATCAGGATTCATTATACCGCGCATTAGCGAGACACTAACAGCAACAATTGGCCGACTAGCAAGTCATTTTGCCTGAATAGAGTTCTGAATCCAACATAGTGGAGCGGTCTTTCTTAATCCAGTTAGCTTCACCGTTTGAAACTGCAGTGCAGACAAACCGCCCCAAGTCGCCCCATAGTTGATCTCAGCTCGAACCGGAAGCCCAAGCCCACCAGTTAGGAAATGCTAGGCTCAGTACTGCTTCCATTTGTCGGTTACGGAGTCTAGCGACGGTTGCCCTGTGCAATCAGAGCAAGCTTCGAGACAAGATTTGCGGTGGCTGAATGTTGGCCCACACAGCCCGATTGTGTCAATCTCGCAGCACATGCGTTTCATGCAAGCGGTAGCCACCCGTCCTCCCGTGTGCCTAAAACTGCGCATTTATTTGCCCGACTGCGCCAGGAATTTTTTTTTCGCCGGTGTCACAGCCATGTCAATTATCTAGCATTTGGCTGGGCATTCAGTACAGCCACGTTAAGAGTGCCGCATGCAGTGTGCGTCTGCTTAAGTGCAGCATGCGCCTTCTAATCTGCAGTCGTCTGCAGGCGCCTATATTAGGGTCCACCGCAATTTGACACAAAGCCAGTTTCGTGGTAGCAGAGCCAGCGAGTTGCCGCGGCAATCTCAGTCCGGTCAAACAAAACAGAAACAGGACGAGCCGTTGGGCGATCAGCAGATCTTCAGGCGCCCGAGTTCGGGCCGCTGTTATGGCTCTTGTTGTATTCGAAAAGCCCTTTTTCTAGGAATGCTCTCTGCAATGTCCTGCCGCGCATTTGGGTGCTGTGCCTGTACCTCTGAGTTCCACACCACGACTCCTGCGCTCAATATCTGCGGTCATTTCTGCACTCCTGGCATACCAGCCGGCGGCCAGCATTTCGGCGGCACTGCGCTTTCTCCAAGGGGATCTAACTGCTATTGTATAAATTGCAGCACTCCAATTGAGGGAGTGCCATAGACTGGGATCCGCCAATGTCATCCCACTAGTCCCAAAGCCAGCAATTGTTAAGGCGATCACCTTTCCCTGCAGAGTTTCACCCTGCCTGGATCCGGAACCATCTGGGCGATCCCTACATGCAACCCGCTATAGCGTATACCCATGTGTGGCTTAGGAGCTTAATGAGGTCCACATTCCAGCTGCCAACTCTACACGAGCAACGCATGCCAGGAGGCAGCGCGTCGGAGTCTAGTGCCATGATCGCCAGACTATATATAGCGGCCAAAATTCCCAGCTGCCGTTGCAGACTTTATTCGAAAACACCATCCTTTGACCGGACGTCGATTTTTTTGTGTGCTTCTCCTCTTTCCTTCTTGCGGCGGATCCCTATAACGAAAATCAACCGGTAAGTGTTCCAGTTCGGGTTAGAGCGCATGGCCAATCGTCGATTGCTTTTGGGAATTGAGAGTGCTGGTTCGCCTATTGGCCGTGGCTGGTACCGAGGATCTAAGCATCGTCCGTGCATGTCGCTACACAATGGCGGGTGCCTAACCCACCCCGAATAGGCAAAAATCACCACATGCGTTAACACCCCGCCTTTTAATTTCATGGTGCAGGTGGCATTGATTTTCTAATATAAAAAGAGGCCGAGGACCAATGCTAACGGCAGCTAATTAATTTGGCATTGACCTTTCGTTTAAAATTTTGAACTAAAGAGATACCGGCTATCTTTTTGTTCGAGTCTTTCCTTATATCTACCGCCCCAAAGCTTAACACTCCTTCGAAATTTGCTTTGAGAGCCCACTGTCCGAACCGGATAAAATAAATCAATTGGCACTATGAAGTTTTCTACTGCTATCTCAATTGCTGCTGCTGCCAGCATTGCTGCCGCTACTCCAGTCTACGTGTACGAGACTGACATCGAGTACGACTATGTGACTATCTACGCACCAGTGGACGAAGCTTCCTCTACTACATCTGTCGAGACTTCGCCAGCTGCTGCAGTGACAACGACCTCGTCGTCTCCCGCAGCCGTGGTGGTTGTTTCTTCGTCTTCACCAGCCGTCGAAACCTCTAGCACTCCAGCTGCTGCCGCTGTGACGACCACGAGTTCTGTCGTCGACGTGGCTGCTGCTGTGACCACGAGCTCAAGCGTTGCCGCTGCTGCTAGCACTTCAGAGTCGAGCTACCAGTCGGCGATTCTGAGCGCCCACAACTATGACAGGTCACTGCACTCTGCTGGACCAGTGGTGTGGAACGACACTCTTTCCGAGTATGCTCAGAACTACCTCGACAACCAGAACTGTGTGTTTGCACACTCTGGAGGTCCCTACGGTGAGAACATCGCGCTGGGCTACAGCACGCCCGTTGCTGCCATTGCTGCCTGGTACGATGAAGTCAGCCTGTACAACTTTGCTCTTGGCGAGTACAGCGATAGCACAGGCCACTTCACCCAGGTGGTATGGAACTCGTCTCACCAGATCGGATGCGCCACCGTTGAGTGCAGCGGCAGCCAGTTCTTCGCGTGCGAGTACTACCCGCGAGGAAACATCATTGGCGAATTCCTGGAGAATGTTTTCGAAAACTAGTTTTCTGATCTCTTCTGAACTCCTATGGCTGGTCCAAGGAGCATGCATTCGTTACCCGCATTCGTTTTATGGAATTTACTTCATGTTCGTTGTATGATATTAAGCACACTCATTTGAATGATTATCTTTTTTCTCTGAAGCAAACCTTCTGTCGTTTCGTAGCGCTTGATCTTCCTTCCTCATTGTCTGTGAAGCTTTTATTTTCTTGCTTTTCGAAGGAATTGAAGTCATTTCAACATCTTGCGACTCTGTCGCGCTGTAGCAACTGCTGCGCAGTTGAGGCGAGGACACTGGGGTTTATTACATGACTGGCACTCTTATCTACTTAGTAAATCGAAAATCTCAATTCTTTTTGACATACGCAATTCGTAAGCACCGCATTTTCTTATTAGTGGATTCTTATGCAAATATTGGACATGTTGAACCAAGACCACCAGAGTCCTCGCCTCAACTGCGCAGCAGTTGCTACAGCGCGACGGAGTCGCAAGATGTTGAGATGAGTTCAAAAATCTTAAGACATTAGCAGATTCACTGCCCACTCGACCGACAAAGTGCGCAGATCAGTGTAGTTTTGGCCAGTTCCGACAAAGAGCACCGGAATGCCAGTCGAGTACGTCATGTTGACGATGCTGCCGATCATGTCGCCCACGGTGTCACATTTGCTGATGAGGAAAAAGTCGAGGTTCCGGCTGGCTCCAAACGCAGCGTTGAAATTGCGGGCCTGTAGAACCGAGTCGGTGCCTACCAGTGCCTCTCCCACCATGATGATCTTGTCTGGGTTGGCCAGCTTGCCGAATTTCTCGAGCGACGACATCAATCGGTCGTCGTTGTGCCGCCTGCCTGCAGTGTCGATTAACACCACATCGAACCCATTGTTATGTCCATATTCGACGGCTCTTTGGGCAATAACCGCAGCGTCCTTTCCATATCCTTCATCGAATATCTGGACCTCTCCAGTTCCCAGACGCAGAGTGAGGTCCTGGAGCCGTTTTACGTGCACTTTGAGCTGCTCGACCGCTCCTGAACGGAACGTGTCGCAGGCAGCAATCAGGACTTTGTACTTGTTTTGCAGCAGCCAAAACCCGATTTTTGACAGGTTGGTGGATTTGCCTACTCCATTGACCCCCACCACCGAGATCACGTAGGGACGTCCGTCGCGCCTCGCTTTTTTGGCCTGCACTTCATGGAGCATATCGAGCGATGTATTAGGTGTCAGAATCCGTCGAAGCGCTTCGGTCATGGCAGTGCGCACAGTGGCTTCTACGGACGTCCAGCTCTGGGTTTTGGATCCTACCAGGCTCTTTTCAACTGTCGAACACAGATGATCAGCCACCTCCTTGGCGACGTTCTTTTTCAACAGCGCCTGCTCCATAGCTGCGAGCGCCTTGTCGAGATCTGGCTGGCTCAGCGTCTTACCACCAATAAAGTTCCTGAGGAACCCAAACGACAAAGGCTGGCTATTTGCAGCTGCTGCTGCTGCTGCTCCTGCTGATCCGGCTGCTGCTCCTAGTGAACTGCTGTCCAGAATGTCATGCAGTTCGTCCGACAGCTCTTTTACCATGAACTCACCACTCTTGGTTGTGGACCCGTAGCTTGACAGATCAACGTCGTCCTGTGAGGGTCGGAACACTTCCGTATCTGCCGCGTCTTCCTTCGAGTAGTCTAGCACTGTATCTCCATCTTCGTCGCTCACAAACCCCCCATCGTCCCATCGTCTCATCTTCTTCTTTGGCCTCTTTTTGTCTGCCAATTTAGCATCGTCCTTGGACTTTTTCCCGCCTCGTCGACGTCGAGGCGTAGACGCGCCACTTCCAGCATCGCCAGCCGCCTCTCCTCCACTGCTGCCAGCAACATCGGCTGCTTCTGCGTTTCCACTGCCAGCAATGAAAGACTGCTGGTCACTGGGTTGTTGCAGGTTGGTAGGCGGTGGTTGGATAGAGGATGTTGCAAACGACTGGCTGGTATTGGACACCTCCTGATACCGCACTTTGAATAGTGCCTCGAACCGTGCCAGATCAAGGCCATTGTCAATGATATTGCCGTTTTCCATGTTCGTCTTGATTGCGTCCTCAAACAGCGTCTGAAAGATCCGTTTAGAGTCCGCCAGCAGGCTGTCGACATATGCGAGCTGCAAAACCGCCTTGTATGCCGCCACAAACACGACTCCAAGCTCGTTCGATACCGTACACTTGACTGTATACCCGTCTCTCGTCAGTTGCTGGTGTCCAGAGCGTTCAATAAGAACACTAGCAACCAGCGCATTGACGACCGATTCTGGCACGTAATCCGCCTGCTGCTGCCAAATGACAAGCCCGCCATGTGAGAATACCGACACGAGGTCCAGCATGCTGTGAAAAAGAAAACAAAAATTACAATCCCTCTTCCAAAGCGTCAGGCGGTAGTTAGGAATTGGCTGCTACGATCCTGCTTATTAGGGTCCGCCAGCGTATTAGGGTCTTGCTGCTTCACGCGGCTCAGTGCGGCGCGGTGTCTGGAAAACAGCTGCAGTGGTGGTTGTACTAGTATTCATCCCCAGTGTTGGTCATCGTCGCCAATACCGAGCTGTGGCAGCGCAAACGACCGCGACCAACGCATCCGTGTTTGTGCGTAGAATGAGCCTGTCATGACGTACAGCGACTCAGACGATAATATGGCGTCTCGGTCCCGTCGCCATCCAGTGAGCTACGCCGAGCCCGCGGACGAGTCTGATGCCGACGACTACTTGGGCGGGCCCACCGAGTCCGACGACAACGTACGGCCTGCCGGGGCGTTTCCCGTGAAGCTCCAGATAGGCAGGCGCGTCGCGCGGATGGTGGAGATGCGCGAGACGTCGGCGGACGCGCCGCTCTCTGACGTGAACAACGACATTGATAAAGACGACGACAACGACGAAGATGATGACGATGACGACATAGTAGGGAGGAGAGAAACGAGGCCGTTTCGACTCAACGGCAACGGTCATTCTCGGAAACGGATCAAGCACGAACAGTACGACAACGAGGTGGAAGATGTGGATAGCGGTGATAATGTAGACAACGGTGGTTCTGGAACTGGTTCTGGTTCTGAAAAGCAGTCTGATAACGACTCGGATGTCCAGCTGGATGCAGGCTCGGAGTCGGAGTCGGAGGCAGAGCTGATTCCGCGAAACAGGCGTCGCCAGCGTGCGACGTCGCGCAAGTCGGTGGTGCGCGAGTCGTCGTCTCGCAAGCGCAACGTCGACGAGGAAGACGAGTACCAGGAGGACGAGACCGCCGAGGAAGGGTCTGACGCAGAGAGCTCAGGCTCGTATTCAGAGCCAGACAACAACTCGATCAGGGGTTTTGTGGTGGACGACGACGAGGGGCCAGATCGTCGAGCGAGCCGAAACAGGCGCCAGAGAAAGCTCCGCAAGCAGGCAGCCGCCACCAGGAAGAAGCCGTCGCGACGGCAGCGTGGTGCTGCGAATAGCGGGTCTTCCGACTACGACGAGGGCGACGATGACGGGGCTGGCTCGGACGACGATATCGCGGATCTGAAGGAAGAGCTGCGCGAGCTGCGCGAGTCCGAGTCGCCTCCGCCACGCAAACTGCATCTGCGCGAGCGCAAGGAAGTCAACTACCAGATCCTGCCGCCACCAGCGGTCGACGAGTCGTTCGACACCGTTCCAGTGGCTCCAGCGCGACGTGCCAAATCCGGTGCTGGGCCCATCAGACGGCTGTTTCCCACCACTGGTCCCTTTGGAGGCAACGACGTAGTGTCGCTGTTTGGTCCAACACCAGGCATAGCAGGTGCGGGTCTCGTTCCTGGCGTGTTTGGCGGCCCAGGTGGCTCGCAGCATCCAAAAGTGCAGGGAGACTCTGACTCGAGCGACGACGAGCTGATCGGGTCGGGAAGAGCAAACAACAGTCGCGGAGGTGCTTCAGGAGCGACTGGCGTCCAGCAGTTTGGCATTGTCAAGTCGCGCAAGCCTGATAACGCCGACTCGGACCCTCTTGGCGTCGACATGAACATCGACTTCTCGTCGGTTGGAGGCCTGGACAAGTATATTAACCAGCTCAAGGAGATGGTGTCGCTTCCACTGCGCTATCCAGAGATCTACCAGCGGTTTGGCATCACTCCACCACGAGGGGTGCTGTTCCACGGGCCTCCAGGAACGGGAAAGACGCTGATGGCACGCGCTCTAGCAGCCAGCTGCTCGACTGAGGGCAAGAAAATCACCTTTTTCATGCGCAAGGGCGCCGACTGCCTGTCGAAATGGGTCGGTGAAGCTGAGCGCCAGCTGCGTCTGCTGTTCGAAGAGGCCAGGAACCAGCAGCCGAGCATCATCTTCTTCGACGAAATCGATGGACTGGCGCCTGTTCGGTCGTCCAAGCAGGAGCAGATCCACGCTTCGATTGTGTCGACGCTGCTGGCGTTGATGGACGGCATGGACAATCGAGGCCAGGTCATCGTGATCGGTGCTACTAATCGTCCAGACTCCATAGATCCAGCGCTCCGTCGTCCTGGTCGGTTCGACAGGGAGTTCTACTTCCCGCTGCCAGATCTGGACGCCCGCAAGACCATTCTTGGCATCCATACGAAGAAGTGGGATCCTCCGCTGAAACTGGAGTTTGTCGACCATGTCGCCAAGCTCACAAAGGGATACGGAGGTGCTGATATCCGGGCTCTGTGTACCGAGGCAGCACTCAACGCCATCCAGAGGCGGTATCCGCAAATCTACATGTCAAACGAGAAACTCATGCTGGATCCGAGCACTATACACGTTTCTCCCGTGGACTTTATGAAGTCTATAGACAAGGTTGTTCCTTCGTCTGCACGATCCACTTCGTCCGGCGCAGCGCCTCTGCCAGCGAAAGTTGAGCCCATACTGGGCCCCTCGTTCGCCAGAATCACTGCAAAGCTCGACAACCTGCTGCCTAGAACCAAGAAGCTTACGCCATTTGAAGATGCGTTATACGAGGACCTTTCTGGTGTCGACGGTGGCTTCGCGCAACAGGAGGCATTAAAGGACTTCCAGTCGGCTCGCGTGTATCGACCACGGCTGCTGGTTTGTGGTGAGGTTGGCATGGGACAGCAGTATATAGGAGCAGCCATTTTGCATCATTTGGAGGGCTTTCACATCCAGTCGTTCGACTTGGGGACGTTATTTGGCGACTCTGCGCGCACTCCAGAAGCCACCATGATCCAGCTCATGGTCGAAGCACGGCGGCATGTTCCCAGTGTGGTGTACTTGCCCAACATTGAGACGTGGTTTGCAACCATCAGCGACGCTGCCAAGTCGACGTTTCGCGGCATTTTGCGCAACATCAATCCTACAGAGTCGATTCTGGTGCTGGGACTGGCTGACGTATCTTATTCGGAGCTGTCGCCAGAAATAACAGACCTGTTTGGTTATTCCAGCGAGAGCTACGAAGAGCTGGCGATGCCCACCACTCGCATCTCGCTAATCGAGTTTTTTGGCTCATTAGGACACTACATCCGGAGCAAGCCCACCGACTATCCGGACCCAGAAAAGAGGAAAAAGCGCCTCCTCGAGGAGCTGCCTGTTGCTCCGCCGCCTCCTGAGAAGCCGCCAACAGAGCACGAGCTGAAGCAGCTGGATAAAAAGGATATGCAGCTCAAGAACCTGCTGAAATTCAAGCTCAGTGGGCTAATGGACTTGTTCAAGAACAGATACAAGCGGTTCAAAAAGCCTGCTGTCGAGGATATCCACCTCGTTCATTTGTTTGACCCTCTTCCTGTGGACGCCACTATTCAACACCCGTTTGTCAAGGCAGATGATGACATGATTCTTGAAGTAGCGACTGGCAAGAAGTTCTTCAATATGGACCTCGACATCATTGAGGAGCGTCTGTGGAATGGCTTTTACTGTGAACCCAAGCAGTACTTGCGCGACATTGAAATGATATATGTCGATGCTCAGACTTTGGGCGACAGAGAGCGGATCATCAAGGCGTCTGAAATGTTTGCAAATGCACAGGTGACTATCGAGGAAATCGCTACCGATGCGCAGTTCATCCAGTCGTGTAAGGATATGCACAAACGCCAGATTGCGAGGGAAAAGAAGCTGTTACAGGAGTCGTCCAAATCGGACCCTGACCAGCCTGGACGAGCCATCACCAACGGTTCGATCGAAACACATACCTCGTATGAGCTTGCAAATGGTTCGACACTGGTCGAAAAAGTTATAAACGGGTCTGTCGAAGTACCAGAACCGGCGTTATCGCCTGTGCCTATGGACCTGGTGGAATCGGATGCAGAAGTTGTTGACGACGAGACTGCCAATGGTAGTGACAGTCTGGATAATAGTGACTCGAGTAACAGGAATGCAGCCAGCAGTGCTGCCAGCAGCAATGTTGCTTCTGCTCTTGAGATCGTGCCAGCAAATTCTGAGACTGTTGAAGACGCGATTCACGAGCCTTATCAACTGGATGAAGGTGCTCTGGCAACTTTCCTTGACACTATCTGTGCCGAGTGTGCCCAAGAGCAGGTTGTCCTTGAAGAGTTAGAGCAAATCAACACAAGTCTGATCGACAAGATTTGGAAGCTGCGAAATCTATGGAATCGAAATGAAATTATAGCTCAGCTCTATCCCACCTTTGATGCAGTGCTACAATCAATCAAAAAGTATCAAAACGGATACTAGTGGTGATACGATAGAGGAGGTAAAAAAAGAAGTTATATCGTCGCCTATGTAAGATGCCTGTTATAAGTTAATGACTACACACATTAAAACTAAAACAACCAAATAACCGACCTACTCAGCGAGAACAAAATAATTTAGCAACATCGAGAACAGTTCTATCATCTCCATACTGGCCCCAGATCTGAAGGCCAATTGAAGGCACGTTGCCCCAGGGGAACGTGATGGCTGGTAAACCTGCGTGATTCGCAGGTACCGTTAGGACATCGTTGATGTAGGCGTCAGTTGCTGACTGCTCTCCGTAGATGTGTTGAAAAGTAGGTGCTGTTGTTCGCGCAGTCGGATGAATAACCACGTCCACAGGGCCAACATCTGCTCCTTCTGGAGACTCCTCGCAGGTGATATTAGGTGTTGAAAAAATGCGGTTGAACTCTATCTGCAGCTTCCTGCGAACTCTCTGTGCCTTTTCAAAATGGTTTCCATATGCTCGTGCTGTCAGATTGTAGGTTCCGAGGATGATTCGCCGTTGCACTTCTTCACCAAAGCCATTGGTTCTGGTCGGAGCGTATAGCGTGCCAGACTCATCCTTATCTTTATCTGCTCGGTAGCCATACCTGATTCCATCATAGCGGGCCAGGTTAGACGATGCTTCTGCCAGGGAGACAATAAAATACATTGGCAGAGCACTCTTCAAGGCAGGCACAGACACTGGCGTTATTTTATGCCCAAGAGACCTCAGGCGCTCCAGCGACGAGGCCCACGCGTCACGCACCTCTGGAGAAAGATCTATAACAGCCTCCTTGATGACGCCGATATTCAGCTGGGACGATTTACGAGGCAGTTGGGCAATCCTGTGTCGAAGGCTAGGATCCAGAGATGTTGGATCGTTGGAATCGTGCTGATTCAGCAGATCAAATGTCGCCTCGACCAGACCAATGTCTCGCGACATTATTCCAACTGTGTCGAGGCTTTGTGCATATGACACAACGCCATATCTTGAGATCAGACCGTAGCTGGGCTTGAACCCAATAACCCCACAGTACGCACTTGGCAGCCGAACAGAGCCTCCAGTATCACTTCCTAATGCAATATCACACATGTCTGCAGCTACTGCAGCTGCACTTCCTCCAGACGAACCTCCAGGTGTGACTTTTTCGTCGGGAAATAGAGGATTCAGCGTTGGGCCATAAGCACTGTACTGGTTCGTTGATCCCATCGCAAATTCATCCATATTCGTCTTTCCAACAACCAGCCCGCCAGCTTCTCGAATGAGCTTGACTGTCGTTGCCTCGTACGGGCTAATATACCCTTTCAGAATATTCGAAGCACATGTCGTAGGAAGATCCAACGTGCAAAAATTATCCTTGATGCCGAACGTTTTCCCTGCCAAAGCATGGCCCGATTCGAGTGCAACAGCATCTGCAACGACCGCACCAGGCGGTTTTACCGCCACAAACGCATTGATACGCTTGTTATGGAGCGCTATATTGCTGAGGCATGTCTCCAGTCTCGATAGTTTTGACATGAAACGTCCTCAGGTCTGGTCGTGAAGTTCAGGATAAGCAGAAATATTAAAGCCGCTGCCGGCTATTGGCGGTCTCGGATGCTTAATATCAATCTACTAAGTTAATGATAACTTACTTATATACAGTGATACTACTGGAAACCAGCACTTTAAACATGTCAGATATTCAATTCTATATTTTCCTGTATACTTTATGTTTATTTATCCAGCGGACTACTTTTTAATCTGTGACAACTAGTCGTGTTGTTTGTTGCCTCAATACATTCGAGACTTAGCTGTATGTGCCTGCACTATTAAATGAAGCCGCGTCTCGTGTCGAACTTAATCGCTGAGTTGATATTTCAAGCTCAGTAGATGAGACAGATCACGACTGTTCGTACAGATATATGAAAGCCAAACTCGAATATGTCGAAATATGCTGGGCTTCCTGATATAGTAAGTTGCTAATAGGGTGTAAAGTGATCGAGACTAATTGATAGGATCAGTCGTCAACGGATGTATATGAGACAGCGGATCCTTTGGCAAGCGTGGAACTGCCTGCTGTTGGCCGTATAGGTGCTGCCAATTCCAATATCGATGAAACTTCATTGGCACCTGAGTCTTCTTCGAAGGTGTTCGAGCCGAAGGAGGTTTACACATCTGTCGAAACGGACTTCTCTGCTGCTCTTAAGCCGGGCCAGTCAATACGATCGTATGAAGCTCGCAATCGACGCGAGACTGTGGAGGAAAAAGTAGCGCGAATTAGGCGTGAACTAGAAGAGATTTCGGACGAAATTGGTGACAATGAGGGTGGATCATCTGGTGAGATCAAAGAGCTGCGTGATGTGCTGTCGAGGCTATCTATACGAAAATCAGACACAGAGCCTGTAGCAACTCTTTATACGAACCTAGGAAACGAAAAAAACTCCAGCGCTGAGAAAAATATTCCTGCCAGTGAGCATGCTGCCAAGATTTCACAATATATCCAAACAATAGTCCAATTGGAAGCTAGGATCACGCAGCTGGAGAAACGCGTCGGTCTCAATGCGCTGAAGCACGAGTCACAAGGATTGGAGCCTCTGATCTTGTCTGTTCAGGATATACGAAGAAAGATGAGCCTGTTCACCAACGATGAAAATGCATTGAAAAAAACTGAAGCCAACTTGAGGTCGCTGAACACGCATGTGACGAATCTTCGCCAAGCTTCTGGGTCACGACAGCCAGTACCGCCCTCCGACGTGAAAATCAATAGTCTATACGACAAGCTGTCGCTGGTGGATAATTATGCAAAGCTATTGCCGTCAATTGTTCGTCGTCTTAAGAGCCTACAGGGAATCCACCTTGACGCTGCTAATACTGGTCAGAACATTAAAGATATCAGCGCAACATTGTCGGTCATAGAGGGCGAAATAAAGCAGTGGAGATCATCCTTATCAGAGCTGGAGGCCAAAATGGGCAGTCACGTTGAAAAGGTGGGAACAAATAAGGCTGTGCTTGATCAGTGGATGTCAGACTTGAATGGCAAAATACCGGAAGATATGAGAAAAGCTGCCGGTTGATACTTGTCAGTCTATTTCTGACGCAGACTTCTTCACACCTGCGTGTGCCACTCCTGATCAAAGTCGTGGACTGATGGCAATAAATACCACGTTCACACTCCTATGTGTATATCAAGAATTTTATGAAGAGCCTGAAATCCGTTCAGAAATATTAATTGATTGCTCTTTTCTTTCGATAGTCAGCCTACAATAATGTAATAACGCTGACAAGACAGGAACTCAGAGAACGCATTTAGTCGTCTTGATAGGGAGATACGGAAATGTTGCACCATCCGTCGAGACGTCAATATACGATAAATTAGCTTCCGGTTTTGCGTCTTTGCAATGTCGGAGTAATGTATTTATTATCATGAAATTTCATAACTACATTGGCCTGTGAGAAGCAATATAGAAAACAGCTCTCGTCTTGCGACTCCGTCGCGCTGTGGCAAATGCTGTGTAGTTGGTTCCTCAGCATCTGGATTCCTGCCATTTACAAGCTGTTGATATCCAACTGCGCAGCAGTTGCTACAGCGCGACGGAGTCGCAAGATCAATTTCATCTGATTTAGCTTTATACTACAGCTAACTATCGCTAACCTTATCGATTTAGAACTACTTCCTGATCCTGAATACTTGAGCTGTTACTTGATACCAATTCCTATTTTGCATTTCATTTGTCATTCTTCCATTGTTGTATTTTATTGTCGGCTTTTACGGAACTGTCAATATCTACTCCACAATGCCTTACCCCTCAGTGTGTCCTTCGGATTAATTTCAGCTCGACATTCAAACTTGTCACGTGCCGTGCGTCAGCAGGAGATTAAAGGGAGCGAGCGATCAGTTAATCTTCGATCAACAGCATCTGGTTCATTCAGACCAGCTCAGAATAAATTCAGTTTATCCACACATAGGTGGATATAAACATTTGACTTGTTCGCGATGGTGATAAGCAATAACCATATGGACACTTTTCTAGACCAGCTGGCTGGCATTCAAAAAGATGTGGAGAAGTTGTCTATTGAAGAGGCTGCAATTCCAGACGATTTTGACAATGATCTCCTCATATTGCCTGATCTGATGTCTGATCTAGGTTCGTTATCGTCTGCAGACGATTTTGATAGTACTTCAGTAGCATGGTTGAAGCAGCAATGTGCAGCATTAGGGGATGAGGGAAAGACTAGCTTGCCTGCAGACGAGCTGTACCAGATGCTGGTGGGCATTTTGCAGTCTGAGAATAGCGACGACGAGCTGCAGGGCATGTTTGCAGATATACTCGGTTACGAGAACTTGGATGTCATCATAGAGCTTATACAACGCCGGGCTAGTGTTTGTCGGGAATCAAATTCTGCACAGACGAGTAGTCCAGAGTCAGATCCATTCTTGACGGGTGACGAACGCAGCGCAAAAGTGGCCCAGAACTTGAAGGCATTAGATGAACGGTCGCGAAATTTAACATACGGTAACCAGGATCCTCAATATCCACATGTGTATCGGGCACACGACGCTGGAAACACGCTCAGTGCGTTTGGTACTAAGTACTCGTTGCCGGCAGGCACTGAGAGAGTACAAGAGGAATACTATGAGAAAGTAACTATTCCATATCCAAAGTCACGGCCGCAAGCACCTGGCCAGAGCCTTGTTCTAATTAAGGACATGGATGCCCTCTGCCGAGGGACGTTCAGTAAATACTCCAGTCTGAACCGCATGCAATCTTTGGTATACCCAGTCGGGTACAAATCCAACGAAAATATGCTGGTGTGTGCGCCTACTGGTGCCGGTAAGACAGATGTAGCACTTCTGACTATGCTGCGAACGATAGACCAGTACAGTACTTGGGATCCTGAGAGTGAAGCATTCGATGTGGACTATGATGATTTCAAGATTGTGTATGTAGCGCCCCTCAAGGCGTTGGCAGCTGAAATTGTAGAGAAAATGGGGTCCCGACTAGCGTGGCTAGGCATCTCTGTTCGGGAGCTCACTGGAGACATGCAGTTGACGCGAGCAGAAATCGCTGCTACTCAGGTTATCGTGACCACCCCTGAGAAGTGGGATGTTGTTTCTCGCAAATCCACAGGCGATAACGAGCTGGTGCTGAAACTCAAGCTACTGATTATAGATGAAGTTCATCTTCTTCATGAAGAACGAGGAGCAGTCATTGAGTCGCTTGTTGCACGTACGCTGCGTCAAGTAGAGAGTACCCAGTCGATGATTCGCATTGTGGGGTTGTCGGCAACTCTGCCTAATTTCGTCGACGTCGCAGACTTTCTGCGTGTGAATCCACTGCACGGGCTCTTTTACTTCGACTCGTCTTTCCGCCCTGTACCACTGCAGCAGATGTTTGTTGGTGTCAAAGGGAAGGCGGGTAGCAGGCAGGCAATGGACAATATTGATCGAATCACCTACGACACCCTTGTGGAAATGCTAGAACAGGGCCACCAGGTGATGGTGTTTGTACATTCCAGGAAAGACACGGTCAAGACTGCGAGAAACTTTATTAGCATGGCACAAAAGAACGACGATCTGGATTTATTTGACTGTTCAGAGTCTCCACAGCATGAACAGTTTAAGCGCGAGATGGTGAAATGGAAAAATAAGGATATGAAGGAGCTTTTTGACCGGGGGCTCGGAGTCCATCATGCTGGTCTGCTGCGTTCGGAGCGAAATATGACTGAAAAGTTGTTTTTAGCGGGAGCTATAAAAGTCCTATGCTGTACAGCTACACTGGCATGGGGTGTCAACCTTCCAGCAGCAGTGGTAATCGTCAAAGGAACCCAGGTGTACGACTCCAAACGGGGAGGGTTCGTGGACTTGGGCATTTCTGATGTAATCCAGATCTTTGGCCGTGCTGGTCGTCCTCAGTTTGAAAAGTATGGTACTGGTGTACTCTGCACATCCCTAGATCGTCTCGATCACTATCTATCTGCCATCACGCAGCAGCATCCTATCGAATCGAGATTACAGCCGAAGTTGGCAGACAACCTCAACGCGGAGATATCATTGGGAACGGTTACAAATGTTGATGAGGGTGTGCAGTGGCTTGGCTACACGTACCTTTTCGTACGAATGCGTAAGAACCCTCTAGCATATGGCATGAAATGGGATGACGTTTCCCAGGACCCTCTTCTTGGCGATCGTCGTCGACGACTTGTTGTGGAGGCAGCCAGGCGATTGCATTCAATTCAAATGATAATATTCGACGAGGGCCAGACTGATTCATTTGTTGCCAAAGAAATCGGTAGAATTGCATCAGACTTTTATCTGCTCAACAATAGCGTTGAAGTTTTCAACACCCTAATGAACCCAATGGCCACTGAAGCCGATATTCTTGCAATGGTAAGCATGAGTGGTGAATTTGACGCCATCAAAGCTCGCGAGGAGGAGTCCAAAGAGTTGGCAGAACTGCGAGAAAACTCATCTCCATGCCAAATCGCCGGAAATGCTGACAGCGCTGAGGGCAAAACTAATATCTTGCTTCAGTCGTATATTTCCAAAGCGACAATTCAAGACTCGGCGCTGTCATCAGATGCACACTATGTGTCACAAAATGCTGTTCGAATTGCCAGAGCGTTGTTTTTGATATGCATCAACAGGAGGTGGGGGAAATTGGCGAAGATGGTTTTGTCACTGTGTAAATCAATAGACCATCGTCTTTGGTCTTTTGAGCACCCCCTGGCGCAGTTTGACCTTCCACAGGCAGTGTTGCGAAATCTGGAAGCCAGGCAACCGCCAATTTCGACTCTCAAGGAAATGGAGACAGGGGAAATTGGTGACTTGATCCATAACAGCAGGGCTGCTGGGTCAGTTGCTCGATATGTTGATCGATTCCCAGTGCTGGAGATCAAGTCTGCTGAGATAAAGCCAATAACGAACAAAGTAATGAGAGTGCACATCGAGTTGGAACCAGACTTTACATGGGACTTCAAAATCCACGGGAAAACTCAGATGTTCTGGATTTGGATCGAAGACGACTCGGAACGCATGGAAATCTTGCATGTTGAGAAGGTCAGTCTGTTCAAAACCGCAATGGACCAGCCCCATGTTTTGGATTTTACAATTCCAATCCAAGACCCTCTTCCCCAGCAATTGATTGTGCGATCAGTTTCTGATTACTGGGCAGGCTCTGTGGCTAGTGTATCAGTTTCGTTCAAACATCTTATCCGGCCAGACACACAGCCTATTCAAACAAAGCTCTTGAAACTGCGTCCTCTTCCAGTTTCGGCACTTGGAGATGAACTACTCCAAGAGATTTACGGGTCCAAATTCCAGTATTTCAACCCAATGCAAACCATGGTGTTCAATACTTTGTATCACCAGGACACGAGTGTGCTGCTGGGTTCGCCTACTGGCTCTGGTAAAACGGTGGCATGCGAACTGGCCATGTGGGCAGCGTTCCGAAAGTATCCTGGATCAAAAGTGGTGTATATCGCACCCATGAAGGCACTGGTGAAGGAGCGAGTTGGCGATTGGACAGAAGGAATCTGTCGCAAAGCTGGACTGCACTTGGTGGAGTTGACGGGTGATACTAATCCAGATGCCGACATGATTCGAAAGGCAAGTATCATCATTACCACTCCCGAGAAATTCGACGGTATTAGTCGAAATTGGCAGACAAGGAAATTTGTGCAACAGATTTCCTTGGTGATTATGGATGAGATTCACCTGTTGGCCAGTGATAGAGGGCCCATTCTGGAGATGATTGTCAGCCGAATGAACTTTGTTACTAGCAAGACAAACAAGCCGGTAAGGTTGCTTGGCATGTCTACAGCAGTTGCAAATGCCCAAGATATGGCTAGCTGGTTAGGCGTTAAGGACAACAGTGGGCTTTTTAATTTTTCGTCTTCTGTTCGTCCAGTGCCACTCCAGATGTATATCGATGGGTTTCCTGATAACATGGGATTTTCATCCTTGATGAAGTCTATGAATAAGCCGGCATTTTTGGCCGTGAAGCGACACTCGCCTACCAAGCCAGTGTTGATCTTTGTGGCGTCACGTAGACAGACCCGTATAACAGCCCAGGATCTGATTCATATGTGTGGTATGGAAGAGACTCCCCGTCGTTTTCTGCGCATGGGCGATGAAGAACTCGAGCAGGTGTTATCGCAGGTCCGTGACGATACATTGAAGCTTTCACTTCAATTTGGAATTGCGCTGCATCACGCAGGTCTTGTGGATAGCGATCGGAAGATAAGTCACGAATTGTTTGCCAACAACAAAGTGCAAATATTGATTGCCACTAGTACGTTGGCATGGGGTGTCAATCTGCCAGCATATTTGGTAATCATCAAGGGTACTCAGTTTTATGATGCCAAAATTGGAGGCTATAAAGACATGGATCTCACCGATGTTCTCCAGATGATGGGTCGAGCAGGGAGACCAGCGTATGATACGAGCGGAGTGGCTATCGTGTACACCAAACAAACCACCAAACCGTTTTACAAGTACTTTTTGAACAGCGGATTCCCAGTGGAGTCATCTTTGCACAAAGTCTTAGAAGACCATTTGGGTGCCGAGATCAGTGCCGAGACTATTTCGACGAAACAGCAGGCACTCGATTTTCTTACATGGACGTTTTTGTATCGAAGGATGCACAACAACCCGTCTTATTACGGCATAGAGGGCACTGATGGCGATAATATTAATGACTGGGCCACCCAGCTAGTTGATAGAACAGTCCTGAATCTTTCAGAGGCTGGCTGCGTTGTCGAGCAGGAGGATGGAAAGATCCTTCCGACCAAGTTCCTGAAAATATCAAGTTTCTATTATTTGTCTCACAAGACCATGAAGCGATTCCTGGAGAAGATATCTCCCACGATGACAATGCAGGACTGCCTCATGATTCTGGCAATGGCAACTGAGTACGATGAACTGGCGTTCAGACATAATGAAGACTTACTCAATGAGGAACTTTCGCTCAAAGTGCGGTACCATGGCCGAGATCTTGAGCTCCATATGGTCAATCCCCATGTCAAAGCTTACTTGTTGACGCAAGCTCATATGACGCGCATCGAGCTCCCTATTGAAGACTATATTCAAGATACAGTTGCAGTTTTGGACCAGAGTCTGCGAATAATCCAGGCAGCTATAGATACAAGTGCGGAACTAGGATATTTGTCGAGCTGTCTGCTTTATATATCATTGATGAAGAGCATTAAACAGGCATGTTGGGAAGACGACGCTCCTGTTAGTACGTTTCCTGGGCTGCAGCTTGAAAAGCGAAATTCCAACACTATTGAACTCAAAGATTTGCAGAATAGAGATGTCGAAGCGACAATGAGGCAGCTTAGAGTGGCAGCAAACAAGCGCAGAGAGTTCAGAAATGTCGTCCAATCACTTCCGTTTATTGACATCAAGGTTGAAGCTCTTGAATTTGAAGCTGCCACAGTTGTAATCAGTCATAGTGCGCAAACTGGCGGTGGAAAGTCCGCTGGAAAGTCCAAAGGGAAGTCCAATGGAAAGCCTGCCAAAATGTATTGTCCAAGATTTCACAAACCTCAAACAGAAAATTGGTTCTGCATTGTTGCTCGCGGCAACCAGCTGCTGTCTCTGAAGCGGGTGGTGCCAACCGGCCGGCCCCTGAGACTCGAATTACCAAGAAACAAAGAAGGTCTTAAGCTGTTGTTGATGAACGATGCTGTTGACCTCAGTTACGAGGTGAAGTTGGACGAGAAGTAACTCCCATCGACAGAATCTTCCGTTTATTTAAGTGATAATGCATTTTTGTAGTCGGGATGACAAAAATATGTCAGGCGACTTTCAATAGACGTAAACTTCAACGAGGTATATGGCATCGACCGTTACAATACGCTGGATATAATAGATCCGTAGCACACTTCTTGCTACTCCGTCGCACTGTAGCAACTGCTGCGCAGTTGGTTTTTAGTCGTAAGATGTGCGTTTGCTTTAAGAGCTGGGGAGCGGATTACGTAGAAGATCAAGCTGAATAATATGCATAAGTTCTATTAAACTCAATTTTTAAAGACCGTTTCCTGCAGCTCTTCTTCCTAGTTCTTACTTTACAAACCCCACCATATGATAACAGGGTCCAATACCAACTGCGCAGCAGTTGCCTCAGCGCGACGGAGTCGCAAGAAGGGTAATTTGAGTCGAGAAGCGTAATTCGTCTTGCGACTCCGTCGCGCTGTAGCAACTGCTACGTAGTTGGATTATATTAGCACAAGCAAGCAGATCAGCAAACAACCGGGTTACGTAGAAGATGAATTGCATAAAATGCATGTTATATTAAACTCTATTTTAAAGACCACCTGCAACTGTACATCCGAGTTCTCATGCACAGACTCTACCCATATGATAACAGACTCCAAGACCAACTGCGCAGCAGTTGCTACAGCGCGACGGAGTCGCAAGACCAATTCTGAAGAACAGCGCGGAGTCGCTAGATATGTAGAAGTCAAGTAGAGTATGGAGGTACGCGGAAGAACCTGTATAATATGCATATATTAATTTACCACAAAGATAACATATTATTCTATAATGTAACAGGTATGTGTGGGTAAAAGTGAATGAGCTGCAGAAATGCCGAAAGACCGATTCTTTTACTCAAGCTCCTCCTCAGAAGGCGCCTTCTGAGTGATGAAGAAGCGGCCGTTGCCAGAGTCGTCGTCACGCTCGTGCTCGACGGCAAGTCGCGACAGGTGGCCAATGAGGTTCTCGATCTGGACGTCAGCACGAGAGCGGGTCTTGCGGCCAAGGTTGTCCAGAGACTCGATGCGGCCAAGCAGGTAGTACACAACGGCGACGATGATGGTGACACCAATAGAGTACGCCCAGATGACGACCACAGTGACGATGGAGGTCCAGCCGTCGGCAGTCTCCTTGAAGTGGTCGGACGGGTTGTCAGTAAGAGTCGAACCAGGACCAGACATCCAGCCAAACACACAGAACAGAGTAGCAATCGCATCGACGGCCAGAATGGCGCCCACCAGCTGCCACGAAGGCAGGGTCTTGCCACCTCGGGTGACGAAGATGAGCCAGTTCTCAGTCAGAGACACCTCAAGGAACAGAACCTCCTGGACGGATCCGAAGTTCTCGACAATACCACCGTTGGGCAGGTACATAGAGCCACGGATGACCCAGGTACCGAGAGCAAGCAGCGTTCCGAGAATGACAGAGATGATCCAGATCTTGGGCAGCTGCCACTCGACGGGACGGGGCTCGTAGTGGGCGTTATCGTAGGCAACAGCGATGGTGGCCAAGTCGGCAAACAGGGCCAGGAAGACGACGAGCTCGACTCGGATGGTCTCGTTGATGATGATCATCGACGTCACCAGGTAGATCTCCAAGTGCAGACACAGGGCAATACGGTACTGGATGTAGGCCTTCATTCGCTGGAAAATCTGTCGGGCCACCTTGATGGCGTCCACAATAGTCGACAGACCAGGAGCCAGGAACACGATATCGGCAGCAGCCTGGGCAGCCTCAGTGGCACCCTCGACAGCAATACCACAGTCGGACTTCTTCAGCGAAGGGGCATCGTTGACACCGTCACCAGTCATGGCAGTCAAGTGACCACGCTCCTGGAGCATCTCCACCACCTGGTACTTGTGCTCAGGGAACACCTCAGCGAAACCATCAGCCTTCTCGACGAGATCGTGCATCAGAGCGCCAGTAAGACCACCGTTGACGAGCTTGTCCGAGTTGTACACCTTGGTGCCGAGAGCCAGCATCTTGCAGGTCTCCTTGGCAATAGCAATAGCATCACCAGTCAGCATCTTGACAGAAAGACCCAGCTGCTGGGCCTCAATGATGGTCTGGGCAGTGTCGTCTCGTGGAGGGTCGAACATGGAAAGCATACCAAGCAGCTGCCAGTCCTCCTCACCCTTCTTGACAGCGACACCGAGAGAACGGAAACCACGAGAAGCAAACTCACGGGCCTTCTCCTTGTACAGATCAGCGGCTTCAGGAGTGCAGTTGGCAAGGTTGAGAATGGCCTTGGGGGCACCCTTGGCACAGGTGTAGGTCTCGCCGTTGAGCGTGCACACCGAGGTGATTCGCTTGGAGACAGGGTCGAAGGGAGTGAACGAGATGGTCTTCCATCCCTGCTGGATGATGTCGATAGCCTTGGGGTATCGCTTGAGGGTCAGAATGGTGATCTTGTCAATAGGGTCCAGAGCCTTGATCTTGTGCGACGAGGCCAGAGCAGCCACAGCCATCATCCAGTTGACGTCGACACCTTCAGCGACGAACGGCTCACGGATCGACAGCCTGTTGGCAGTCAGAGTACCGGTCTTGTCAGAACACAGAATGTCCACACCAGCAAGCGACTCAATGGCAGTGAGTTTCTGGACAATGGCCTTCTTGTCAGCCAGGTACGCAGCACCGACCGCGAGAGTGGTGGTGGTGACGACTGGCAGACCGACAGGCACACCGATAATGAGCAGAATAAGTGCGTACACGAGCAGACTGTTGGACGAGTCCTCAGGAGTAGCGATCTTGAGGTGGCGGAAGAAAGCACCAATCCAGGCAGCCATGATGAACAGAACCACCAGCACGAGCAGAGAAGTACCAATGGAGTTCATGATGGCCTTGAAATGGCCCTGGTCCTGAGCTCCCTGTACCATAGCAGCGGTCTTTCCGACAAACGACTGCTTGGCAGACGCAGTGACGACACCGAAAGCCTTTCCTCGCTTGCAACCAGTCGTGTAGTAAACCATATCAGCCATGAACTTGTCCACGGCCAGCGACTCTCCAGTGATAGACGACTGGTCAACGGCGACCAGCGAGTGGCCGACCTTGTGGGCGTGCTCGTCGAGCTCGTCCTCGTCCTCCTCCTTGTTGTCAGACAGGTCCGAGTTGATGTAGTCGAGGTAGTCAGCGTATCCCTCTGGGTTGTCGTAGGCAGTGATGATTCGGGCGTCTCCAGGAACGACCTGGCCCTCCTCGATCACCACAATGTCACCAGGCACGATCTCACGAGCCTTGATCTCCTGCTCCTGACCGTCACGGATCACAATAGCCTTCATAGCAATATCAGCCTTGAGCGAGGCCACCACATCGGCAGCCTGCTTCTCCTGGTACCAACCAACAATGGCGTTCAGCATCAGAATACCAATAATGACACCGAAATCAATCCAGTCTCGCAGACCAGCAGCCAGCAGCACAGCCAGCTCCATCACGTACAGAATGGGGCCCCGGAAGTAGCCAATGAACTGCACGAAGAAGTTGGTCTTCTCCGACATGATCTCGTTGAAGCCGACCTTCTTGCGTCGGTTCTCGACCTCAGCAGACGTCAGACCGGCCTTGAGGTCGGTGGTGATCCACGAGTCGGGCACCACAAACACGGGGCCCGTCTTCTTGGTGGATCCGAAATGGAACTTCCACCATCCTCGCTTCTTCTCGGTGCCTTCCTCGTCCTCCTCGGTCGCAGCAGCAGCCTCCTTCTCGTCACGGTACGTCGACACGAACCGCACAAGCCCAGCGTACTCCTCGAGCTCTTCCTCGTTAGGGACCTGAGTCTTGGGCTCCTCAGCACCCGCTTCAGTATCCTCGTAAGCCATGGTTGACGACTAAAATATAGGTATTAATAGATGGGGTTATTAAAGATTAGAGTGGTTTCGTAAACAAAAAAACCACAATGGAATAATGGGAATCAAAAAACCAACAATTCACAAAAAAAAAAATTTCACTCCAAAACCACAAGGGGACTTGTTTTGTTTGGATGTAGTTCTTTTTTTGGGTTGTTGCCAATGGGACGTCGAGATATGCCTCACTTGGTTGCAGCTCAATGCTGGTAGATGCGGTTGTTTGTTGGTGACAACAACCTATTGCAATGGGACAGCCAACTCACACACAAGGTAAAAAGAAGAAGGGAACCAGGAATGGGGATATCGCGGGTTTATATACTGGCTGTTTTGGTAAACAACTGGGAAGGGGGGAGCGGAAGAGGGGGATGCCGACGTAAGCGGACGGTCGGTGTTTAGATTGTTGTATTGACAGCACCGTACTGATAGACCAAAAGGTACCTGCCGGTAACAAACGGTTTGTTTTGCAGACAAAAGCAATTCGGCAGTTGTTTTGATGCGGGCAGCACCCCGAATTGCTTTTTGCCATGCACACCCACCCGGCGGCAGCTGCCCAACTGCCAGCGCCGCCCTAGCCCTCGGCCGGCCCGATCGGGGCGACGATTGGCCGCCGGCGATTGCGGGCTTGATTGGCTGGGCTAGTGGGTCCCAGACGGTGCCTATAGTGGTTGCCCGTTGCTTTTTGGTACAGCTGCTTGGTTGCTTTTTTCTCTCCATGCACCTTGCTTTTGGCCAGATTGGCACCATGCATATCGATAGGTTGCTTAGCTGGGTTGGTCCCGGATGAACTGTCGACCTTTTGAGCGCCATTGCGGGCGCCATTGCCAGCATAAAAGTGTCGCCAGCCACAGACGTTTGTTGCTTGACGACCTCCTCGGCGAGCCGGAGTTTTGGCGGTTTTTGGGCCCGCTCGCAGCAGCTGGCCAGTTGGGTGCCGGAGTGGGTTTGGCGTCGAAAAAGTTTTGCCAGGGTTGGGGCCCAGCCGCAGCCACCAATATGAAACTGATCGAGATGAGGTGGTTGGGCTGGACGGCTACGAATTGGCGACGACGGCGACGAATTGGCTAGCAGGGCTGGCTGGGCCGCCAAAAGCAGCGTGCCGGCCGCCGCCTGGCATCCGACGGCTGCACCAGCGTGATGGCGGTTTCCTTGTCCGTCGGATGCCAGGCACCGGCGCGGCAGATGCCGGTTCGCCTGCCATACAAGGCTCGACGGTGACGTCGCAACCGCATGCAGCCTCGCCAGTCTACGAGCACCCGGACATAAATCGCTCACTCGAGCGAGCCATTGGCAGCGCCTAGCGTCCTGGACCGCTCAGGCGCCGTGCCGGGCCTTAACCGGCTACACACGGTGTCTAGCGGATATATTTTTTATTTTATTTGTTAGTTTGAGCATACCTTGGCGGTGATTGTTGACGGTGTGCGTGCATACGATAATGCACTAGTGCCGGTAGTACACTAGCGCGATGCTGTATTGTAGCAGGAAACGCATATCAAACCGTAGTATAAACGAATTACTCCAATTTCGAATAGTTTGGAATTATCAAATTGAAGCGATATCAAAATGAAGATATATATTGTGGATGGTGGGATATGTACTATGGTAGTTGATACAGGGCCTATTTTGATATCGTACTGTACGTAATATTGTGCTGCAGATTGGGTGCAAACAATAATGCTAGCATACACATGAACAGCATCTAACTATAACAGACCACAGTGTCGTCACAAGACAAGAATTGCAGTATTGTAGTTTGGTCTTGCGACTCCGTCGCGCTGTGGCAACTGCTGCGCAGTTGAGGCATGGACACCGCTAACTAATTACTGCTAACCAATTACTGCTGCTTCATACTGTGACAACTGAAACTGTCCTAATTGATAGTGTCTATACTGAAATTACTCATATTTTGCTAATTGATACTGTGCTAATTGATAGTGTCTATACTGAAATTACTCAGATTTTGCTAATTGATACTGTGCTAATTGATACTGTACTAATTGACACTGTCCTAATTGATAGTGTCTATACTGAAATTACTCATATTTTGCTAATTGATACTGTGCTAATTGAAACTGTGCTAATTGATACTCTGCTAATTGATATTGTATGTTGATTGATATTGTGTGCCAATTGATACTGTGCTAAATTGATACTGTAACACTTGATACTGTGCTAAATTGATACTGTGATAATTGATACTGTGACATCGCAGCCATCAAATGTCTCAGCAGAGTCCTTGCCCAACTGCGCAGCAGTTGCCACAGCGCGACGGAGTCGCAAGACAAAATTGTAGAATTGTAGTTTTGGCCTTGCGACCCCGTCGCGCTGTAGCAACTGCTGCGCAGTTGTTTCTTGGACCCTGCTTCTTATATGCAGTCTGAGTGCTTAGAGCTCGTCAGAAGCGCTCAATATATTTATTTCATTGATAGCGTGCTAGTTGATACTACACTAATTGATACTGCACTAGTTGATGCACAACTCTATTCTCTACTGATAGTGCTCTAACGATTTGAAACTTGTCTCTTGACACCCAACTACAACTTCCACTATCGCAATTCCGTCAATTGGATCTTGTGATCAACATTTCTTGTCAATTTAGTGAATGCCCAGTCCAAAACCAAAACTCAGTCGGCATTTTTGACAGCCGGCACTAGACAGTTGATCCGACGGCATTATAGCCGCGTCCTGATCTACCATCACCAAGCCCCATCTGGTACACCACCCGGCATCCGGCTCGTACACAATAAACAATAACCTCTATTGCTGATCACAGCGCCAAAGTCCACACCCAACTGCGCAGCAGTTGCCACAGCGCGACGGATTCGCAAGATAAGAATTGAGATGAATTGAGATGGAATTGGTCTTGCGACTCCGTCGTGCTGGAGCAACTGCTGCGTAGTTGGCGTGGATTCTGGCTGCCAAATGGGGCTCCAGGCGACCTCCCAATTGGGCTGTCCACGTCCCGCATGAGCAGCGCGGCGCTCGCTGTGCGAGCTCTCCACTGTGGAGCCGGAGCCCGCCGCCTCGACAATAGAGCGTAGCTATCCGCCCACCACCCCGCACCGAACCTTGTTGTGGTGAGCGCGAGGCGGCGACGTTGCCAATTGGAGTTGGCGGGGCTATAGCAGCAGCGGTCGTTAAGGTTTGTGATATTGAGCTGCGAGCACCGCGCGGCTGGGTCCAACCGAGCAGGACACCTGCCTGTTTGGGTGGCGCCGCACCGTCTCCAGTGGGAAAAAACCAAAAGCAATGAGCGTCGTCGTGACGTCACGGCGACGAAGCCACATTTAAGCGTGAATTAGCTGTGCAGCAGTGCAGCGCAGCAGCGCAGCAGCACCGGGAGGATGTGAACGCTCACCAGTAGTCGAAATCCGGGATACACTGGCACTACGGTGCTAGCCGCCATTTGACGGTGCCTGGCTCTCAATTGGACCCGCCATACTCGATACAGCGTGCTGGAGTGTAGTGGAGTTGTGGTGGAGTTGCGGTGGTATTTCTGTCGTATTGCGGTGTGATTCCGTCGTATTGCGGTGGTGTTGCGGTGTTTCCGTGTGGAGCCTAGCTGGAGATCAGGAGAGGCGGTTCTGCTGGCTGTCAACGGGGTCCGACCGCTGCGACAGCGGCAGATTGCGAATCAGTTTTTCGGATTGGCCAAACCCGCCAAAAGCAACCTCGCAGGATGAGGTGCGCCCGCAGCACCGCTGAAAAAAATTATGTCGGCCGGTTTTGGCTTGTTTGGGCTGCTGCGGTTTAGGCAGTCGAGGCAGTTGAGGCAGTCGAGATGCCGCTATCTCGGTATTAATTGCTGGAGTTTGGCATTGAAGTTCTTGATTGCGCTCAGTGCTTGGAGCTTGGAGCTTTTGCTTTAGTTTTTGCTTTAGCTTTTGGTTGAGCTTGGAGCTTGTGGTGGTGGTGCTTTAGGCGTTGGGAGCTTCGCATGGCTCGGAGATCCTGGTGCAGACGTACGTCGACTATCACCACAGCATGAAACGCGCAGCGCAGACGCAGTGCACAGATATGGAGTGGACAGCCAAAGGCATTCTGACGCACACGGCAACGGCAGACGGCAGACGGCAGACGCTGGCTGGCCTCAATAGACCAGCGCTGGTTGGGCCGACTCGCAGCGACGCTCACACGACACAAACCACTCCGTTTAATCCGTTTCTGCAGTGACAGCAACAGCCTAAACGGATCTGCAGTCAGGGGGAATTCGGACGGCCTGAGCGTCTTTAGGCAGCCATTGACCTGCCTTGACCATTTCAGCCAGCCGAATAGACGAGCCGAATAGAAGAGACGCTTCTCTACAAGGCGTTTCTGCCAATTGCTGCCAATTCACCAGTATTTCGATATTATAATCATTACTATTCTACAACGTTCAATATCTGCAAGCTATTAGTACATTCTCTATAGTGTGCAATTCTTGTGACATTCTTCACTTGCGTGTCTCCTGTGTCCTCGCCCAACTGCTGCGCAGTTGGGCGAGGACACTGTATATGGCGAACCTCGCTGGAGCGACAAGGCTGTAATTCAGTGCGTTTCGGTGCCTATTTTGTGTCAATTCAGGAAGTGTATATTCAGTGCAATTCTTGCGCACATTCCCAGTGTCCTCACCTAACTGCGCAGCAGTTGGGTGAGGACACTGTAGGGCGAGCGGCTGGAGCGTGATGATGGTCAATTTGGTTCTTTTGGAGCTCGTTTCTGTTCTATTCAATGCCTTTCTACTGTGAGAAGGTCCAGCGATTTATCCGGCCTCGGAAAAATCCCATCGGATATTTCCCGCATGCCTGTGCATTGTTCCATGCATGCCCCGTTGCTTTTTGGCGCAGCGCCATGTCACAATTGCTTTTGGTTTCCTAAAAGACCCGTTACGACACAAGCTGCGCGGCACGGCGCCGATCGCCGTCCAACTTGAGCGCATTGGTGCTAGCGGCGTCTCGCCCGGCTGCCGGCTGCGCCAAAAAGCAACGAGATGTCGAGTGAATTTCCCTCAAAAAATTTTCGCTGCTAAACCCCGCGGTCTCAACACAGCGCCAGCCCGCCCACTGCCGCCGGGCCCGACAGCCTGCTCGGGCCGCCAGCTAGCGGCTCGCAGCGCTTTAACGGTGTTTTTCCGGGCATTTTCTGGGGCGGTCTGCCCAGATGCTTCGCTTGGGCCGTCAAAACAATTGACGTCGTGCTCGCATATGCGGCTGGCGCGACCCTACCCTCGAAGTCTATCGTTGACCGGCCCGGCCGCTGTCGACCCAGCAGTTTTGCCTACCAAACGACGCTATTTGTCGGGTTCCGTGCTGATCTGCTAGCCGGCTACCGGACCGTCTTTCAGCATCGCCTATAGCTGTCTTGTAACCACTTGTTGGCGTTGGGGGATCCGTCAGTGCCGGAATCCCGACCTGCCGATATTTGCCGCATTAGGAAGTGTCGGTTCCTGATGGGCTCTGCCGTGCATATTGGCGATGTCGGTGAAATGATGCCGACCGCCGACCACCGGCCAGCATTTCCGCCATCCTGGCGCTCAGATCGCAAAGCTGGCAGTCGCAATGGAGGCTGCTAACTACGCTCAGGGTCGGACTGGTCTAGATGCGCTGTGCGTACTGCACCGATCAGCCGAAGAATTAAATGCTGTCCAAAGAAGCAAACCTGGCTGCTAGTGGCATGCAATCGTGGAATGAACGGCTGGCGCACCATCACCGTCCAACATGTCGGTTTTTCCGACCGCCAGTTGCCTGTCGCTGGACGTCGACAGGGTCCCGCCGCTGTGTGATGATGTATGATGATGTAAACAGGCCCGTTTAGTTCAATTGGGCAGTTTAGGCTTTTTGTGGAGACAATTAGCTTTAGCTTTGTTTGCGGTGGGTTTGTTTGGGTTTGTTTGGGTTGTCAACTGTATCTTGCATATACGCCCAACCCAGTAATATCAAAACAGACTATCATCTGGCGTGGTTATCCGGGGAACCACAATCAAAACACACCACAATTAGCTGCCTGTGCATTACGTAGCGCCCGATACGGCATCGTCAGCTCATCGCCTGTCACGGGCTGAGTTCTGGAATGCAATCGCTTGCAGTGTCTCGTTGGGAGCTGCCAGCAGCTGTCGGGAGCTGCCATTCTCACTAGCAGTCTAGTTCGTATTCTCCAGGCTGTATGCGGATACAATGACGTTTTTTTGCTTTGATTTGAATGCGATTGATTCTCGCTTAATCTGAGTTTACTGATCCTGCTGATGTATTCTGAGCACAAGTGCTTGCAGCAGTAGGCACCATACGGAAAACAAGCGACTAACTAGCAGAGCCAGTTCTGAAAGCCAGTATAGGAATTTTTCAAAATCTGGTGATATCACAGTTATGGTCTTGCGACTCCGTCGCGCTGGAGCAACTGCTGCGCAGTTGGGCTTGGATCTCTGATTTCTGCATTGTTAGCACTATTATCGATGTGCAGCACACTGTGCACACAATAAGCACTACGCTGTGGAAGTTTAAATTATTTTCAATTCGAATATAACTACAGACCTTGCCAGAATCCATGCTCAACTCCGGAGCAGTGCCATAGCGTGATGGAGTCGCAAGACTCAATTCCACATCTCAACTCATCTCAACCCAACTGTGCAGCAGTTGGGCTTGGATCTCTGATTTCCGCATTGTGAGCACTATAGACGATGTACAGCACACTGTGTGTACACAACAAGCACTACATTTAGAGTATAAATTATTTTGAATTCGAGCTCAACAGATCTTGGAAAATATAATGTAGCAGTGGCACTAAGTTAATCATATTCAACTGATAATCCCAGGGTCGAGCGACGCTGCCAGAATCCATGATCAACTGCGCAGCAGTTGCCACAGCGCGACGGAGTCGCAAGAGCACTTTTGTAATATCAAGTGCAGTAGAACTACAGCTTTATCTGCTTCATGTTGGACGCTGTTATATTGTGCTGCTTGATGGGTACATCAGCATGAGTGAACGCTCTTCGTCTGATGCTATAAGTTGTGTCATTCTGATCTTGTTCTGATATTCTTACTATACTATTATTATATGAATAATGTCACAAGTAACATAATCGACAATGCCAGCGAAGCAGCATTTGTCTTTTTGTTCTCGTCTAATCGCCGTCAAAGTACGGTTGATTTCTTCAATCTACCCCTGACTTCTCCTTTGGGACGGCAGCGGCGCTCGGTTACCCTGTTTGTGATATTTCAGTGCTCGGTGCCAGCCAGCTCTGTTCATCACCATGTCGGACGTAGATGACCGTGTTATTGATGACAATAATCCCGCCTCGGGACTGGACGACGATGAAGACGACGATGCCATAGTAGGAAACGGTCGGGCTCGCCGAAATGGGGCTTCACAGCGGAACAGCGACGACGAGAGCCTGGATAACGACGAAGACGAGGACGAGGACATTTTTGGAGGTCCAGCAGAAGACGACGAAGCCAATAACGACAACATCGATGCCGACGATGACGATGCCGATGCCAGTGGCGACAGAGAGCCCGAGATTCCGTTCCGGATCCAACAAAAGACAATACCACGCTACGCAGCATCGCATCCTCCGTCAGACGTCTATCATGCTCGCATCCCAGCAACCATCACTCTGGAAGCGCATCCTTTCGACTCGGAGAAGTTTCTTGAAGAAAACGCCGCCGACAGCATGCAAGAAGAAGAGTCCATCAAGCTGCGCAACGAAAACACCATCAGGTGGAAGTATGCGCGGGACGCTGAAGGCAGGATGATCAAGCAGTCCAATGCGCGGTTCGTCAAGTGGTCGGACGGGTCCATGTCGCTACAGCTGGGGTCCGAGTTCTTCGATGTGAGCGTGCGGGACCCCTACGAGCAGACGTTTCTGTGCCTGTCGCATCCTGCCAACGAGCTGCTGCAGGTGTCTGCTCTCATGAACAAAACCATGGCGTTCATTCCTACGTCCACGTCGTCGATGTCGCATCGCCGGCTGGCGCAGGAGCTCGCCAAAAAGCAGCTCAGCACGTCGCGAGTGGTGGGCAACGTCGCGACGCTGGACGACCCCGAACGGGTCCAGCGAGAGGCGGAGAAACAGGAGGGTCTGAATCTGCGAGCCCGACGGAAACTCGAGTCCAAACAGCGACTCCAGAACGAGCGACTCGGTGGTCCAAGAAGCTCGTTAGGCTACAGCTCGCCTCGTGGCTATGAAGACCAAGGCCATGAGACAGTCGACAGGAGCGCCGACCGCTACGAGGAGGACGATTTCGTAGTCGACGACGAAGATATCGAGGATGGTGAAGTCGGCGAAGACGACATCGACGACCTCGAGATTGGCGGTGACGAAGAAGAGGAGGACGACGAGGCTGACCGAGAACGGGCACGGCGGCTGAATGATCTCAAGAAGCGAGGCAACGAGCTGTATGCAAATGGAGAAGCAGCCGACGCATCTCGACGAAAGAAGCGACGCATCATTGGCGACGAGGACGACGATGAAGAAGACGAGGACGAATAAACGACACATCATGGGTCAACGTACGGTGTATTCCCCGTGAGTGATCAAACAGAAGTTGATTTTGTATTATAATGACTATCTAGCAGATGCAAACGAGCAAACTACAAATCTTGCGACTCCGTCACGCTGTGACAACCACTGCGCAGTTGTAACGATTATCTCCATGTCAATGTCCTGAACAAACAGAAGTTGATATTTGTATTATGATGACTATCTAGCAGTTGCTACAGAGCGATGTAATTTTCTATCTTGCGCCTCCGTCGCCCTGGGGCAGCTGCTGTGCAGTTGTAACAATTATTTCCATGACAATGATCAAACAATAGTTGATATTTTGTATTATAATGAATATCTAACAGATGCAACGAGCCAATTGCACAGCAGTTGCTACAGCGCGACGGAGTCGCAAGACGGAAAATTACATTGGAAAATTAGAAAATCACATGCCTTGAGACTCTGTCACGCTGTAGCAACTGCTTCGCAGTTGAAACGATTATTTCCATTGGACAATTTCCTGGTCAAACAGAAGTTGACTTGTATTATAATGACTATCTAGCAGATGCAAAACCAACTGCGCAGCAGTTGCTACAGCGCGACGGAGTCGCAAGATATGTAATCTGTGAAACGATTATCTCCATGTATAATGGCCTGTCGACACTGCATCAAACTGCGAGACAGCCTCGTTTACTGGCACCTTGTAAAAGCCATTTCAATAAATAATGCCAAATAGATACAGTTGTTCTCGTCAAGGGCTTTCGCTTGCCGGGTCTTTGCTGTGAGAGGCTTTTGAGGTTGTTGGGGGTTTCTGGCCGAGAGCCACGGGCCAGCCATTCTGGACCCCTCTAGGAACCTTGCGAGACTCCACCAGCCGTTCGATTTCTCTGTAGAACTGATTGTCTTCGTGATTCTCAGCACCGCGCGCAAACAGCGCAACGTACTTCTGGTTGAGGGGAAAGTTCTTGATGTAGTACCATTCGATCTCGCGGGTTCGCAGGTTCTCGTTGGCAGCCGCCAGCTCGTCGCTGTCCGAGGCCTCTTCAACCCTACGAGCCGCCTGCTTTAGGTACCGGATCGCCTTCTTGCGATCAAAAAACCGCACCATATGATACTTTTTCGCGATTTGCCTGTCCCGTCGAGACTGTTCTGCGGTCTCAAGCTCGGATTTGAGCGCACTGACAGCACGCTCAGTTTCGTTCCTTGTGGACGCATTCAAAGCGGGTCTTGTCAGTAGACGCTCCAAATCACGAATCCGCTTTCTGATTTTCCCGGCGCCCGAGTCTTTATTGACGGCGTGGATTTCCCTGGCCCGGTTCTTGGATGCATTCTTTGCCATCTTAGTACTGATGGACGATTTGAAAAATGTGTGGGTTTGGACCATGCGTCTGCAGACACGAGATGGCATCAATTTGCATGCACTAAAGGCAGTCACCATACTAGTGTGAGGGAGTATGGCGAAAAATATTGCGAAAAAACGTTGGTTGAAAACAATGTCGTTATATATTGTACGTTTGCTGTCAATTCAATATCTGTTTTGTTTAACATTTTGAGTTGTCAATTGGGCGGTGGAATATGCTGCTGATATAGGTTTCATATAATATTACCTGACTCGTTAAGAGGGTGACCTGCATTTTGCGATCCAACTGCGATAGAACAGGTCTCTAATAAAAAACCTACTTTTTAATAGTTTGTAGCGAAAACCTCATTAGTCGCTAAAAAGAAAACTGCCATTCAGGTTTAAAAACTGCAAAAAGAATGAACTGTAGGGGAATTGAACCCCTGTCAACTGCTTGCAACTCATATAATGGAAGGCAGTTATGATACCACTACACCAACAGTCCTGACGAAACGAATTCGGGATTGGATCTTCGCAAGCGCAACACTAGGGCTAGGGTCAGATGCCCAAATCGGAAGCGGAGAAAAAACCTGGAAATTTAGGCCGATTTTTGACTGCGTTTTCCGCGATATGGAAGAAAATCGTGTTGTAAAAATCAGTTTTTAACTACTTGGAGATATCCAAGTGACGCAGACAATTTTTCCGAATTCGAGCGCCTTGTATTGATTGGCCTTTGCCAAGGTTAAAACGCTTCTGAGCTATGTGGCTGCAGTTTTTGGCTAAACAGCGCTAATAATAGTCGTGCCTCAAGCTTTAAACCAAAACATAACTTTTATTGAATCATATAAGCATCAGTTTACTTGTACAAAATGTGAGCAATAATAATAATTGTCGCGAAACGAAGGCATAGTTGCTTGGCTATTTGCAGTCTAAAGACTAAGTTTATCTCTCACAGCAGAATATAAGTAACTGATGTTCCGGAAGCTGTACACATATTTCTAAAATGAGTCACTGCCACATCAATTGGAACTAGTGCACGTCAATATCTTAGTTTAGCTCTCATCCTGTGCGGGAATTCAAGGAGGTGTGATTCAGTGAATAATAATACGTGACACTCGATCACATTACTTTACAAGCAAAATATATTATAATTATTTGTAGCTAGGCAATAGTTGAGGCGGGGACAATGGTGGCTAATTCAGCTTGCAATTGAATCACTATATCTTAATTGTATAGAGTCCTCGCCTCAACTGCACAGCAGTTGCTACAGCGCGACGGAGTCGCAAAACTTGAATATGGTACATCTGGTGTATGTCATCAAAGTTTGCGACTCCGTCGCGCTGTAGCAAATGCTATGCAGTTGAGGCGAGGACTCTGTGGCGCCTGGTTGACATTGGATTGTGCATATTAGAGTCGAACTGTACATTGACTTGATCGCCCATTGTAATATCACCACTCGCAGAATCAATTTTAGAAAAAGAGATATTTAAACTTGAATAGCCATGTGGTGATACCACACTTTGAAAATGGAAGGCCACCATCCTGGGTATTCAGATCCATAAAGCCAGCACATGGTTGCCAGATATTGTACTGAATAATCGAGTGATGCCTTAATCTCCGGCCAAAACTAGTTTTGAGATGATTAACAATGACGTGATAATATCCGTTTGTTTTTGCTGTTGTGGTGTGAGTCAATTGGAGGTTTTGGTTTGATAATCGCTGGTGCATTCACTGATAACCTTCGATTATCTAAATTCTATTAATTCCATCCGCAAGAAATTTTCCAACACTCAGCCATCAGTGTTAAGAGAGAGTGAGTTTAGATCCACAAAAGGAATGCCAATTGGATTGTTTTTCATATTTCCTCAGAAGCTTAAAGTAGTGTGATGGCTTTCAAACATGTGCAGCGATTAACACAAGTGAGACGCAGGTTTACCAATCACTGCAGAAACCAATATAGAACGCGACAATGATGCTTGACAAGGATATGTCGTACTATATAATCTTTTTTGTTGGGTCGCCACTTTATCGGTCGCCACTTCACATTGCTTTTGTGGCGCGTTTTTCCAGGAGCTGGCATGAAAACTGTACATCGGCGAGTGGCAAGAAAGTCTCATATTGACGGATGTTTACCAGTTCTCTATGACAATTAGATTTTTATATGATTAATTCCTTCATGCTCTTTCTCTATTATCACCAATACCGACATAAACAAAAACAATACAAAATTATAACATATGCACGCATCTTCAATCGCAATCAGTCTTGACAGCTGCAGGATAAGTAGTGCGTCTGAGTCACCGCGGATACAATTTCGGCCAGCCAGGAGATACTTCACATATGCCACCGGGACCCCCTAATTAAGGCGAACTAGAAAATAAATCCGCAAAAACTTTATCTTACAAGGAGGGGAACAGTCGCCTCCACAGTATTTCCGCCATCAAGTAAGACACCAATTGTGACCCTATAAGACCGAGCTACAAAACACGTTTCAAAGCATGGAACCATCCGCAAGTCGTCACTTGGAAGCAACACAGGCACTCGCAGCTTTAATTCCGCCTGGTTGCTGTCAGTAGCAACCCAGTTAGCGGACAAACCGAGGTCCATTTTTTGTAAATATACAACATCAACATGCTCGTGGGTAGCCTGTGAGTTGTCATGCGCTCCTTTTGCCAGAGAAAAGGATTTTGTAATAATTTCAATAAATACCATAATCGTCTTGACACGCGGTGCACAATTTAGTGGGTCGTCCCCGTCAAAAACTACTGTCAAACTGGAAATCACTGGTATTTCCGAAAACGCACGAATGACCGGCATTGACCCCAATTCAAGTTGAACCGTTCCGCTACAGCTAGCTCCAAATGCCCCGCTTCCTTGTATACTCAGAGGTACAGACCTAGTGAGATTGGAATATGCAAAAGGGATTTCAGTTGCTTGGTCGTACTGGGCTAATATAGGAACAGTCGTCTTGACGGCACCAAAGTAGACATTGTTGGTCGAAAAAAGCCTTATCTGGACAATATACTGCACTGCAAATCCGTTTTCTTCGGATTCGACAGCAACTGTGGAGGGCAGACGCCTGTGCTCCGAAGCCGGGCACGCATGGGGTAAAAACAAAGGCACTTGGAATGCAAACTCGAACGAATAACTGTAGCCTTTGGATAGTACCATGTCGTCAGGATAGACTGACGAAGGGGTCGCGTATTTTGTGACAGCAATGTCGTCAGTTCGCTCGCGACCAAGAGCATTACTAGGGGGTCTTCGAACTGTCTGAGAAAGTCGCAGATAAACTTCTATTGGCACCACCACGATATCTTCAGTAGGACTGACAACTACCTGCCCACTTATGACATCTCCCAGTCTATATACTCGATCAGAATCAACGCGAAGATTCAAAAGCTTAGAGCAATGTTTGGCTTTTGAAATCTCCAGCCCGCTCGAGTATTGGGGAGCGTCTGCCTCGACGTAGGGTGGCAGTTTCGACGAACTACCGCCCTCGACGTGGTCTTGGGGCCGTATAATCATGATGGCCCAATTTTGTAATGAATCAGCGCCCAATCACTAACGATAATGCCGGCATCCATTTAAGCGTCCCACATCAGCCATTTATATATTTATGGAGATGGCGGCCATAATTTGTTTTTTTGCAAGCTGTGCTGATCGCTGAGTCAAGCTGCATTCGTGAATCATATTGAGTCCCACGATAACGCAAAGAAAAAAAAACAGTCCAGTGGCAAGAATTAAAGTGGCTGTATGCCGACACATGGTTGGACCGGTTCTGTTGCGTGAGCGCGGTCGATTGGGTGGCAATTGTGGCGTTGTCAAGAAAAAAAAATACAACTTAGATAACCTTAATTGACAGCCGAATGCATTTGACAATTCGCACTTCTGAAAATCAATTATTACATCTACATACAGCGCAGTGTGTTATTTATATATATTTCCCCCTCCTTTTCCTCTAGACCCGTTCAGCTTCGAGCAATTGGGGCTATTTTTCAAGTAAAAGTTGGGGCCAATTCCATTGGCAAGGAGGACAGCATAAAAAAAGACGCAGATGTCCGTGACGTGCATATCCGTCAAAATTGCCAATTACGGGGAAATGTCAGTGGCGACGTATCTGCGTTGAAACGTTGATACGCGAGATTTTATATTTAGATGATAACGGATTCTGGACGGATCGCGGGCAGATAGCGACAGGATGTTATCAGTTGCAAACATGTGGCGCACCAGCCAATTTCTCATATCTGGCTTTAACAAATCACCAAACGAGTGATATCTTATTTAGACGACCGAAATATAATTGATCGACATTTTTTTGTCCCCAGAGTTAATGTCGCGCCACGAACCTTGGAAATTAAAGTAATGGGAGGGGGGTAAACAATTGTGATTTTTTGCCGACGTTCCCAACATGTGCGCGAATGCACGAGTCATGCATTACCAAAATAGTCAAGCCGACATAAAGACTATTAAAAAAAATTAGAATGCACTCAAAAAGAATGAAACATTCAGACAGTCAAGTCAACGAGCGCAATGGCTATGCTAGTCATATGTGACTGCAGTTGCCAGCATTTATTACATTTATTAACAGGATATGACTATCGAAGGCTCCTCCACACTATACTCTATGAGCAAGTACGCTCTACTCGGTAGCTCTAGTACCCGTAGGCAAGTGCAAATACGATCGTTTTCTAATCCAACGAGACATTGGCAATGGCACAATGCATAACTTAATACCAGAAGCATACATAATACCCTATTTTTAAAGTTACTATAATTATGGGTTGATAAGAGAGTTCATTGTTGTGCTCAAAAGGAAACGCCAATATAGCGCGTCACGCTTACGTCAAGCCGTTCGTAGAGCACCCCACAAATTTCAAATTGCCACTTCTGATCCCTGTGGTTGTCTGAGATGTCGACCAATTGCTCGAAATTTGTGTTTTCTGGTTCACCGCCTGCCGCGAAACGTATCCAGCCAATTCACATTTTCAATTTACGCCAACCAGGTGTTGCCACCGCTGTTGTCGGCGTTGTTGTCTGCAGATTGGTTGGCAGTCAGATCTGTCGTCTGTAGGCGGTTAGGGCTGGGTACGGGCACTGACAGTGGTGGTGGTGCCCGTGCCCAGCCCGTGCCCATGTCGCTCTGTTTACGCAGCCGTGCTGTTACCCGTCCGTTTCCCCCTTTATTGCTCTTGTTACACCATATCGTTTCAACTTGTAGCGTTATAATAGATGTCGTGGCAAGGTAGGGTGAAAAGTGGCCGACCACCGCAGCACTAACGGCAGCTTATGTGGACAATCTGATAGGATCCGGCAAGGTGGATCAGGCGGCGATTTATTCGCGGGCTGGAGACTCGGTGTGGGCCCAGTCGGCTACCTTCAACGTGTCGGCACCAGAGATCTCCGAGGTCGCAAAGGGATTCGACGAGCCGTCGCAGCTACAGGCCAATGGCCTCCACATCCAGGCCCAGAAGTATTTCCTGCTGCGGGCGGACGATCGCAGCATCTACGGCAAGCATGAGGACACCGGGATCGTGGCGGTCCGCACCAAGCAGGCCATTCTGATCGCCCACTACCGAGCGCCAGTCCAGGCTGGCGAAGCTACCAAGGTAGTAGAACAATTGGGCGACTATTTGATTAGCGTTGGCTATTAATGCATTGGTGTGACGTCGCAGCTGATGCGACCAATCAGGCTATTACTATTTGAGTGTTGGTGCCGTAGAACCAGGGGAAACTGCTGCTGGAGGCGACTCAGCTGGAACTTGCGATGTCAATTGGCTTTTTTCGCTGCTGCCTGCAGTGCCCTATAGAATTACAGTTTGCCCTGGTTGGGTTATTTGACTTGTTTGGCTCGTTTGGCTGTTGCGATTACTTTGGATCTTTTTTTGCCTGTTGTAGCATTCGTAGCTGATCTGACCATCTAGTACACAGCTGGGGTACAGCAAGTGCCGTTCAATGCCGTATGCGAACTTTGAATTCCAATAAACATGCTACTTTTCCCACATTCGTCGCAGCTGCTCCAAGTGTCAAAATTTGACATTTGTCACATCTAGTCTTTTTTGGGGTCACCAATTCGTTCAATTCATTCCAAATCATGTCAAATCATGTCAAATCATGCGAAGTCATGTCAAATCATGTCAAGTCATGTTAAATCAATCCAGCTGCCAGCGCAAGGCATGCAATTCTATAGTCCAATTCGCAGCGTCGCACCTACTGTAACAAAGGTCCTAATCTAGGATGCACGATTATATTGGCAAAATGCGCACTCCCGCCAGTCGGTCGACAGTCTGAGTTAGATAAGAGAAACAAAACCACTACACGTACCGGAGCAATATGCGGGTTTGACAGGATGGGTCCAATAATCGGCAGAGACCGCAAAAAGGCCAGAATCACCGCGAAAAAGTCGCCAAATAACGCGAGAATGCCGACGCATTCAATGGCAAACCCCACGAAAGACCGTTTCAGAAGAATGAGTACAATGCCAAGCGCAAAACAAAGCGATCCCCGCGCCTTGCTGGGTCTCGTGAAAAACACCACCGTCTTGTTGATGCCTATTATCATGCCAATGCCGGCGATGAACAGGATCTGAACGAGTTAGCGATTGAGGCAGTTCGCGTTTTTTTTCTTACGTTGCCAAACGCCAGCAGCGCCGAGTCAAAAAAAGTCACCACGCCAAGTCCGAAGAAAAACACTCCTACCGCAGTGAACGCGACGCCGAATTCTCGTTAGCGAAATAAATCTACCGTCTGGACCTTACTTTGCACATCTGAAAGCCACATAGTATGTTGCCAAGTCACCCTCACCCGAGTGCTATCAAAATGAGGCTCTGACGTGATGAGTTCTATGCAGTAGATTGCAGAGGTAGTGAAACGCGCGTTGTAACTGTGACAACCTGCAAGTTTCATCATAAATCTAATTTTTACAAAATAAATGCATTTGGCATCTTATACATTGATGCGATCGGTGAGTGATGTGTGTGAGATTGTGCATGATTTCGGGACTGAGCTTACATTACCTGTTCCAAACGCTAGATAGAAATCACTCTTGCGACTCCGTCGCGCTGTAGCAACTGCTGCACAGTTGGAGGCAGCCGACACTGGAACCCAAACTTCCAAAATACAAACGGTCCACGCTTCAACTGTGCAGCAGTTGCCACAGCGCGACGGAGTCGCAAACACTTGAGTATTACGACTTACGTTGAACCAAGACCAAAAATAAACCCAGGATTTCCACAAGTCCCTTGCTGTTATAGCAGTTTGAGCGTGGGAATAGCGTTTAAGCTATGTCTGGCGATGAGTTTCACTCGAATCGTCGCTCGTAGTACAGATTGAAGAACATAGCTACGAATCAAGTCCTAGTTATTTGCAGTTGCAATCGCAGCTGCTAACGCACTAATCATATCGCATTAGTGTACCAGCTATTCTAATCTATACCTGTGGAGACAGTTCACCTGCGGATGACTTTTGTGACAGGTGTTAGCGAGCACCAGCTGGAAACTTTAATTTTCGTTATCGGAGATAGTGGTTCCTAAATAGGCAGGTCTAAGTTGTCAGATGTAGAGTCCTGCACCGATCGCCCGACCGTTATTACTACCACTCGCAGCCAGCTTTTGGTGCCTGACGCACTCATCTCGTTGATTTCTATCGTTCTTTAAATAAAAGAAAATTCCTTTTTCCGAATTAAATTCCTTTCGAGCGTACTCCCCTCTCCATCCAATTCCTTAGTCATATGTTTGCAGTACTGCTGCCATCAGAATTGACGAGTCTTAGTAGACGTTCCGCGTCAAAGTTGTGGAATTAAATGCTTGCCAGATAAACAGATTCTGTGTCTCCCTAACGGGTGCTTTTGAGATTTCCGTATGGATTTGATATAGTTTGGAGAGTTTAAACAATCCAGCAGCCAGAATCCTCGACCAACTGCGCAGCAGTTGCCACAGCGCGACGGAGTCGCAAGCTCATCACCAATGTATATGGTAGGATTTTATATACGAACTCTTTCCGCGACTCCGTCGCGCTGTGCAACTGCTGCGCAGTTGAGCGAGGAAGCTAGATAGGGCTCGACTGGGTTTCAGTGTTTAAGTGTATTAATAGCAAGCTCAAATTGAACTGCCAAATTGGCTACTTGTAGAAGTGTACTTCGTACTAATAATAATTTGGCAGGGCCACATTTCCCGTAGATGTATACTTAGTGCTGATACCAGTAGTGATAGATAAGTACTATGTTCGATATCTTACCTTATACAAATTGGTGAGCATGCAGACGCCGAATGCCGCCTCGATCTCCGTCTCGTTTGCCGCGCAATACTAAGAATATACGACTTACAACGACAGCTATTTCAAGCCAAGTTATAAACCATTCACAGTTGGTCTTTTTGAGCTGATTGCAACGATTGTACTGGAATACGAGACATGTCGTCACCTCTATCCGGACCTCGCGTCGCTTTCGTATATATTAGGTAAAGTTGAGTGGGATGGCCTAATGCGCATTAGTTGGACTAACCGAAGAAAAGTCACCAACCGCCAGCCCATATTCAATTGTATAGTACCTGATGACTGCAAATTGTTGCAAAGGAATTGATCATGTCAATTGACTATATGGTGCTAATAGACGAGTCGGTCAACTGGAACCCCCTGAGTAGAGCCACTGTGGTCCGTTGCGGACTTGCGGGGGTGTGTCATGCCGCATGCCCACACAGGGGATGTTCGAGTGGTGGACCCTTAAAAGGGCCCACCTCCCCCCGCAACAACCATCTGTCTTAACATGCTCGTCCAGGACAAGGTGGTGCTCTTGGGAGACTCCATCACCGAGATGAGTACCGACCAGCTGTATGGGTTTGCGTCGACTCCAGCGCTCCAGAACTGGTACATTCGCCGGCTCGACGTGATTGTGCGGGGCTATGGAGGCTACACGTCGTCCCATGGCAGGTATCTGGTGGACCCCATTCTGGAGGCCGAGCACAACTCCATCACCAAAGTCAAGCTGCTAGTGGTATTTTTCGGATCCAACGACGCATCGGTCGAATCGACGCCTCAGTACGTGTCGCTGGACGACTACAAGAATAATCTCCTGTACATTGGCAAGCAGGCCCAGGCGAAGGGCATCAAGGTGGTCTACGTATCGCCAGCTCTCTACGACGAGGTGCGGGGTGACTACAAGCGCACCACTGCGCGGTTCCTCGAGTACGGCCAGGCTGCGAAGGAGGTGGCAGACGAGCTCAACGCTGGGTTTGTCGACCTGTGGCATGCGTTCCTGTACTCGACGGGATGGAAAGAGGGAGACCCAATTCCAGGCAAAAAGGGCGACAACTCGCCCGTGGCTCTGAACGACTGGCTTCCCGACGGACTGCACTTCGGCAGCAAGGGCTACAAGGTGTACTTTGACTCGCTCAAGCTGGAGATTGCCAGAAAGTACCCTGAGCTCCACCCCGAAAAGATCCCTCGCACCCTGCCGAGCTGGGAGCTGGTTCCTCACGACCAGCTGCCAGACTGCCTGGGACTGTAATAGTATAGACATAGATGTATTTGCACGTTGTCACTGTACTGGACCTGCCAGGAGTTGCGTCATGCTTGGCTCTACAAGCGGTTTCTCGTACCTATTCTGCTGTAGTGATCAATTCAACCATGCCTATAATATACCTTCAATCGCAATTGTCCGAAATCATGCACAGCACTCTACCCCTGATATTACAGTATGAAACCAATATGCAATTGAACTCTAATATGCACAATTCAATGCCAATCAGGCACTACAATTACGCAGCAGATTTGCGACTCCGTCGCGCTGTAGCAATTGCTACGTAGTTGAGGAGAGGACTCTATACAATTATGATATTGCGATTCAATTACAAGCTGGCTTAGCCACAGTGTCCTCGCCTCAACTGCGCAGCAGTTGTCACAGCGCGACGGAGTCGCAAACGTTGATGACATATACACAGGTTTGCGACTCCGTCGCGCTGCGCAGTTGAGGCGAGGACTCTATACAATTACGATACAGCGACTCAATTGCAAGTCCACAAGCGGTATGCAGAGCGATGCGTTGTGTTTGTAGGTCTTTTGTGACTTTTTATGACTTTTCATGACTTTTCATGACTTCTCATGTCTTTTTGCGTCTATTTATGTGTTGTTATGTCTAGATTATTTTGCCCCACTAGCCCGGATATAAACCCCCGGACTTGAGTTGAGCCACAGACTATAAAACCCCACCTTTGCCAGCCGCCAATTACCGGTATAAATATGCGGCCCCGGCACCTTGTGAGAAGCTTCTCCACTTCTCGACTCGCAATGGCTACCAAGGAGTATTTGGCAATCATCCCCGACAAGCCCGGCATGCTGGCCACTCGTCTCAAGATTCGCAGCGAGCACCTCAAGGCTGCTAAGCAGTCGTTCTACGACAAGCGTGTCACGTTTGGCGGGGGGTTTGCGGACGAACATGTTACCGAGGGTGTTCCTGATTTGAAGGGCTCTGCCATGACAGTCCGAGCCGATTCCAAGGAAGAGGCCATTGAGTTCCTCAAGCAGGATATCTACTACAAGAATGGTGTTTGGGACCTCGACAATGCCCAGTTGCATGCGGTAGGTGCTCTTTAGGCGGGTGTATTTCTAACTCAGATTCTGGTGGCATTCCGAGAAGAAAAGCTGCCTCCTCAGTAGGATATGTAAAGTACAAAGTCATTGACTGCGTTGATTGAATTGAATTGATTAAAACAAATAATTAGCTGACCTATTGAAGTGACCCCATGATTTGAAAACGACCATACTGACTTGAGACTGCAATAGGCTGATTGAAATTACCGCCGAAAAACATTTCTGACGAAACAGGTAAATTTTCAATTAAAATCAGAAGTGGCTCTTCAATTCGACTGAATTGAGGCTGTTTATAATCGGAGTCAGAGTCAGTATCAGTCGGTCGAGCAGAGTTGCAGCTACTGTCTGGACAGCCGTTTCAACCATGATTTCATATCATCCGTGCCATTTGGCAGTGTAATTCAGTTGGCCAACTAACACCAGCTGCCAGTGTCCTCGCCTCAACTGAACAGCAGTTGCTACCAGCGCGACGGAGTCGCAAACCACTCGTTGAGCTGAGTTGAGATGTAATCAACGCTCTTGCGACTCCGTCGCGCTGGTAGCAACTGCTGCGCAGTTGAGGCGAGGACACTGGCACGTTGTGCTACTCTGTCTCACACATTTTTTTCGTTTGAACTTTGAGTTTAGTCTTTCTTGTAGAGACATGCTGGTTAAAAATTCCGTTAATAATTCTGTAAAAAATACTTCGATAATACTGTTAAAAATACTGTGTGTCTATTCAGATCATGTACGGTATGGCGATCGATTACATATCACCGCTGCAGTGGTAAGCAGCACGCAAAATCTGTCTGTGCTAATAGCGTTTTATAACGTATTTTTAATGCTGTTTAGTACTTTTGTAATTTTTAGTTGTTCTCTGCAAAAATCCTTCGAATCTACGTCGAATCCACTCAATTGGCTTGGATTTGCAGGCTTTACACAGTTAGGCTGGCCTGGTACGGCTATAACAAACTTCAGCCGTCTGCGACTTGACGTCCGCCACTGAACATGAGCAGAAGATACGACAGCAGAACCACCATCTTCTCGCCAGAAGGGCGACTCCACCAGGTGAGAACCTCGCCACAGGCGTCGCACGGACTCTAACACAGGTCGAATACGCTCTTGAAGCTATTTCGCACGCAGGTACTGCCATTGGCATCCTCGCCAGCGACGGGATCGTGCTCGCTGCTGAGAAGAAGGTCACCAGCAAGCTGCTGGAGCAGGACGTGTCTGCCGAGAAAATGTACACTCTGGACGACCACATCGTGTGCGCGGTGGCGGGAATCGACTCGGACGCCAGCATTCTCGTCAACCGGGCCCGGCTGTATGCGCAGAGCTACCTGAAGACGTACGGAGAGCCCATTCCTTGCGAGGTGCTGGTGAAGCGCCTGTGCGACATCAAGCAGGGATACACGCAGTTCGGCGGGCTGCGTCCGTTCGGCGTGAGCTTCATTTTCGCCGGCCACGACGACCTGCACGGATTCCAGCTCTTCACGTCGAACCCGTCGGGAAACTACAGCGGCTGGAAAGCCACCAGTGTCGGGGCCAACGGCAGCTCTGCACAGACGCTGCTCAAGCAGGAGTTCAAGGAAGACCTCAGTCTGGACGGGGCCTGCGAATTGGCCATGAAGGTGCTGAGCAAGACCATGGACAGTGCGACGCTCAAGAGCGACAAGATCGAGTTCTCCACGGTGGGTGTCCGCAACAACAAGGTTTTCCAGAAGATCTGGAAGCCGGCAGACATAGATGCATTATTAAAGTCGACGGGGCTGGGCAAGTTCGAGGAGGAAGAGTAGTCGGTGCCTAGTACATGCCTGGTGCGGAACGAATCAACGAATGGTTGTAAACGTATATATCCAATGAGACCGTTTGTTTGACCGTTTTAACCGTTTTTGACAGTTAGTTTGCTGGTTATTTGCGGTTTGTTTTGAGATTGCCGGCTGGTGGATGTAGTGGTGCTGTAAATTTGAGATGTCGAGAGTTCAGCCGTCATGACTAATGTATCGATTGCGACTAGCAGTGATCCATCAAGACAAGATCAATTCACACGATTGACAAGTCCTCTACTGAACCACATGATAAATCCAAATAAATAACTAAATAACTTACTTCTATCGAGAGATTATAAAGTTCACCGCAGACATAGCGGTGAAGATTGTCCAAGTGCCCCAACTGCGTATCCCGTGATGCAGAACACACCAGTTCAGATGAGATCAATTGAGCTATCTTGCGACTCCGTCGCGCTGTAGCAACTGCTGCGCAGTTGGGGCGAGGATATTGCTGATCGAGTTGAGCTCAGCGGCTTCTGAATATACGTTAATGCTCACAATGCTATACAGAACCAAGTCAGATAATAGCCAGGTTCAGTGTATAAGAATTACGCTTAACGCATTTCCTTGGCAATTGTTTAATCGCAGACGTACCATAACGTCCGTTTGATAGAACACAAAATAATGTTCTCTCCTTGTCCTCTCTTACGACTTCGTCGCGCTGTAGCGACTGCTGCACAGTTGAGGCGAGGATATTGCTGATCGAGTTAGGCTCGGCAGATTCTGAACATGCGTTAATGCTGATGTTGCTGCCGTATGACCATGAATCCACGACCGAATGTACAATGCTGTACAGAACCAAGTCGGTTATTAGCCCTGTTCAGTGAATAAGAATTACAGTTACACTAGAACACAATTCTATCCCGGTTGTTTGATCGCAGACGCACCTGCACCATAATGGCCTCTCCTTCTCTTCTTTCTTGTTTCATATTCCATCCTGCATCTATTGGTTTTCACACCAGTCACACGGGACTTGATAGCATATATTGCTTGTATATTGCTTGACAATACTATGCAAGTACCAATTCAATTATAGGTCTCATCATGCCATTTCCAGGGCTGCAAATAAATATGTTGATCTAACACCACTGATCTCAGAACCCCAGGTCATACCAGACCGTTCAATATGTAGTGTCCTCGCCTCAACTGCGTAGCAGTTGCTCCAGCGCGACGGAGTCGCAAAACCTTCGCAAATACCTGTCTTGAGTCGCGATTGCACTTCAAATACGCTGCCTGGCACTGGCACAGCTCACGACACAGCCACGAATCTCTGTCTGATGACGGCCACACCGTCGTAATGCGGAATCGACGGACGCTCTTTGGCGCACCGCGGCATGTCGCTGCGACTGATATCGTCAAACCACCTCGTCATGCGACGAACATGCGCGCGAGTCGGAGGGTCGCGAGCGCACCGCTGGGCACTGCTGCTCACGACGGGGTCTGGGCTGTCGATATTGTCGAACCAGTACGAAAACATGCGTGCCAGCGCTCTCACGGGCCTGCTCTCGGGCTCGGCGCTCAGGAGACCTCGCTTGATAGCGTTTTCGACGCCAGGCCGCTGAGCGCCTGCGAAAAATCCCCGGATCACGTCCACGACTTTCTGCTTCTCCAGCGACCTCACTTGGGTCGCAAACACGCCTCCCTTCTTGATGACGCCTCTGTCGAGCAGCTCACCAGCGGTTGGTCGCCGGACAAGCCCCCTACGCAGCGAGTCGCGCACCAGCACCCGTGCCAGGCGCACCGTCGCCTGGATGCGATCCTGGCACGGACTCGGGGCCAGCAGCAGTCGTGATCGCAGGATATTGCGCTCGTAGAGCTCCCTGCTGGTCGGTCGCAGCAGATACACCGATTCTAGGTATCTGGCGGCCTGCTCGAGCCGGTGCCTGTGCAGAACCGGGTCTGTCGCCAGCCGGTAGAACAGGTGGCTGACGCGCGAGCAGCTCACCAGATCCGGCACGTCCACGTACTCCAGCACTATCAGCCATATCCCGTCTGGCAGCGTGCTGGCTCCACCATCACCATAGTCGCTCATCTGTATATCACGCTTCATAGAAACTCCCCGCAACAGACTGCCCTATAAATGCCCCAGAATCTGTCCAGCAGCCAGCGTACAGCCTGGATATGTTCGTATGCAAAAGGTCTACTGCTGGCAGCAGCAGTGATAGAAAAACCAATCAAAGTGCCACCTACAAACCGTATTCACTCGCGATACCGCAATGTATGAAGCAGGGACTGATGACCGCCATTGCATATAAATGGGGTGCTGCATGATTGTTGCTAGGACGACAGATTCCCAGAGCGGCAGCGGCATTACACGTTTGGCTCTATCTGGGGTTCTGTATTTCGGGTGCTTTTATATGGCTTGATATGATATTACACGATTACGCTCTTCATATGGATATGTAAACATCTATAGAGTCAATACTAATGTCGCCAATCTGCAGGCTTTTTTGATCGATGCAAGCGTTGACAAACAGACCCCAATTGAGCAATCGTCATACTGGGACCATTCCGTCTGCAGGCTGTTTGCAGCGTTCAATATGCAGTCAATTGGTTGCCAACAGACAGCTAACAGGACAACTCGCGGTCCGCTTTTTCAAGATGTCTACAGGGCTATAAGCCTAGATTGACTGGCCTACACCTCAAGTTTTCAGGCTCGAATTTCTGCACCCCTTAGTATCATGTTTTTGTCCGTTCATTGTCTGTTCATTCAACAGATTGCCAGCTGCAGATTGTCACCTGTGCTGCATTGCATTACAGATTCTGCAAGAAAGATAACCATATTCGCGAATTAACAAGACAGGCCGCAAACTGAGTTCGTAGAGCACGCCTCGTATAATCGACTTAATTCAATTGACTTTCTTCAATTAATTTGAAGGTTCATCAGAGGGCAACTGATGCATGAAGTACCGTTGAAATGGTCTGAGTTCACATCAATTAGCTTAGCTTATGCACCACTGTGTCGAACTAAAGCATCGAGTTATGGTCAATAATTGACTCTGCTGAAGAAGTTCACAGCCTGATGGACTCGCAAGGTCAATTACCGTAATTGAGTCGATGTCGCGCTGAGGCAACTGCTCTGCAGTTGAGGTGGGGTGGGATTCAACGCCAGTTACAATCACAAAGAGATTGCATTTATACTATGCCAGTGTCCACGCCTCAACTGCGCAGCAGTTGAGGTGGGGTATATGATTATCTACAAGCCTTATATTCTCTATAGCATCATGGCAATGAGCATGTTCGCTCCTGTCGGACAGCAATGCACTCGAAATCGGGGGCTGTGACCATAAACTCCTTCTTGTCCACAAAACCATACTTCGCGTACAGTCCACGGCCCTGGGGTGTGGCCATGATATACTGCTTCACGGGTCCGGCTGACTGGTGCTTGCCGTCTCTAGACTTGAACGTCACGGTGATGTCATGAGGCACTACCCTCAAGTTGTAATCGAAAAACAGTCCACCTAGACCCTTTCTCTGATACTCTGGAGAAGTCACAAAATAATGTAGGTACTGCATATCGCTGTCCCGATACTGCTCGCTCACCAGCTGGTCGGTCGTCAGACACGCAAGACGGTCGGTTGTCTCTGCCGTGTCCGGCACCACCAACATGTGCTGAGCGATACTGGCCCTGAGCTGCGTCTTCCGCTTGTTATTCATTGGATGCTCCTCGCCGAAGTATGCACAAAACTCTACCACTGCGTACCTGGCTTTGGTCCACAGATAGTAAAGCCACTGCCATGTCGTCAGGCGTTGAACCCCGTGGCTGGCAGGAATGATCCACGCAGACGCCCCTATCAGCTTCTCATAGCCGTCATCCAGCCTTGTATACATGCCATACATGTATTGTTCGCAGGAGATGGTCTCTAGATAGAGCTGCCTCGCAAACGAGTAGGTCAATTTCTTGATGCGCTTGGCCTTGACGATGTATTCGTCCAGTCTCTGGCGAGGATCCTGGATATACTGGCGCACTAAAGGCGTGATGCTGCCATAGCTGTACCTGTGGCCAAACCAATAAGTAAACATCGGGTCCGGCTGAAATGCTTCCTGGAACAGTTCGGCATACTTCAGCGCTTCGTCGAACGTGATCGCTGCGGGATGCGCTCGTCGAGCATAGAACGTGCCGTCTCCGAGAGGTACGTTCTCTGGTCCCTGAGGAAATTTTCCAACAGCCATTTCGTACTGTCAACAAAGACGCTGCTTTTGCGATCTAGTAGTTATATGCTTAAGTTAGTGACAGTTTATATGTATATATATTTATATCGTTGTATGTTTATATGCACACGGTCTTTTTTTACTCACATGCAGTCATAGTTGCATCTTAATATGTCAATGGCGATGCCGTACGTGTGTCCATCCCTGCAGATCAACTTTAATGGCCCGACTGTCAATTAGTACCTGCCAATGTATGAACTCGATGGGGCTCTTCCATGAAACTGGCGAAAAAAACCCGGCATTTTAACTCTGTGGGTACTTAGCCGATCGCTGAGATTCGGTAGCTTACACAGTATTACTTGCCTCCATGTACTTGTGAGAGAAATTCTTGTGTACTGAGGAGCCACATACGTACATAATGGGTCCCATACATTCATCTTGCGACTCGGTCTCGCAGTTGAGTTGGAGTTATATTGCATGGTAGAACCATTTTGTATGATGGTTAGATGCAAATCAACTGCGCAGCAGTTGCTACAGCGCGACGGAGTCGCAAGATAAGTGCTGGTATCGAACTTACTCGCACTTCTCGAAAATGAGAATTCAGTGGCCGCCTAAAAAGTAGTATCAGTAGTGTTAACCTGCTATAATTATAAGGCTATATGAATTTGTTCCAATGTAGTGTAGAGTCTGGTCTAGTGACCGAGAATCTCATTTCCTTTTGGCGGAATTTGCTGGATAATAGGCATTCTATAACATCTTTAAGACTTTCTCAATGCCGGCCATAAAACTCTATACTGCTACTACAATTGCAAGTTGGCGTATAGATGCTTCGCATAATATCGATAAGCATCAGCTAGCATACAATCGGAGACCCTTGGACATCACCTCAAGTGTCTGCATTGTTTATACAAGCTCTGGATCTACACGACACTACCATTTAACTTAATTTTAAATTCAATTATCACAGATACTGGTTCGCTTGTTTTTGATTGCATCATCTTATCAGAGTTCAGCGAATCTGCGCTTCTGGCCGCGATGCATAGAGCTTGTAGATTTCAATCTGTTTTCCCATTCCATAAACACGCTCTGATAAAATTCATAATATTCGTTGCCATCAAATGCAACCTTTCCTTTCATCAACTTATCATCCACCAGTGCAGAGATGTTAACCGATATAGAGCGGGCGTGCTTATATGGTTCGTGGTGGTGTAATTCTTGAATTATTACCTCTTTGTGCCAAGGTCGCAAAAAACTCATAGAAAGCTTTCTCTCCCCCACAGTGGTATCCACTAGGAAGCATACTGTCATCTTCACTTCTGGAACAGCTGCAAACCATAGCTTGGACAGCTCCATGAGACGATAGAAGTTTTTCTCCTCGCTTACCAAAATAATAATCTTGTTTCCAGTTGGTGTTATCAGGCAAGTCTCAGGCTCGAGCATCCAGTCTCCTACAGTACATCTCCCAGAGCTAGCTTTAAGAAACCTCTACTGTGACGGCGAATTCATCTTATCGAGTAGAAAATCCGTCCCTCGCGCCAGCACAATCTCGTCTGCAACGCTAGGAAACCTCAGAATAGCTGCGTTTACAACATGATCTACTGTTGCAGTAAATTTTGGCTGCAGTGATCTGCCCGAAGACTCGAGTAAGTTCGCACAGGAGAAGTCGCGAATCAGAATAAATCGAGGACATTTCTTCGCCCCTTTGCTGTTCAATGATTCAGTTACGAGCTTTCGGAGGTCTTCAAGATCTGAGCTTGCATGAACCAACTCTATGCTGAACAACGTTGCGAGCTTCTTGCATGCTCGAATGGATAACAGACGGTGACAGAAGTCAAACATTTCCTGTAAAGTAAATTGGAATTCGCCTTTCGGAATATGAATGCCACTAAAGTCAGATTTGATGTAAAACAAGTCTGCTGGAATCGTCAGAGGCATTTTAAATGACGCTTCCTTAGGGGCCTCATATTTGAAAGACACTACATGTTTGCCATGTATGTCACGCGTCCAAAGTTCAAAGGTCACTTCTCTCTTTCGTCGCTCCACCTCAACTAACAGAACTCCTTTCGGTAGTTCGGCATTTCGTCTGAACCGTCTATTAGCATGTTGGCGTAAGTTATTCAAAGACTCACTCAAGCCTACCTCCATGGTGAAAGACGGCGGGGTGTCGATTGTACCGTTTGGCCGTCTCACATAGAAATTTGGCTTGCGCACGTTCTTAATTTCTTCTAGGACGATTCGTTCTGCACGCGGGTCTACAGCGCAATGTACTCCGAACTCAAACTTGTCTTTGACTGCATCAACAAGCCAACGCCAGCACCATTGGTGTGAATCAGTGAGAAGTTTAATAATCAGAGTCTTTGAACGATTATCATAGGCTTCCACACCAGAGTGTGGTGCCAGCCATCCTTCACGTTTCATCATCAAAAACATTTCGCGTTTGAGATTCAACACAGCAAGATATTGTAATGAATCATCAACAGTGACAGCGTCACGTCTATCTTTCAGAAAAATTTCAAACTCATCGAAATTTCCGAAAACATGGATACATTCCTTGTGAACTTCATAACCACATATTTGTTCTTTCTGCGAAGTCAGTGCTCTCGATGACAGTGATGTTGACGTTGAAGGCGATGAAGCAACACTATGTGTCGGCTCCTGCTTAATTTCTTTCGAATTTACCCCCGTGCTCCGTCCCTTCCAGACTAAGTCCTCACCAGAATTGCGTGGACCGCTTGGCGACTTATCAGTTGTTGTGGGCGAAGAAGTGGCGGTGATCTCATCCGTAGCAGTGGTGATAGTTGAAACCGGCGCGATACTCTGGTTAGCCACGGGGACTTCATGCCGTGTGATCGAAGGATTACGTGCTTGAAAGTGCTTGAAACCGTCCTCCCGAGTCCATAAAAGGTTCTGGCCCAAGAGGTCTTCTGCCACACTTAGAGATAGAAATTTCAAATTAGCGGCCCTTTTACCATTCGCCTTTTTCTTTCTGACACGCACCATTTCTATGTTATCTACTTTTTTGTAGTTTATACCAGGCATAACAGCAAGAAAGGCAGCGAGCGCTGGTGATGGTTCGTTTTCGTCTGAGACCTTCTCAGCAATAGGAGATGCCATTTGATTTGCTTGAACTCTGACAGCCGGTATCGTTTTTGAAGCAGTTTGTACCGAAGGAACTGTTGATGTTTTCGCTGGCGATATATTAGCCTCCATTTTGTCTGAAGGAGCAGTAGCCATTCGAATGAATTTTTCGGAACACCCTGTCGGGATTTGCAGCAGTTTACGTTATGACTACCCTATCGTCTATAAAAATTATGTAGCGATGAAAAGGAAATGCCAACAAAACCAATCTGGTTCATTATCGTTGTCATGCTGTCCAACTGCCAGGATAAGCATGCCCAAAACTCTATGGAGTTAATATACACATTTTCACTGTTATCACAATGGCGAACTGACGTATCGACGCTTTGTATAATATCGTCAGGCATCAGTTGGCATATAGTTGGGAGTTCCTTCGGCCCCACAGTCACATCTGGTGTAGGTATTGTTTGAACACGGTCTAAAATTGACACAGTACTCTCACTGTTTCCATTTCGATGTAAACTCGATTATTATCGCGAATTCAGCTTGTTATTAATTGCTATTGTTGGCTATTACACAGATCTTGTATTATTGTTTCACTCAAACTCTGTTTAAGTACCACCAGCAGCGCAATCCCTCAAGAGCATATCCCAGCCTCTTAACTGCATGTCGTGATGGGCGGCATTGTTGTAGTGGTCGGGAACGACGTGCCAGTAGGCTATACAGTTCCCCCATTCCCATCGCTGTTTCTGCCTATCGGCAGCGCAGACTATGATCTTGCTTATTTATACTACACTTATGATATATGGAAGTTCACGGTGTTCTGGACTCTGATATTCTTCTTGTCGTTTCACTGCTGTTCAGCCATCTATGCTGCGCTGATGCATCGCAAGTTCTGGGGTGGCCTGTCGATATTCGTGGTGTACGTCACAGTAGCGGGAGTACAGGCTTTCATCTCTGGGACTGTCACTGGCCTGATGCTTGCTGCGATATACCGGTCGGGGATGTTTGGCATGACCACCTGGATGCCATTCATCTGGGGCCTCATTCAAGTGCTGTATATGGTGATTTCCTCATACTCCATGATGTCTGCCATATTATAGCAACGTGTTTTATACACAAACACAAGCTCTGCATCTCAGATATATTTATTGCATTTGTATCCTTTGTATCCTACTAGCATGTTTACTACGATTGTGAGGGCACATTGGGCCGTATTAGGTTTTTGACTGAAGCAGCTTCATGATGCCATTCGCAACCGTATGATTATCAGCTTGGACTTGGATCATCATGATATTCAATTTTCTGGGAGTATCATGGGAGTCTTACACCAGCTGGTGTCGGTATCTTCTCAGCATCTATAGCATCGCGAGGAGTTTCTCCTTACAGACGCTGTTGAACATCAGCTACTGGCTCAGCAGAAAACGAAAAGAGAACAAAAAAGAAAAACAGGACAAAACATTACGAGACTGCGGCTGGATTAGACATTAGATTAATAGTAATTGATGCTCATGAAATGAAGGTGGCTTCGCTGAAAGCATGGCCCTCTTCCTCGGTTACTTCACCATCTATAACCAGCGTCATCTTGAGGTTGTTACTGTACTGGTAGATATAGGGCCTTGCTCCAGACACACCAGACACCACTCGCTTGACAAATGCAGGGATCTCTGCCATCACGTCGACTCTGTCCACGAGGTGGGTCAGGTCGCCAGATATCGTAGCAGTCACTGGCGGCTGTGAAGCAACTTCCTCATCTGCGGTCTCTATCTTCGGACCCGACAGCTTGAACTCGATTTTCTTGGGTGCTGGCCAGCCGACATCGTCGGTTTCGGTTTCCTGGTGCTCAACCTCTACGCCCACTGCAGTGGCTACCAGTTTACCGTCCTTGACTACAGCTCCTATTGACGACACCTGGCTGCCATATGACGGTGGAGTGGTGAACTGCATCACGACAGCAGACAGCGTGGGTCCCTGGAAGTTGAGGAAGTTCCATCGAGCTGCTGCGTGGTGCGGTTTCATACCCTGCATGGCCATGACGTACATTCCAGTACCGTCAATGGACAGCTCGGTTCCGCTGTTGTTGATCTTGCCAGTGACAGTGGTTCGGGGCCAGAAAGCATGTCTCATGGTGCCCCATGGCTCGGAAAGATCTTCTCCATACAAACTGTTGCCATCAGCACCGATCTTGAAGCCCTCGGTGGTGCGGGTGAACTTGAGCTCTACAAGCGACTCCTCATTCACCACAGAGCTCACGACGTACTCCGTCTCGTCGCTGTTGAGCGTGATACTCATACCCTCGGCATTGAACGTGGTGTCGCGAGCCACAAAGTCTTCCAGATGCGTCGATGTCCACACCCGCCAGTCTGGCTTCGAGTCGTTCACCACAAGACATGTGAACTGAGCCGTATAATGCAGACCCACTGGATTGGAGTGGATGACCTGGACAAACCCGTAGTAGCCGTTCTGGCTCGAAAAGTAGAAAGTCTGGGTCTCCACGTTAGACGAAAACGGCGCTCGCCATTTGAGGTCCTCAGTGGTCAATTTGCCATAGGGGTTTTTGCCCTCCACAATCGAGTCGATCGATCGAAACGCCTCCGCTCCATAGATTGGCTCTGCAGCTCCTGTCAGAGCAGATACACTGATGTTAGCCTTGATTTGACGTGCGTGGATTGCAGTTCGGCGTTTTTTTCTCTACCAGAATTCGAAATCACACTGATTCGATAAAGGCAGCTCGTCGATGGCAAATCACTAACCAGGGGTCATTCATTTGGTTGTTTGCCATGCTCATAAAGCACGAATACACAGTGATATTGATATCTTGACAAGTCGCTATACCACTCTGGCAATTGTCTGTTGTCTCGATGTATCAGCAATGCTTTGATCGCGATCAACTAGGACCAACATTATGCAACACACCGACACAGAGAAAAAATGACCCCAACAATCCACAGCGAGGATGAAACTATGGTACTCACCCTCCTTGTACCCACTTCAACATTTGAAAAGTGACGGCAGTTTGTTCTAGTTGTTTTGTCTGCTGTTGAAAATCAAATCAACCGGCAAAACTGATAAATATATATAAAGGCAAAGACTGCCACCAAAAAAGAACAATAGTCAGCTCATCGCGTATTCTTCTACTGAGATCAGGTGCCTGGCCACCCTGGCACCTGCTCACAAAAATATCGTCTAAACGCGGCAAGGCATGGCTCTTGCCGTCAACCTTCCGCCCGGCCCGCAACCATCCTGCCTGCCAGCCGTGCCGAATGATTTCATAGCGCAAGCCAGTCGGATAAGAATGTTTCTGTGGTTTGCTCTGGACCACAGCAGAATCCGTGACTCGCTAGGCTCGTCTTGGAGATGCTGATTTCATTTTCAGATAATCCATAAGTTCCAGCGATTTGTGACCTGTCTCAAAACATAAAATATGGCAATAGACAGCACCTGATGCATCCTGCAGCTGATACTCGTCGGCAACTGCTGTATCCGAATAATTATTTGTGCTAGTCAGTTCACCAATGATATAGATAGACATTAGCTTAATAGATATTTCGGGGGACCCATCGAACAAGTAATGGCTATTTCACTGTCATATTTTCGTCTATAATGCTCGTAGATTAGTAGTTGTCGGCTAATCCCAGTTGTTCATTGCCCGATTGAAATGCAAAATCAAAAGAAATTTAATGGGGCAGGTTATCGGTTTCAGTTTCAGACGATCTGTTGAGCGGTGGACACCGGCAGAGGGGCTTCAGGGCGGATGAAGCGGTTATAATTTGCTGTAAGAGTGAGGCAAACACAACTGCGCAGCAGTTGCCACAGCGCGACGGAGTCGCAAGACCACTACACATACACATGCACATGCACATACACATACTAGTCTTGCGACTCCGTCGCGCTGTAGCAACTGCTGCTCAGTTGGGCCAAATGCTCGTGACACGATGCAAGCGCTGATCGCCGCTGTCAATTTTAAGTTGACAAGTCTACATATTGACAACGATCCGAAGAGAAATTTATAGAACGTAGTATAATACATCAACTAAGATAAACCATTCTTTGAAAAACGGATTGAAGTGAGAAACGAAGAATTGAATATTTTGGTTTGCGTTTCGGGCTGTTTAGCACTGCTCGGTGCACGACACTGGAAGATCAGTGTAGATAGTCAGTAAGCTAGTAGCATTCGTAGCTGTGATGCCACATTTCGTCACAAAGTCTCCAGACAGCACGCCCTGCGCCTGGGTATTGTTGACAAACTGGTCCAGTGTGCACATGCCACCAGGGCCAAGCTCGCAGCCAGGGATGACTTGCACGGCATCATTGACGAGAATTCTTACATAGATATCGTCGCCAAAACACGACATCCTCTCGAACACAATGCGGCCAGCAAACGGCGTGACTCGGCTTGCGTAGAACTCCCTGTCCTCGGTGATAGTCAGGTTGGCCAGGGCAGTGTTGTTGAGGATTCCGAGAGCAGCAATTACTGGAGGCAGATCATTGTCGTGAGTAAACGACATAATGATATTGGGCACTGGCTGGCTGGTGTTGGCGATAATAGACCCACCTGGCCCAGCAGCCAGCAGCTGAGTGGTCGCATTCAGATAAGGAAAGCCCACTGTGTTTCCTAGAGGGTTTCCTGGACCTGCACCGTAGTAGTAGTTCAAATCAGCAGCGTATTCGTAGTCTACCCATTCGCTTTCCGTAAACACAGCGCAGAAAGGAGAGTATCCGATCATTTCTGCTTCATAACCGCACAGATACTGGAAGTTCTCTACATCGGAGATAGTGAGATTGTATCCCGGAATGTAAGGCTGAAGTCTTTCGACAACTGTTGGCAGGGTCACGGCAGTGTACTGGCCCGAGAAAGTGCTACCATCGCTGCTGTAGGCAGGGCATGCTGCCGATGCAGTGAGGGAGTTGGCAAATGTGTAATTGACTGAGTCTGGTTGGATGACTACTGTAGTCAGTGTTGTCCAGTTGAGACCAACAAAGCCTTGCGCAAACGACTGAGCAGAATTGATCACTCGCTGCTGGCCTGCTGTCCACACGGTAAACGGAGTCTCGTCTTGGTAGAGATCAGGGTATCGGAGTCTGGTCTGGACTCCGAGGTTATACAGTTCTTGACGGCCAATGGGAGACAGCAGCGCAACCTCTTCCTCTGTCATTGGCACAGTCCAGTCGGGCAGAAACTCCAGTGTACCGTATCCAGTGAATGTGGTGTTCTGGATCTTCTGCTGCAACTCGACCCAGTCTTCATAAGTCCCTGGATCGGGGTAGCGAGAGCCATGCCGGACAATCATCGCTACCTGATCGACTTTGCAACCAGGTGGAGGTTTGTTTGAGATTCCCGTCACATCGGGAGCTTCAAACCATGGAGAATCACCTCCCTGCCATTGCACAGGGTTGAACGGTTTTGAGAACCTCACTTCACGATTAGCTCGAGCAATCTGATGGGTGAGTGCATCAGCTTCACTAAGTGGAACCGCAGCACCGAGAATTGGGACAATTAAAGTCCCCAGAGCGATAGAGAATAGCATTTGTATATTAGTGATGAGCAATTGACCATTTATTTTAATAATTGGACGAGTATTTATGTATTTTCAAAGACAATTTTTCGTACAACGTACGATGCTGAAGTTCGGAGAAAGAACCCCCGAGCAGTATGCACGATTTAATGGAGCTGTACAGATCGCTCGTACATGTACAGTCAGCACGTGGGAAGAGTATCAGAATCAACTCGAAACCCACGCAGCCATCGCACATTCAAATACATGAGAACCCAATGTAATATTTATCAAAGTACATAACCGCTTGATAAATTAACAGGTACCAATAGCTATCGCACATGGGTATAGTTTACCGGATGTGCATCATGCAGGACAGAATCTTTCAGGCAATCTTGATCAGATAGCGACAAATAGCCGAATTGGTCGTATCCCAAATAAGATGATGTCGGTGGATCTGTGTGAATTCCTGCTTTGATTCGCCAAGCGAGCCTTCTAGCGAAAATGCATGCAACGTTGCATCCGTGCACTGCCATCGTCGGTTGGTACTTCAGCAAAAAATTCTGTTCTGGGAAACTTTCGCTGACTTGCTGCGAGTGGCACTACGAGGCATTTTTTGCTGGGGATACCTATAGTTTCGTCCTCAGTTAGCTTGAACGCGATATATGTACTGTGGCACGTGTATACGTACGAATATAATATACTGGTAACTGTTTTTCTTTTTGATTTCAGTCCAAATCGTGTGCAGAACACTGATCTTACTTCGCATATCAACATAATAACTCACTGCTCGCTGCAATCACAGAACCGTACTTAACAAATACGAACAGGGTTGACAGTTTTTAGGGCTGATTTATACCGAGAGCAATTACTAGCCTATTCAACGCTTGTGTGCTGCAGGCATGTTAAATACAGATCGCGTGCATATTCAACGGCCCTACATATGCACACCTGTCAAAGCAAGATGAGCTACTGAGCTGTCGCTTGGCTATATCAGCTAGCAACTAAATTGAACTCATAACAGGGTCCCTGACCCAACTGCGCAGCAGTTGCTACAGCGCGACGGAGTCGCAAGACTTAGCTCTCGATTCTATTCAATTCTATTCATCTTGCGTCGCGCTGTAGCAACTGCTGTACAGTTGGCGCAGACTGTCTACTTACCAAAATCACCTTGTGCTCAGGCAGTACATTATTAACAGCATATTGTGTTGCGTTCGCTTTGCTATTATAAACCGTTTATTGACACCAACTGATAAATATATAGAATGCAACTAGATGGGCCAGCCAATTGCAGCCATTTACAGCCGAGGACCGGCAGCAATGACCTCCGGAATGGCTCCGCTCTTGTACTTGTCAAAGTTCTCCTCAAACAGCTGGCCCAGCTTGCGGACCTCGACGTCAAAGTCGGACTTGCCCTGAGTCCATGACTTGGCGGGGTTGAGGATCTCGGAAGGCACGCCAGGAGCAGCCTTGGGGATCTGGAATCCAAACACGTCGAACGTCTCGTAGTCGGCATTGGCAAGCTCGCCTGAGTGGATGGCGTCCAAAATGGCTCGAGTGTACTTCAGTGGGCATCTCTGGCCACCCTGGGTGACTGAGGCGCCAGTCCATCCGGTGTTGAGCAGCCACGCGTTGGCCTTGTACTTTGTGATCTTGTCAGACAGCATCTGGGCGTACTCCATGGGATGGAGCACCAGGAACGGCTGGCCAAAGCACGCCGAGAAGGTGGCCTCCGGCTCGGTGACGCCCTCCTCTGTGCCAGCCATCTTGGACGTGTAGCCAGAGATAAAGTGGTACATGACCTGCTCGTTGGTGAGCTTGGAGATGGGCGGAATCACACCTCGGGCGTCGCAGGTGAGCAGGATGATGTTGGTCGGGTGGTTGCTGGTGAGGCATGGCACCTTGGCGTTGGGGATGTACTCGATGGGGTACGAGCACCGGGTGTTCTCCGTCAGCGTGGTGTCGTCGTAGTCGACGAGTCGCGTTTCTGGGTCGAACACCACGTTCTCCAGAACCGACCCGAACTTGATCGAGTTGAAGATATCGGGCTCCTTCTCCTGGGAAAGACCCACACACTTGGCGTAGCAGCCGCCCTCGATGTTGAACACTCCGTCATCGGACCAGCAGTGCTCGTCGTCGCCAATGAGCAGCCGGTTGGGGTCTGCCGACAGCGTGGTCTTGCCGGTACCAGACAGCCCGAAAAACACTGTCACGTCGCCTTTGGCAGGACCCTCGTTGGCGGACGAGTGCAGCGTCAGCACGTTATGTCGGACAGGCATCAGGTAAAACATGACGGTGAAGATGCCCTTCTTCATCTCGCCAGCGTACTCGGTGCCCAGAATCAGCATCTCCATGTCCTTGAAGTTGATGGCCACCGACGTGTTGCTGGTCATGCCAGAAGTGTACCTGTTGGCAGGGAACGCACCTGCGTTGTAGATGGTGAAGTCTGGCTTGCCAAAGTCCGCCAGCTCCTGCTCGGTAGGTCGAATCAGCATGTTGCGCATGAACAGTGCGTGGTACGCTCGCGCACACACCACTCGCACCTTGATGCGGTACTTGGGGTCCCATCCTGCGTAGGCGTCCACCACATAGATGCGAGAACGAGTGTTCAGGTAGTCAATTGCTCGTTCCCTGTTGATGAGCCACGAATTCTCCGACAGCTTCTTGTTGACAGGGCCCCACCAGATGTGGTCAACCGAAGTAGGCTCGTCGACAATTCGTTTGTCTTTTGGCGAGCGACCAGTTTTGGCGCCCGACGAGGCCACCAGAGCACCTGTAGAGCTGATGGCAGATCCGCTCTCGTAGACAAGCGCATCCTCGTACAGCGAAGCCACCGAGGGGTTGTGCTGGATGTGCACTTTGGTGTAGTCGATGTGAGCAACCTCGTGAAGCTCCTCCTCGAGATCAGTGTGAGGAACAGGCTCGACACCCTTAGGGTGCAGTTTCGTGATGTTGACGGCTGGTGCCATTGTAGAGTGAATCAGTCAAACAGAGCTTGCTAGCTAGGACAGGTAGAACAAAACTAAAAAAACGACCACACAAGCCTCAGAGATCACAGAGGAAAGGGGGGAGGTGGCATATTTATACTCGTAGCAGCGCCAGCCTTGACAGCCATCACTCGGTAGGTTTCCGAGAACTTACGAAGCCACACCCGCCCTTTTTCGTGCAGCTCTAACGGTATCGGGGCAGACGCTGGGCTAGCTGGGCAGGGGCAAGTTTCTTTTTGTGGGTGATATCGGAACCGATCGTCGTCAGATAACGGAGGCAAACAGTCGGCTGGACGCTGGTATCAGGGCCCAAACTCGGCGCCAGCAGCTGTAGCGGCCCATTGGCAGTTGCAAGTAACCATCATATGAAAAACACCGCGTTTTTTACGAGCCACAACGGCCTAGAACCGCTGATAAAGCGTTCTCCACCATTGGATGATGCGTAATCCGGGGAAAACTTTCTGGGTTAGGGCGCGAGAACAGACCGGAGGTCGCTGCGGGGGCGCCTGCTCGGGGGTTCCGATCTTTTTCGTGCTGAACAAGCGTCGTCCGACAGTCGGACTTCGATATCGGACCCGAGCGCGGGTTTCGTGTTGTGCTCTGTTGGTGGGGAAGACAGCCACCGGAGCGCAATTCTGAGTGTCAACGGCATTCGAACTTGGACGGAACCGGATTTCGGACGCGGAAGTTTTTGCAGCCACAACCAGCACGCTGTAAGGTGGCTGTTGTTGGGCCGGCGGTTGACTAGCCGAATTGTTGGTCTCCGAGAAGAAGAAACTTGAACAAGTCCTCGAAATAAGAAACTTGAAATAAGAAACTTGCCCGGGCGACCTGAGTGCGGACCCGAGTTGACCCGATGTGGAATAACGCACTACCACGGAAACGGAGCCTCTGCCGGCACCTGCTGCGCGCTGCTCGGCTTTGATTCCGAGCGTATAAACGTTGTTCCGGCGGCCTCTGGACGAAACTGTGTGGTGTGCGAGTCGGTCTTGTATAACTGTCCAAAAGCTGGTGTCTGATCCGTGGTACTCGGAGATCTAGCGTGCTCTCTTCGCATTTAGTTTAGTTATAGTTGGTTGGTGCGGCAATTACATGGAGAATGTGTGAAGCCGGAGATACATAGACAGCAATCGAAGAATAGTGGAGAATGTACAATAATACTTGGTAGGTACCCGGCCATTTCAACTGCACGATGATCATAGCAATTTTTGAACACGCTTATTCCGCGTCAATGCAATGTTGTTGCTATTATTGTGCTGTTACTGTCTTTGCTACCAGTCTCGTGATCATAAGCAACTGTGTTCCCTAATATGCTTCCCCGCAAAACATGCGATGGCGCGGCAACGCTATACTAAAAGGAAACAATAAAAACAAAAAAAGAGTAATACCAACTGTCAGTGGAATGCCTCAGGTGAGCGACGTCTCTGGAATACTGATCAGAAGGTACGTCAATTTTAACATCCGGTTTGGCTCCTCAACTACATCGTTTGGCGCTGACATTCTTTCAGTGACTCATATGATGGTCTCGTACTGTAATAGCGGCAGCACAATAATTGACCACCAGAAAAGAAGTGGGCTCTAAAATGTTTGTTTTCGCGACTCCGTCGCGCTGTGGCAACTGCTGCGCAGTTGAGCTTGGACATATATAATTTCTATGCAGAGCAGACCTACTCAACTATCTGATACGATTCGTAAGTTGTCGCTGTCATTGGACTGTAAATCATTGAAAAAAGAAACAAAATAATAATTGTCTCGCGTGGTTCACGTATTTTTGCTGCATCCTGGTGGTTGATACCGGGTATCAACAGTTTATTATTACTGGTTTTTTTTTCTGTCAATTATATGGTAGCACAAGTCCCGACTTACATGTGGCAGTTCCGAGGGAAGAGATCAGTTCAACAGTTGGCACCGAAGGATGTATCTCAATCGAGTCATTGAGGTATTTGACCACCTTCTGCTCTCGTCAATGTGTTTTTACGTATAGCACGTAAACGATTGAGGATGGATTATATCTCAAACAATGCCAATCGTCAAGCATTCAGAGCACGATACCGTCGCAAAAAAATAGTATTCCATGTTAAAGTCACATCGTCTGGAAAAACATTTAAAAAAGTCAATTGAAAGCTCTTGCGACTCCGTCGCGCTGTAGCAACTGCTGCGCAGTTGAGGTGTGGACAATTTCAACTAATTCGATAACGTGCCTTTGATGTTGTTTTGATAAGCTACGTGATGTGCTTTGAGCTCTAGATGTGTAAATGCACTCTCGACATCGTGTCCCACGGTGATCCCATCCAACTGCGCAGCAGTTGCTACAGCGCGACGGAGTCGCAAGATGAAATACCTGATGTCTACAGCGTGACTTTGATGATGGTGATGACATGCTATGTGAGGTACATTACCTATTTAGCTAGAGATGTGTGACATCGTGTCCCATGGTGACTCTATCCAACTGCGCAGCAGTTGCCCCAGCGCGACGGAGTCGCAAGACGAAATATCTGATGTCCATTGTGCCCATCTTGCGACTCCGTCGCGCTGTAGCAACTGCTGCGCAGTTGGATATCACAAAATGGTGTGGTCAAACCCAAAACTAGACAGTACTGAAAATAACTAGCTGCAAACTATAATACAGGCGTGCTGCTACAGCGATGACCGAATAATAAAATACATTAAATGCTCAAAATCATTTTACAACGAACCGAAAGACACGCAAAAATACAAACATATGCTCATGAGACGACGGCGCCAGGCCAGACGGTGCTAGAGGCATCTAGGAGGGGACGTCGAAGTCGGTGCTGAGGCCCGAGGAGGCCGACAGCCAGCCGGACACGGTGGCCTCGTCGATGTCGGACGAGAAGTCCACGCTGCTGTCGAGCGTGGTGATGGTGATGGTCTCGGAGCTGGCGTCGAAAATGACTGCCGCCTTCATAGACGACGACTCGGGTCGCGCAAAGTAGTCGGCAGTGCCGCCTCCGCCCTGGGCACCGGAGCCACCCTGGCTGGTGTGGAGATGGCTGGTCAGGAACGTGTTGCCCGAGTTAAGGATCTCGAAGATGTCGAATTCTCCGCAGCCCGAGTCCCAGCACGAGCAGGACGCAGCGCCGTACTCGAGGGTGCGCGGGATCTGCGCGTTAAGCAGCCAGATGGCCGGCATGTCGAAGTTGGTGCCGCTGCCGCTGCCAGCGCTGGGCATCGTGAACTCGAACAGGAACAACTTGCTGTCGCCGCTGAACCCGTGGTACGCGGGAATTCCTGGGCGGTAGTAGCCACAGTCGCCGTCGCACGCGGTGTCGGTGAAGATGATGAGCTCCTGGTTGGACGGGATAGTCACGTCGGCCAGTACTGCTGGCGACGTGCCACACGAGGTGCCATCGGCGCTTGCAAACGTCACCGAGTTGCCGAACAGGTCGTCGAACACGCCTGCACAGCTTCCTCCACCCAGGTTGTTCATGAAAATGAGGCCATCGGCGGTTCCACTAGACGCCTCATAGTAGGCGACCTGCGACCATCCGCTGCCGCTGGCTGCGCTCGAAGTCGCAGCAGCTGCTGACGACGACACTGCAGTCGAGAAAGTGGTAGGCACCGTCGACGTGGTCGACGTGGTGGGCACTGCAGCTGGTGAGCTGGTGCTGGAAGTCGTGGACGACGGAGCTGCTGCTGCTGGCGAGCTGGTGGTCACGGAGCTCGACGAGACCACAGCAGGCTCTGACGCGACGACCGATGACGCGGATGCTGACGACGCGTCTGCCACGAAATTGTCGGCACCCTCATACACGGTCATAGTGACGTGCACGTACTCGGTGACGAACGCTGGCTCGGGCTCAGGTTCGCGCTTGTGCGCGTGGTGGACGTGTCGTTTCTGGACCTCGTCGTCGACCACGTCGCGTTTTGAGGATGCAGAGCCCAGCGAGTAGGCCGCGAACTGCAGCATGTTGATGGGGCCGCGGAAATGGATGGTCACCTCCTCGTTGAGCGGTGCCAGCGACCCGGAGTACGCGTATGGCGAGTAGCTGCAGGTTCCGTCACTGTTGAACGACGTGACCTGGTTGTACGAGCCCGAGTAGCCCACGTTCTCGTACACCACCTGGTCGACGGCCGAACAGTAGTAGTTGCCGTCGATTTCCGAGCAGCTCTGGGCAGAAACCGCACCCATGAAGGCGCCTGCCAGCGCCAAGTGAGAAATAGGAGACAGCTTCATGTTGGACCAGCCTCTACACGAACGTCACAAATGTACCTCTAAAAATTGACTCGATCAAGCACAAACTCGAGAAAAGAGTCCAATATTGCTGCAAAATTGTCGTTCAAAAATCACAGCCGAGATTTTTAAAAAAAAATGTCGCGGTCGCTAAAGGAGCGAATTTTGGTGGTGGTGGTGTCGAATAATAAACACACCGACCGAGCGCGTAACGTCCCGAAATGACACACACGAGGAGCGTAAAATGAGCGGGTGCAATTTGGCGGCCCTGGCTGGAGTTTCCTAGACGGCAGGGGTGCTAATAAAACAGAGTTGCGAGTAACAAAATGAGCGCGGGCTGAGACTTGGGGCCATATAAATACCAAAACACTGTGGATTGTCAGGAGCACGGCCTGCTGCATGGATATGCACCAAAAAGCAACCACATGCATGGTGGGAAAATAAATGGCTGACCCGTCAGGTTGGATCAAACGGGGCGGTTTGGCGGGTTTCGGACCGTTTGTGGCGCCCCGTTTGGGCCGCGCGCGGTCTCAGCTCGTGCGGGCCGCCTATTGGCTGTCCATTGGCCTGCCCGGCGCGCTCGGTCGCCCGCAATCCGCCAGAACCCGTGCTGGCGGTGCGAGCTGGACCGGAATTTGATAGCCCCCTACACGGTCGATGGCGCAGCCGCATCCGCTGCCAGGCTCGCCAGTTCGCCTGCGGCATGCTGCATGGGGAACGCACAGATCCCATATTGGACCGGGAGGTATGTGTAAAAAGCAACCACCTGCCACATTGGGCAGTCTGTTTTTTTAATATTGCCAACTCTATTCATACCGGTCGCCAGCAGCCAAACCGTCTAGAATTTACATTACAACGCGCTCCCATATTTGGCAGCATGTGTCGAGCGGCCTAGAAAAAGTCCGCAGTGGCTGGTAGTATTTCACGGAGGCTGGGCGTGGTGCGCAGCTGGGCATACTGGCGACGAGGAGGCTGAGACAGTCGACTACGTCGAAAACGCATTGCGAATCTGCCTCCTGTTTTATGGCGGTGCGTCGATGGCCCAGCTTATAGCCAGTTGTGGCGCTGCGAGATGGCTGATAGCGTCCCGTTGGCCTTGCGCCGCTCGCGACCTGCCTAGTTGGGAAGGCAACCCGCAGCCCGCCGCACCGATCTGGCTGGCGGGTGCGTCGCTAGCTGGCCAGCCTTCCCCTTAATACAATGGAGATGCCGCTAGTCAGAATACAATAGCAGCACCAGCGGCCCTGACAGCTGAGGTGGCTGGCTCGACTGGCTGGCTGGTTTGACGGCTGGCTGGCCGGTGGTGCGAGCGCAGCAGGTGGTCTGTGGTTCCGCCTGGTGGCCTGTGATTGGTTGCAAGTGCACCCTGTCTCAGGGGTGGGGCTTCTCGTCTGGTTGTGGGCTTTGGCGCGCTGCAGTTTCAGTCTGCAACTGGGTGGGCCTGCATGCGGTGCGATGGGCTGGAAACACCGATGCGAGCACGTTGCCCGCAGTCGACAGAGGCAGTGAGCAGGCTGATGGCTTAGACTGATCCGGCTGATCTGACTGAGCAGACTGATCTGACTGATCAAGACGACCAAGATGGAACAATTGGGCGAGTTGGCAGTTGGTGTATAAAATAAGATCAGCAAGGGTCAAACTGGCTGATCAGGAGTGTTCATCGAGATCTATTAGCTGATCAGTTGGTCAATTGCCGATGAGTCGGTCAAACACGACGGGTAATCCCCGCTGCAAGCTCCCAAGTTGCATTGGACCGTTTGAGTTGACTGAGCTGTTTGAGTTGACTGGCCCGTTCACTCGCCTGTTGGCTAGCCTGTTGAATGGCCCCTTGTGGTGTCTTGACTAGCCTGTTGGTTGGTCTGTTGACTGATCTGACTCACATCAGTTTGGAGCATCGGGACCAGCATCTGCTCAATTAGCTGATTGAATCGAACTGCATCAATATTGACGTCAATTACTGGTGTTTCGATGGCGTCGATTGGTCGAGCTCGCCTGGCCATCGCAGCTGCAGGGACCAGCAGTCCGCAGCACTGAGACGTTTCATGAAGCGACAGGATGCAGCGCTCGCGTGGTTTGTTTGAAGTGTCGCCGTATGCCGTTTTGAGACAATGGCAGCTTCACTAGTGGTTCAGTTGTCGTATTAGATCGCATCATACTGTTTCTGACTATGTCTCGTAAACTGCACTATGCAGATCGCACGATGCATACGATGAGACTGAGATATGCTCGAGTTCAGTTGAGCTGTTTCATATATAACCCGGTTTTGTCCTGATTTCATGCTAGTATACTGATCCCAGGTTTGTGTCGGTTTCGCTTTGTGCCGCCATATTACCTTCTGAAACCACTTAACTTCATGCCGTACAAAATCGCATCTGTGGCTCTGCACCACTTATGCAGATCACATTGTGCGTCCGATGCGAATCGGAGTAACCGTTGGGTTGGTAACTGCTCGGTTTCAGTTGAGCTGTCTCGTAGACGATCTTTTTCTAGTTTGATTTCAGCCTTTATTTTACCAGCTTTGGACGTTTTTTTCACGTACTCACTCTTTTAACATCTGCGTATTCCCCTGCATATGGTTCTCAATTAGCCTGCATATCAGCTGCTGTGCAGTTGCTACAGCGCGACGGAGTCGCAAGATTTGTATTGTACAAACCGCATCTCAATTACACGTCTCATATCTTGCGACCCCGTCGCGCTGTAGCAACTGCACAGCAGTTGGTTTTACTCCAATGCCGACTTTCTCCAAATCGTCGCTTCCAATTGGGGCTATGTACAGTGCCAAAGTAAACGACATCTTTCCAATCGAGAAACACCAAAACACCGAAGCATAATAATCACTGCTCAGTTCAGCATCAATATAGGACAATTCTTTTTGATATATACAGTTAATGTGTCTACATTTCACTAACTCTACTGTTAGCTAGACCAGCGCTGCCAGCATCAGTGTTGACACGCCACAGCCAATTACACAAAAATAATAATCTACCGCCATATACAGCGACACACCCTACTATACCACATATATTTGAACGCGAATGAAGAATCCCGCAATTTGGAATCCGAACAGTCTTCATCACAATTCACCAGAACTCCACCATTCCACCACTATATGTCGGGCATGATTACCCGGCGTATATCTGCCACTTCACTATCGCGACGCCAGCACGGACGATCCACCTGGCTTTCCAGTTGATCTCGAACACTACAAATGGCTCCACAGACCCCGCAGCAGCGCCGAGCGAACGCCAAGTTCGCCAAGCGAGAAGAGGCCAAGAAGGGCAAACCGCGCTCCGAGGCTGCAAAGCCAAAGTCGCCAGTGTCGCCCACCTGGCTCGGTAGGTGGATTCCACCGCGACAGCATCTAACACAGCATTGTTTGCATTTCTGCTTTTTGGAGGTGGGCTGCTCCAGATCCTGAGGATGTTCAACGTCTTTTAAAAGTCTAATAGTGACAGCAGCAATTACGGACTATGTACTAATAGATTAAATCCCACCAAGTCCCGTTCTGCCACCTTTGTGGAACTTGAGGTTGACACCCTGATCGTACTGGCGCTGGAGCTCGTCGTGAGCTGCCGACGCCACGCCGCCTTCCACGACCGTAACCGGCTTGTTTTTAGCGCCCATCAGACGCAGAAACTTTGACTGCTGGTCTTTGTCGATGCCTGCTACCGACACGCTGAGAGGATTTTCCACAGCCGGTTGGTGCTTATGCCTGGAACTGTCTTTGTGTCTGCTTTTCTTTTCTTTCGAGTATGCCGACTTGTTTTTGCTCGAGTCTGATTTATCTTTGCTTGAGTGTGATTTGTCTTTGCTTGAGTCTGATTTGTGCTTGCTTGAGTCTGATTTGTCTTTGCTTGACTTGGATTTGTGTTTGGACTTGGACTCTTTGGAGTCGATTAGCTTTTCTGATTTGTGCTGCGCTCGCTTCTCCAAGCCCTCCTTTGTTTGCTTTTCTAATTCGTCTCTGCGCTTTTTTGATTTTTCCTTTGATTGGGGTTCTGATACGTCTGGAGACAGCTCAGGCTGTCCTTCTTTACTTCCAGCCTTCTCTTGCTTGCTATCTTTGGATTCATTATCTTTGTGTTTTGTGGACTTTTTCTTCAATTCTTCGTCCTCTAATCTTTCGCTTTTGTCTGCTTTCGATTTTGATTTTGATTTTGATTTTGATTTTGACTTTTCAGGCTCTTCTGCCACGGCTGATTTATGACTGTCTTTCTCTCGTTTGCGCTTCTTCACATCCACATCTGAAAAAGACCCCACCAGAGAGCCGGACTCACTGGTTTTTGCCCTTTTGGTACCATCTGGCTCTGACCCAGCGCTCGTTGATCTCTTCGAGCCCATATGGTAGGATGCAGTAAAGTCGCACGTGATGCGAGTAAACATGTAAAGTTAATGCTGCAAAATGAATGCTGCAAAATGAATGCTGCAAAATGACAGCAGCATAATGACTGTAGTAGAATCAGCAATTGACACTGCTATGAACACCAAAATACACACACCACACACTTTTTGCAATCCAGTGATTTCAGCGAAAGCAGTGGAAAAAAAATGCCTTTTAAATTGTCCAACTGTTAGTACTGTTCTCACTCGGTTTGCAATTTGGACTCGCTCGCTCTACAAGCATTCGGTGCGGCGTGCTTCCAGCCAATCGAGACTGCCATTTTTCCCTTCGTAATTCAAGTTCGCAAATAAAGATGCTGGCGTCCGCTCGAGTTCGCGCGCTGGCTGGCAGCCGAGCGTCTCCAGTGTGGGCGAAATCCGCGGCGTTTGTGCGGTCCATCCAGACTTTTGAAAACATTGACTCCCAGGTCAACATCACCGGTGCTGGCAAGACCATCATCACCGCTGGTTCTGGAGGCAGATCGTCTCGAACTGGCTATACTGCGACAGTCTTCGGGGCTCCTGGGTTCCTGGGATCGAATCTGGTGTCCAAATTGGCCGGACAGGGAACCATCACGGTGGCTCCGTTCCGTGAAGAGATCCACAAGCGCCATTTGAAGGTCACTGGCGATCTTGGAGTAGTCAACTTCCTCGAGTTCGACCTCCGCAACGTCGAGTCCATCGAGGAGGCCGTGCGACACTCGGACGTGGTGTACAATCTCGTAGGGCGCAACTACACTACCAAGAACTTCAGCTACCACGATGTCCATGTCGAGGGTGCAAAGCGAATTGCAGACGCAGTAGCCAAATACAACGTGCCCAGACTGGTCCATGTGTCTTCGCACAGTGCCAATCCCGAGTCGACGTCGGAGTTTTTGCGTACAAAAGGGCAGGGAGAGCAGGTTGTGCGAGAAATCGTGCCCAATGCCACCATTGTGCGGCCGGCGCCCATGTATGGCCCCAGCGACAAGTTTCTCAACGTGATCGCGACCAGCCGGTTCCTGCTGACGCCCAACGAGGGCCGGCAGACGCTGCGACCCGTGCTCGTCAACGACGTGGCCACTGCGCTCGAGAAGATGGCCTACGACGACTCGACAGCAGGCAAACTGTACGAGCTCAACGGTCCTAAGGAGTACACGATGGCCCAAGTGGTCGAGCTGGTGCGCGAAGCCACCAAGAACGAGATCTCGGAAGTGCACCTGCCCAAAGCGCTGCATCGGCAGATTGCCAAGCTCACGCAGTACCTGTTCTGGGCAACCACGTCTCCCGACGAAGTAGAGCGCATGTTTATTAATCAGATTGTTAGTGACGACGCCAGCACGTTCAGCGACCTGGGAATCACTCCCCAGGCTCTAGAGGACCGAATCCTGCATCTGCTGCGTTTCCACCGAAGCAACATCTATCTGCATGAGACCATGGAGGCCGAGACCAAGCGACGCAAGGAGCAGGGTGGTCTCGACTACTTTTAGGCATGTCTGTCAATACATTGCAATGAAATATACATATTTTGCCGACCTCTGATGAGTGCATGGCATATCAACATGTGATGAGTGTTTAGAGCTGTCAGTGACGAGTATTTAGAGCTATCAGCGACGAGTATTTAGAAGCTGTTAACATGATTATTCAACTTCATCAACTATAAGAATTTACAGTAAGTTTGTAGTGTTTTTTCCCGCGACTCCGTCGCGCTGGGGCAACTGCTGCGCAGTTGGATTGGAGCTAATCTCGTTAATAAATAAATTGACAGTTAGAGGATAAGCAAAGATTCATGATGGAACCATGTTTGTGAAGATCCACGCCCAACTGCGCAGCAGTTGCTACAGCGCGACGGAGTCGCAAGAAAAAAATCAAAGTATACCGGGAGCAATATATTACGAATGTAGGAAGCAATCCATAATGAAGACAGCCAATACATAGGCGATAAAATGTAGTTCTCGACATAGCCCAAACATAGGCTGCTAAACTATACAGACCAAAACACATTGTATATTATCAAAACACACAAGTCGATACATGCTTTGTTGGCCTACGGACCATCAACGAAGCGCAGTCAGCATTTCGCTACAAGGCTACATCTGCCAACTCCCGTGTCGTCCCAACACAAGACCTGCAGCAATAAATAGTCTATTCGCCAGTTTTTTTGGAGTTACACGCCACAATCTTGATCCGCTCGGCATTGACAAACTCGCCGCTGTCCACCTTGAACTGGATATCTTTGACGATGAACGTCCACACGTCGTCGCAGCACCGGTACGTATGGAGATGGCCCTTGAGATTCAGCCGAGTCTTGACAGTGTCCCGCAGCTGGTCCGTCATCACTCTATCGAACTACCGTCAGATCATCGCAATACTACTAATCTACCTACGTGTGACAGAACCTTCATCGCCAATTGTGGTTGAATCCTCGAATCGCTGCAGTTAGTACTCGGCTCACACCACATCCCGCAAAGCTACTTACGAGATGAGCTGGTCAAGCGCATCAGTCAAGGCCACGCCAATACTGCCGTTAGAAATTTCGGCCACTCCACTGCCGCTGCAACATACCTGCTTCGTCGGTAAAGCTCATAATATGGCACCGAGCTCATGGTCGTGGAATGATGCTCTCGGGTGCTTATATAGCAAAGTGCTCAAAACCCAAATATATTGGCACGGCTGATCACGTGAGTGGATTTACAGAGTATACGAGGCGACCAACGAGCGACCACCACAAGACATCGCGTAGGGCGTTAATACAAACGCACCCAAGCATTTTAGTTCAAGTGAGCTGGACTGGATGCCTAGAAATCACTGAAAAAGTCCTTGATAACAACGATATCCTGTATATTTCAACTTCCGATAACGGACGAGGCGAGGTCAGGGTAACACGAGGGCACGGGTTGTGCGCGAACAGTATATATAGCAGCTTTTCGCCCCTCCACCACCTTATCGTCGCCACATCGTTGAGACTGTGGTGCACTTAGTATTTGGTTATACTAGTGTTATTATATAAATAGTTTGTCGGCGTCCAGTGGAGGGCGCCTTTTGTTCAAATAAAAAAACAAATATGTCGTCTGTTGTGTACTACAAGTTTAAGTCTCAGAAGGAGCCTTCTAGAGTCACTTTCGATGGAACTGGAATCTCTGTATTTGATCTCAAGCGCGAAATCCTTTTAGCCAACAAGCTTGCAAGTACCGCTGACAGCTTTGATTTACACATCGTCAATCCTGACACTAAAGAAGGTATATATAACGATCCTGGTTATTTTGATGTTCCCTAATAAATACTAACTGAAGAATACGAAGATGATACCGAGGTAATTCCACGATCCATGTCGGTCATAGCCAGGCGTCTGCCGGCTGCACGACCTGGGAAGGACAGTGCTGCGAAGTATGTATCTGGCGCAGGTCCGAGTTTCGGCAACATGAAGAACGTCAGTCGTCGTGAAGATACCAGAGCAGCAGCAGCAGCTGCTTCACGAGCACCAACTGCGTCGCCAGCCGTAGGCACTCCTGCCAGTGTGGCAGGTCCAGGTTCAGGATCCACTGAGGACGACATGATTTCTGCCATGTTCCAAGCCCAGGGTGAACAATGGAAGCAGACCCAGGAGCACATGTCTCAGCAAACGCCTGTATACTACTCGTCCAACACGAAGGGGGGATACCAGGCTCCTCAGCCGGATTTCCCTCCTCCTGTGGGGTATGTTTGTTATAGATGTGGGCAGAAGGGCCACTGGATCCAGGCATGCCCAACAAATAACGACCCAAGCTGGGAGGGGAAACGCGTGCGACGGACTACTGGTATTCCGCGAAGCATGCTGCGAACGGTGGCCAAGCCTACAGATGACGAGCAAGGAGGCACCTATATGATTAACGAGGACGGACAGTACGTCGTCCAGGTAGCTGACGACCGTGCCTGGCAGTCGTACCAGGACAAGACCAAAGCTCAGCAGCAGCAGTCCAACAAGCCAACTGATCCTGAGCTCGAGGATCCGTTGACGCACCTGCTGTTTGTCAAGCCCGTAAAGACGCCATGCTGTAAAAAGACCTACTCGGAAGACGCCATTCAGCAGGCTCTGCTTGACAGCGACTTTGTATGCCCAAACTGCAAAACCGACGAAGTACTGCTTGACCAGCTCACGCCTGACGACGAAATGGAAGAAAGGATCAACAAGTACAAGGAGGACCAAAAGATTTTAGCCAAAGACTTGGATGGGTCATCGGAAACTGACAACGACTCTGCAAAGCGCAAGCGCGACTCTGACGACGAGCACAATGAAGCCAGTGACGACGACAAGAAGCGAGTAAAGACGGAAGAGGACGGTAAAAACCAGGATGGGGACGCCAAGGCCAGTGACGAGGAACAGGGCGATGGTATTGATGGCGAGCTTTCTGGTATGCCTCCAGGATGGAACCCCATGATGATGATGATGCCGCCAATGCCAGGCATGCCTATGATGCCTCCAATGCCCGGAATGCCTGGTATGCCTGGGATACCTGGAATGCCTGGAATGCCTCCGATGCCCTTTATGATGCCTCCCTTCATGATGCCACCCAATGGTGACCACGACAAAAATGGCCATATAAAAAAATAACGCTCCGTTTGTATATATACACATTATTTATTTTTGAATTTAAGAGCACAACAGTGTCGTCAGTTTGTAGAATTCAGTTCAGTCAGCTTGAGCATCTCACCAATCCCGCGAAAAATCATATTTCGGTTTAAACATCTCCTTCACCGGGCCTACAGCAACTCATAGAGGTCCAAGAACTTGCTAGGTATTGCTCTGGAAGCATAAATCCAGAATCAACTGCGCAGCAGTTGCCACAGCGCGACGGAGTCGCAAGAATTAGGTCGCTACTCTATGTTACACCTTGAATACTGCACTATGGCCAAAACCCGCCTTAAGGAACTTATCTGGCGACTCCGTCGCGCTGTAGCAACTGCTGCGCAGTTGGCGGTGGATTTTTATGTTCAGTTCGTACATTTACTTTGACACCAAGTCGATATACGAGACGAGTAAATATTCATAACTTTATCAGACATTTATATTTTACCAGACGTACAACATGTCACACGCTATTTACAACTTCTATTACCGCGTCTACTGCCCACTACTGAACTGGATAACGGCGTATTTACCGCTGTAGGCCCATTCCAGCTCGTTCTGGTGGCCAGAACCCACCCATTCGCTGTTGAGCTCCTCTTCTCGTCCCTCTGGAAGACCGGCAAGCACATCAGCCTTGATGGTGCGCAGAGTGAGAATCCTGATGCCGCTGGTGGCCAGATCTCGAATAGCAGTCAGAAACGGTGTGGTGCGCGGCCACGACACATCTCCCACAAGCTTTCGGTAGTTCAAGTCGCCTTTGAAGATGACTAACTTAGAATCTTTCAGGTCCTCCCATACACTGCTGCCTCCATACGAGCCAGCACTAGTAATCTCCCAGAACGGTGCAAACGTGGTCCAGAAGGGAGACGTCCTGATCACCAGCTGTCCTTCCCCATGGTAATGAATAAGCCTCTCCACAAGATATTCGAGTTCGTCTCTGCTGTCAGAGAAGAAGGTAGGGTCTGCCATGAGATTGAACAGTTGCAGTATATCGGTCGGTAGCACATCAGAAACAAACCACGGCATTGACTTTGGATGAAGCACAATAGTATCGCAGAGCTTGGAATCCAGCAGAAACAGAGCAAAAATCAAGTCGGTGTACAGCTCGAATCCAGCGTTGTCCAAAACGATGTCTATACGACCTCCCTGCTCGCTGCTGATAACGTCCCATGCCTTGTCAAGGTCATTGGCAACGATATTCTTTGAGCTTTGCTTTCTCTGCTCTGCTCCCTGAAGTTTCTGGATTTCCTCCAGAGAAACAGTCACCAGAAGCGACAAGTCGGTGGCATTTCCCCAAAGTGAGATATCGGCAAACTCGCTGAACAGAAGCTTCAGCGCATCCACACCACTAGAAACAGGCTCCTCCAGCAGGCCCGCCAATGTTTTGTACCGAGAAGCGAGCTCCACCACAGCATGCTTGGACTTCTTGAACGTGTCTATCTTCTGGCGGTTAAACACGTCGTAGCTCTTCCAGTGCTCCGACTGCTCGAAAACTGTATGGATCCGTCTGTACAAATAGCATTCCGAATACAGCCACGGAGCACTGTGCCATGTCAAAGTACCTAGACGACTCAATTCCTCGTTGTACAGTTCAACGTCGTCAGCTGTCACCGGCAATGGAGTCAATGGCTTATCATGCTCAAGCTCGTACTTCAGGGTGACAATCTTCTCGAGGATGGTTTTCCCCTCGGCTAACTTGTGCTCTTCCAAGCCAGGCTCGTCCAAACTTCGGTGAACGTCGTCGACCGCACCAGTGATGATGGCAGGCCATCGAATGCGAGCTGATGTGTACGCAAAAGACTTGGGGTCGTCGTTGGCGTATGGTGGAACCGGAGACGTAGCTGTGTAAGTCTTGTTCACAAAACTCATCGTAGACGACGCATTGTATGTTCACTCACCCAATGACATATTCACCACTTTTTGCCACTTCTTTCTGTATTGAAAACACTGGACTAATAAAAATTCTATAGGAACAAAAAGAGCTAACAGATTCGCTAGTGAAGTTATAATTTAAATGTCACTCGCTTTAATATTGAGTGAGTAAGGGTTATTTACCGACATACTGTCTGACAGCTGATGACGGATCAGTCGCTCAAGGAGCTCTATAGTGAAGCTCTCCGGAGCAATTCCCAGCTGGAAGCAGTTTCGAGGTCTTCAGAAAGATATGAGGAAATACACCGTGATACGTTGAAGGCTTTCAATACTTGCAAGGACCTGGTGGACCGCATGGGGTTGTTCTCGTCAAACGAGGCAGCAGAGGACATCGCCACCAACCATATCAGATACCTGGGTGTCGATTACTATTTAGCATCTGTCATTGAGAGATCGTTATGTGAACGAACAGAGAGACTCGGGGTTGTGAAAAAGACCATTCGAGCATACACGATGTTCTTACGGCTGCTCGATACGTACCAGATCCTGCCCACCAACATGTCTAAAAAACTGGAAGCAGCTCTTGAAAATAGTGACGACGAGACAGGAATGCTTGACTTTACAAAACTGGAAGGAAAAGATGCTGTGGAAAGGCGTCAGGAAAAGATCGATATGTTCAAGCTGGAGAAGTCGTTGGAGACGCAGATTGCTGCCAGACAACAGTCGACAGATGAAGAAGTGGTTCGCAAAGTAGAATTCGCACATATTGGGATATTGGCATTGAGGGCGTTTTCGTCGTTGCAAGCTTTGGGGATGGAGGCAGAGATACTTCGCAGTATGCCAGACGTGCCAAATCCAGAGCCACCAAAGACGCTGGATCCCAGAGCAGCAGTATCGTCCAGTTCGGCTGCTGATCGGTTCACGACTCGAATTGAGCAGCCGATAACAAAAGTGCCTCTGCTCACAAGCAAAGGCAAAGTCAATAGGCCATTCACGATTGTGTCGAGCCGGGATCAGATACAAAAGAGTGTTCTGGGAACAGGACAGTATCTGCCCACTATGACGGTAGACGAGTACCTCGAGGAAGAAATGAGACGAGGCGGCATTATCCAAGGTGGTGGCGAGCAGGAACCGCCGTCTGATTCAGAAGATGACGACAACAATGACGAACAAGACAAAGCTACATATAAAGCTCGAGAGTGGGACGAGTTCACAGAGAGCAACCCGAAAGGGTCGGGAAATACCATCAACAGAGGGTGAAGACAATACACATCCATGTACAAAGCAAAATATCGAGGGCGGCAGAGCCGAAGAGCTATAGACGATATAGCCTTGTTCCAGATCTAAACATGATCGTTATCAAGTATGGTGTGTAACACAAGCTCAGGCAAGTTGAATTGATTCCCTTTGAGCTTAAGCAGGCTCAGACTATGACGTTGCTCCATATGACATATCTACAAAATCACGACCTACGGCAAGCATCATCAATCAAAGTCTACATACCTTCTCTCGACACAGTTGAAAATGTGAAAGAAGATACGGCTACACTAATATTCATACCTAGCGAAAAATATCAACTTTGCATAACTAAGCATATCATACAGGATCTCTTCAGTGTACATAGCTAGCATTGTCAAGATCTGAAGTTTCAATGTGTCAATACTAAACTTACTGTAGCAGCAATCTGAGTGATTCAATTTTGTTAAGAAAATTTATAAGTTAACGTTAACTTGTCACCCATTGAAACCCTACTTTTCTGTATTGTCCACATATTTCACTTCACCACACGCGAACCTCACCTTCATCTGTCACGCCTCACGAAAGTTTCACCTCCAATGATTTCGCTCCTGAAGGAGACTCCTCTGGTGCGGTCGTACGACGACTGGTCGACGCCTCTAAATCTACACGTTCCGCTCCCGGATATAGATGATGGCAGATTGCAGGCACATCTGGTATCGGGTGTTCACGACGAGTCTGACTTGGAGACCAATTACTACCAGGATCACGTTGCGAGCAGCGGATCTGTTCTGACATTGCGACGTAGCTCATCTGCCACTGGCATCAGGCGTGTTCAATGGCGCGTCTTAAGCAAAAACCGAGTCATTGAGCTGTTTCCCATTGATCTCACGGGCGGGGCTGCGCTGAGAAAGATCCGTATCAAAAGCAGTCTGCCAGTGTTTGACAATTGCGTCGTGTTGTCGGAAGAAAAAGGCCGTTCTTTGGTGGTGGACTTCATCGCGAAGCCTGGATTGCTGTACACGGTGACGTTCGGACTGGACCAGTTTACTGATAGTCCGGAACTGGTGTTGACAGAGTCAAACAGCAGCCAGTGGAGAAGCATTAAAGATCCCTACAATTTCGACATCCGGAATCCTCCACATCTGCTCCACGCGGTAACGTCGCGAATCCTCGTGGTATCGGTAGCTGACGGTGCATTGGTGAGGTTTGAAAGACAATCACCCTTGTCAGATATCGTATGGCGTCCGTTTCAAGATGTGACGAAAGGGCTGTCTCTTTCAAGCTTTATTCCCTGGAATGGCGGAGATCGCGTTCCTGGAACAGCCAATGTGTCGTCGAGAACAGTCATCAGCATCGAGTCATGGCACTCGTCGTCAGCTGACGACAGCTACGTGATCACCGTTTCTATTGACCAAAGCTTGAAGGTCTGGTCCGTCAACAGCCTGACGGCAATTGCCTCTGAAAACATATCGGGCGACGGGCAGCATGCGTCCAAATACCTGGGGGTTACGCCGTCGCGTTTCGTATGTCTGGCAAAGTTCTCAAAAAGCTACTCGAGCCAAGGACTTGCGCACTCTTTTTTAGCTACCTATTCGCCATTCGGCCACGGAACGTTCAAGATCTGGCAGTTCAATGGGAAACTGCAGACCCAAGACAAACTGTCGGACCTCCACATCACGCTAGACGCTGCAGTACTGTCTCCAAGCACTGAGACTGCTGTGTGGTTTGTGTCAGACTTCTCGCTCATTGTTTCCAAGAGCGAGATAACACTTACGACGGCGTGGAAAAGCGACACGAGCTCTTCCATCAGGTCATTCCATCTGCCCACCGAGCCAGATTCCAAGCAGGCACATGGTGGGCTGTATCATTCGATAGTTTCTTCAGATAATGAAGGAGCTCGTGATTACCTAAGTTCAGGGAACCATGACCAGGCCGAGAGGTTTCTCAAGAAGATATTTGGGCCGTTTGGATATTCAAAGAAGACAATCGAGACAGCCCTTCCAATATATGCTGAGCATTACGGCTCTGATGTTGATGAAGGTGTCCGCGGTGAGCTTTCGTTACGCGACTATGTGACGCGAATTGTCGGGTCAGCAGTCACAGTTGGCGCTACAAACGAGTCGCTCAGCGCTGATTACAGAGCTTACGAGAATGATCTTTATTCACAGTGGGTCCGATTTGACAGACTATGTGCCGGTCTGGAGAAGCAAGGTAATGAACTGCTCTCTTTGGTATACGATGAATCTAACGACGCACTATGGGCTGTTAAAAGCTCCCGGCTGTCGCTATTTAGAAACCCACCTGATGTGGAGCTGCTATATGCTAACAGGTCGTCTGACCCTCTGCGACACACGGTCGAGGTTCTCGCCACGCGCACCAATCTAGACGCATTCGTTGTGGAGCAGCTTGTGAAGTTGTTCGACATTATCGTCACATTCAGAACCAGCATATCACCTGCTATTCGTGTGGATTTGCTTGCAGACCTTTATGAGCAGTTCAGTGGGGGAGAGTTTTCTTTGACAGTTGACCGTGTTGCATCGTTGTATGAGAACGCGCTTGTCGACCGTTTCCCTGAGAGTACCATAGGCGCGCTGGTGACTGCTATTGCTGAAATATCTGATTTGGACAGTATTTTACAGACATTAGCAGCCATTCTGAAAACCAGCCATAGTCCACCAGCGTTGTCCTTGTCTCAACCAGCTGCTGTAACTGATTTCGGTGCTCATGCTTACAATTGCATGCTCTACGAATACTGCTCTGTGGGACAGGCTATATCGTTCGACATGATAGTGCTGGTGCTTCTTTCCTCAGCAGAGCCAGATCTTGTCAGCGAATATGTAACCAATTATACGAGGTACTTGCAGCTTTTCAAGCAGTTTTCCGCTGCTGTGGACCTGGAGGCGAAGTCGGTGTCGCCGCCGTCAGACTCAGCAGAGGCCTCTGATGGAGACAGCGTGGTGGATGCTGTCCAAAGACTGACATTTTCTGGCACCCGTAAATTGCCAGCCGTTTCGTCGGATTGCTCGTTACTGAACTGGCTTCTCAGCAGCAAACTGCGTGCGACCGACAACATCTCAGCGTCAATCACTAGCGCTTTTTCACTTGTAGATGGCAGCGACACTGCAGCATTCTCGCAAGCTCTCGTGTCCTTGTTTATGAAGAGCACGACTACAGCTCGATCTGACGTTGTGGATCTGGCGACCATTTATCTGGCAGGTGATGCTGTGTCTGTCTTTGTAAGGGCCAATCTTCTTTTGATGGAGAATGAAGGCGCCAAAGCAGTTGCATTGTTTCGAAGCGTTGGTGTACCACTTTCGCGGGAAACTCTCGAAGCAAAGGCGGCCGCTGCCATTAACGGCATCAACAGTCTGTACGAGAACAACGCAATATTTGGAAAGGGCCTTCCTGTATATTTCAATGGAACTGCCAAGTTTGCGCTGTCAGTCGAAAAGCCACTGTCGGCTTTAGAGCTGGCGCTCAGCGCCATCGACTCTCTCTATGAAGACGATGCCAAGTTGAGTCTGCAATTGAATGGAACACTGTTCGACTGCGCTCTTGCAGCCAAGTCATTTGACGATGCGTATCACGCCTTGGTCGAACTTAATTTATTTGCATGCCCCAAGCCGAAGTTTGGTGAACTTCTGGATAGGTTCATCACGTCTCTGGCAGAATCTGGCAATGGATTGAAACTGTGCGAGCTGCCTTTCATTGGTATGACTCAACTGGTAACGGATTTACTAGAAGACAAGGTGCGCCAGGAGTACGCAGGTATAGAGCAGACAAAGGGTAATGTTCCGTATTACCGGGTGCTTTATTCGTGGAAATTGGAACAGGGCGACTTCCAAGGTGGTGAGTTAAAATGATTGTTTTAATTTGGTTGTTTGTACGGGCACTAACTATAAGCTGCAACTGCACTGTATATGGAGTTGGAAAAAATAAGGCTCTCAGCACTAACTAGTCCTGATAGATTGCATGCTGACCTATTGAAAGTGTCAGAAATGTATGTCATGACCTTGAACACTCTGAAATGCATTCCAAGTGAAGACGACAGATGGATCATTGCGTCAAAAATCACAGATGATGATGATGATGCTGATAATGCAACAAAGAGGCTGAGGCATGATGAGTCCGTGAGACCGATCCCAAGCGGTTTTCACAGCCAAACAAAGGCTCTTTCTTATAAAGATATCGAGAAGGAGCACATTACGGCTACGCAGAAGATGGCTGCCATCATAGCAAGCGGTTACTGATGTATCATATTCACGTATTAATGATAATATGCTATAAGTTAGACAGATTTGCCTTTTATTGTGGGGTTCACTTCACCACAGGTCGTAGTCAGATTGCGGGTATTTCGAAATCAGTTTGGTTTCGAACTCAGCAGCCTTCTCAGCTTGATCTTTCAGCCACAAGTACTTGATAAATGCCAGGCACTGATATGATGTGGATTCTGACAAAAGCTTTGCAAACGCAGCTGTCACATCGCCTACAGCAGATATCTTTGGCAGCAGATCATAATTTGAACGTAGGCAGCATAAACAGACGAGGGGAATGAAATATGGACTCTCGACAGGTGATTCGAGTGTTTTCCAATGAGTATCACTGGCACAGAACACTAAGTCCTGTCTCAGAGATGCGTTATTCATCAAAATGATCTCTGGCTGTTAGAAATGTTTATAAAAATGTCATACTTTTAGATGAATCCAACAACCTGCTGATGCGCATTAAAGTTACCATTGGCCATATTACCATCGCATCGTCGAGGTGGTCGTCAACGAAGAGTACCAGATAAGATGTTAATGCAAGGAAATCCAGTCGTCTAGGATCAAATAGTGAAGTTGGCGACAGAAGGTTGAACAACAGCCGGCAGAATGCGACTCTGCAATTCCAGTTGAGCTCGTGCCGTCTTATCATGGCTGAGCATGCGTTTACAATTGCAATACAGCAGTCGGACGAAATCTGACTATACAGCCTGTGGCATATTGCAAGAATAGCTTCTGTGATTTCCTCGTCGTATGAATAAACTCGCAAAGAATAAGCCAACTCGGGGCCCATCTTTTTCAAATTTCCGATAGGCAGCACGTCAACCAGCCGAGACAGCACATTCAGTTTCAACGGCTGGTCTCCTTCATAAGTGATACTTGACACAACTAATTAGATGTAGTTACAAACACGGAACCAACTTACAATAGCCGACGGTCTGCCTCGTAACCGCGTGGATCAATAGTTCTTTGGGTAGCTTTGAGATCAATGAGCAGAATAGCTTGATCTCGCAACGGTTTTCGAGATAGGACAGACCATGCTGAACGAACTGGGCAATGTTGTCGGCGCTGGTTTCAAGCAGACTGTTGTCCACAAACATCGACAAAACTACCAAACAGATAGCGACTCCATCGCTTCGGTCAAAGCAGTATCGTACGATATCAGACACCAGCCTTCGAGACACAGCAGTGTCGTAGCAGTGCTTAGCTTCTGCGCACATCTGCAGTCGGTCTAGTGCAATGCCTGTCACCATCTCAACTGCCGTCTCTAACCATTCGGTGAAGTCCACAGTCTCATCCAGAGTGGTGTCCACACCCGCAGTATAAAGCGACAATACTTCAGAGTTGTCTATTAAGCTTCTGGCTGCGCCAGCTACTTCGTCCACAGAGCCATCTACCGACGCCAGTTCGTGCAATACCTTCGACAGTCTCAACAGTTCGTCGCGTAATACCTGATTCTGATTGTCGTCAACCATATCTTTAGCTTGATCAACAATAATAAGTTACAAGTTACAGTATGTTAGCGCAGCAGTTTAACAAAGCTGAGGTGAAAGGAAATTGGAAAGAGGGATATTTGAAACGAAAAGCAAACTGTGCAAACTGTGACAATGTACAGAGCAAAGAGGAACAGAACAACGTGGAAAAATGATAAAATCTACAGTCTGTCATGACAGAGAGGAAAATAAAAAAGTGTTCAAACCTATGAAATCGACATAGTGCAATAAATATTACCTCGCATCATAAAGACCAACAGGATTGCTGTGGTGGTCAATGATAATGTACAACTGGGCAGGAAGAGGTAGGCTACCAGCTAAATTCGACTCTGTGATGAAAGCCAGGTCCGAAATGTCTATAGGAGCGATAGCCTCCATGTCGAGGTCGCCAGCAGCTTTGCGAAGCTGCGACGCCAGAACTTTTGTTTCGATGAGTAGCCTCGAGTCGCAAATCAGCCACTGTCGACCGTTGCACGCGCGCAGCAGACTCAGCTCATCAGCTGTTTCGAGAGGCCCGTCGAGGACGCCAATGTCGTGCCACGGCTCATAGGGTGGCTTTTGGGGTGCTGGACGGTCGACTGGGCTCGCCAGCTCGCTGGGAGGAGGGCTAATGGGAGTGATGTTGGTGGTGATTTGGATGTACGACTGGCCAATGGCTCCGCCAGGATGGAACTTGCCAAAGTTGCGACGGCGCTCTTTCTCGTCGCTGACGAGCATCTCGCTCAGCGTGATGCACACAGCGTCGCCGACTGCCAGGCATGCTGTAGTAGTGATGGTGGGCGCTGCCAGCCCGTACACATTGACCTCAGTCAGGCTGTCTGGTACTTTGGCAGACAGAATGCCGTGCGACACGTTGGCGAGCTTCGAGTCGGGACTACACGTCAGGCACAGCACACACAGGCCCTTTGGGACGTGTTGGAGCAGCGTGACGAGCTCTGGCGTGGTTCCAGACGAAGTTATCATGATCATGACGTCGGTGGGCTTGATAATGCCAAGGTCGCCGTGAAGAGCATCCGCAGGATGCAGACTGACTGCGTGGATACCCAGCGAGTTCATAGTGGCCACCAGCTTGTCAGCGATTTTGAGGCTCTTGCCCATGCCGGTCAGGACGATTTTGCCATTAGACAGAATGGCATTGTACATGTACTGCAGACAGCTGAAGAACTGAGATCGTACCGGAGCATCGCCTTCGTACATGGACGCCAGAAAGAGCAGTGCATTTGCCTGGGCTCGGAGAAAGTTCTCAGCCGTCGCTATCACGGACGGCGACGTCTCAGAGGGCGGCGTCAGCGAGAACATCAGAACTGCAATGCAGAAACCCCTAAGACCGGTTCACCAGCACTCGAAAGTTAAAAAAAAACCCACCAAACAACTGCTGTGGCGGTGTTTCAACAATAGATGTCAAACAAGAGCTTCCACAAAAATGGGAATCCTCACAAATCAACCAAATTTAAAAATCGAGATTCCACAGAACGGCGCCCAGCGCTAGATCTTGGAATCAGTCACTGCCGCCCGACTACCGCTACGACAAACCTCTGTCAGCCAATGAAGCTGCAAATTCTACACACGGCAAAACAAGTCAAGCCAGATCGCTGTGACCGTGTGTATCGGCCAATTTCCAACCGTTGCCTGTTTTAAAGTTGTGAGTAAGAGTGAAAGAGGCGATCAGCCGCTGAACCTATAAATTAGACGCATGCGTTATCTATCGTTATTTAACGTTAAATTACGTCGCCACTGCAGGTCGGAATACCCCGGCATGAGCGAACGGCCCCACCCAGCTGCGTGTGGAGAAAGTAGACAAGTGCAATAGTCAAAAATTGAGAAAATATTTGTGAAATGTAGCTAGCAGGTGCGCCAGACCCATAGAATAAATAGAAGGTATAAAACGAAGCAGTAGAGCTGCTGTTTTTGGAGATTTTGATATGTCGTTGCTGGCTTTTGTTTGTAGTCGTAATCATAAGCGATTTAGCTGGCAGACCGCCGCCCACAGCTCATAGCCACGCGAAACGAGTCATCTGTAGCCATGCAACCAATTATAATAAGAACTGAAACAAAAATAAAAAGACAAAGCTAAAAAAAGCGTCATAAAGACCGTAGTAATATCATCGCCAATTGTGCAGTACTAGGGATCTGTAGTGGTAGTTGATTGATACATACGCAGTCCAAATCTGGAACCTGCTGGGCCAGTGCCTATAATTTATGAGGAAAATGGTGGGTCATGGGAATATTGACCGTTTGAAAGGAAAAAGGAATTAGCTACTCTTGCCTCTGCTGCCAAAAGTTTATTGCTCCGTTGAACCATCATAAATAATTCGTAAACCGTTGTGGCTCAAAACGACGCAGCAAATTAGACATAAATGCGTCCGGATACCGTCATTGTATTTCCATAATTAATGTTTCACCCTTATGTCACATTCCCTGAAACAGGTAAAAAGTGCCACATCGGAATAAGTTTTACAACGATATAACGGACCCTGCTTCTTGACATAACTGAAAAAAATGGAACATTTGCAAGACTCCGCTGGTGTAGCATCCGATAAAATGAGCAGCAATCAAGCTCAGAAGATTGATACTCACTTGGAAAAGATGGACACATCACCATCAGAGTCGAAAGCTGAGACACCGAAACAATTGAAGAGAGTGCTCATAAGTGGTTATGAAATACGCGAGGACTGCATTCATACTTTTAAGGATTTCGATGATTTGGAATATTTTCTGATGGAGAGGCATGATGCATTTATGGTTGACGATTCAACACAACGTGCTGCAGTGTTGAACTTCGATGAGGAGAAGCTTGTGGAAATGGAAGATAGCGGATTGCGTGATTGCCTACCTCCTTTTCGCGTCTCACTCCTTGATGACGAAGACTGTTCTATGGTTATCAAGCTAATATAAACTACGTCAATTGGGATGTACATGCCTAGTGCACAATTATCTCGAAACATCGATCTTTAGCATTCGTATTATGCAGACAGACCAGTCAAACACACAAACAACAAGACCTTGGACGTAGAAGACTTTCTGAATTCTCTCAGATCATATTTCCAGAACTGCAGGAGACTGCAGGCTTGACATGTAGCGAGACTAGTTAATGAGACGGTGAAAAGCTTGCGTTCTTGAAATCCCGAGTCATGATCACTCTTAGTGCTTGTAGAGGACGCGTAGCTGGTCACTTTGTATAGGAAATTCGATCAAAACGCCTGTTGTCTTATGCGTAAGGGAGGCTTTCTTATTAAACAATCACAACATAGGAACGTGAGAATCTTTGATATCATGATAACCGTTGGGAGGATTTTCGCCAATAGTATTTCTGTGCTTCAGCACTAGCGAGTTGAAAACACAGCATAGCAGAAACATCGCCTATATACGAACATGCTGATTACGGAACAGTCTAAAATGTATCATATAAATTTATACTACCGTATCGCACGTAGGCACGAAGCTAAATAATACAGTGGTCGTGATCACTCAGATATGACCACGCTAATAAATAAAAGCCATAATTGAATCGAAATAAATAAACTCATCCCCAGATCTTGTCCACTAGGTAGCATCCAAATCCGCCAGTGGTCATCATCTGCAGCACCCACCGCAACCACAGGGGCCTCACTCCGTCCAGTGTTTGTGCACAACTACCGCCCTCGGCCTCCACTCCTTCTCCCATGTTGAGCCGGTTCCGGACGCGGCAAGACTTGAAGAAGTTCCACCACTTTGACCGCTGGCATGGAACCGACCTCATGAGGTTCTTAGAAAGTGGGCCCAGAGGGCCATCTATCATGCGCCACTCGAACGGATGGTACCGCTGGCGCGGGTCGTTTGGAGGCAGTTTCTTGTCTCCCCAATGGCCTCCAAAACTCAGCCAGTCGCCGTATTCGTCTTCTCGGCCCCTATGGGACCCATTCTCGAACTGCACAGCTTCGCCATCAAAACTGTAGGCAAGGTAGTTGTGTACAGGATCCCACAGCTGTCCACGATCTGTGAAGTCTGACAGCATATGGTAGGGAATGTCATGCGAGTGCTGGCCAACAGTGGCATAGATGGCGTGAGTGCCTCGTGCAGAGAACAACACTGGTCTATTTTGGTCCCGCTCCAGCTTCTCCACGGCGTTGAAAACATAGCCAGCGCCACCGCCATGAGCAGACATCCACACCAGATCGGGCTCACCGTCCCTGAACCGCATCAACGAGTGCTCCCAGTCGCCTATATGGTTTCCATATGGTCCTCCACCCATCACAAAAGGGCCAAGGTTGAACGAGTAGAAGTAAAACCAGTACGCGTCCACAACGCCATCGCCCTTATCCGTCACGATGAGGACCGCAGGAGCGCTGTCCAGTCGCCCGCTATCTATCTCTGGCACATTCAGGCGGCCAGTTATCCAGTCTGGGTCGGTTGAGAAGTCGTCAACAGCTGTCATATACAAGTCACTGCCTGCCATAGCGTGGATCCCGTCGGATCCGGCCAGCTCCGCAAGATGGCGCAGCCCACTGATGTTTGGCGACAGCAAGTTGCCGCTGCCATCCTTGAGCACAAAGTGCTTGACATACTCGTTGATATCGTACGGCATGTAGCGCTCCTCAGAGTACAGTCGGACAACGGGTGCGTACTTCGTGACATACTCCGGAACTGTCGCCAGACTGCTACCGCAAAAAGCGGCAGCAAAGGCCCACCACTTCATGTGACTAGGTCCTACAATCAAGCGAATATGCTTAATGAAAATATATAAAGATCCCTTGGCAAATCCCAGTCCTAGACTGCACACACAAAAGGTAAATAGTAAGAAGGTGAGTGTGATCTGGGGTCAACAGCCGGCCTTTAATGAGGTAGTGTGCTCATCGGCCTGTGCGGCGTATGCACATGCACCCGTTGACATCTGATGCGCTAACGTCTGTCATACAAGCTGCAGCTTATTTTCATTTATATTTTCTTTCTCACATAACATTATTGGTTACCTTGGTGGTTTTGCGTGTCACCATAAGAATCAGCCAAAGTGAAGATGTATTTCAAAGCAATTTAGGTCAGATTCTAGTGCTATACGTCTCACGCCGGAAATACTACGACTACTACTGCGACGTCGGTTGCCTCACCTAGAATCCAGTCTATTCAATAGTTCCATTTGAAGCAAAATCAGTACATCTTCTAACAAAGTACTTGTCACCGAGTCATCTCAATGAACTACAGTCGAAATATTATACAGCCCACCGAAGTAGTGCATCTAACACAATGATGACGCACCACCACATTAGCGCAAATTATCGGTAGGGTCGTCACCGTAAACTGATCCAATTCAATATCCAGTGTTCTGCCAACGATTCATGGTCGTCTTGCATTTTTGAATCCATAAATCCTCTTGAAAGCTCATGAGTGTCAGGGTACCTCAGATTAGGCTCGAAATGAGATCCGCCTCGTAAATCTGCAATTCCAACTTAAGGTTTAAGCAGCTGCATCTGAGATTGAATTCTGTTTCGTCTGCCCTTGTATTTATGACCCAAGTTTAGTGCAAGGCGTGCTGAGATTCGACGGGCTGCTCCATATTTGCCTACAATCTGTTTCTCCCTCTACACAGTCGGTCCGGATCTTATTTCTCATAAACGCAACAGGCGGTTAACTGGTGACCAAGAGTTTATGACCGTGCTGGTTCATGGTTTTGACACCGAGGCATCTGTGGCGATGGCTTGTGCTACTGGAGTTCATAGTACTGGATTCGGTGACTGCTACGTCGTTTGGAAACCTTCGACCTCTGTCTCACATAGTTCCTGTGCAACGGGCTGTCATCGAAACACCAGATCATGAGGTTTCTGGAACCACTCCATTCTCGTTGACAATAGATATTCCAGCATCGGCTCATTACAGCAATATTGAACGTCGATGGTGGGCTGTGTCAGATCCCAACAGCGCTGATGCTCTGCTACTTCAGCAATCCGGAGCGCAGTCCGAGTCTCTGTATTATTACCTGACGAGCAATATGTCAGATGGTAGGTCAGGACATGTAGAGCTACCTGGCGATACAATGCAGTTCAAGTTTGTGCTTCATCCGAATACTGCATTAGCATCTTCGTCGATCAAAGTTAAGACACTTGATGACGGCGGCGACGTGGTACCGCACCCTCAGTTTGCAATGAATGGAAGACATCGTCCTCGTGCATATCATGGTACTGCTTACCGAAAAGCGTCGTTTTTATCACCGAGTACTGGCGCGGTGCAGTCTTATTTTAAACCTGTAGGATGGGCACGCATGGTTGTTCACCGTGACGGGAGCTCGCCGATAATCGAAGGAGCATGGAAAGTTGACGATGAAGAGTCACTGGGAGTGCCTGGCTCGGTATTTCATATTAGTCGGAGCCACAATATGAGATTCGTTCTCGGTAACAGTGGGTTCGAAGCAGATTCTCGGTTGAGTAACGATATCCGGACAGATATGGTTGTGTGGCGAGATGCCGACTTGAGATTAACTCCATCGGTGACTGATGGCGAATCTGCTAATGTCAGGCGAAGCTCTGAACTGGAAAGTTTGGAATACAGAGATGCACAATCGGCGTATAATGACACAGGAGATTCTGGTTTCTCTAGTGGCATCAACCTTCAGAGCACCGTTGGAGATACTTCGGGCTGTCCATCTCCTAGACAGGTATCGCTGATGGGTATTGCCCTGGACTGCAATTTCTTGTCGGCATTTAACACCACTTCTGATGCCAACTCTTATGTCATAAATATTGTCAACACCGCGTCGCACGCATTTGAGAATGCTTTCAATATTACACTCGGTCTCAGCGAAATCTATATTGCCAATTCGACAGAAGGCTGTCCATCTATGAGTGATGCATTACAAAATAAAGACACCTGGAATTACAATTGCTCCTCGGATGACTCCATAAGCACTAGGCTCTCCCGGTTCTCACAGTGGAGAGGAAACAGGACAAACGATGGACTGGCAACGTGGAGCATGCTGACGGCATGCTCTCAGGGGTCGGTGGTGGGACTCTCGTGGCTAGGAATGGCGTGCGTCGAGTCTGCTGGCCAAGAAGGAAATTCCACTTTTGTGGCAGGCACTAATGTAGTGTCACGCACGTCGCTCGATTGGCGCGTCCTCGCGCACGAGCTGGGACACTCGTTCGGAGCAGTGCACGACTGTTCCTCAGACACCTGTGCGCAGAACTTGGAACAGTCATCGCAGTGCTGCCCACTGTCAGCTAATCGTTGCAATGCCAACGGCCAATACATTATGAACCCCGTATCGTCAGAGTCGCAGGATTCGTTTAGCCCATGCACTCAGGGGAATGTGTGTGGAGCAGTTGGCCGCAACGCAGTCAACTCCACTTGTCTGACGTCCAACTCGGGCATCCACCTCGTGACGAGCAACGAATGCGGTAATGGTATTGTAGAGGACGGAGAGGAATGTGATTGCGGTGGAGTTGAAGGGTGCGGTAACAACACATGTTGTGATGCCACCACTTGCAAGTATACAGCCGGCTCACAGTGCGACGATGCCAACGACACATGCTGCCAAGGATGCAAATTCTCGCCATCTGATACTGTGTGCAGGGCATCTCAGGGGCCCTGTGATCCCGCGGAATACTGCGCGGGAAACTCGTCAAGTTGTCCTGCCGATGTGAGGTCGCCAAACGGCCAGAAATGTTCATTGCCCGGTCAGGCTAACGGACTGGTATGCATTTCAGGGCATTGCACTTCGCGTGACAAGCAGTGTGTAACTTTGCTGGGAAATAGCTCGGTTACGACAGATGGAAGTATGCTCAATGTAACCAAAGCCTGTGCAGACGACACGTCATGCCAGCTGTCATGTGTGGATCCGCGGTTCGGGTCGACCTGTTTTATGACCACTCAGAATTTTTTGGATGGCACTCCGTGCAGAGGATCGGGGACCTGTGTTCGAGGAGTCTGTGTTGGCGGCAATAGACTGCTATCCAATCCACTACTGAACCCTTTCACATCGGGATGGCTGGAGCGTCATAAAATACTCATCATTGGATTGGTCGTAGGTATCGGAGTCCTCATAGCGGTGTCAATCATCTATTCATGCATTCGCCGCTCTTGGTACTCGACAGGAGTCTCGCAACAGTTGGCATTGTACCATCTGTCGAAGCGATTCCAACCTCCACCACCACCCCCCCCTGCATATACGCTGCAGCCCGGTTGGGGCCCGCCGCCCCCTCCACTGCCAGTTACCACACACAATGGAGCGACTTTTCCTCCTCGAGGTCTCCCTCCTTACGGCCAGCATATCATTGAGATGCAGCCAATGGTTAGGTACAACTAATCCAGATAAAAGAATAATGAATAGACGACGACCGTAACGTTTTGACAACGGGGTTGAATGTGGCATTGTTGATGGGTTCGTTTGCCTTGACGCACGATCGTTGATCCTTGCATAGATGGTGCAGCTCCATTGACATCCTAAAACGGTAATTTTCTGAAAGCGTGGAGAAGTATAAAGAGACACACGAAAAGTACTTAAAAAACCAGATCTATTATAAAGAGAATCTGAAAACAATCAGCAGATAACTACAAGTCATCTAGGGCAGTTGAATTTGCCAAGCGAAATCTCAGAAAAAGGTGAGTGTTAACGGGCCTGAACCTTATGCGACAACTATTATAGGTGAAGACATTGAAATTGAGAACTGAATAATAACCCAGAGAAACTTAGAAATGATAAAGTTACTGTTAGTGGCATTACTGCTCTGCGCAGCCAAGTTTGGGAGTGCGCAGACTTCACTTGATAGCTCTGAGCTGCAATACATCGAGGACTACGACCTTGAGTTCTACTACGATTTTGTGTCTAATGAAGAGGAGTACTACGCAAGCTACTATGCGTTTTGGGAAACGCACAGCTTCAGCGTGGCAGCTGCTTACACTCAGGACCTCAACGAGATCTTTGCTGGTGCCGACTTCACGTCGATTCTGAGCGAGGACCCCGGTATGATAACGGTGCTGTACGATATGGCAACGCAGTTCCCGTGGTTTGCCCAGTACCAGGCCACAGCAACACTGAGTCGTCTGGCCACTACCACCAGCAGTAGCAGCACCAGCACGTCGACTACAACTAGCAGTACTCCGACCACCACTAGTTCCACCGCGGTACCGACATCTGCGACTCCCTCTTCTAGCCAGGTCATCACGTCCTCTCGCAGCCAGCCAGCAGTACTGACCGCCGTTGCCTCGCAACTGTCGTCGTCGTCTACCGGAAGCGTGCTACCGTCATCATCCGCCAGTGTTAAAGCCTCCTCGTCAATTGGCTCCTCCACTGGCTGCACTTTGGTGTCACAGGCTAGCGTTAATGGCAGTGCTAGTGGGAACATTAGTACGCAGGTGGCAGCTGCAGACTCTGGTGCTCGCAAGGCGGCGTCGATTGCGCTGGCAATTGTCGTGCCAGCAGTTGTCGTTTTGTTCTAGCTGGACATTCAATTGGGCAGCAGCTCTATCAGCTAATGTAGTTGACTGCTGTGCGTGGCTTGCATGGGTTCGATATATGCTGGCTATCAGCAACCGTTTGTCTGCTAGTATGCTCCTTTTTTTGGCCTGTTTTGGACTTATGCGTTTCTATTGTGCTGTATTCTTGTTGCAGTGCTGCCGCCCCTGCAGTGCTCGCACTTCTAATTTCTCACCGACTTCGTGTATACCTTGTGTATACTTTGTCTATAATTCGTCTATAATCCATCTATAATATTACTTATCTAAATTTGCTCCATAATTCGCTGGGTTTCAACTTGAAATGTTCTGTGTATCGATGCTGCACCGGCCCCAATAAGCTTAGCGGTTTCATGATTTTCTCACATCGGGTGCGATCGTCGGATCGGTGCAGCTGGTGGAGACGTACATGCATGTGCCACTATGCTAGCTGCGTAGAACGGACCCTGGCGCACAATAGACTGCTCGCGTCAATACTGTCAAGTGCGAGACCTGCCCAGATCTTCCTGCGGGATCTGGCAACTAACGCGGTCGCCAATGTGCCCTCATGCATGACCACTGCCGCATTCGGTGTAACGCGCGTCGCTCCTAACGCCGGTGAATTGAATGCTGCATTTAATCCTTAGCTCCGTGCCAGCACTATACGAGCTAGAAGTCGCGAACTGTAACACTACTTTTTTCCCGATTGCTTGCCACACCGGCTGCTCTTACTGCAATTGGTCCCCTCTTAAGCGGCGTGCAGTCGCCACTTCAAGCTTGAAGTGATTTTGCAGCTTCCAAATCGAAGGGGTGCAGCACATCAAGGGGGCATCGTTACTGCATCCATCCAGGGTGAAAAAAGGGGGACGAGGGGGGGAGGGGCGACAGAGCCACCAGTGTGGAAAAATTCCTATTTAAGTTGGCGAGCGCCATATTTCCACGTTTCAGCACGATGGGTCTTCTTCGCAGAAAGAAGGCAGACCGTGTCGAATCAGCACCGGCTGTGGACCAGCCTGCTGGTGGGGTGGACAGTAGTAGCGCCAGCTCAGGGAGGTGGTCAAAATTGTCGAGACAGCCGAAATCAGAGCCGACACCAACCGCAGTGTCAGCCAGCTTGGCGCCAGTCAATTCGGTGCCCCTCAATTCCATAGCAGCCAACTCGGTGGCAGCCAATCCAGCGCCGTTGCCAGCACCAACGCGCCGGTCGCTGTCGAGCAAGTTGCGACGCCCCCTGTCTATCATTTCTATCAGCACATCTGCCAGCGATTCGGTCGAGTCGGTTCTAGCTTTCGATAGGCGGCACTCGCGAACGGGGTCGAGGTCGAACCGCAACTCCATTGCTGGTCTCCCGTATTTAGAAGGGCTGAATCTGCGGAAAAGCCCAACTACTCAGAGCTTCGCAGCAGACCTGCCGACTCCACCTTCTACCCCGCTACGGTCGCCTAGCGTGTTCAGCTACTCCGACAAAAGGCTGTCGGTAGCGGACTCTGCGCTCAGTGGCCTCAATATCGCCGACACACTAGGCTTGTCCAAGCACAGACACAGCTCGAGCACCAGCACGCGGAATTCTGCCGACACTGTCAAAAGCGCAGACTCCGATATCAAGGGGCCATCACCACAGTCGCCACGGTTACTGGGCACCAGATCCAGCATGAGCAATCTCAAATCATTGGGCGTGGTGGTATCAGGTGGAGCGGTGTGGATTGGAGCTGGCGACGACGCAGGCGTTGCGAACAGGCATGATGAACACTTCAATTTCAATCCGTTCACGGAAGAAGATGAAGACTACGGAGACCACTGGCGCGGCCGCTGGTAGTAGTATGTTTTTTATTTATTGCAGGATTCTAAGAAACACGCTGTTATGACAGCGTCGATCTCTGCAGCTAACGAGCATTAAGTATGCAGCCGGAGCGACCATCGTTAACGGCTTTCAATATAGACGAAACACGCAAATCATGTTCGAGGACTCATTAAGTTATGATATTGTCATGCATTGCATTTACCGTAGACTCTTAAATTGATCGCCCCTAATAGATCAATCATGCAGAAAGCGCAACACTCGACATCATGTCACTATTAGCATTGGCTTCGATTCGCATGTGGCTACGGAGCTCAATACTTGGGCAGAATGGTTTCATTGCTCGAGGTATTTACACTACTGGATTGAACGTGCTGAGTGCTTCTTCCTTAATTCTTATTGAACCATGAAGCTATGGTATAAAGAAGTAGACCGGAACAGTCGTGATGCTTGCAACTTCACATGATGTATGCCGAATTGAATTGAAATAAAGAGATGAAAATAATGCAAATGACGTGGAAGTGCTGGATCCGACTGGAGACGTAACACGATGATAGCATAAATAACTTTATAGCTGACAAACGGGTAGCGATAACTGCGCTGTAGAACGATGCTGGAAAATGTTGTAACCAAGAACAGAGACAGTCACATTGACATGCGTTGCACATGTAACTGTCATCCCAATTACCAACGTGCCAGCCAGTTTAGGAAGCACAGAATACCACATCTCGAAATAAATATCGGATGTCTTGACACTCCGTCGCGCTGTGGCAACTGCTGAGCAGTTGATGCAAGGACACTGGCATCAAGTTCGACTGGTGTAAACATCGCGGAGTTGTAGGGCAGCACCTGGGAGCAGAAACGTGATGTTCTCAAAGGTGTACTTTTCAGAGCTTTTCTCAACAGTCGGATGCCTGGGATGGTAGCATTCCCAACAACAACTGCGCGGCAGTTGCTACAGCGCGACGGAGTTGCAAGACCTGTAATTAAGTTGAGAGCTAACTATTAGCAGATTCATTTCGCAACTCCGTCGCGCTGTAGCAACTGCTGCGCAGTTGAAATGTAGAACTTCCAGAGTACGGTGAAATGTTGGTAACTTCGCTCAGCAGCTGATCCAGCACAATTGAGCTAATAGGATCTCTGTGGTCCAGGCTACCTGTCGACAGGTTCCATAGCGTTGCTTTCAGCCCATTTTCCTACGTCGAATAGTGCTGTAGCTACCCGTGGAGTTCGTCAGGTACTCTACACATCCTCCAGCACCATTGGTGTCATAGGCTCTTCTTGCGGAGTGCCAACCGGCACCAGCACTGGCGAATCTGGCTCCGATCCCGTTGGAATCGCTGTGGGTCGCGTGGTAGACACTGAAAGCCGGCCTGGCGAAAAAGCCACGCCTGGAACTCCACTCTGATTGAGAGTCAGCGCAGTAGGTGACGATCCCAGCGACATAGGCCCCAGGTGAGGCGATTCTGGCACCGCCAGGTCCTGCGATGGACGCCGTGATGTTGGCTGGTGTGCTCCCAGACGGCCTCCACGCACTCCCTGCTGTATTTGGGGTCCACGGGTCCTCATAGGGATCCGCTGGCCTGCGACAGTCGACAGCGAGATGTACGACATGGCAGACGCAGGCGGTGAGAACGGCGCCAGCGCCGGTGACGTGGGTCCTCCTAGAGGTTTTGCGGGGTCCAGCGACGACTCTGTGACCGAGGTGTTTGCGAATGACAGCGACAGAAGTGAAATGGATGAGGTGCTGGGCAGCAGGCCCAAAGGAGACCCGCCAGACGGAGACGGGCCGCCAGACTTGGATGCCGACTGCGAGCTGCGACGACCTACTTCGCGAGGCGAGTGCGCCAGCAGCAGCGGAGAGGGCAGCGTCACTGGGCTCTGAAGAGGCGACATGGGCGACTCCATGGCCATAAGATCAGTCAAGACAACAGTAGCTGATCCCAACAATTTTGACACCCCGAATCGATAGGAATGTTGTAGTTTGCAGCTGAGTTGCCGTCGAGCTCGAGCTGAGTGCCGAAAGCGGTGGTTATTGTAGACGTTTGTAGTTGTTTTAGTGGAGTGCTGGTTGTTGTGGGTCGTAAACGATGGGCGTGTAGTAGGAAGACAAGTGACGACGACGAAAAATATTGGGCGACGCTAAATAAATAATCCATGCCAGACTTCAGCCCTACTCCAACAAGCCTCATGACAATCTGATAAGATTGATAAGCACCGAGCCCATCGTCAGCGTCTATACTGAGTCTACATAGTGCCACGCAGATACAATTATAATTACAATAAATGTGACAATGCTACAAACAGTTAAATTGCTGTTATACGTCAACAAACAGCATATTGTTGCTAATTTTCAGCCACTTTGTCGAAGTGCAGAGCGCTCGAAGTTCCCTCTAGGTCCTAATAGGGTGCTACTGACTGGCAGCCCATTCATCAGGCGTGTAGTTTTTCTCGTCAGCACCACCAAAACCAGCCCAGACTTACCTGTGTGAACGCATGGATGCTGGCGATCTCGTCGCGCAGCGCTGCGTTGACTAGCCGGTGTCGCATCAGCTTGTTTTTGCCGGCAAACTGCCCTGACACGATCACCACCTCAAACGCCTGTCCACACCCGCCTGTGTTAGATGTGCCTTTTTGGTCTTCTCCGCCACAACTCACCAGACGAGTCGGTGACTTCCACATGGCTCGCTCCCACCCGTTCGCGGATCGCCTGGTCCATATATTGTGCCGTCAGCCCTGCCATCTGGTGTTGAAGAAGTAGAGACTGGCGGCAGTGAGGCTTCCAACATGTCGCAGCGAGCACTCCGAAATATTGTGTCTGTGGGTGAGTAGAATAGCCATTACTAGCCAGTTCCGAGCCGAATTCCATTGGAATTTGCGCATTCAGTTCTAACAAAGTCGAGAAGCTGTATCCTGTCGAGCTGGCTGACAGGTCGTGGGACAACACAGGGCTGCTCGTCAATGCAGCTCTGCCAGACGACCAGGTCCACAACGACCAACTCCACAAAAGGCACTCGATCCTGCTCGCAATTGATCTGACTGCCGCAGTCGCCGACGAGGCGATTCGCCACAACAGGACAATGGTGCTGGCGTACCATCCGTTCATCTTCAGAGGCCTCAAGTCGATTGGACCTTCCGACTGCCAGCAGGCGTCGCTGCTCAAGCTGATCCGGGCTGGAATCTCGGTGTACTCGCCCCACACCGCTGTGGACGCTGCTGTAGACGGAGTGGCTGACTGGCTGGCGGACGGGGTGTCTGGAGGACGAAATAACGAGCAGTCACGAAGTGTCGTGGTGCCTGTCAAGTGCGTCGAGGGCCATGAAGGAGCTGGAATGGGACGGTTGGTCACGCTGGCTCAGCCTTTAGAGTTCAGCGAGCTAGTGGCCCGAATCAAGAAACACCTGCAGTTGAGCCACCTCCAGGTAGGCATGAGTGCTCTCCATAAGAGCGGCAGTCTCGTCAAGACTGTGGCACTGTGTGCAGGCTCTGGCAGCGACGTTTTGCGAGGCGTCAAAGCTGACGTCCATTTGACAGGCGAGATGAGCCACCACGAGGCACTGCACCTCGTGGAGTCGGGCATCAGCACTATCTTGTGTGGCCATTCTAACACGGAGCGGGGCTTTCTGCCTTCGTTGCGGACTCAGCTCGAAGCCGAATTCAAACGAGCTCTCCACGGCACAGACAGCTATGTGGACATTGCTGTCAGCAGCCACGACCACGACCCACTGACTATAGTGTAACTAGTCAGTCTGTACTTGGAACTCAATTGTTTATAGTGATGTAGTTGTCAACTTTTAGCGCAATGGTGACAACAAATATTCAGCCTGTAATGACAACCGTATTCCATTCAACTAAATATGACGTCCGATCTAGATATTTGTTCTACGTAACATGTCCATGTCGAGCCGATGAAACAAAAACTAAATTCAACACCACATATCTTGCGACTCCGTCGAGCTGTAGCAACTGCTGCGCAGTTGGAATGGAGTCTCACTGTTGATATACTTGAATCATACGAAACCCGTCAAGTCCCACTGTCTGGTCGAACCATATTTACCACCAGAATCCATGCCCAACTGCGTAGCAGTTGCCACAGCGCGACGGAGTCGCAAGACTGCCTTCGCAATCCGAATGTAGCACAGTACTAATACAATTAAATCTATAACCAACATTTCCCATCATTAAGCTACTGCATCACTAAACTACAGCGCAATATACTTCGACAGCTGCACCAGCCCTGGGCCATTATTAGCGACAGATACCCACTGGGGTGAGTACAGCAGCAGCTCATCCAGAGCCGGGACCTTGCGATGCAGGGTGCTGTTGCCAACGACAACTTCGCTGTCGTACTCGGACCAATGGCAGGTGACGTGGATGCCCAAGTCTTCAAATCCCAGACCCTCCACGTAGTGAGGGATCCACTCCAGACCAATGTGGAAGCCCTGCTCTTCCCAGTCCAGCTTGTGAAGAGTGATGTCGTCAATGCCGAACGGGTACTTGAACACGTCTGGCTGCCTGCCGTCGCCGGGAAGATCGTGGAACACCGTGACCTCTCTGACTGGCGAGACGTTGTTTCTGCCGCCATTTGGCTGGTTGGACCTGAAGCTCGTGGTGTTGAACGTGACGTCGCAGCGTCGGACCTCGGGCGCATAAATAAATAACTGGCCTGCAAACGGTGCCTTTTCCTTGCTCTCTTTGACACCCTCGAGCTTCAACCAGCTGCTATAGTCCGTCGAGTTGACAACATAGGGCCGAGGCCCAAGATACGTATAGTAAAAGCCATTACGCACTACGTCACGGCCAAACTGAGAAGGCAGCCCTTCCAGAACACCAGCAACAACAGGATCTGTGGCCACGATAGATACCGGGATGTTGCCGCTGACGTCAGTCGAGTCAAGGTCAATTACCTGCCGGAACCGCAGCTTGATGGGACTGTCGTAGCTGTAAGGGAATCCCAGCAGTGAATTGGCACCCCCAACGATAGCCACGACTGCGAGCAGCACAACCACAGAGGAATGCAGCCGATGAACAAACGGCACCACTAGAGAACCCAGCAGAAACGCACCCGCTACTAACAGCGCCTGCATCAGCAGCAGATTGTCGAGACTGTCATTAAGAGACTGGTGTCCACAGTCGAGCATCAGAACAGCCAACGAATACACCATGTAGAGACCCACGGGAACCACTGCCAGAAACTGCAGGCTCCAGTCAAAGCTCAGCGACAGCGGTTTGAGCTCGACGACGCTTTTCCTGGTGGTCGACTGGCCACTGTCACCTAACAACGGCGCAGTCTCGTCGTCAACCTGCGACTCTTCATCGCGTGCAGCAGAACTGCGCACATTCCTGGTGCGCGTGGTCAGGTTGTCGGGGATAATTATGTGGCCAAGCAGGCCCAGAAGCACAGCTGCCAGCGCAATAGTGTGCAAAACGACCGCCAGATACTGCCCAGTCGCCTGGTGGGCCACCTCGGACGTCGCGTACACCAAAAACGCCCACCACAGCACGTAGAGCTCTACAAACAGCACCAGCTTCTGGTCGTGAACAGGCGACATGTAGTCGCAGAGCCCCAGCACCACGTAGTTGACGATAATGAACAGCGACGTGGCTGCCAGCAAAGGCTCGTAGATCCGCGACACCAACGACATGGGATTGTGTTCCATGAGCGCCTTGACTGCCAAATACACCACCGCTACCGAAATCGCCAGCGACACCACGCCTCGGTACCAGCCATGCTGAAGAGCGCCAGGATGGCGTACAGATACACCTGCCGACAGCAGACCCACTACGAGGGGTCCTAGCACGAGACTCACGACGTTGAAGGTGAACAGCTTCGACAGAGGCTGGATCACCACGAACAGCCCAAATATGTCGAAAAACACCGCTGGCTCGGTCTCTTCGTACGACTCGGCGCTGGCAAGCGACACAGTGATGTCAACAGCGTCTGTCAGCATGTACGACACCGACTGCTTGGACATGTACTTGATGGTGTCGCGCTCAGTATGGTAGAGGGCTCGTGGCTTGTAGAACGACAGGTCGAGCCCTCGCAGCCCATTGCGCTGGTAGACGCTGTAGTCGGTCTCGCTGTGGATCGTGCCAGCGTCAAACGCCTGCTGGAGCACCGAGTTGGCGTGCGGAGCGCTCGCAGCCCCGAAGTGCTTGGCGACTCCGTAATCGGTAGCTCGGAACAGAATAGGGCGTCCTCCAGAGCCAGCACCCTCCAGATTCAGAAACGACTCGACGTCGTCGGCCCACGGATGGTACGTGAACGCTTCGGCACCGAGGAGCCCAAACTCTTCGTTGTTGTTGAAATTGAAGATCACAGTGCGCTTGAGATGTCGCGACTGGGCACGCTCGTCTACCAAGTACCGCAGCACACTGAGCATGCTGGCGATTCCCGTGCCGTCGTCAGTAGTGCCATGTCCAGTCGGAACCGAGTCGAAATGCGCGCTCAGCAGCACTGCTTTCAGCGACGGGTCGGTGCCTTCGACGCGGACCAAGACGTTGTTGGACTCGTAGTATGTGAACTTGCCAGTGGGCAGCGACTTGTCAAAAACGTCGCCTTTTGCAAACATGACCGTCTGTGGAGCTCCGTCTACCTCGACACCACTATCATCAGCCGTGATGGCAGCCACGGTGCTCAGGATATACTCGTAGACGTCGTCGTTGGCATGCGTGCCGTACGAGTGGAACGTGCGAGATATCGCCTGGAGGTCGCGATAGGCAGCCTCTGAGTACGACTGCGGGTACTTGTGGGGCACGTACGGCGTAGTGGTGCTCTGGACCCATGTGCAGGCGCCAATAATCAGTCCGTACACCACCACGAACAGCAGGCTGAACGGCACTCGCTTGAATCCCAGTGTCGAGCCTACGAACCCGTGTTTTGGACTGCCGCGACCGCCAGACGGACCACCAGGAGACCCTCCGCCGCCGTCGACTACAATAGCAGCCGACTGGTCGGCCAGCATCTGTCGCAGAGCGCTGTGCTCACTGTCAGCACCACCAGGTCCTCCAGGACCACCAGCATCAGCTGCTGAGTCTGTACCGTCAGAAGCAGCACCGTTGGGAAGACCAGCAACCAACGCGCCTGCAGGCTTGGCATCTGGCTTCAAGGGCGCGTCCTTGGCATCCTTGGCGTCTTTAGAGTCCTTGTCGGACTTCATGGCAGGCCTCGACGACGACGAAGGGCTCCTGGCGCTGCTGGTGTCTGACGATTTAGGTTTGAGCGGGGGTGGCTGCACGGGGTTGACGGCGAACTTGACAGCCAGACCCGACTTGGTGGTGCCCAGCGTCACGTTGCTGTTGCTGTTGCTGTTGTGGGGGCTGTTGTTCTGCATCCAGCTCAACCAATTCCAACGTCCGGCAAGGGGGAATGTTGCTGAAACGTCCACAAACCAAGCTGCTGCTCCTGATAATGTCCGCCCTGAACAGGCGTGGGTCCCCAACGGGGGCACCGAGGCGCCGATCGGCGCACGGCTGTGCAGCAGCTAATGCAAGCGTCGAAAATAAATTGACAGTGAAATTTTGAAGCCACAAAAAGAATTACATAATGCAGCACCAGGACGAGCAGGACAGCGAGGCGTACTTGGACGTTTCCGAGGTCCACGAGGTGGCTGGTGACGATGTGGGCGGCGACGAGCCAATGTCGGACGACGAGGCGGATGCTGGCGAGCTGGAAGAGGCTGGGGTTGCTGCTGACGATGCTGGTGAGGGAGCTGGTGACGACATGTTTGAGTCAATTGAGGTCGACATGACCAACAATTCATCGGCATACTTTGACGCGCACGCCGACTCGGTGTATCTGGTGGCGAGCCACCCGGTGCTGCCGCTGGTGGTGACGGGAGGAGGCGACAATACGGCGTTCCTGTGGACTACCAACGCCAGTCCGCCAGTGGTGGTCAGCCAGCTGGGAGGGTTCCAGGAGTCGGTGATTGCGGGCGGATTCACGTTCGACGGGTCGTTTGTGGTGGCTGGCGACATGAGCGGCCAGATCCGGGTGTGGAAGTCGGCGTCGAGGGGCCAGAAGTGGATCTTCTATGGCGGGGTCCAGGAGGTGGACGAGATCGTGTGGATCCGGTTCCACCCCAGCCAGAACATCTTTGCTGCCGGCGCCAGCGACGGGTCGGTGTGGTGCTACGCGCTGGAGCCCAAGCTCGAGAACATCGCAGTGCTGGCGTCGCACGCAATGCCCACCAACAGCGGCGTGTTCGTCAACACGGACGACGTCGACACCCTAACGCTGCTCACCGTGTCGGACGACGCCTCCATCATCTGCTGGAACGTCTACACATCGAGCGCCAACTACACGCTGACGCCGCCAGACCTGCGGGGCGAGCACCCGTGGGTGTCGGTGACGGTGTCGCCGGACGGCAAGACTGCGGTCGCTGGCAGCACTGACGGCACTGCGGTGGTGTTTGGGGTCGAGCGAGGCAACTTCCTGACGTCGTTCACCACATCGCCAGACGACCGCGAGCTGGCTGACAGGAGCATTGAGGGCGCTGCCTGGTCGGACGTCAACATCGTGGCGCTCGGCAACGTGGCTGGCGAGATCCACCTGTTTGACGTGGCGCTCTGGAAGCTGCGACGAACGCTGCAGCTCGACGACTCGGTGACAAGCCTGCAGTTTGTGCCCAGGACGCCGATTCTGGTGTCGAGCGGCATGGATGGGTCGCTCACCAAGTGGGACGTCCGCAACGGCGAGGTCAAATGGCAAGGAAAGGGCCACAACGCTGGCGTTCTGGGCTTCGCAGTCCAGAACGACGGGGCACGCATTGTCAGCGCTGGAGACGAGGGAGTCAGCCTGGTATTTAACGATAACTAAGCGGTATCTACGGTAAAAGAGTCGCTGAGGGTTGAACTGTTGGTCGCGACGCAGTTTGAACACATGTCTTGCGACTCCGTCGCGCTGTGGCAACTGCTGCGCAGTTGGGCGTGGATCATTGAAATAAAATGCACTCTGCAATAGTGCATCACTTCAAGTTGAGTGGTGAATAATGCGCGCTGCTGTGCAGCTGACGCGTGGATCATCGAATAATATGCACCCCACATCGGTCCATTACTTCAATAGTGGGGAGTAAAACACGCCAGTGTCCTCGACTCAACTGCGCAGCAGTTGCTCCAGCGCGACGGAGTCGCAAGAGCCTGGATCAACTCCGTTATAATTTCAACTATAATGTGCTTTATTTTGTAATTTGCAACGCAGTTGACCGTGTCGCTCACCAATTATCAACATACTAATAAGCCATCCTCCAATAAATGAACTTCCAGCAAATGCAGCTAGCACAATAGCCCATCTACTGCATTGAGCCAAGACTGTTATGTGTCCAATTGGATAACGAGATTGATGTTGGGAATATACTCGAGTTGATACTGAAAATGATATTGAGATTATGCTCGTTGTGATATTAAGATGGATTCTCGAGTTGATACTGATCGATTCTCGAGTAGATTTTAGGATTGATGCTGGGGCTGGTGCTGAAATTGATACTGACACTGGTACTGACATTGGTACTGAGAATGATATTGACATTATACTCCAGTTGATACTGACATTGATAGGGTTTGAGTTTGACTAGATGGTTGCCTCTGTTCAGCTACTCTTGTAGTTAAGCACTGCGGCCTGCTAGCTTGGCAGTGACGATCTTCTCGACAAGCTTCTCGAGGTGGCCCGCTGTCTGCTTCTCCAGCAGCGCAGACACCTGCTTCTCGATCAGCTTGCCCATGAGGTCGACCTCGATATTTACATAGTCGCCAATCTTCTTGTTGGCAATGATGACCTTGTTCTGCGTGTAGGCAATAAGCATAATAGAAAACGTCTTTTTCACGTCGTCCACTGCCGTAATGGTCAGCGACGTGCCGTCCAACGCTATGAACCCTTTCTCGACAATATAAGCGAGTGCCTCGCTGCTGGCAGGCTCGATGGTGATGCGCAGCGAGTTTTCGTCCGGCACCAGCGACACAATCTTGCCAACAGTGTCTACGTGGCCCTGCACAAAATGGCCACCGAACCGCACATGGCCCGACACGGCTCGTTCGAGATTGACACTGTCGCCAGGCTTGAGGGTGCCCAGATTGGTGCGCTCCAGGGTTTCTGGGGCGATTCCGACCTTGAACTCGTTCGAGTCGAACTCGGTCACTGTGAGACACACGCCGTTGACAGCAATAGAATCTCCAAGATTGCAGTCACCCAGAATCGGTGACGCATCCTTGATGGTGAGAGACACGCCATTGCCACCAGACTCGCTTGTATCGAGGCGGTTTAACTCGGCTACCACTAGGTTAGCATACGACCACTCCGCCAGTACGCACCTCCAATATGCTCCACGATGCCTGTAAACATGCTGACAAAAACTGATGCTTGTCGTGAAATGCACAGGTCAATATCCAGGCAATATCCAGGCAATATCCAGCAATGTTCAGTACAATAATCTGAAATTACTCAGCTAGCGAGTATTTGAGTCTTAGCAGAAGGATGTATAATATATTACTTTGCAGGATTCCCTGCCCATCTCCAGTACAAGAAACTATATCAGGGGTAATTTCAAAACTATAATCAAGCTTTAATGAACAAGCGACGCCTAATCTGAGCAGCCGTTGGGAAGGAGCAGTCGAATTTCCATTGCATTATTTCACTTTATTTTTGACTATTGATTGTTTATTGTTGCATTTTAGTTTTGTGCATGAATTGATGCGACATCACCGTATCTATAAAAAAGTCCGGTGCATGTGAGCCACATCGCCTACTGCATCTGATACAATCACCCCAAATTGTGAGATTAAAGCTATCAGTTAATGCTAACGTGTTAGCTATTAATATACGTATTCCGTTTACGAGATTTTGCATTTCCAATGATAATGCAACGGTCACTTGGAATTTATTGAGTGACGCCTATTTTAAACCCGCTGTTGCAACACACCGTACTAACCTCATTACCAGTGTCCATGCCCCAACTGCGCAGCAGTTGCTACAGCGCGACGGAGTCGCAAGACAATAATTGAGTTAGAGCTGATTGAAGGTATGCTGAGTGCCTGTATTTAAATGCCTGCTATGACGTATCTTGCGACTCCGTCGCGCTGTAGCAACTGCTACGCAGTTGAGCAGGAATATGATGGACAACATACCAAATCTGATATTAATTTAATTTAGCAAATGTACAGACGACCAACGGTCGCTGATGCTAAGACAGTATCTTCGCAGAGTGACAAGTACTTCGGGGCAGTAATTATACTACAGCGGTATAAGGGTAATACTGATAGACGAGATGAGAACAACTTCTGTAGTAGTACCAGTACGATGATCCTGTTGATATTTCGAGTTTGTACTGTACGCTATTCAATAAAATGACACTGATTGAGAACAGGACGAAACAGAACAGAACAGATTATAAAACACAATTGCGTCGCTGCGTTCTAGCCAGCATGGCTGGTTTTCCACGTCTCGGCAGATGCACAACCCTATGCAGTGCGAGCCGAGCAGAACTGTCTGACCTACAATGCCGTTTGCACCGCTGAAAAATGACCTGATCTTGCGGGCAGCAAGAGGTGAGCGCACCCAACCGCCAGCCACGCTCAGCTAACACAGGCGAGAAGGTCGAGCGACCGCCAGTATGGATCATGGTAGGCAATTGCACGGGTTTTGCCAGTGCTAACTGCAGCGCCAAGCAGGTCGCTACCTGCCCGAGTACCACCAAGTCAAGGGCCAGTCGGACTTTTTCGAGGTGTGTCGCGACGCAGAGAAGGCGTCCACCATCACGATCCAGCCTGTGGACCGCTACGACGGGCTCATCGACGCTGCGATCATCTTCAGCGATATCCTGGTGATTCCTCAGGCCATGGGCATGAAGGTCGAGATCATGGACAAAGTGGGTCCGCACTTCCCAGACCCGCTGCGAGAGCCCGAGGAGCTCGACACCAAGCTGACGGCCCATCCGGACGTCAAGAAGGAGCTCCAGTGGGCGCTCGACGCCATCACGCTCACCAGGACCAAGCTCAATGGCCGAGTGCCGTTGCTGGGGTTCTGCGGAGCGCCCTGGACGCTCATGGTGTACATGATTGAGGGCGGAAGCTCCCGTCTGTACCGGTTCGTGCGCACCTGGATCTACAAGTATCCAGCCGAGTCCAAGCAGCTGCTGCAGCGCATCACGGACGTGGCAGTCGAGTTCCTGGCTCTGCAGGTACAGGCAGGCGCCCAGATGGTGCAGGTGTTTGAGTCGTGGGCAGGCGAGCTGGGTCCTACCGAGTTTGGCGAGTTCTCGCTGCCGTATCTCAAGCAGATTGCCGACAGAGTGCCTCGTCGGCTCGCAGAGCTGGGGCTCGAGCCTGTGCCCATGACAGTGTTTGCCAAGGGCGCCTGGTACGCGCTGGACGAGCTCGCAGCCACAAACTACGACGTGGTGTCGCTGGACTGGCTGTACCCTCCGGAGCAGGCCGTCAGAGTGGCCAACGGGCGAGTCAGCCTGCAGGGCAATCTCGATCCAGGAGTGCTGTATGGATCGCGCGACACCATTTCCAGGAAGGTCACCGAGATGCTCGAGGGCTTTGGAAAGCAAAAGTACATCATCAATTTTGGCCACGGCACCCAGCCGTTCATGGATCCGGACGACATCCGGTTCTTCCTTGAGGAGTGCCATCGGGTCGGCAAGACGGTGCACGATTGAGACGGAACTGATGAGACGCAATCAGATGCAGTTGATGAGACGCAGTTGATGAGACGCAATTGATGGGAAAATATACCCCACAGTCATATATAAGAAATGTACAGTCAAAATGTTCACAGCTAGTATTTGACGAGTTTAAATATACCTGTACTAGATTCGAAACGTTACACTTTTGTTCATTCTGTAGATGTCACAACTGCGTATCGATAATAGCACATTTAAAGTCTGACATATATTTTGCTTCAGTTGCTACAGCGCGACGGAGTCGCAAGACATGTCATAGCTCAGGTCACCTCAATTAGCTCGAACTCAATTGTATTAAACATATCTGTACTGGATTCGAACAGTTGCATATCAATAGCACATTAATAGTTCGACATGTACATTTCTGCGTCAACTAGGTCATAGCTCAGGTCAATTTGCTTGACACACAATTTTATCTTGCGACTCCGTCGCGCTATAGCAACTGCTGCGCAGTTGGGGCTTGGACAGAGTGGATCATTAGTATCAGTTGTCTGCTGGATGGTATATTGGGCATGTTGGTACAATTGCACCGCACTTATTCACAACTGTACTTCTGTTCCCCACAAAACAGGCCACTTGGAAATACAATATACTACTTGTTGAGTCACCACTGTTTCACAAAATCTTCGAGTAGCTTCCGTTTCGCTCATATATATTTATTTGCCACCTTTTCGCCCCAATAATTATTTGATGACATACGGCTCTGCTCTGTTTAGCTGCAATGCAGGCTATCTTGCAGAAACCCTGCGTCCAGAAGCTTCCAGCACTTGCAGGTAGGCAGCGCTAGCAGTAGTGCAGTGCAGCCAAATTCGCCACCGAAAATGGGGGAAGGACTATAAAAGGAGCTTTAGTGGCACTGTTATTAACCATTAGTTTTTTGACAGTTTTTGGAAGAACCCTCAATTAACCGCGCTTTTATTATCGCCTTTTTTAACGACAACATTTTATTGACAACAATGGACTCTCAATCTCAATCTCAATCTCATCAAGGACGCCGAGGACATCATCACGGATCCGCTGAGACTCGTGGCGCTCATGCCCACGCGCACGCGGGATTCCATGGACCTCATGGGCACGGATTCCATGGATTCCACGGTCATCGTGGACACCAGCACCCGCCTACTCCTCCCATCCCTCCTTTTCCTGGCCGGCTCATAAACGAGATCTTCACCAACGTGGCGTGCGGTCTGGGAGACGCTTTGGACTCGCTGGACGGCCAGAACTCGGCCGCTATTCGGGTGTCGCCGTACGTGTGGAGATACTCTAATGGCGTGCGCAACGATGACGAGTCCGAAGTGACTCCGCCAGTCGACGTTTACGACACCCCTGACGCGTACATCGTGACTGCGTCGATCCCTGGCGCTCGGCCTGCCGACGTCGAGGTCTACTTTAGCGACGACCAGCTGAGCATCAGCGGAACTCTTATCGCTGGCTTTGACGACGAGTACCGCTCGCAGTACCTCAAGATCGGCGAGCGACAGGTAGGCAGATTCAGCCGGACTGTCACGTTCCCGTCTGCCCCCAAAGTCAACGAGGAGGCGCTCACTGCCAAGTTCAACAACGGACTGCTCAAGGTGTATATCCCCAAGGTGCAGGTCGTGGAGCCGGAGAAACGCCGAATTGTAGTGTCAACGGTCGAAGATGACGACCAGTCGGTGACCGACAACGAGACCTACAACGAGAAGAAGGACGAGAAGGAGGAGGCAGTTCTTGTCGAGTCCCCCGACATGGACTAACCGGCCACTAGAGCGAATTTGGTAGATTATTATTTTGGTAGTTAGGCCTGTGTTTCATTTTGATAATGAGCTACAGTCTTTCGACCTTTTTGTTTAATAAATATTTATTTGGCACTGGTGCGTAACGGGCTGTTTCTTCTCTTTTTTCCCTTTAATTTTTTTTCTTCTTAAACCAATTTTTATATTTCAATCTCAATTTTTATTTTTCTTTATTATTTCTTTTCAGTTTATAAACATTTCATTTCTAATTTTCGTAGGTTTCCAGATGACTATGTCGGTGTACGTCATAGTTTTCAACGGCAAAACATTTATTTCCGCGACTCCGTCGCGCTGTAGCAACTGCGCAGCTTTAACCTCTCGTTAATATACTTAAATACACCATCAAACCACAATTAGCAGTATCCACGCCCAACTGCGTGCAATAGCTTCACAATAATTTTCAATGACAGAAGACGTTTTCTGCGACTCCGTCGCGCTGTAGCAACTGCTGCGCAGTTGATTTGACCTCTTGCTAATATAATTAAATGACACGATCAAATCACATTTAGCAGTGTCCACGCCCAACTGCGCAGCAGTTGCCACAGCGCGACGGAGTCGCAAGATCACATTTACAATGTAGACTGATATTGAACAAGGATATAGGCAGAGCTTGTTTGCAATTGTGCTATGTACGCACTGACTAGAGTGCAATTGAACGCATGAGCCGTGCTTCAAGAGCAAAGTTGTAGTTCGAGTTGTTTATTCTATCAATCACATCAATGACATACCAATCTATTACTTCGCGCAGCAGATTTACTTATTACTCTAGATTTTTACTCTAGGCATCATCCCTATATTATTCTTTTGCTCCATGCATCGCATCTATATTATTTCATATAACTTATTCTGCCAGCACCAATTGCATGTTTTCCTCTAGAGGTCAACATGAAAGGGCATTGATTTTTATTGAGACAACCGCTTGCTGTTGATGTGCTTCGCAAGTGCTACTTCGCTCTCGAACTCGCGCAGCGCTCGGGACTCGTGGCCACCAAAAAGAAAGCCAATCAGTCCGTTCAACAGGCCAGTTGCCGTCACCACGAATGTCACCAGTTGCATTATAAAACCGACGTAGGCGCGATCGTGGCCTGCGCCCCAGAATACAGCAATTAAAAGCCCAATTACGACCGCCACCGACACCCAGAAATGGGTCAGCCTCCACTGCTTCTGCCACGCTACTGTCAGTTTATAGTCGTCTATGATACCCAGGATGTCGCTGTACAGCACATCCAGAGCGCGAGCACCCTCCACGGGCTCTACAGGGTCCACAAGCACAGGCTGCTTCGCAGTCAGCACCAAGTCGCTCTCAATGGCGAAATGGTCAGATACGCTGCCGTAGCCGTCAATATGCTCTGTGAATGATACTCGACAGTCGCTCACAGTGGCGCGCGACTTATCAAACAGGATATAGTCGAGCCGTTTGGCCTCGTGAGGGCCTCTGTTAGCACGCCAGCTGTTGATCCGGCTGTCGCACGTTGTGCCAGCGAGCTTGATCTGCTCGTGCGGGTCCAGGGCGCCAATATCGCCGCCGAATTGGCCGTGTTTATCGACCCAGCTGTCCGACAGCCCAGCCACTTTGGCCAACAGCTCGTAGGTGGCACTGCCTGGCACCGAGTTCATGTCGCCAACCACAATTGCCAAATGACCACTGGCAATTGCCCGTCGTGCCAGCTCTGCCAGCAGCCACGCCTGCGACGTGCGATGGCACGTATAGGCAGCATCTCCAGGCCCATACGGAGCGTGCATATGGGTATTGAAGAGCTCGATTTTCTGGGACGACGGATGCTCAATGACGGCAGACGCAGCCGACTTGCCTACGTACCAGTCCCCGCGAAAGAACGCTGAGGGCCTGCCATTAATGGTGAACGGATGCACAGCAGCGTGTACGATGGGCCAGCGCGAAAACACCGCCAGACCCGGTCCTGTCAGAATGCCAGAGTAGAACAGCTTGTAGTGGGGCAGGTGCTGGGCCACTGCGTCGCGAATAGTGCGGAAATCGTCCTCGACCCAGATCTCCTGCAGCGCCACGATGTCATAGCGAGCTCCATGGGCTGCTAACGTTTGGCTGATGGCTTGGATGCGCTGAGTACGGAACTTGGACACATATTTCAAACCCCTGAGTTAGTGTCAACATCAACAGCTGCGAGTGGTGCCAATCCTAATGTCACAATGCAAATGTCACAGTGGAACTATGTAACTGTCACGTTGGAACTATGTAAATGACACATTGGAACTATGCAAGCACACAAGTAGAACTAAAATGTCGAGATCAACTGCGCAGCAGTTTCTACAGCGCGACGGAGTCGCAAGACTAGTGTTCAAGTTACATGATGTTCGCGGCTACCAGCTGTCAAACATGCAGATGCGAATGTGAGGATCCGCAAAAACCGCATGCCTGAACTGCAGACCACGCGCTTATGACGAAACCGACAACCACCGCACAATCCACAAAAACCTACCAGCAGTTGAGCGACAGCACCCGTACTTGGTCCTTGTCCATAACCCTGCCGTGTAAGAAGCCAAAGCGAGCCAGAAGCTTAAGCATGCACAACCCCAGCCGTGTGAGTAAGCTTCCTGCGTACTGGGACGCCGGCGACTATTGTGAACCGCTTGTAATTGATTTGACCAGACAAGCGTGGGTAGCCAGTTTGCACGAAGTATTTATTGCTGATCACACGAACACGGTTACAACTGAGAATTTGGGAGTGTACTTTCAGTCGGGTAGTGCTATTCTATAAGTGGAGTACTGCATCTGGGCGTTACAGAGTGACAACACTAGGAGTACGCTAGGGCATACCAGGAGGCGTACCAGGAGCACAATACGAAGGGTGAGCATACAGGAGTTATAAAGTTACCTCGTAGCTGGAACCGAAACATTGAGCTGGGCATAATATTGGAGTGATCTGTAGACGCCAGATTATTGCTTTACTGGCGTAGTGAGTACTAAATACTACGACTAAGTGAATGAGGCAGAGCGAATTACATCGGAATTACACAAGCGAATTACATCAGGATTACCACAAGGTGAATTACGACGAAGTGAATTGTGACGCACTGACTTGCGAAAAAACGAATTGTGACGCACTGAATTGCGACAAAGCGAAGTGCGACAAGGTGAATTGCGACAAAGTGAATTGCGGCAAAGTGAATTGCGACATACAAAATTACGACTGACGTGAATTGCGACAAAGTGAGTTACGACGCACTGAACTGTGACAAAGTCAATTGTGGCAAAGTGAATTGTGACACTCTGAATTACGACAAAGTGAACTGTGACACTCTGAACGACATAGTAAACTCCTGACCTCTCTGACAAAGTTGCGACAGGGCCTCGGAGTAATCTCTAAGCCAATGGTTGCAGGCAGTATTATCAAGGTTTGATATTGTTTAGCTGAGGAATAGTAAACAGGAACGGCGACAATTGGAGACAACCAGCCATTTCCACAACAAATCGCAACTGTTGTTTTGTGGTTTCACACCCATGTCGCTGAAAACACTGCCAGATGTCGTCTTTATGGCGCTCATCGAGCAGCTTCCAGCTGACGATCTCGTGCACCTGGCAGCGACCTGCCGCGACATGCACGCTGCCATAATGAGCCAGACTGCCGTGTGGAGGCTGTTGTGCCGCCGAGACCTCGCCATCAGCGAGTATGCGCCCTACGGCTCGTTCTACGAGCTGTACAAAGCGCAGTACAAGCACCGGTTTCTGCGCAAGGGACTGTGGTTTGGCGACTACTACCCGCACGGCAAGCTGCTGGTGTCCGGGTACCGCCAAGGGCGGTTCGAGGCGTGCGATGTGTGGTTTACAACCCGCGAGGGAAGCACCAGCACGAGCTCGACGCCGACCAGCGCCTCGTCGGGTGATTTCGCATCCACCACCAGCATGGCACTCAATCTTTCGAGCGCCTCTACGACGCCAACCGCATCGAGCACGCCGAATACGTCAGGCGCTTCAAGCACATCAACCACACCAAACGCATCAAACACAAACACAAACACAAACGCATTCAATCTTCAATACACGTCCGACCCAAATGCATCCACCACGTCAACGTCGTCAACTGCTGTGCCAGCCATCACAGTGCATGTGTCGTACGGAGACCGCCCGCTGGTGGTGGCTGACAATATGGAATACTCGCCAGACGGGTACCTGGTGACGCCATGGGCACACAACATCGACAACTCGCTGCTGCGAGTGACGGCGTTGGCGCCAGCACGGATCCACCGCTCTATGAGCGTGTGGCCGCCTATGACGGTCCCAGCGCGCGACCGCACCCGTAACGTCAGCTCCAACGGCTTCAGAGGCCACTACAAAGCCTATGGAGTAGCCAGCCCCGACCTGTTTCGGCTCACCACGTCGTTGCGGTCGTACTCAGTGCTGCACCCGAACGCGAGCCTGGGCAAGCGCACCGTCACGTACGCACGGCTCGATCCAGCTCTGGCGCTGCCAAACACGACTCACTCTGTATGGCGGGGCCTGTGGGTGACGAGCAGACACTACCCACAGCTGGTAGTCGTTCGCCACTGCTCGCAAGGTGGTGGAGGTGGAGGTGCTGCTGGAAGTGCTGGAAGTTACGGAGCAGATTCTGGGGAATATTTTGAGCAAGATCCTGGGGAAGATTCTAGTGAAGATTCTGGCGAAGATTCCGAATCAAATTCTGAATCAAATTTGGGAGCAAATTCGGGAGTTGATTCTAGAGCAAATTCTGAAATAACTTCAACAACAGAGTCTGGAACCAGCCTTGAAACAGGCTCCGAGCCCAATTGTGGAGACAATCATAGAGTTAATTCAGGAGCTAGTCCAGCAACAGCTGGAAATAGCCATCAAATTAATTCAGTATTCACCTCTGGAAGCTCTGGAAATAGTCATCAAACTAGGTCTACAACCACCTCTGGAAGCTCTGCAAATAGTCGTCATTTTAGTTGTGCAACCACCTCTGGAAATAGCCATCAAATTGGGTCTACCTCCAGTTCAGCACCGTCTGGAAATAGTTCGGGCATTGGCTCAGCCACCTCTATCACCAGCTCAACTGCCCCTCACCGGCCAGATGCTATTGAAGCCATCAAGCTGACTGGAGACCCCAGCGTGCCTCGCGGAGAGTACCTGCTCACAGTGGCAGACGCGAGCCGGCACGTCCAGTGCGAGCGGTGGCCCGGGTGTTTGGCAGTGAGCGCCCAGTACCAGGTCGCCGACACCAACATGGTCAACAGCCGGTTCGTGGCAGGCACGCTGGTGGTGGCGGCCCGCGACCGGCTGGTTCTGGTGGACCTCCAGGGCCAGCCAGTCACGGAGCTGCTGCGAGTCGACTACGAGCAGCTTGTCGCCAAGGCTCTCGATGCGGTGACCGCATAGTGCAGGCCCGTGCAGAAAGCTTGGCGTGCAGTGTGCATTGCTGGCGCCGCCGCTTGCGCCTAGCCGTTCCCGGTGACGTCAGGGACGGCCGCCAATCTGGACGATCCCCAGAAGCCAAGCATGTATGCAACCGTTGCCAAGATTCGACCCTGCGGTTCTTAGATGAGCTGTGACATGCCGGCAGCGGGCGGGCCACACTGCCCCCATGGGCGCTGCCAGCACTGTCAGTTGGACGCAAATCCGCTGGTGGACAGGGAATATTTCGGGTCCACCGACTGCTCCGGTACCGCCTGCTGCCAGCCCTGTGGCTCGTAAAATTTGCATGGGTTCCCTGGCCCTTCCTGCCTCCCCCCTCTTGCTCCCCCCGTGCTGTACGACTGCCCTAACTGTGGTCTCATTGCGTCACGGCTATACCCTCCCACCACGAAGCCCTTACCTACGCCCACACACCTGCGCCTATCGCAGCCGGCCCTGCGGTGAGGACTATATAATGGCAGAGGAGGACCCGGGGGTGTTTTTTGCAACAGACAGTTAGCAAGTGTCGGACGAGCGTTTTGGGTGTCTGTCGACAGATACAGCCTGGTACAACCGGAGGCTGTCTGCTGTGAACAGCGGCGTCAAGGCATCTTGTTGAGAAAACACTAAAAAAAATCAACCCACTGCGGTGGTTGGCCGTCAACAGGTTGGCACGTCGAGGTGGTGAAGAGAGCAGGAGGCAGCTGGAAGGGAAAAAAATCGTCACGAACTAGCAGGCACGCGAGTTGCCAAAAAAAATCCCTAAAAAGTCACTACAAAACCCCAAAAACCTGCTGGAGCTGGAATAGCAGCAGTAGCCCACAAGTTTGGCACCGATTCCAAGGCAAAGCATTGAATTGCACCGAATCGTAGTGTTTGTCGACAGCAAGTCACAAAATACGTCTTCTACGGGCAATCACCGTTTGTTTTGTGAATTACGGTGACCAGCGAACTACTGTTTGACCAGTGGATTACTGTTTATTTGACCAGTGAATTTACTGTTTGTTTGATAGCGAATCACCAGTGGAATACTGTTTGTTGAACCAGTGGATTACTGTTTGTTTGACCACTGAATAACTGTTGGACCAGTGGATCACTGTTTATTTGGCAGTGCATTTACTGTTTGTTCGACCAGTGAATACTGTTTGACAGTGGATTACGGTTTGTTTGACCAGCGAATACTGTTTGACTGTGAATAACCAAGCTGTTCAAGATGGTGCTCATCAACGGCGTCAAGTACGCGTGCGACCGCTGCATCAGGGGGCACCGAGTGTCCAACTGCAAGCACGCTGACCAGCCGCTGACCATGATCAAGCCCAAAGGTAGGCCCACCACCCAGTGCGCCCACTGTCGTGACGCCCGCAAGAACAAGCTGCTGCACACGAAGTGTCTGTGCGGAGCCGGAACTGCTGGCAAGCACCTCGACTCGTGTCCCTGTGCAACCGACACCTCCAAGTGCACCTGCACCAAGAACGCTGCTCGCAACCCGTCGTGGTCGCGTCGCCAGGCCGGCTCCGGCACGTCCGCCAACCCTGCCAGCACCTCCAACACCAACCTGTCGCGCACTGCGTCTGTCAGCTCGGTGTCGTCGAGTCCTGCACCCCGCGAGGACCGCCACGGCAGTCCTGCCGCCGACAGCGCCAGCTCGGTGCACAGCCTGGACCTCGCAATGCCGTTCACGGCGCCCATTTATGAGACGGACGCCGAGCTGTGGCCCCAGATGGACCAGACGGTGTTTGGCGGCCAGCACGAGGACTACGACCACTACGAGGGCCACCAGCTGCAGCAGCGCCAGCCTGTACAACAAATTCAGCCTGTCCAGCAAATCAACACTGTCCAGCTAGTCCCGCAGCCTGAGTCTGTCCAGCCTGTCCAGCCTGTCCAGAAGCCTATTCAGTTGCAGTCCCACAACCAGTCCTACAGCCAGTCTCACAGCCAGTCTCACAGCCAGTCTCACAGCCAGTCTCACAGCCAGTCTCACAGCCAGTCTCACAGCCACGGTCGCCAGCACCATCTCGACCAGAACCTCCAGCAGGCTGCTGCTGTGCCGCTGCTACGCCAGCTCTACGACCCGCTGGGCGAGCAGAATGCCCAGCTGTTTCCCATGGCGTTCCCAGACTCGTCGTCGTCGCTTGTCGCCGACGACCTGTACAGTCAGTGGCTCGAGTCCATCGCTGCCGACCCGCTGTCGTCGAGCGTCTCAGTGCTGTCGCAGAACGACGACGAGTCGGTGTTCGAGGCGCCCAGCCAGCTCGCAGTGAGCGCCCAGCCCGACCTATGGGGGAAATCCAAACCGTTGGTGATGGCCAGCAACTCGAGCTACTGGTCCGAGGACGAGGCGCTGTCTCCACGCGCACCCAAGGACGGCATGCTCGCGTCGGGATTTTGGGAGTACGGTAGTTAGAATAATGAATGATGATTACGACGAACTGCTTGTAGAAGTTGGGCTTGGCCAGTATTTTATTTGTCTTGCGACTCCGTCGCGCTGTAGCAACTGCTTCGCAGTTGAGGCATGGATGCTTTGCTAGTCATTGTGTTCTGCTGAACGTAGCCAGCATGAGGTAGACATGACGCAGAACCTAAATGTGCAGTTGATTTTTAACCACGGTAGATGATGATGATGATGATGATGATGATGATGATGATGCATTAATTGTATGTGATCTATATTACTAGAATGTAGATTCTAAAAGAGCCTGATGTTTGCTTGTCATTTCAATCCAACAGACATCGTTTGATAGCAAATTAGAGTCCTTGGCCGTGGTATTGTAATTGGAGATAGTCAACTGGAGTCCTTAGCTGTTGTCTTGTAAAGTGAATTACAGTCCTCAGCCCGTGGTCGTTTAATTGTAGATGGTCAATTGGAGACCTCAGCAGTAGTATTGTAATTGGAGATCGTCGATTGCAGTCCTCAGCCGTGGTATTGTAATTCCAGATCGTCAATTAGAGTCCTCGGAGATAGTATTCTAATTGGATATAGTCAATTGGATTCCTTTGGGGTGGTCTTTTAATTGAAGATAGTCAACTGGAGTCCGTGGTGGTATTCTAATTGGATCTACTCAATTGGAGCCTTTGGCTGTTGTCTGGTAATTGGAGATAGTCGGTTGGAGTCCTCAGCTATAGTATTGTAATTCCAAATACTCAATTGGAGTCTTTGGCTGTCGTATTTTAATGGTAGATAGTAAATTGAAGTGTTGGCCGTGGTCTTTTAATTGGAGATAGTAAATTGGAGTCGTTAGCCCTGGTATTGTGATTGGAGATTGCGATGGAGTCGCAGGATATGTGTTGGGACAGCAGTTCTCTTATACAGCCATTCGACCATACAGTCCACGCCCCAACTGCGAAGCAGTTGCTACAGCGCGACGGAGTCGCAAGATAATTTAAACACTTGACCAAGTCACTTCATTGCCAATATAGCTAGAGTCATAATTTAAAAGAGCCTGATGGTGCTTGTCATTTCAATGCAATCAGCACTGTTCGACAGCCATACGATCCACGCCCCAACTGCGCAGCAGTTGCTACAGCGCGACGGAGTCGCAAGATAATTCAAGCTGTCGATTTTCCCAGTCGATCACCGCCCAGTCTTGCCTTTCAGCGGTGACGACACTGCCGAGTAAGCCTGGCGCAGCGCCGGGTTGGTGAAGATGCGGTCCTTTTCCCACGCCGAGTAGTGGCTCTGTTTAGACGTCGAGTCCGGGAACTCGTGGATGCGTCGTCCAGCTGGAGTCGCTGGCGTTCCTCTGCGCAGCGATGCCGGGCTTTTGGACGTGCGTGGCGACTGTGGCGAGCGCTTGATGGGACTGAAGAACCGCCTCGTTGGTGGAGACACGCGTGGAGAGCTGTTGCGAGACCAGCCGTCGGTTCTGGAGGACTCTGGGACAAGCTGGTTTCCAGAGTCGTCTCGCAGGTACAGCGATAACCGCTCGTCCTCGATGTTGTAGATGGAGTCCTGGTCGTTCGTCTGCAGCGCAGCCAGCCGGACGAGGTACTCGAGCAGCGACAGCGACGGCACGCTGGCGTCCAGCTGCATCGCACCGAGCCGTTTTTCCAGGCTGTGCATCTGCTGGGCTTCGTGGGTATCCCGCTTCTGGTTGTCTTTTGCCTGTTCCTCGTCCGACTCGCTGACGTCTTCAAAGTGGCTGTCGTCGTGGTCGCTGGCGTCGTTGAGCTCTTTAGAGGCGTCGTACAGCTCGAACGCCAGCCACTCGACGTCGCCTACTCCCGAAAACACCTGCCGCTCGTCCGTCACTTTGGTGCTGTCTGGCGCAAACGACTTGTTGAGCTTGAGGATCAGCACTGGCGACGGAGCGTCCTCGATCTCCAGCAGCTGCCCCGACGCCGAGAAAAACAGCCTCGTCACCAGCGAGATGTCGATGCGCCGGGGCTGCTGGGCTGCCTCGTCGTCCGAGTCGTGGTACCTGCCGTCGTCGAGGTTCGGCGTGATGTCGAGCTCGTACAGGTACTGCTGGGTCGAGCTGTACACCCGCCACAGCCGGACCACGCACTTCGGGTGCGTTTCCTTCCAGCTGGTGCTGTCCTTGGCCTTGCGCAGCACGCTACGGAAAACAGAGTACTGGGTCAGACAGAAGTCGGGCCCCACCTGGATCCGGCTGATGCTGGTGATGGGGTCGGTGGAGATGCTGTGTTTGGATTTGGTTTTGGAGCTCTTCGCGAGCTTGAGATGCTTTTTGAATTTCGAATCGGCCTTGTCGATGTATCGTGCTGCTTGCAACAGCCTGCCGGGCGACACGGTGTCTGGCAGCGACGACGACAGGTTGGCACCGGACGCAGTGAGGGCCAGCGAGATCAGAGGCACTGCGTCCTCGATGCGCTGCACCAGCCGGTTGATGGACGCCTCTACCTCTGCAATGGCCACCGACTCCTGGCCTTTCTTATCGGACTTTGTCTTGGACTCCATCATGTTGTTGACAAGGTTGACCTGTGCGTGGAACTCGGCTATATCGCGCTTGAGCTCGGTGGTGAGCTGCATGGAATTGCCCAGCGACGTGTTGCCTCGAGCCGAACTGAGTTAGGTTTCTACTTGGCAGCGAGCACTCACATCAGCTCAATGAGGTCCATGGCGGGCGTGATCACCGTGATGTCGTTCTCGAGCCGTTTTTTGAGCTCCTCCAGCCGGGTCTGCTCCTTCTCAGGCAGCTTCTGGAACACAGTGCCCAGCGCACCAAACGCATACCCCGCAGCAATGCGGATACCCGAGTTGAGCGCGAACGTCGCTGCAGTCGAGCCAGCCTAGCGTCAGAATTGCCTCCAAATAGGCTGTACTTACCCGTTTGATGAGAAACTCTAGGCTGTCCATGGCAGACTCCAAGTTGATTCTCAGGGGGTGTGCGGCAGAAAATATCCTGCATATGCGAACATCATGGAGAAGATAATGGGGCTTCACAATCCACAACGGTACGTATAACACCAAGCTACATAGAAAGTACATCAATTACAATTCCACAACGATATTCTAAGTTTTCGACAACTGCCTCCAATTGCTCTATATTCATTCTACAATCGTCTACCAATAATCCTACAACTCCTCGGCATCGACTCTCAAACGCATTCTCAAAGTGCAACGAATATGACAATTCCTGTCCGCATAAAATTCTTGTGAATACTCTTGAGACTCCGTCGCGCTGTGGCAACTGCTGCGCAGTTGAGGCGAGGACACTGGCGGGTGCTTTAGTGCAAGATACTGGTGCGACTTCATCACGTCAATAGTACTGTGGTGCTATGAAATTATAAACTCCAACTACTTCACATGCCAAAAAATCGCCGGTGCGTGAAAACCAACTGCGCAGCAGTTGCAACAGCGCGACGGAATCGCAAGATAAATAACAAAGCGTGATATCAATGTAATTCATCTTGCGACTCCGTCGCGCTGTAGCAACTGCTGCGCAGTTGAGGCGAGGACACTGGCAGGTGATTTTAGTGGGACTACGTCCTATGAAGTCACAACATGCAGAAATCTCTGGTACAGGAAACCAACTGCGCAGCAGTTGCTACAGCGCGACGGAGTCGCAAGACAAATAATGCCCAAAGCATGATATCTGAGTAATTCCCAGGGCTGTCGAGATTACATTGGAGCTCATCGCACAACCCTAATCGACACCCTGGCCCACCTGAAAAAGAGTTTCCATCGATCACAATCTTGGCGTCACCATGTCCAACGGCAACTTTGACGAGAACAAGCTTTCTCGGGATTTCGAGGCCCAGGCCAACATCTCAGGGGAACAGGGACAGCAGGGCCAGCAGTCGCAGCCGGCCCAACGGTTCCAGTACAGTTTTCAGCCCCAGGCAAGCTTCCAGCCAGGCCAGCAGGGCCAGCAGGGCCAGTATAACAACCAGTATGGCCAGTACGGCCAGTATGGAGGCCAGCAGTATGGCCAGTACAACAACCAGTACAGCCAGGGCCAGTACAACAACAACCAGTACACCAACCAGTACCGTGGAGGCGCTCGTGGTGGATACAACAGAGGATACAACTACGACGAGCCCCAGGAGGAGGAGAAGACGTTGACGCTGGAGGAGTACCAGAACAGCAAGAGCAGCCTGCCGCCACCACCAGCAGCAGCCCGGCGGACACTGGCTACTGGAGCTGGATCAGCTGCAACTGGAACTGCAATTGCGACTGCTGCTGGAACTGCCACTGGAATTGTCACAGGCACCAACAGCATCATCACAGGCACCAACAAGCCTAAGGTCCTCAAGATTGGAGGGGACGACAAGGCTGATAGCAGAGCGGAGGTGGCTGACAAGAAGGACGAGGCTGTTAGAGACTCGCCAGCCAAAGAGGAGTCCAAAAAGGACGAGCCAGCCAAAAAAGATGGGCCAGTCGCTAAAGACGAGCCCAAGGCAGCAGCAGCAGCAGCAGCCAAGAAAGACGAGCCCAAATCCGACAAGAAGCAGGACAAGAGCAGCAGCTCGGACAAGGAGCAGGCGGTCCGGGAGAAGCAGGACGCAGATACGCTGGTGCAGCAGCAGGAGGCGGAGCTCGACAAAGAGACGGTCGCCGACCTGTTCGGCGTCCAGAAAGAGCACATGTCGATCATCTTCATGGGCCACGTCGACGCCGGCAAGTCGACGATGGGCGGCAACCTGCTGTTCCTGACTGGCGCGGTCGACAAGCGCACGGTCGAGAAGTACGAGCGCGAGGCCAAGGATGCTGGTCGCCAGGGCTGGTACCTGTCGTGGGTCATGGACACCAACAAGGAGGAGCGTGCCGAGGGCAAGACGGTCGAGGTCGGACGCGCGTTCTTCGAGACGGAGTCGCGCCGATACACGATTCTGGACGCGCCAGGGCACAAGATGTATGTGTCGAGCATGATTGGCGGAGCGTCGCAGGCGGATGTGGGCATTCTGGTGATCTCGGCGCGCAAGGGCGAGTACGAGACGGGGTTCGAGAAGGGCGGTCAGACCCGCGAGCACGCGCTGCTCGCCAAAACCCAGGGCATCAACCGCATGATCGTGGTGGTCAACAAGATGGACGATCCCACCGTGCAGTGGTCCCAGGAGCGCTACGAGGAGTGCATCACCAAGCTGGGCCAGTTTCTGCGTGCTAATGGCTACAATCTCAAAACAGACGTGTTTTTCATGCCGGTGTCTGGCTACACAGGCGCTGGTCTCAAGGAGCGCATTCCTGCCTCCATCGCACCCTGGTACCAAGGCCCGTCGCTGCTCGAGTACCTCGATGCGCTTAAGGTCGAGGACAGGCACGTCAATGCTCCGTTCATGATGCCAGTGTCAGGCAAAGGCAAGGATTTGGGCACCATTGTGGAGGGCAAAGTGGAGAGTGGCAACGTGCGAAAGGGCCAGTCGCTGATCCTGATGCCCAACAAGACGCCCGTCGAAGTGGTGGCGGTCTACAACGAGTCTGAAGCCGAAGTCAACGGGCTCATCTGCGGAGATCAGGCACGCATCAAGCTCAAGGGTGTCGAGGAGGAAGACGTCCAGGTGGGGTACGTGCTGACCGACAGCAAGGCGCCAGTACAGACTGCTACTAAGTTCGAGGCCCAGGTGGCCATTGTGGAGCTCAAGTCCATCCTCACCACCGGCTACTCGTGCGTGATGCACGTCCACACCGCCATTGAGGAAGTGACGTTCACAGCACTGCTGCACCAGCTCCAGAAAGGCACCGGCAAGCGGTCCAAAAAGGCGCCTGCGTTTGCCAAGAAAGGCATGATGGTGATTGCCCAGATCGAGGCTGCCGAGGCCATCTGTATCGAGCCATTCAAGGACTATCCTCGCCTCGGACGGTTCACGCTGCGCGACCAAGGTGTCACAGTGGCAATTGGCAAGATCACCAAGATCCTCGGTTAGTTGTGTGATGGACTGCCCTGATGCTCAAGAGGTAGACAATGCGTCCAAGATAATGAGCTCTTGTAGCACGAGTATCGTCAATCGAACAGTTGTAGAATGAGCATGTCTAGAGTTGTGTTCAGTAGCTTTAGGTCGAATATTAAACAGTAATCAAACGCACAGCAGTTTGAGTTCGGTTGGCCGATGCACTGAAAAGCAATTGTTTAACGGATCGCAGTGTGAAATTTATACAGCAGTTGTCAGTTTGTACAGCAATTGCCATCCAGACGTGGATTAAAACGGTCGTGCATTACTCATGTACAATAATAATACACCAAACCACGCTGATCGTCGCTAGGCACAGCTATTCATGAATTATACATGAAACTATGCACTGTGGCATGCAGCCAAAATAATACCGCCCACGAAACTTACTGCCGTCAGCTAACTGCGAAATCAAAACAGCTATTGCATATCACATCTTGCGACTCCGTCGCGCTGTTGCAACTGCTTCGCAGTTGAGGCGTGGACACTGGCATTTAGTTCGTAACTAGCGTATGCATTGCAAATGTATAGAACGACGCTAGAGGGGGAATGCAGAATGCAGTCAAAACAAATTGTCCAAGCTTTGACTGGAACTGATACAGGGTCCACCAAATATGAAACGACCACACGCTGTCAATTCAACTTGCAAATAGCTACGTATCCACGCCTCAACTGCGCAGCAGTTGCCACAGCGCGACGGAGTCGCGTAAATCACCTCACCTGCTGTAGCTCACCCGTTGTTATATAGACAAAGACATTGTGTACAGTGAGCGTATCCAGAAATAGTTTTGACACTGATTTGTACAGTGCTGATGTGATAGTAGACATAGTTTTCGAACAGATTCATCAAGAACGCAGCTTTGTACCATTTCGCCTTTGTAACTTTGAGTTCGTAACATCACCACTTTAGATGGTGGAGGGGTATATTGTGTAGATTGTGGAGGTGTACAGATGTTGTACGTGTTGTAGGAGTAGTGGGCTGTTTGAAGAACCAACCGCGGTGCAGATGTTTCAGGGGTCCTTCCAACGGAGGTTGGAAGCAGGGCCAAGTGGGTTGTAGGATGGCATTTCTACACCTACCTCCACTCCTACTCTTTACACGTCCACCTAACACATCCACAATCTACATCACTATCTACATCACAATCCACATCACAATCCACATCACAATTACACCGCTGAATTCTACTTTGTCCAACCTACTATTGCATGACATTCTACTATAACTTACTAGAGCACTCTACAATACAATGCACTTTTTCCTCTTCTGGGTCTTGTCTTTAACCATGAGCGCAGCCCGGGTGGCGTGCTCAAACACCTCACGCACTCCCTGCTGGGTCTTGGCCGAGCACTCGAGGTACTTGATGGCACCAATCTTGTCAGCCACCGCCTGGCCCTCCTCGGACGTGACAGGGCGCTGCGAGGTCCGGCGCAGCTCCTCGATGGTTCGCGGGTCGTTGCGGAGGTCCATCTTGCATCCCACCAGGATGATGGGGATCCCGTGGCAGAAGTGCAGCACCTCGGAAATCCACTTCTCCTGGACGTTGTCCAGCGAGTCGGGCGAGTCGACCGCAAAGCAAATCAGAATCACGTTGGAGTCTGGGTATGACAGAGGCCGCAGCCTGTCGTAGTCTTCCTGGCCAGCAGTATCCCACAGGGCCAGCTCCACGCGTCGCCCGTCGACCTCCACATCTGAAACGTAGTTCTCAAACACCGTGGGCACGTACACCTCTGGGAAGGTGCCCTTGGAAAACACTATCAACAGGCACGTCTTGCCGCAGGCTCCGTCCCCGACAATGACGAGCTTTCGTCGCAAATCAGCAGGCTGGGACACCATTTCTGTTGTGCAAGGGCTGTAGCGCGCTCAATAACCAAAAAAAAAATCAACCGAAATGCGACTGCTCAGTTATGTCGCCCCGTGAATGTCAGGAAAATAACCTGAAAACCCCGCCAGTTGGCACACTGTTGTGCCTCAGGGTGACTGCGCGCCTCCAGGGGTTAGGGCAGCCCCTGATAAGGGGGACCTCAACAGCCTGATATGTTGTGGGCGTTTGCCCGCTACGGTGGTTATGGCTTGTCAACGACGCCGTAGCTGCTCCTGAGCCTGATAAGCACCCGCTGGCTGTTGCAGACGTTTATATAGTTAGTGTTTTTTAGTTTGCCTGACTGTGCTGGCGACGGCGACCGGCTGGAAAACGAGGCAGTGGCACTTCAGCCTCGGTCCCGCTTGCTTACCATACAAGTGCTATATAGGCAATATACCTAAAGATAGACTTGAAAAGTACTTGACGACAAAATCGACCAAACAGTAGCGAAAACAACGGGGAAAATATCAAAATACAAGGAAAACAAATGATAAAATGCATTACATACTTGTTTTAAATATATTTTGGTTCTTGCTGTATTAATCTATTATGTGCATTGGCTGGCAGAATTCATCACTCACCCCGCTGAAGATGCTTTACGAGGGCCGCTACTTCTGACAAAAAAAAAATAAAAAAAGTTGGCTATGCTAGCAGAGCTGATAATGCTGGCAATACTGGAAACCGACAGAGCTGTTGCCCGACTGGGGTCTACATATTGTAAACGACAAACTATAAGAAACAACCATAAATCTTGCACGCATCTGTAGCATGCAAGCTGCGACCTGCAATTGGCCGTTCAGTCTGTTGGCCCTCGCATGCTTCTATACCAGCTATGTAAAAGCAATTCCTGTAGTTCTCAGTGCGGACGTTATCTCTGATTTTTATAAATGGTCTCGTGGTAACGATTAAGATTTCATTTAGAGTAGTTCTGCGATGTCATGCACACCGCTGCAGCATCGCTGAGCTAGGCCGTTATATCAGCAGTAATTATCACCTCAACAGGTCTCCATCTATTCAAAGATACAATTGCTGTTGCGAAATAATGTTGCCGAAATCGACTTCAACGCTCATATTGACCTGAAATGTCTAAGCATTAGTTGATCTTATGGCATAAACCTACGCTTCTAGTTATAATAAGTCATTCTGAATAACAGCAGAAAAATGCAATTGAAAGTCGATCTCTTCAATGCATGTCTTGCGACTCCGTCACATTGTAGCAACTGCTTCGCAGTTGAGTGAATGGAGCCTTTACAGCATATTGTGGGTCTAAGAATTATATAGCAAACTAAATAGATTCATTCATGTACAAGCATACAGAGACGTAATCCCTCTAACCAGAGGGAGGTAATCTAACAGTTAGGTTAATGGCACAAAATTAACCTCAATTTTTCAAATCTCATCATATATCTTTTCATCCACCCAAGTCAAAGAATGAAAATAACAGCAAAAGATACTAAAGCCGGATATATTGTGCCCTTTCATTTCTAGACTTTTAAACTAATGATTGTTCCCTCCTTGAGTGCTTCGTAACTTGGAGCAAAAGTGAAGAGCAATTCGTGATAAATACATCTGGCCACGTATGATACATTTGCAAGCGATTTCACGTAAATTGGTTATAGCAGAAACAATTGCCAGCCGCCAGGAAGCGATTGAACCAAAGGACTGAAACAAATCGAACTACATAAACTTCTTGAGCATTGCAAGATGCAATCAACTGCGCAGCAGTTGCCACAGCGCGACGGAGTCGCAAGATGTCATGTGTAATAAGCTAAGAGCAAATTGCTGGCAGCCCTCTCTGTTGCGACTCCGTCGCACTGAGGCAACTGCTGCGCAGTTGATGTCATCTAGACTACCCACGTGGCAACACATCTTAGATTCTCCTGCCGAGATTGATTATGATATGGATTGACGAACACATTGCTGTGAAAATATCGATCACAAGTACAGGGGATTCAAGATGTTCGTTCATTTCTGAGCATGTCTGGTCCAATCTCAGTTTTATATTTGAATTCATGCTTACATTTTATCACGATATCACAGATACCTGGAAGATCGCTCAAGAGAACCGCTAATACAACTTATACGGATTGGAACCTCCAACAAAAAAGCACACAAAACTATACGGGCGACGAATACGGGACATTTCGGGACATTTAATCAATATGCCGTACAATTCAAGTACCGGCATCACAGATACTCGTTGACTATTGCAGTATAAAAACCTACGACAAACATGATGGAAGCAGCATGGTATTGAGATGCAAACAACATAGAGCTCATGACGATGGAGAGGACACAAACAACAATCGATCGCTAGAGCCAGTCGGCTCAATGCCCTGCAGACTGCCTCCACTTTTCTATACCTTTATTATAGACTGCCCAGTTGACTCCGTTCACAACCAGCACGAACGTCACGCCAAGACGTTCCACATCTCTGTTTCTGCTTTCGTCGTCAAAGAACACCATTTCATGGTAATCGATTCCGGTGAGCTCATGCAGCTGCTTGAAATGAGATATCTTGCTTCCAATACCCCATACCATGTGGGCAAAATACGTCGATGCAGGTCGCCCATTGACGTGAAGTAGATCCAGCATCTTCTGAGCCAACTTAGGAGCATGTGTGCGCGACGCCGATACCGCCATAACGTTAGGATCGTCATCTATAGCCACCAGTATCTCGGCAACGTCTGCGTAGAAGCCAATTTCCTCTCCATGTTTGTCTATAATCACTCTATTCTGTGGTCCAGCCTTTATAGGCGCCGTGATATGGGTGTCACACCAGCACTTGTTAGTTCACAGTACCACTACCATTACGTACAGCTGCGTTAGAGTTGGATACCTATTCGAACTTACGCCATAGCGTGTAGTCCAAGTCGAACACGACGAGTTTTGGTTGAGTCATGCAGTTCAAACGACTGCCAGTTATGCATGAATGTCAAGTGCAGTAACTACCAACGGTGTGGCTACGAGATAATTATGAACACTGCAAAACACAAAGAAACCAAAGAAAACACAAAACAAAAAAGCAAAAAATTGACAAATATCACAACAAAAACGCAATAGTGCAGACTGAAAGTCCCAAACAAAAAAAAACAACAAAAAAACAAAGACGAAAATAAAACGTGTACTAAACAAGCAAAAAAATGCAATTATAATAATAAAACAGTAACTGAAAATAACAGATGCGGGCCCAATTTATTCTTTTTATTATCCCCCTACATCGTCTCGATGAAATTAGAAATCCCACTGTCAGACAGGCGCTTGCGCTCCTGGGATTTGCGTTCCAGTTCCTCCTGGTGCTGGACGTGGGCATCATGCCTCTGCAACACCAAGTCTGTCCAGGTTCGAACTTTTCCACAGCAGTGCGCCAGCGCCATTCCCAAAATCCGCACCCATTCCGCACGCTCGTCAGCGTTTGCAGCGTAAAAACTCAGAATCTCCGTCTTGAACTCAATTCGAAATGTGCGTTCGTCCAGCGCCAGATCATCCGAGCCTTGCAGCACCCTTTCAGCATCTTGCAGATCAATTACAGTTCGGACCCGCCGAGTTTCTTCATGATGACCCACCAGCTGATGTCCTTCAAGGGTGAACCATCGTCGTCGCCAGTATTTGCAGTCGCCTCCCTGCTGCGACAAGTACCCACTATGGCCCACCGTTTTGACTTGACGTGCCTTTTTCAGCTCTTGCACGCATGCCTTCATGCTCGCTGGCAGCACCTCGCTGCGATAATATCTAGGCACAAACATCATAGTTACCTGAATGCCGCATATCCGGTAGGGAGGGATCTTTTTGGAATTGTAGTCGTCTACTGTCCACTCATTGAAGCATGACAGTATAAATGTCTGGGGCCGGCCGTAGATTTCGTTCTCAAACTGATCTGCTGCCAAGTAGGCCCGTCCAAACTCTCCATGACGACCTACTTGACCGGTCCATACATCTCGCGGCCGCTGAACCAGCTTGTTGATTGACGACGATGATGCCGATGACGAGGGCTGGTCTTTCTTGGGACTCATGTTGAAAATGCTGAACCGCTTCTTTTTGGGACTGGTCGGCTCGGCAGACATCGCTTTGGCGGCAGTCCCAGAATCATTGTCTGGTTTGTGTGGTGATGGTGCAACTGACTCTGTAATTGGTCTATCCATTGATCCATTGAGTGTCACCACCACCTGCAGTTCCTCGTGGCCCACAACCAGCTCGAACTCGTAGTCTACCAGCACCAGGTCGTCGTCGTCACCATCATTATCACCTCCAATGTTAGTCATGCTCAGCGGATACGTCGTCACCGTTTGAATGCCATTGTCCAGCGTCAGTGTGAATTTGGGGTTTCGTGACGCAGGAACTGGCAGCTTCAAGTCTTTAAGCCCGCTGATCTTCAGAAACAGCCGGCCTCTGTCAGACGGGTCAACAGGATCGAGCTCGCCAATCGTGGGCGACGACTGCAGAACCGGAGACGGAGGACTGTTAAGGTCCTCAGACGAATGTTCATAGATCGAGTCATTGTCAAACGACGGGCAGCTGGCAGTATCAGGTGTCGGGGGCTGCTGCAGCAGCGGCGGACTGGTCATCGAGTTCGAGATGGCCCGCAGCTGTTGCACAATATGGCCGTTTTCGTCATCCTCAGCTGCTGCTACTACTGTTTGTTGTGGCAGTTCCATCTGCTTGCGAGCTTTGCGCAGCTTCTCAAGTGCACTGGACTTGCTGGGTCCGGTGGTGGCCTCATGGTTGGACGTGATGGTGTTGTTGCGGTGCAGTTTGTTGCCATGGTCGTCACCAGCACCACCTCTATACGCCGAAGTCTTTTTAAGGGCCTCATTAAATGTTGTGGTCAGACCAGGACTTTGTCCGACGGCAGACAACTCCAGTTTTTTGAGCGTGTCTAGCGGAGAAATAAAGTTGAGGTGGTTCTGCGACCTCGTGTTGTTGGACTTGGAGTTTGAGTTGTCGTCATCGTCGTCGTCGGCAATTTCGACAACTTGTGGCGAAGCAGCAGCAGCAGCAGCGGCATTACTGATGACAGCAAGCTGCCCAACAGAGCCGACCTTTGGCAGCTTCGCAGGCTGGCTCATGGGACGTTTCTTTCGGGCAAGCACTAAGTCGGTTCCGTCCTGTTGACGGATGTTGAGAGGGTTAAGGCGGATGTTCAATGTGCTGTCCTGCGAGAGAGACCTTTGCACCATAGGGCCTCCCAGGTCGCTTCACCTAGGCAACGCGAAATACAGAAATTTAAAAAAAAGTAGTAGTTAGCAATACAACTCAGGCCTAATTACGTCCGGACCTTTATTGATCTAAGCATAGCCGCATAGGCGATGTTTACCTGTAGCCCGATCGGGCAGTGCATATGCACACAGTGGCTGATATCAGATGGTAGGAATGTACAGCTAACTGGCAATCGTCACCAAAAAGCAGGCAGCACAACCGCCAAATCGGCTACTTCGGCGTCTGCTGGATGTTCAGCCAACCGCCAGTTGATTGCGGCGGGCGGATACGACGTTGTTGTCCGTGTCTCAGCGAGCAGACGTCCAATTGCTCGCTGCTCGTAGCTGCTCTACCCACGTGACACCTACATGGCCATGCGTAATATTAATGCCTAATCCAGCTTAACTCCCAAGCACTCATGTGGTGCACGTCGAGGCACGTCTTTTTTTAATTTTGTTGTTGTTATTGTGTATATGTTGTTACTTTTTTTAGATTTTTTCGCTCCCACCGGCAATCCGGGGTATCGCAACCGTCACGGTACACCATCGAAGCATTGCAGTCTAGTTTGCTCCGATGGCTCGACTGGTGGAGATCCGTATACAAATCTCCAATCGTCGCAGCAGCAGGCACGGCTGAGATGCTCATCTGGCTGATGCGGCAAGCCCGTTGCTAGGGCGACCGAGGCGCGCCTGAAACGCACGTCTTAGGGAAGTGATGTTTATTAAATTGACATTTCGCAGACGCTGCATCGAAGTTTTTGAAGGCTGAGCTCGCGACACATCATGAACTCAGACGCGCAGTCGCAAGGCACGCTGGTGCTGATATTCATGAAAGCGGTATGTGTGCATTGTGCTGTGTCTGAGTCCACAACCAGACAGACGACGACGTCAATGCGTGGATGCAGTGCTAATTATAGAGAAACCTCATCAACCGGCGCAAACTGGGGAAACAGAACCCGTACTGCATTGCTCGGGTGGGCCAGGAAGCTCAGAGATGCCCCGCAGACGTCCGTGGCGGCCAGCTTGCTCATTGGTAGGTGTTTGTTTTTTTGTTTGGTGCTAGTTCTTCTCTGACAATAGGGACCACGAAGTCCGTTACGAGGTGCTCGACGTGCCCGACCAGCGAATACTCAAGCTGAGCGTGCTCGACGAAAACGACGCCATTCCGGAGCTGGTTGGCGATACAGTGATTTCGCTGGAGCCTGCATTTGCCAGCCATCCCAGCACCGGCTACGACAAGTGGCATGAGATCCAGTTCAAGGGCAAGTACGCTGGCGAGGTGTACCTCGAAATGACCTTCTACCCGTCGCGACCGGCTCTTCCACCGAAGAAGAGACTCAGCAACCCCGCGCTGAGCCACCGGAGATCGCATCACCTGCCAGACCGCCCAGCATCTGCCATGGAGTCCGTGTCAGGACACAAAGGATCCAGTCCAGGTCGTCCTCTGCCTTCTCTGCCTCCGTACCCGCTGGAGGACACAATTCCAACTCCCGACATGGCAGGCTCGATGGGAGTTAATGCCAGTATTATGGGAGTCAATGCCAGCATCATGGGAAATGGCGGTACCAGCAGTTCTGGCAGGTCGTCTCGCCAGAGTTTTGGCGGTAGTGGCAGTGGAGATGTTGGTCAGCGTGCTCTGCCTCCACTGCCCATTGTCGATGTCCAGCCAGAGACGGCTGTCCAGGCAGTTCAGGCGGACGAAGCGTCGCGGAAGCTGCTGGCTAGACAGGCAGCTGTAGCACCTCCTCAGGCAGTCATCAAGGGAGGCTTTGCTGCTCCAGTGCACGCCAGACGCCAGCCAGACGCTGTTCCAGCAGCACAACTTCCACAATCTGCCTCGTCGTCCATCTCGTCGCCTGGTGGATCGGTCGCGTTGTCTGGCCTGTCGCTGGCTCCATCGTCGCTCCCACCACTCATTCCATCGACTATCCCACCGCTCATTCCGTCGACGAATCCACCACTCCTTGCGTCGACCATGCCTCCACTCATTCCATCAACGATCCCACCGCTCAACCCGTCAAATTCACCACTCCATCCAGCATCTACATACGCATCACCAGCTCTGTCAGCAGCTGCACGTCGACGCCCAGTCGGAGCTGCCAATGGCGAGTCTCCGCGTCGAAAGCCAGTGCCCGTCACTGGAACCACCAGGGTATCGCACCAGCACGACAGCGACGAAGAGGACGAGCAAGCTATTGCCAAAGTGCCGTTTTCGCCAGACGACTACAACAAGAACCAGCCACGTATTGGCGGACCTCTCCAGCCACTCCATAATGGCCCCTACCCGTCGCGACACGCCAAAGACATGCTCGACATCTCCACATACGCGCCAGAGCCGGCCCCACGACGACGGTTTGTGCCTACGGCGCCTGGCCAGGTGGATCCGGGGCACAGTGGCTACAACGGAGAGGGTCAGTGGGACATTTCCAAGAAGATCAACGACGGATACGGCGACTCCATCTTCAACAAGGTCACCAATACTGCACGTCCGCGATTGCCGCCAAAAATCCCGCTGGGCATCAGCCGGGACGAGTACCATGCCATTGAGCCTCTGCCAGAGGAGGACCCGTACGAGTACCACGATTATGCATAATACCGGCTGCTGGCTAGCCGTTTCAATTCATTCTAGAGTAGTCCATTACTTGAGATCTGTTTCAGTGGATCATTTGGACCCATTGTTATAGGACCCATTGTTATAGATTTGTTATTTGAGATCTGTTATTGAGATCTATTTTAGTGGATCATTTGGACCCATTGTTATAGGACCCATTGTTATAGGACCCATTGTTATAAGCTCTCAAAGTAATCACTCATGTTGCGACTCCGTCGCAAGAAGTAATTTACTATGTGATGTATTCTGAAAAGAGGAGAGTGTTTCTATATTATTTAATGACCTGTCCTTTCAAGATCTGATTGATTTTGGATTTCATTTTGTCTTATGCAACTGTCAGATATTATTTCAGTGCATCTCATCGCCCAGCTAGTGTGATATTTTACTACGATCTGAATCTGGCTGTCCGCACTACTGCAACTACGGCAGCTATGTAGGCTCGATTGCGACTTCGTGTGGTGCATTTATTGTGTGATGAATTTGTGGTGCATTTTGTTTGTACAGGATTGTTTGCAGACGTTTGGCTATAGACACACTAGAGACTGCCTGTCTACGACTCAGCCAGCAGATCCGAAACATCGTCGTCGCTGTCCATATCTGCGGTCACATCGGTGTTTGCTCTCTTCTTGGCGTCTCCCTTGTTGCCCCATCCCCATCCCGATCCTGAGGAGCTGGCTGTTGCAGGCTCGACGTTTTGAGGGCTCGTGGCCGACTTCTGGTGGTTGGATCGCTGGATTTTCTCGCCAATCCCGACGAGTACTGGACGCAGTATCAAATACCCTGCAATGATGACGAAGATCCGCAGATAATGCCTGAGATCCCAGTCAGAGAAATTCTCCGGGAACCCGAACATTGTGGTGGTGAAGTAGATAGATTACTACAGCCGTGCGCTGCCAACAGGATGCAGAGCGACCTTTCCATAGAAGGAAATTACAAGGGGTAATATGGACATATGTGGACAAAATGGACATGCACAATTGATGCAATTCGATTGAGAAGCAGCGAATCAGCCGGCGGACAGGGTTTTCAGTGGAGCTTGTCTTGTCTCCCGGCCCATTGTAAAAGATGCCATTGTTAATCTCGACCTGCAAAAGCACGGCTGACAGTCGTGCATGCCAGTGATCACACGCAGTTGCGCCATGACGGCATATCTCAGGAACCACTGCAGAAACACATCAGTCATTCCTATTCCAACGGCGTGAGCTGATCCGTCTAGTCTCTGAATTACACAGAGTAAACGTGCTGACATCGCCTAACTATTATTTGGCTGTATTATTTGCATCGCCTGACATTTACCAGATATCCATTCGTATCAAGTTAAACTACAAATCAAGTTTGACATCAAGTTTGACATCAGTCACAGCACCATAACGCCAATACTACATCAGAACCAGAAACCATACCAAGTGTATAGAACATCTGGTAATTGCATTGATAACAGCTCAGATAACCATTGATAACAGCATTATACAGCATCTATAGTGTCCTATACATCGCAGAACATGTCGTTCAGCTCACTGCCAGTTATTGACCTTCGCCTCGAGAAGGACCCTCTCGCCAGGTCCCAACTGCTAGACCAGATCAAGGATGCTCTGTTCCGCGTGGGGTTCCTGTATCTGGTGAACCACGGAGTCGAGGAGCAGGGACAGAAGCTGATGAGCATCCTGCCCCAGACGTTTGGTCTGCCCCTGGAAGAAAAAGTCAAGATTGCCATGACCAACAACTCACACTTTGTAGGATACACCCAGCTGGGCGCAGAGATCACCGCCAAAGCTACCGATATCCGTGAGCAGTTTGATTTTGGGTCTGCAACAAGTCGAGAGCCAGACACAGAGCCTGCATGGAAGCGCATCCAGGGACCCAGCGAGTTTTTGCCTGACGAGCTGGTGCCGGGATTCAAGGACTTGGTGACGGGCTACATCTCGCAAATGAGCGAGCTGGCCACGCATTTGCTGCATCTTATTTCCGAGAGCCTCAACTTGCCCGACGACAGCTTCACGCGGTTCAATGGCAAGATGAATCGCCTCAAACTCGTCAAATACCCTGCAGTGCCCAAAGACTCGCCGTCGACCCAGGGAGTTGGTCCTCATAAGGACAGTTCAGGCATGCTCACGTTTGTGCTGCAGGACGAGGTGGGTGGACTCCAAGTGCAGAATCAGGAGGGCGACTGGATCGATGCAACGCCGATTCCAGGCGCTCTGGTGGTGAACATTGCTCAGGGATTCGAGGCCCTGACTGGTGGAAGATGCGGAGCCACTGTTCATCGAGTTATCGCGCCAAATAACGGTGTGACTCGCTACTCTATTCCGTACTTTCACTCGGTGAAGCTCACGTTGACTCTGCAGGAAATCGAAGACCAGTTGGCGTTCATCACTGGCAAGATTCCCGAGCCTGTGGCCAAGCGTGGCTCTGACGTGCCCAGCGAGTTTTTAGATCCATCGTATACTTGCGTGAGTATTGGTGCCATTTGTGGTGCCATTGTGGTGTTTGAGTTCTAACATAGTTTGGTGAAGCGCATCTGCGCAACAGGATCCTCAGCCACCGCGATGTGGCCGCCAAGTGGTACAGCGACGTCCAGGACAAGTATATAAAGGGGAGATAGGATGAATGGAGCGTGTACTTTTTTTTTTTGTTCTGACCATAATGCTGTCCATAGGCCGTTTTTTTATTACCTACTTTCTGTGGCTGACATCCGTAAACTCCTGCGGGTATTGATGATCTTCCTTGCAGATATTTCCAAATCGGGTTACCCCTGACACGGCTGATCTCACGAAACGAGGACAAAAACCCAAGTTGAACCGAGAGTCAAGCGAAAGTTATATAGTTGTACGCTTTACAGGCATGACAATTCTACAGCTGGTCAATTCACGGCTTACGGTTGCAATATGTCGTACTGCATTTAGGTCCGATTGACAGATCCAATATTCAAACATAATGTATGCCCCCGCGCACAACCAGACACATAGTTCTGCCATATTTTCCCCCACAATGACAATAAACTGCTCAGAATATCTGCCAGAAATCTCGAGCCATATATTCTTATAATTCAAAGCGAGCCGTAGCTGAAACCTGTCAAGAAGAACGATACACGCAAAAAATTCCCACAGGCGATACGAGATGATCCGTGCCACAGTTCATGCCTAAACGAGTGCACGCCGCAGATCACTAAACGAAGACTCATTCACCTGTTGAACGGGTGTTTCTTGGACTCATGTCGGCAGAAGACGCACAAAAAGGGCCTCCTCCGAGGTACCTGAGCTACGTGGCGGGCGTATTTTCTGGCATAGCCAAATTGTCGGTGGGTCACCCGTTCGACACCATCAAAGTCCGGCTGCAAACATCGCCCAAGTCCCATTTCAAGGGCCCTATTGACTGTGTACTGCAGACAGCCCGCAAGGAGGGCATCCGGGGATTCTATAAGGGAGCCACACCACCTCTGGTAGGATGGATGGTCATGGACAGCATGTGAGTTTTCGAGCTCTGGGTTCTGATATGGTGCTAACGTAGTATGCTGGGATCTCTGCACAATTACCGACGGCTCATCCACGATAATTTCTACGCGGACTGCAAAGAGCTTCCGCTCTCAATGAAGTGTTTATCTGGAGTGCTGGCTGGATGGACTGTCAGTTTCGTGGCGGCTCCTGTCGAACACGTCAAAGCCAGATTGCAGGTCCAGTACGATGCGTCCACCAAAGTCTACAGTGGACCTTTGGACTGTGCACACAAATTGGTAAAGCAGACCGGTATTAGAGGTCTTTATAAAGGGCTGTTCGCAACGATGTTGTTCAGGACCAACTTTCTGTTTTTCTGGGGCTCGTACGATATCATTACCAAGTGGTTCCAGCGCAACACGAGAATGTCAACGGCTGCTATTAACTTCTGGGCAGGTGGGCTCGGGGCCACTGTGTTTTGGGTGACTGCGTACCCGTCGGACGTGGTGAAGCAGGTCATTATGACTGACGACGTCACCAAACCCGTGTACAAGCGGTGGTCGGACGCTGCTAAGGCTGTATACACACGAGCAGGCTTTAAGGGATTTTTCCGCGGTTTTGGACCCAGTATTGTGCGGTCGTTTCCGGCAAACGCTGCTGCACTGGCGTCATTTGAGGCCGTGATGAGACTGATGCATTAAAAATGTAGATGTGCCATGTCCAACGTTTATTAGCTGGCACTATGTAGAGTACAAGCAGGGATGGAACAAAGCAGAGACATAGATAATAATATTGGCTATTAAGACTTATCTTGCGTCTCCGTCGCGCTGTAGCAACTGCTGCGCAGTTGGATTTATATTTTAAACATAGCATTGTGTTGTTTTCAACTGCACAGCAGTTTCTACAGCGCGACGGAGTCGCAAGAAGTGTTGATGTCAGATACGCAATTGGTCTTGCGACTCCGTCGCGCTGTGGCAACTGCTGCGCAGTTGAGGCATGGACACTGGTAAGCATGTATGTATGATCCTTGTGCTTTTATCGCTGAGTCGGTATAACATGGCACTGCAAATGTAGACATTTGTCAGCACTGCACTTGACAGGCACGATAGAATCATACGCATTGCAAATTGTCCAAAATTAGATGCAGAAACACATCTGTCTCAATGTCTATGTACAATTGACTATTGCTTTGCTATGCTGATGAATTAATCATGCTAACTTTCCCACGGTTTGGACCTAGTTGGTGCCGTTGACTGCGACGAAGCGTCTCGTCCGAGAACAGTATCAGGGATCTGCTTTATACCAGGAACTGTCTTGCCCGCGGCAATCAACTCCACTATTTGCCGGTAGTCAAGCGCAGGGGTGGTTTCGGATTGATCTTGATTCTGGTTCGCTTTCCACTCCAGATACTGCTGCTCGTTCAGAAAATGGCCACTCATCGCGTTGTAGTACACCACTTTGGTTCTGGTCTTCAATCGCTCGATGTCAGCTTCTGGGCCCGCATTTTCAATCACTATGGCCAATCCTTCGCGGTAGTCCTCGTGGGCTTCGAAATCAAAGGCCTCGAAAGCTTCAAACTGAGACATGTCGAGAAACGAATTCAAGCCGGACTAGCCGCATCATCACCATGACTGCATATTGTGGGGTACCTATTGATAGAAATTGACTAAGAAAGTCTCACACCAGCTGCAATTGCACGATAGATAGTGGTGAATGTTACCCATAAAAACTACTTTGTATGGAGTGCAATCCGATATAGGTCTGGAGACACGGTAAATCCAATGTTACAAAAATTGGGCAACGAAACCTCGCAGAATGGTCCTCAATTACTGGTAGCACGCGCTTATTAGGGATGTGTTCTATTTATTACCTTCAGATCGTGCTACCATCTCATAGCCGATCTCATAGGATTATCTGTAGAATAGCAGATAAGATTTCATGGGAAATAAACTAACATTCCAAATATGAAAACAGTAATATGTAAAAAATAAATAAGACTACTTCCACAGCGAAAAGCTACATCTCACATTGAGTTTGGCGTCACGTAACTGATTCTGGCAGTTATTCAAACATAGAACATTCAATTATGGAGTAGACAGTATTCTCCTTTGGGCACTATAATAACATAGGAAGTATAACGTTACTTGAGATAACTTAATCCTGTTTCCTGATTCAGCTTTTAAGGAATGCCCCTCCAATGTTCTCCTGCGACGTGCTTATGCTTATACGGTAATTTTACGGAGCCCCGCCGAGGTGATGAGCTGCCGAGGTTGCCAGTGCCGAGACCCTCAAGCCCGACCCGGAGCTGTTCAGTTTCTACAATATGCCACAATCCAAAACTAACCACCACACAGCCCATGTAATGTTTTTCGGTGTTTCGGTCAATTTCAGCTGAAATTAAAGCGAATTGGAGCTGGATTCGGCATCGAATTGACGCCAACTTAAGTCGCTACTCAAGGGTCACCGAGTCGGACCGGAGGCGCCCTTGCCCCAGGACCCGGGGTAACGCATGTGAGAAGCACCGAGATGCGAAGAGTATATAAGGGTCTATTTGGTACCTGACAACTAAAAGAGTCGCAAGTTTGGTACTGACGGACGGATTTGCTGGTTTTCCAGATACACAGCGACCATGTCTCAGAACGATAACGTAGCACACGCGCTCTCGGGAGCAGGGGGAGGCGCCCTGTCCATGGTGGTCACATATCCGCTTATCACCCTATCAACTCGAGCTCAGACCGAGTCTGCTCGTTCCCAGACCTCCACAGACGTCTCTAAGAAGAAAGTCACTACTCTGGAGGCCGCGAAGCAGATCATCGCTCGCGAAGGCGTCAGTGGATTGTATGCAGGACTCGACTCGGCGTTGTTTGGGATCACCATCACCAACTTCATCTACTACTACTTCTATGAAGGCACCAAAGCAATCTACCAGAAGAGATCGCCTCAGCTTACAACCGGCCAGAGCATGCTGGCGGGAGCAGTGGCAGGGTCGGCGACGTGCGTGTTGACGAATCCGATCTGGGTGGTCAACACTCGGATGACAGTTCGCGACAGCGGCGACAAGACCAGCACCCTGAAGACCGTCAAAGACATCATCCACAAGGACGGACTGGGAGCGTTTTTCTCGGGAATCGGCCCTGCACTGATCCTGGTGGTGAACCCGGTGCTGCAGTACACGATCTTCGAGCAGCTGCGAAACGCAGTCGAGAAGCGTCGCAAGATGACTGCGATGGATGCGTTCTTCATTGGCGCCCTTGGCAAGATCGTGGCCACCAGCGTCACCTATCCATACATCACCCTCAAGTCGCGGCTGCAGCTGCGACGAAAGGAGGGCTCCGAGTCGTCGTCGCTGATCCAGGGGATCCGCGACATCGTCAACAAGGACGGAGTTGCTGGTCTGTACAAGGGCCTCAACACCAAGGTGATCCAGTCGGCGCTCACGTCTGCATTCCTGTTCTTCTTCAAGGAGCAGCTGTTTGCGGCCGCCATTATCGTGCTTGCGATGATCCGGAGCCTCAAAGGACGGTGAGTCTTATTCTGTATCAGTATTTAATGGATCTCTACATGAACAACCGGCGTAGAGACACTGCAAATGCGTACAATTGAAGTAGAGTCTTGAAACACGTACTAGTAGCGCTTCATAGTCTACTTACAAATAACTGAAACTACTTCAGTCCTACGCTCGAACCACATCTGCTAGACCCACGATTCAACAGCGCAGCAGTTAGCATCCGAGTCACAGACTCAGTTTTCGCGACTCCGTCGCGCTGGAGCAACTGCTGCGCAGTTGGATTTGGGATAATAATATAATTGTTCAGCAGTTTACGGTTGACGTATAAATTGCACGAAAGCAATTGAGTCTATGCTCGAACCACGTCTGCCAGGATCCACGACCCAACTGCGCAGCAGTTGCCACATCGCGACTCCGTCGCAAGACCAAGTCACAGATTCAGCTTTCGCGACTCCATCGCGCTGGAGCAACTGCTGCGCAGTTGGAATTGTATAATAATACAATTGTTCCAGCAGTTCACAATTGACATACAGATTGTGCGAAAGCAATGGGTCCTAAGCTAGAACCACGTCTGCTAGGATCCACGATCCGACTGCGCAGAAGTTGCTACAGCGCGACGGAGTCGCAAGACCAGACTCAGTTTTCGCGACTCGGTTGCACTGGAGCAACTGCTGCGCAGCTGGAGGTAGGAGTACAATGGTTCAGCAGCGCAACAGTTGTCGGACAGTGATTTACAGTCAATCTTTCTAATGTATTAAGTATTGAACCGAAGTGAGCACAGATTAGTGATTATTCTACAGACACCCGCATGCGACGGTCAGCATGTTCTATACCAAGTTGATGTGCTGCCTCTACGGTGCGACTAGAGGACTTGATGCCAACGATGCGATGCAGCCAAGGCACGGTTTTCCGAGAGGTGGTTCCGCTGGCGCACAGCTAGAGATCGTCGATGAATATACCGAGCCCAAGGCAGTTGACCACGAAAAAGAACAGGGTGGAAGCAAACAGACTGGGGTAAAAGGTCGACACGCCCAGGAACTCCAGCAGGTAGCCCTGGCGGATCCACAGCGCCTGGGAAGCCACCCACAGCACGCCGATGAGCAGCTTAAAGGTGGTGCGGCCGGACGAGATCAGCGACGGCAGGTAGAACGGCAGCAGCACCATGTACCACATGAAGTACTGGGAGGTGCACACCTTGTTGAAGGTGACAAATGCAAAAGTTTGGAGAAACATGGTCTTGACGACGTCTCGGCGCGCAAACGCCAGCGGGATGATGACGCCTGACAGCAGCAGCTGCGGAAAAAACGCCCATGCTTCTGCGTTCGGCACCGACAGCTGCCATGTCCCTACACTGACCGTCGACTTGGTGAAGTCGGCAGCACCCGGGAACGACGACATGTACAGCAGCGTGCTGTACGGCGAGAAGTTGTGGCGGTGGTCGACCCTTGACAGGTGGTGCAGGTACGTGTGGTGCAGGAACGGAGCGCCATACTGGAGGTACATGAGTCCAGTGAGACTGAGAAACGACAGTGCGCTGGCAGCCACGAACTTGAGGCGTGCTGCCGTGTAGAAGCGCACAGAGAATATATTGGACGTGCTGCTGTCGAGCGCCCACACCACGGTGGGGATGTAGATGATGGGATAGATCTTGAAATGCACTGCGATGCCCGCCAGAACCCCTCCCAGAACGGGTTTTTTGGCATACACTGCCCACACAAACGAAATCACCATGGCACCAAGCAGGCCCTCGGAGGACCCGCGGGTCGAGATGGTCGACACCATGGGGTTGAGCAGCCAGACGGTGCTGTACAGAACGGCCTGCTTCTCAGGCACCTTCTGGATCCGGAAAATTTTCAGCATCAGCCAGCCCGCTACGATATCGCCTGCCGCAAACAGCACTTTACCGAACGAGAAGAATCCCCAGATGCTCGGCAGCAGCAGCCACGCCAGTAATGGCGTGTATCGGTAGGTCTCGCGCTCGTACGGAGAAGCGCCCTGCGCCATGAACCGCGACGCATCGGTGAACACGAAGTAGTCGATGTCGGTGAACCGCAGCTCCATATTGCTGTCCTGATAGAGACCCCACGCCAGGTTGATGACCCGCTCAACAATGGCCAGCGCCAGAATCGTCCGGGTCCGCAGCTCCCATCTTTTTCTGCCTGATCTCTTTGGTATCGCCATGAGGTGAGGCGCGAAACCACGATCAGGAGCTACAAAAAGGACTGGACGAGCAAAATACGAGCCACAAAAAAATCTTCAAAAAAAAATTATCCAAAACTAATCAAATTGTGCAATTGAACAATCCAGTCGAAAAAAATGCCGCTACATGGATCGAGCTGTAGTAAATAATAACTCAACTCTCGGTGCTGCGGTCCGCAGTAGCCCCACCCAGCCGATGGCAGATGGTGCATGAAGTACCACTGAATTGGCTGTGAGCTGCACTTAACTGTGGTTCTCAGCGCTTGTATGAAATTCCACTGCATTGCAATTAATAGCAACTCTACAAGTTATTTTCTCAAGAATTGCAACTATATAAATCAAACCATAGTAGGAGCGGAAGATGATATCATAATGGCTTGAACATATCTTGCGACTCCGTCGTGCTGTAGCAACTGCTGCGCAGTTGAGTCTTGGATCGTTCTCCCATCCGGCTCGAAATTTGGGATTTATCTTTTGATCTTCATTGTAGAAATCAAACAGCAGGTTAAGCCGAATGTAACACTAGTCGCAATGATCTTGTAGAAGACATTAAACACACATAGTCGAAGATGGCATGAAAAAAACCAAAGCAATCATCACTGAGAAATGGTTTAATTGGACCATCAAAATACTCGGAGCCGTGTCAAGAAATATGATATCGAGTCATATATTATCTGTTCTAAGCATACAGGTGAGATCAAACAGTGAAAGAAAACTACTAGCAATTATACAGTAATAAATGATACAGTAGTAACGTAATCATAGAGTGGTAAAATAATAATCACAGTAGTAGTAGATGATACAGTAGTAGATGATACAGTAGTAGATGATACAGTAGTAGATGATACAGTAGTAGATGATACAGTAGTAGATGACACAGTAGTAGATGATACAGTAGTAGATGATACAGTAGTAGATGATACAGTAGTAGATGATACAGTAGTGCAGTAGGAGATGATACAGTAGTGCAGTAGGAGATGATACAGTAGTGCAGTAGGAGATGATACAGTAGGAGATGATACAGTAGTAGATGATATAGTAATAAATGATACGGTAATAAATGATACAGTAATAAATGATACGGTAATAACTGATACAGTAATAAATGATACAGTAATAATCACAGAGGCAATCATACAATGGAAATCATTCTATGGAAATCATACTGCTTAATTTACTGCTGTAATTATATATTGTTGAGGGTGATCATGGAGAGCAGTCATGGTACTTAGTAATGGTAGAGTATGTATGTTCTTAAGTGACAATTTTGCATCTTATTTGCTTGACGCAAAGCACAGAGTGCCCTGAACCAATCCTCTATAATGCACCTCCTAATTTTCGACCACTTCTGCAACGTCACGGTACGTGAGTGATCCAGATCCCAACTGCTGCGCAGTTGCCACAGCGCGACGGAGTCGCAAGATATAGATAACATCACCCTGGTAATCACAGAGTGGAAATAAATATAGTTGTCGTTCGAATAGTACCGTAGAGTGATACCCACACTGACCCTTCAACATGCTGACCCTTCAACATGCTGTTAGCTTCATGCACAGCATGCAAATGCCTGGACAGTGTTATAATTCTCATATTCTCGACCACGTCTAAGACAATACGGTGGAAAGATCCAGATCCAACTGCGCAGCAGTTGCCACAGCGCGACGGATCGCAAGATAGAACATGTCGGAGGTAATAAGTACAAGCAAACACAGGGATGGTCATCAATTACTAGATATCGTTATTCATCAGTCGTGGCCATGAATCGTAATGTCGTTACAAGGGACCAAAACTCCGTCAGGCCCTACGGCTAGAACAGGCCGTCGTGGGGCAGCGCCTTTTTGGCGGTGGCCATGACCTCGAGGATGCGGGTGTAGGCGAGTCGCTGGAACTGGTTGAGCGACTGGAAGTACTGCTTGCCAGCCGAGTGGACCTCGATGCGCTTGAGGAGACGAGCGGTTTTGAGACGCACAGCCGGTTCGCGGTGGAACAGGCCCAGCGCCAGATAGAACATGTCACCGCCCGACGCAGCCAGCAGCATGTTGACGTCGTCGTAGTCCTGGGTGTGCACGCACACAGTGTCGTAGACGGTCGCCGACTCGTCGTACGTGAGCTGCTGCACCCGCAGCCGATCCAGCAGGTACTCGTAGTCCACCACGTACTTGGGCGGGCGCTCCCACACCTTGGCGACGTCTTCGAGATAGTACTTATAGCTTCTCGACGCCCTCCAGCCTTCAATGGCCGCTCCGTAGACGGCAAAGTCTGCCATTTTGGCGGCGTCAGACGACCACAGGTAGCCGTAGCCAGGCACTACACGGAAGTCGGGGTTGGCGCGCGAGGGCCACAGATTGGTGAGCGAGTACCTGTGCTCCTCGTAGTTGGTAGCGATACGCACAAATCTGCGAACGTACTGCTGGCAGCGCGATCTGACAGTCGTCTCGCCATAATGGTTGGCCACCATGCGCTTGAGATCGTCCACGAACGCTGCGTCGTCGCTGGACAGCGGGGTATTGGACGTCACTTGGTGGCCCAGCGACCCCGCCGACCCCACCGACGAAGTCGCGGTGGAGGACGACGACGAGTACGAGTTGCGGTGGGAGCCAGCCTGCTGGGCCTGGGCGAGTTCAGGGGAGATCTTCATGGTGCGGTGCTCGAGGTCGACGATCACGTCCCACCAGGCAGCGTGGTGCTCGAACGCGGGGTTCTTGACGCCCGCCACATAGCCGTGGGACGCCAGCAGCTCGTCGACCTTGCTGAGGTCCGTGTAGGGAAACGCGTGGGTGGTGAACGACCTCAGCATGCCGCGACCCGACGCCAGCGAGCAGCACGCCAGCACATGCTCAGCGACGTCGCGGGAGGGCGTGTTGAGCCCAATGAACAGCACGCGTTTCTGGGTGAGCACTGCCAGCAGCAGTACCAGGATAGGCGGGGTATGGGGCCCGTAGATGGTGAGCTGGGGATGTACAGTGGTGAAGGGAGCAGGGCCTATTGAGTTCATGAGCGCCACGAGACGGATCAGCGAGAAGTCGCCTGCACACTCGGGGCTGTGGTCAGTGGGGATCTTGACGGGAATCGTGATGTTGCGGTACCGCACCGACGTGTCGAAGATATGGGTATCGCGGGGTCCTCGCGCCTGGTTGCTCGACAGTCGCTGGCCAGCGTTGCGGAGGTCGATGTAGAATGCTGGGCCAGAACTAAGACCAGAACTGGGACCAGAACTGGGACCTGAGCTGGAGGGGAATGAGGGGCCTGATGCAGTCGAAGATGTGGAGATTGTCGACCCCGTAGAGCCAATAGGGCCTGCAACAGCGGACGAGGTGCTGCCGTTGCGCCTGTCGTGGTCAGCGGTGGCGTCGATCGAGTCTGATTTGGTGGAACCAGTTTTCGCGATGGAGTGCGTTCTGGAGATCGAGTCAGTTCTGGTGGAGTCAGTTCTGGTGGAGTCAGCTCTGGTGGGGTTGGATGCGGTGGGGTCAGGTGTGGTGGGGTCCAGTCCTGCAGGGTCGATGCGTTCAGGGTCGAGTCTGGTGGGGTCGACGGAGCTAATTCTGGCGGGGTCGTTTCTTATATTGTCATTTCTGGTGGGGTCAATTCTGGCGGGGTCAAATCTGGTGGGATCGCTTTTTGCACCGTCAATAGAGCTGATTCTGGCCTCAATTGGCGAGCTGGCGCCTGACAGCGTCGAACGAGCCTCCAGCGGACTCATGCGCGCATCTAGAGGGCTCGTAGGCGTGCTGGCAGGCCCTGACGACGTCGACACCACCGAGTGCCGCGCAGCTACCGCGTTGAACTTGTCGCTGAACAGCCCTGTGTGCTCGGACGAGCTCAGAAGCAGGCGCTCCGAGCGCGTGAACTGGGGCATCTGCGTCATGTCCAGCGAGTTGGCCACCTCGTAGAGGTGCTGCAGGTGGGGCAGCACTGGGTCGCCAAAATAGTCGCCCAGCGCCAGCACCAGCAGCGGTTTGAACACCTGGAAAAACGGCAGCCGGGTCACGATGCACATGGCCTTGACGGTGGCGCCTCGGCGTGCACTGGCGTCGAACCGCGTGTTGACGAGGCTCAGCACGTACAGCTTGTCGGCGCGCTCCTTGTCGTCCTCGTCGTGGATGTTGTAGTGTAGAACTTCGGACCCCTGCTGCCGGTACAGCAGCCAGACAGTCCAGTCCTCAGTGCGTGCGTGGCTTTGGTCGGGCACCATGAGCTCCGCCATCAAGTGGCGGTCGCCTGGGATGTCCCGCGGGTACTGCCACCGCACGACGGGCCCCGCATCGATGTCGAAATCGGCGGCCAGCACGTACTCGACGTGGTTCATCGCTGCTGGCTGCCTGTGCCTGGCATTCACCTCCGCAGTGGATTGAGCCTGTATGCTGTCAGCGTGCTGTCAGCGTGCTGTCAGCAAGTGCCAGCACGTCGTGGGTGCGGGAGACAAGCTTCAGGTAGCTGGCGTGTGCCAATTGGGTCGAGGAGCCGTGACGGAGTCGATGCAACGGCTGGTGGTGGATTTTTCGCTGATGTAGGTCGCATGGACCAATTCAGGGGCTCCCGTTTTAATATAAGGCCCAAAACGGGAATACGACAGCGCGCCGCACTCCTCGATGTGATGCGTGGCTGGCTGATCGAGTTCGGCTCTGGAGCCTGATGGACGTTGTAGTGTGACTTAGTCACATCGTGATTCATCGGTGATTTATCTTGCGACTCCGTCGCGCTGTGGCAACTGCTGCGCAGTTGGGGCGTGGACACAGTGGTGGCGGTAGTGGTTGTGTTGAGGTAGAGCCATCTCTAGTCTGCATACGATGTACGATGCACAATGCACCACGGACAATGTGCGAAGTAGTGCGGTGTGCAGCGTCGTCAGTAGCGACTGCAACATATTCTAACAGACCCCCACTGCATCAATTGACTTGGTGGGACGAGTTTAGTGGGGAATGAATTAGTTTGCACGCCGGTGTATTGCCGGCAAGCGTGGTTCGACCATGTTATTATTTAACCTGCTGAGTGTAAGTTAGTGAGTACATATCAACATATTAATAGCAGCGTCCACGACCCAACTGCGCAGCAGTTGCCACAGCGAAAACAAATACTATTTTTACCGTTTTGTCTTTTACTTCTGACATACTCAATCTCTTAGTCACTGCCACCGTTTATAGTTGTTGTACCGTTGCGGTTAGTAGTGTTAGCTGCAGTGGGATGTTCGTGGTTAGGCGTCGACAGCTTGTAGTGGGCGGTCGATAGAACTATTGGCAGCGGTGGAGACGGCCGTAATGGCAATACTGGCGGTACTATACTGGAAAACTGGCTCTATGCCATTGCGTTTTGTCTGGGTTGATTCTGGCTCGTCAAGTGGCTCGTCAAGTGCTGGTTTCGCAGGCCACTCGCGACGCGCTCTATGCATGTCGAATGGTGCTGTGCGTCAATACGCGGTGCCGCTCACTCCCTAATGAGGTTAAGCTGAGCTCATCAACGCGCATGCAGGTCTGACACATTCCGTCCGCTGTACAATGGGCCTATGCAGCCCGACAGAACTACGCAGATGCCACGCCACAGCCGGCGCTGTCAGCGCTGCCGAGCTACCGCCAAACGGTGCTTGTGGGTCGGAGTTTAGCATTCAGGCAGGGATGTGCAGCGCGCTATGCAGACGCGACTGTCGAGCACCGTACGCGCTTGCGTTTATAGGCCGATCGCAAAAGCAATGAACCAGCATGAGCACGCGCAAAATATTCACAATATTCGACTGCGGCATGCTGCCATGTCGATAGCTTCGACTACAACACATGTGTATAGATAACTAACAATGTAGGAGCATCAAAAGACACTGCAATATAGAAGAACTGGGTTCGCCTGTTTCCTGTGAATATCAATCACTGCAAACAAGTTCAGCACTCTACTCAATTACATTTTGCTACGGAGTCGCAAGATATGTATTCAGCTATAAATTTGGTGGTTTCTATATTCACGTAATGGTTCATCGTGCTGAGCTCATCTGTTGGCCGAGCTTTAGCCACATCGCTCGAGACCTCGATGTTCGCAGGGTCTGCGGCTACGCGCGTGGCTGCCTTCATTATGCTGTGGCTACTATTTTACGGTGGGGCGCGCAACTGGAGTCTCTCCATTCTAACATCCACATTTTTCGACTTTATATTATTGTCACGACTACAAGTACAATGTCTGCCAACATTCTGGACAAATCTTTGGACGAGATTATCAAGTCTCGCCCCCGTGCGCGCAAAGCCACCAAGGCTGGCGTGAAGAAGGCGGCTCGTCCCAGAGCTGCCAAGGTGGCTGTACCATCGACCTCTGTCGCTGCTGCTGCCGCTAAGAAGCTCTCGAGGAACGACAAGAGGCGGGCTGCCGTAGCTGCCGCTGCTGCTGACGACCTTGGGCTCGGAGATGCCAGCACGCTGGCGACGCGGGTACTGATTTCCAACTTGGTATGTGTGCATGCACAGGTCCTTGATCCTGGCTGTGTGCTGTGAAATAGACATAGTTATGCGTGTTTTGAGTGTGAGGCTGGAATGATGTGCTGAACTGTGACGTGGTCTATGAAGAAATGATTTAGAAGACACGATTTAAGACGCGGTCTACGAAGACATGATTGAAGACATGATTGAAGAGATGATTGAAGACACGATTATGAAGACATGATTTATGAAGACACGAAGTATAAAGAGACCACATATGATGAGTCGGTACATGATGCTCGATGACTCTATTATGATAATAGGACGTCTGGTAATAGGACGTCTGGTGAATGCGGTGAATGCGAGCGGAATGGGTGTGGAGAAGTGTGGAACACAGTCCGACTGGAAAGATAGCGAGGTGAGAAAACGAGAGGGGCCAGATCGAAATGTGTGACGAGTGGTTATGCTGCAGGTATTGAGAATGTTAAGTGGCATCGCGAGCAGACGGTGGCAACGTAAGCTGGCCCAGAGGGGTCATAGCAAGCTTGGATGCTGAAGTGTTTGTTGTAGCTGATATTGAGCAACTTCTGCTTGATACTTTGCATAGTCTGCTGTGAAACATTAGAAGAGGATGAACTAAGTTTCGCGCTGAAGAGCTCAGCATTTCAATAACACCGACAACAGTGTGACCACTCAATACTTTGAACGGCCCTTAGGAAGTTTCCATCTGAACCTTTCCAATCTAATCGCTGTGGTCAAACCTTCCACACACTTTCAAACAGTATTCGATAGCATTGAAATGCCAGTCGTATATAAGTCATGTCATTCATACGCCGACGACAGTTCAACCATCACATCCAAACAATTCCACGGCTGCAATGTTATTTCCAACACTCTAGCGCAGTCAAGGACTTTATTTAATTTTATTTATTGGCTAACCATCCTCGTGCGTGCAGCCCAGTGACATTACTGAAGGCTCGGTAAAGGTATGTGCGCGGTGTGTTTACTCTTGAGAGAGCAGCACAGTCGAGGTTTGGTATGGTAGTCTGTTACCCTCAGTTGCTTGTCTCTGAGTCTTTCTTAGGGAGATTAGTTTGATGGTGCTGCTGAGCAGCTGCAATGCCCCCGCAAGTTCATCCTCAGGGGCGCCCAGTGCTTGTTGTTTTTCGAATGCCACAATGAAAACACCTCTGGGTCTGCAGCTTTGCTTTTGACATATGCATGCCCTAGTGTGTGTGAGTCGGTTAAGACCAATGTGGCTGATTCATTTGACTCGATTCAATTCGATTCGACTGGATTTCAGCTCCCATTTACCGTCATCAAGTCAATGACGAACCACCGTGATGGTTTTCAGCACCCATCGGCTTGATCCTTATAGAACTGATACTCGCCCCTGGCGGAACATTCTCCCTATCCAACCCCTGCTTGTACTTGTGAACTCATCTGTTTACTGTTTTATTTATTGAACTGAACCAACAATCAGGAATACTTTGGTCAACAAATCGGCGCTGTCAAGAGCTGTGTGGCGTCCTACACTTCCAGTGGCCAGCGCTCTGGACAGATCACTGTGACATTCAAAAAGCTCGGCGATGCTGCGAAGGCCGTGTCGCGGTTTCATGGAACCTCGATTGACAATGGTGCTCGAACCATGCGGGTGAGTTTGCGACGTTCGCGACTTGGAAACTGACGTTAGGTTGAGTTGTTGTTGGATCCAACCAAAAGACCGTTGAGTAACAGACTCACGTATGTATCCTTGAATATTCGTGGATGTGTTTTATCTAACTTAAGTCCGGTAGGCGGTTCAGCTGCTGGTCGTGCCTCGACAAAGGCTCAGCCTGTCAAGACTCAAAACAAGGCCAGGGCCCAGCCTGTGGCTAGTGGAGCTGCCAAGACTTCCAAGGCCGCCAAGAACAAGAACAAGGTCAAGGCTAAGCCTACGAAGAACAGAGCTAAGAAGACCATCGAGGAACTCGATGCTGAGATGGCTGACTACTTCAAGGATGATTCGACCGCTGCTGCTTGATCGATCGCTGGTGAACCGTTGTGAGGATCCTCAGATTATATGTTTATGTTTTCGTAATAACAATTATTTGTCTTTCGTTTGAATTGCGCCTGTTCAATATCGTAGTATTTCTACAGTCTGTGCATTTGATAATGTTCAAAATGGTTTTAGGCAAGGGAGAAAGTAGAACATAAAATTATTAAGAGCTGAAAATACCACACTTCAACTGCGCAGCAGTTGCTACAGCGCGACGGAGTCGCAAGACAATTCCTCTACAGGAATATTACAACATCGTCTTGAGAGACTAGCAGAGGTGAGTGCTGATTCAGCGGATGCTTCAACTAGCGAGAAAGTTACATATCTTGCGACTTCGTCGCGCTGTAGCAACTGCTGCGCAGTTGAGGCGCGGATACTGCCAATGAGGTTCATCAATGGTTTGAGCTTGATACAGCTAGCTAGTATTGTAGATTCAACTATCCTTCACACATCTAGCATTTGCAAGCAATTTAGCAATTCTTGTTTGGGATCATTTGCGCCAGTGAATTGAAATGGTTCTATCTTTGGGAATAACCATTCATATAGACCTTTGCTAATAGCCGATTCTGCATTGTGAATTACAAAGCTTTCTTTCGGCGTCATTTTCAACACTGAAACTCACATAACGATGCAAGACGGATCCACCTGCTTAGGCACGCCCTTTACGCGGATAGTTTGGCTTCCAGATGAATGATGCCAGTATATAACATCGCCTTTGCGTTCCCAAGTGCCAGACGACGTCGACACTCCAGTGCGATCATCCGGATAGTAGTAACTGGGAACAAATATCTCTGTAGTTCCCCCAGCCTCGCCCTGACATGAAATGCTAAGCTGGAAGCATGCCTTGTTTAAGTCGAATCCAAAAGAAATCATGTCATCCGCTACGGCAATAGGATATGGTCGCACTACTGCCTCAGCAGCCCTGAACCCGTTGCCAAATTTGTTTTCATCATCTTCACTCCATATGCTGAGATCCTCGCCATTCCAGTAGTCTCCATGAGCATGAGTATTACAAGCTGTATAGACCCACAAGCTGTGGCTCAGCATAGCCTGTTCTAGCCCGTAGTGGTTGGCATCCATGGCTCGGATCTGTGACGAGTAGTTGCCTGTGTTGTAAGATCGTTTGCCATCCAAATCATACGGGATGCCAATTTCCGACACCAGACACGCAATATCTTCGCCCAACAGCAGCTTCCCCTCTGCCTTTATGTATCTCAGCTGGTCTGCAAACGAATTACGGATGGCCTTCTCACCGACTCGCACTGCTAATGCAGGTGTCAGATACTGGTGGCGGATAACACCTATCGAGTCGACATTAAACAGTTTCCACTTCTTGAGCATCAGCGTCATACCGTCATAGTAATGAGGCGTATACACCGTTCGTGAAGGATCGAGCTGGGTATCTTTTGACCTAAAGTCTGGAGGCTTGTTGTTGACAGGTGTCTGCATAAACACAAACCAGTCGCTCTTGATAGCATGGATGCGTTTCTCATACTCGATCCAGTGCGACACGAAGTACTCGTCGACAAAAGCATGCGGTTTGAGAGGCTTGCCCGTACGGTCATAGGTGAAATAGTCCGGCCGAATCACTTTGCGTCCATCATGGACCCCATGAAGCTTCCAGATACACCCAACCTCCCAACTTCTTGTCCATCTATACTTGATGTCTACCTCAGCAACAGCCTCTTTAGACAACCATACCTGGCGGCTGGGCGTCACAGTATTTGTGCCAACTTTCTTAGGTCCTAGCGAAGTAAATGACCACTCTTCAACAGTCTGGGGTATGCCAAGTCCTAAAAGCATTGCTTGCAACGGAGTAGGCGAGTCGCCCAGCTTAACATGCTCTGGATCGTTTGGCAGAACAGAAATATCTGGATATGCAATAAGCCCATGGCCAGGCTCGTTAATGGACTCCCACCCAATCACAATATCGTCTAGCTCAGGCACATCCTTCACTTTGCGAGCAAAATACTCGACTGCTTCAATATAGTGGTCTCGCAAGTACTTGCCGACGTTGACTCCATTCAACACACACTTGGGTGCGAAATCTTCTCCGGCAAAAAATAGTGTGAACAGCACTTGACATGCCAGCCGGTGGTAGTTCGAAGCCCACATCATCTTTATGGGTGGACTGACATTCCCTGGTTGTACAATAGCTGCCTGTGTCGTCTGCAACGCACTGTGGTCCAACCCAGCAGCGTACAAAGTCCACAGTGGAGCCCCCGACCCCCCAGTAAACCGCGACCACACATCCTGATGAGGATCCATAAATGCAATGAGTCCATGGTTACGTAGCTTCTTTAGAATCTCAATTGTGAAATCAATGTAGTCGTCATCATAGATTCCCGGACCTTTATGCTCCAGAGCATCCCATGTGAAAAGATAGCGCACCACATTAAACCCACTGCTCTTAAGACGACTGAAATGCTGGTCCGCCTCTTCCAGGCTGAACGGAGTGCCTATGTAGGAGTCGCTGTCTTGAGGAAATGCCGTGGTTTTGACTGGTTCTTCGTCGCTTTCCTCGAGCGCAACGCCAGAATCTCCCGATGACCTGATCGACGATTTTGGGAACTTGCTATCACCAGCAACATTGATGCCGCGCAGAACTACAGTCCGGCCCTGATCATCACGGAACTCGCCCTCCTTTATTATCAGCTTCATTCTAAATGCTTGTGTGTCGACAGTGAAGGTAGAAGGCTGTGTGGATCTGGGGTATACCAAATTGGGAAAAGGCATGTTGACGACGATAGACGCAATGCAGGCATGTCAACTTGATTATTGCTGTTTCAACAGATAAAATGGTACTCTTTTATTCAAAACTGTAATTTTGAAAAGCCTTAATAAGGCATCACCATAAATTTTGGCTAGAAATACAGATCGGTTGTTTAGCAACTAATACGTAGACTTCGCTTCAACAGCATAGCATTATATGTGACTGTCGCGAATATCGCGAATAACTACTGCAATCAACTGCGCAGCAGTTGCTACAGCGCGACGGAGTCGCGGAAACAGAGGAATACTTGTACGATCTGCAATACCAATATAAGATGGATTTGCGACTCCGTCGCGCTGTGGCAACTGTTGAGCAGTTGGCGAATGTTAACAGCGCGGTCGGTCAACAGAGTAAAAGAGATAACAACTACAGATGCACCAGACCTTAATTATAGGTGACTAACTCCCGAATGATGAATTAGAAAACATATGAATAACTACAAGGTGAATGGGAACTCGTATTCCTGCTTGCAACTCGGGTTACTCACGCAAACGTATAATCACCCCCAATCCACCTGTTGAGCATCTCGAGCGAGTTCTCTGGCTGGTTGTGTGGGACCATATGGCCGGCATCATAGATGCGCAGGAAAGTGAATATATCGAAATTCTTGACCTCGCCAGCTGGTACTCCATTGGCAATCCACTCACTCAGAGGCTCGTTGGAAAACTTACTCGCACCGTACCAGTCCAGAGCATTTACCCACGCCTGGTTGCCCAGCCAGTTGCAGATATAATCCTTGTCTCCAGCATATATAAGGACTGGTACTCCGCTGTCGAGAAGGTACTTGACATCCTGATGGAACGGCTTTGCTCCGTCGCCTGTAAGTGCGAAACGACTATGGTTAGCCAAAGAGCAACTATAACTATAACTAAAAAGAACTTACTAGCCCACAGAATTGCTGCATCCTACAAAGCTCTCGACTTCAGAGCCAATTGCTGCTTTTGTCGACTCCAAGTTCATGTACTGGTCGATCCAGTCGTCTTCGGGATAACAGACACCGCCCGTCTCAGTGCAGTTCTGTCGGATATCGTAGTAATTAAGACCCGTCTGCGAGTATGGATCCATTAATGTGTTGCAATATAGCGCTGCCGGTACACATGTGAGGGCACCCTGGTTGTTGGCACATGCTGCGTTCAGAGCCTGGCATCTGGGCCACTTGGCGTGGAGATTAGCACATTCTTCTGGTGACAGCACCGCAGGATATCCACCCTCTCCACAGCCCATCCACTCATAAGACTCGTCCTGGATCAGCGAGTTTGTGATTCCGTTGCCAATGAGGACAGATTTCAGGTTGAAGACCTTGTCATCTCGACTGACTATCTCCCGCGCAAAAGCCGGAATGTAGTGGCCCGCATACGACTCGCCAGTTATGTGGAAGTCATTGTTAGCAAGGTGTGGGAACTGCTGGAAAAAGAGATTCAACAGCGCAAATACATCCTTGGCAGCAGCAGCGGTGGAACCAACATTGGACGACGAATAGGAGTTTCCTACATTGACTGGCTGGTCCAGAAATATCACACTGGCATTGTTGTTCCACGAATACGGGTTGTGAATAGGCTTCAAGTCTGCTCCGATGCTGGAAGGGCCCAGCTCAAAAAACAGTCCTGTCATCGAAGAGCATCCTGGACCGCCATTGAGCCAAAGCACAACTGGGTCAGTCTTGGGGTCATTTCGCGACTCGAAGAACCACATGAAAAAGTGCTTGTCTTCGTCCTCTACATCCAAATACCCAGACCATTGATCCACGTAGTCTACTCCAAGTGCCTTGGGAGACTTGAGTCGCAAGGCATGGTTGGGGAATTTGGAGTCCGTGACATGGAGCTCCCAGTCTGCACTTGACTGCTTCTTCACGGTGGTTTTCCCTCCAAACACATCTTCAACCTTCTGTACCTGCTCAGGATATTCGCTCTCGAGCTCGTCCCAAAGAGCCTTGATATATTCGCCCTGAATACCTTGCGGAATGGCTTCTCCAAAATAGTCGGCAGCCTTGTCCAGCAGCGACTTTTCTTTCTGCAGAAACGGGAGCTGGTCCCAGGTCATGCCCTGCAAAGAGAATCCATTGCATCCAATAGCCGACGCCAGCAGTAAAGTTGCGTGAACCACCTTCATTTTCCAATATCAGCTGCACTGTTAATGTTTAGTTAACATACTTGGTGCCGTACATTTGCTTATATATCGTTATCGCTGATAAGGGCTGGGGCGAGCACCTTAATGGAGGTTATATCGGAGATAGACTAAGATGGGCTAGTTTAATTTGGTTTTTTTTGGTAGTTTAAAGTGGGAATTGAAAATTAATATTTATGCAAGCTAATTCGACGTTTCTAATCTGCTCTAAGAGAAAGCGCATGGTATGCGTCTGACAAGTAGTCTGAGACAGAGACTACATGAAGCTGCGTTCTGTTACATCAACGCTGCTAACACAACGCAGCTGAAACGCTCAAGGCAGAAACCGCATACTGAAGCGATGAGTGCACACATTGGCACCGGATGCTAGAACGGAAAACGGGATTGCGGGAGCCATCCTATGAGCGAACGAACTTATGGTGATGAGTCTTCGAAATTGCCTTCAGAGTGGGCAATTCGGAGAGACTGCGGAGGAAATTCTCAGACTCGACACCATGCAGTATATCTCCCTCACGGCTGAGACTAAATTGTCGTCTCAAATGAGGACTGCACTCGATGAGCGCAAGAAGTAAGGTGAAATAGGCGTCGTTGGCAGCATTGTGGAGGCGCCCATGTTCAACACCCAGATGCTCCAGAACTCTTCCGAGGGCACTAAAGCCAAAGTGACCCATCTGCCAAATGTCGGACGTATCGATGTAGGGCGGGTTTCCATTTTTGTCAGTCTTGGAACCCAAATAGAATCCCAAGTTTTTAAGCATAGAAAAGTCGCCTTTCACTCCGTGGCCCACAAAATAGAACGGGCAGTTGCGCTTGAGCGCTTTTTCCTCGTATAGAGTGATGTACTGGTCAAACACTCTTTTCGTCTCCTCTAATGCAATTATTTTCGATTTGCCAAACAGGAAATTGTACTTGTTGTCGGCGACATACCGCCCATTGCGTCGATGTTCGTGCTCGGCGATAATAAAGTGCTCCACGGTGATTTTTGATGCTGTTGAACTTTTGGACCAACTCATTTCAGACTGAGATCCGTCGTAAATGGCCATGCCAACCTCCGTGGTCAAAGAATTCTGACGTTCCCAGAACTCTAGATCGACACAAACAAAAATACCGTTACTGGCAATGGTTTGGGCGCCTCTCATGACCATATCGGCACTTCTATTATGCAGCTCTAGCTCCCGCCTTTGCTTCGCTGCTTCTTTGCGTAATTTACGCTGTTTTGCTTCCTCCTCATTTAGAGGATTTGTCGGAACTTGAACCATTTTTGCCGCGACGTGCTTGGTAGTATTACCGCCTCTCGAGATTATGCTTCGTGCAGAATGATTAGCCAACATCCGCAGATGTGGCATCCGTAGCTTGACGCGCAATATACCTGACGGTAGTTACGGCTTGTTGTCTACAAGAGGAGACTTTCGAGCTCGAAAATAATATCTGGTAAAGATTTCAATTTTGATGACGTCGGAATATAGAATCCAGATCACATGACATATGCCTATGCCACTATTCCATTCTTTACTTTGTTGTGATACGCAATTTGAAATGAAATCCAGGCGATTCATATCCCCAAATCCTTCAAGTGTCTAATAAAATTCAACATTTTGATAGTTAAAAATGATAAAAGCCTGGTCTGACGGTACATCATATTGGTAATTACATTACCAACTGCAACCTGCAGCGGCTGTGTCACATCTCACAGCTGCGTCATTCGGAACTGAAAAGCGACTCTGAATCCCAAAACTAGGATCAACCTGCTGTCAGTTCCTTGATCTATAATTCCAAGTTGCTTGTTTTATGTTATATTTTGTCCCTTCGTTTCGCTGCGTGTGTTTCTTTTGGTTCTGTTGTATATTCCTTTTTTGGGCTACTGCTGGCAGTCAAGTAATATATTGTACAGTGTGCAATAGTGATCTGTATCAGCTGGTGAGAGTACAAGAGAGAGCGAGATCCAACTGCGCAGCAGTTGCTACTGCGAGACGGAGTCACGAGACAAAGTAGTCAAGTAGTTGACGTTCGATAGTGCTTTTCTGAATCTGCTACGCGATGGCTACTTGATGCATCTCGAAGATCATTACCACATGCGAGTTTAAGATGTAGCAGGATGCATAATCAATCGGCAGAAGTCTAATAATTGAGTCCCACTAACAAAGAGCCTGACGAAGACCCTCCTGAGATCATCCACGGGGTTACACTGTATATCGGTGATTTTGCGATCTGCCAAGCGATTGCGGGGCGCTACCGGTGTAACACTGAGTGAGATGCTCTCCCGCGCAGGCAGTAGTGGCACCCCGCGCAAGCGTTACCTGACCCAGATTTCGCTAATCTGGACTCAAAAGTCGAAACGATAGCAAAAAACTATTCTAGCGACCTGTACACGACATCTTTACGGAGATTTGGATTGACAAACTGACGGTGAAAGTGGATTAGTTTGGCAGTGGTCATAGTCAAAGTCTAGCAATAACCTTCCGATCATCTAGCCTGGGTCTGGCTTGCTGACTGTATCCGGACTTCAAGTTATAGCTGATATCTGTCCCAAGAATAGGGATATACGGGACAAATTTTGAGAGCAAAGATCAAAATCTGTGTGGAAACTCACTGCCTTAGTCATGCCAGGCACATTACAGCAGCAGCATTCTCACGAGCCTCTGCTACAGGATATCGCGGTTGTGACATCCAACCCGCTGCTAGATGTTCAAGGATATATCACGACTGAGAATGGCAGCCGCTACTACACTGGAAAGCAGGCATGGAACAAGCCAGATGGGAACTATATCCGCGTGCTGATAGCACTGGTGGGGTTCTCCATCATGGGCCTTACAGATTCTGCGGTCGGTGCGGTACTGCCGTCTGTGGAATCCTACTACTCTCTTAATGATTTACAAGCATCGGTTGTGTTTCTGGCACCCATGTTTGGTGCGCTCACATCTGCTGCACTCAGCGGATGGGCCCATGTCAGGATGGGCAGGAGGGGAGTGGGTTTTGCGGGGATCTTTTTTGAGTTTCTCTGCTACGCAATTGCAATGACTGCCCCGCCATTTGAGCTGTATCTTTTCTCATTGGCACTTGCTGGCTTCGGCGCAGGTCTCATCAACGGGTCGTGGAATGCTTGGATTGGCGCGTTTGAGAATGCGCATAGTGTTTTGGGTATATTGCATGGATTCTATGCTCTGGGAGGAATTATTGGCCCTGCGCTGGTTTCGTTTTTGCTGACCTTCGACATGCCTTGGTACGACTTTTACAAGATCATGGCAGCACTGGCATTCGTCATGCTTGTTGCGGTTGCGATTGCATTCCGCCATGACAGTGCAGAAGCGTACCATTACGAGACTCAGTTCGCCAAGGAGGCGAATGAAGAAGATGGTGACGAAGACAGCGACGAGACATCTGCTGGATCTGTCGACCACCTTGAAGTGTTCAGGACGAGAGCGGTGTGGATTTTAGCTCTCTTCTTATGTTCATATAACGGAGTCGAACTGGGCTACAGCGGATGGCTGGTCACCTTCATGATTCGTATACGACACGCTGATCCAAAGAAGATCGGTCTTATTTCCACTGGATATTGGGCTGGCCAGACGTCAGGTCGCATGCTGCTTGGGTTTGTGACGGGTAAATTCAACAGCCTGAGCAAGACTGTGTCTGCCTATATGCTGATTGCATTTCTGTTCCATATCGCCTTCTGGGTGCTTAAAGACATTCCAATCGTCGCAACGGGGGTTATTATCTATGTTATAGGATTCTTTATTGGGCCTATTTTCCCGTCTGCTATGATAATGGCCACCTCCGTGCTACCGAAGAGGCTGCACGTTTCCGGAATCTCATCTGCCGCAGCATTGTCGGGATGTGGCTCGTCCATTTTCCCCGTTATAATCGGCGCATTTGTGAATAGATTCGGGGCTCAGATATTGCCGCCAATCATGTTTGTTTTCTATTTGATAGCTGGCGCACTGTGGATATTGCTCACAGTGGAAAAGAAGCTGACAAGAAAGCAGTTTCATGCGATGACCGACGATTAGTGGTCAATAGGCTAAACTCGCATATGCTGCCAAAGCACTCCATAGGTAGCAATGTATCTCTGTCTCTTCAGGCAGTGGGGTGAAATCATTCGTTGAACGTGAAAAAAAAAGGCTCAAACATGTAGTGGTCCGGCGCAGCATTTATAGATATTAGATTAGAATACACGGTGTTATGCAAATGTAAAGGTTCATATTTAAATATTTGCAGATACGTCTTGCGACTCCGTCGCGCTGTAGCAACTGCTGCGCAGTTGGGCGGCAGAATATAGATCGCACTCGTATGAATAGCTACAAGTTTGTTCTGGTCATAGATATTTGCTCGCTCCCGCTTATAATTGTGTTTATTCTTGGAATCTGGTGAGTTTGCAGCGGTCAGACGGATAACTGCTGGCACTCGGGAAAATAAGGTTGCAGCAACCGTGCAGTATATGGCCAGTTTAGGAGATTCCAGGGGTAGTGATCTACAGATGTCATGTAATATTGAATTTGATATTAATCGACCCAGGTCTGTTGAAATTTTATGTACTGTTACAGAAATATACATTGAGTTTGGCTGTATATTCACATAGAAATATCTAGTTCATGAAAAATGTCTGTCAGCCGGTCTCAGCAGCAACTTCAATTGTAGACGGCCTTGAAAGCGTTCTCTATGTCGGCAACGATGTCGTCGATGAACTCAGTTCCAACAGCAACTCTGATCAGGTCCGGAGACACTCCGCTGGCGACTTTTTCTTCCTCAGTCAGCTGCGAATGGGTGGTGTAGTACGGAGCGATCACCAGCGTCTTAGAATCGCCAACATTAGCCAGGTGCGAAGCCAGCTTCAGTTTGTCGACCACATTGGCTCCCTGCTGCGTGCCATCAGCCGTAGGCTTGACACCGAATGACAGAACCGCCCCGAACCCGTTCTTCAGGTACCTGAGCGCAGTCTGGTGATAGGGGTGTGACTCGAGACCCGGGTACGACACCCAGGTGACGTAGGGGCTTTTCTCGAGGTGCTTGGCGAGCGTCAGGGCGTTCGACACATGGCGATCCACGCGCAGCGACAGGGTCTCGAGGCCCTGGATCAGCAGAAACGCGCCAAACGGGTTGAGCGCAGCGCCAAAGTCCCGCAGCTGCTCGGCTCGCACATGCACGGCAAACGCAGCGCTGCCAAACGTCTTGGTGAACTGCAGCCCGTGGTAGGCCTCTGAGGGCTCCACGAGGTGCGGGAACTTGTCAGTATGGTTGTCCCATGGGAACTTGCCGCTGTCCACTATTACACCTCCTATGGTAGTCCCATGGCCACCAATCCACTTGGTCGCAGAGTGCACGACGATATCAGCGCCGTGGTCGATAGGTCGCACAAGGTAGCCGCCAGCACCAAAAGTGTTGTCGACCACCAGCGGGATGCCGTGCTTGTGAGCCACCGCAGCAATGGCCTCGAAATCAGGAATGTTGTACTTGGGATTGCCAATGCTCTCCACGTAGATGGCCCGGGTGTTGGCGTCGATGGCCTGCTCAAAGCTCTCGGGCTTATCGCCGTCCACGAACTTGACGTCTATGCCAATGCGCTTGAACGACACCTTCAGCAGGTTGTAGGTGCCTCCGTACAAAAACGACGTCGACACGATGTTGTTGCCTGCGTGAGCAAGAGCGCTGAGGGCCAGAAACTGCGCAGCCTGGCCTGACCCGACTGCTACTGCTGCGACACCGTTCTCGAGGGCTGCTACCCGCTTCTCAAACACATCGTTCGTGGGATTGGCGATTCGCGAGTACACAAAGTGTGGTGCCTGAAGAGCAAACGCATTCGCAGCGTGCTCAGAGTCGTCGAATGTATATGAAGTAGTAGCGTAGATAGGCACTGCTCTGGCCTTTGTTACAGCGTCCAGTTCCTGTCCAGCGTGCAATTGCAGAGTGTCGAAATGAGAAGGCATTTTGCAGCAAACCACTTGTAATAAGAAGCGTACTTTTAGGCAGCATCCCCGCCTTTTATATGACTCTGCGAGATCAAAATTGTTGTGCCATATGCATGGGTGGTTCCAGATGGCGTGCTCACACGTGGAGCCCACCCGTCAGAGAAATGAAAGTTTTGGTCGACAGCGCGAGCGAAACACTTCCAAAGGTAAAAAATAGCAAAAATGAAAGAATATGAATAAATCGGAGATAAATGGGGCGAAATTCGGACGAAGCTGTGCGAAGTTGGGCAAAGTTGATGAAAAAGCCCCGCCGGGTGGTTTCCAAGAGATGATTTTTGACGAAATTTCTGATAAAGGCTGATGCAGTTTCAAGGGGCTCAATTGTGGAGCATGCGAGATACTGCGAGTGGCTAGCCCTTCATCAGCGATGACGTCGAACCGCACCCGTCAGTCGGAATCCACGCCCAACTGCGCAGCAGTTGCCACAGCACGATGGAGTCGCGATAACCTGTCTCGTGAGTGCTGATATCCACTTTACAACGGGAGAAGAGCCACTAGTTTATAAGTCAACAATTACGCACATCTTGCGACTCCGTCGCGCCGTAGCAACTGCTGCGCAGTTGGGCGTGAATTCTGGCAGATGGGTGCGGTTCTAAATGGTGCCTGTCGCCGATCCGGATTGTGATCTGATGGCATCAGAAGGGTCAATTGAATCAATTGAATCGGATGAGTTGGCTCAACCAACTAGAAGCCATTGGAGATGGCTGGAGGCTAGGAGTCGAACCTGCTGACCTGGACGAATTGGCGATATGTATGAATACCTGTCTTATTTTAATTCATCCAAACCGATCAAACAACTAAACTAGCCCAATCGACCAAACCGTTTGCATAACTGAAGCATTTGGGCTGACTATTGGTCGAATTGGCCAAGTAAAAACGCTAGTGCTGCACAACTGCGCTACTGCATTGCAGCAGCTGTTGCAGTTGCCTGCATCTGCACCCTGCAGCGTTCTAAAGCTACACCTGTCGAGTGATCGGTGCTAGAAATCAATCTGGAAGCCATTCATATCGTGAGAAACCGGCTCACAAAAATCGCGGTATATGCATGCTTGTATTTTGATGGTATGGAGCATAGCATAAATTTATAGTCGAGCGGCAAGCGAACTATCGAAATTAAGCTCGACACGCGAGTGTAGACTGTGGCTGTAGACTTGCTGGGGCTGCGCTAGACGATTGTGGCGTACTGCAAGCAAGCAGACTGGCCCTTGTTACGACGTCCGAGTTGACAATTGACAGTGTACAGTTTAATTTACACTTGTAGCACAACTCTGTGGACGTGGAAGTGAACGTGGCAGCGGGAGAGAAAGAATTGTTTGCTGAACGTTAAAGAGTGGGAGTAGATCCTGAGTGTATCATTTTGAACCATTAGAGCTTTCGTTGGGCTGCACTGAATGTAATTTATGACTGGGTATTTGAATCTCAATTCTAACCTGTGTTGAATCTGGATTTTAATCGTGCTGAGACTGCATTGAGTTTACGGTTTGATCTGCATTTGAGACAGCGTTTGCGACCCGTTTCGACGTTTGGCAGCTCGTTGCGTTCGTCTATTGTGGACACAGCGAGAACTCAACCGCTGCAACCCCACAGCGTGCAGCGTACTGGACAATCGTCGACATCAGCGGCAAGCTCCAAATCAACTGCGCAGCAGTTGCTACAGCACGACGGAGTCGCAAGATATAGCTGTGCGCAATTGAGTGCCTGACTGTATTACCGTATCTTGGTTGTTTGTGAGGACTGAACTGTGTTGCTATGCTCAGCTGTGCATCTGTCTGAATCGTCTGCAGTTTGAGCTTCTCAAAAGCTTGGTTGTGTTATTGCTCTGCTGAGCTACTGTATGTAAGCTGTGACTCTGCTGTGAGCTGGGATTATCTAAGCCGTGGTTCTGTTAGTATTCAACTGGTTCAGCTACTTGATTGTGTGGTAGCTGGGTGTGATTTTGGTGCTTTTGTGGTGCTTTTTGACAGTCTAATTCTGCCTTGACAGTTTAGTGGCGCCTCAATGTCGCACATTGACGACGACCTAGCGCTCTTCCGCCAGCATGGAGCTACTCTACCAGAAGGAGGTGTTTCTGGCACTGTGAACAATGTTGGGGCCTCGATATGGTACGCACGTTTTGGTGCCCTCAACAGCCTGTACCCGACTGTGGTTCTTCTGCACGGTGGAAATGGTCATTCAGGCAACTGGGGCTATCAGATCAAAGCCATTACGGATACCGACCGCCAAGTGCTTGTCATAGACAGCCGTGGTCATGGTCGCAGTACTCGCGACAGGAGCTTGGCCTATAGCTACGAGCTGATGGCGTCCGACGTGTTTGCTGTTCTGGACCACGAGAGCATTGGCGAAGTTGATGCTGTAGGATGGAGCGACGGAGCTTGTACAGCTCTGATCATGGCCATGCAGCAGCCTCTACGAGTGTGCTCGGTGTTCTTTTTCGCTTGCAACATGGATCCGTCTGGCTGTAAGGACATCGAGCCGAGCACTGCGCTCAGCAACTGCTGGGCAAGACATACGGTTGACTACAAGCACCTTTCGCCTACTCCCAACGAGTTCGACGAGTTTGTGGCCGCAGTGACCACGATGATGGCCACGCAGCCAGACTACGGACCCGACCAGCTGGCAGCGATCCAGGGCGTGCGAGTCGCCATTGTCCAGAGCGAGAGGGACGAGTTCATCAAGTTCGAGCACGCAAAGTACCTGTCGACGACTATTCCAGGCGCAGTGCTGATTGTGCTTCCTGGAGTCAGCCACTTCGCTCCACTCCAACGACCTGATCTGTTTAACAGGGCAGTGCTGACGTTTCTCGGGGAACCATGATCGACACCGCCCACCACGGAAGCTGCTGGTGTGTTGTGGATTGGATTTCAGCGATACTGGATAGGCGAATGGGGTCGTCTGGTATGACAATTATGTTACGCTGATATCCGTGGAATGACTGTGTTTTTAAGAGGATGATATGACAAAGATACAAGAAATAACTACTGAAACGTCTGTTTGGGTGACCGGATTTCTGATCGGGTGCTGCGTTAATAAGCAGCCTCGTCGATTACGAAGCGAGCTGGTCTTTGATTGCTGGGCGTATGCAACGTATTCGCTCGTATCTGGTCTTAACAACTTTATACGAGGCTCATACACAGAATGGAGTAGTTACTATTGTGGAAATGGCGACGAGCAGCTGGCGGCAGTGCTTGAGCCGAAATTTGGAAATGCAGTTTCTCCGAGGAGTTTCACCGGTGGGCAATGAGGAATCAATGCATTCTGCTTTCAATTTGAATACGATAACATTACCACAGTCTACCTCAACTGAGAATTCCGATTTTGCTTATTTTATCTTGCGACTCCTCGCGCTGGAGCAACTGCTGCGCAGTTGAGGCGAGAGGCGAGGATTCTGGTGAAGTTATACTCATCTAATCGCTGTGCAGTTGCGAGCAGAATGCATTGATTCCTCATTGTTCACATCTGGAGTGTCCATGCCTCAACTGCGCAGCAGTTGCAACAGGGCGACGGAGTCGCAAGATAAAGTATATTGTTTGTAGTTGCGTGCAGCATAATGAGCTCAAATATAATCACGACAGTGGAATGCAATCATAGCAGAACAATGCTATTGAAATTGAAATTTAGTTAATATTAATTTGACATAGCAGTTATATTGCAGATCATACGTGTAATTGTTTTTGATGGTGTTTCTCTATAAGACAGCCGTGGCTTGAGATTTTCTAATTATTATTACTCCTATGGATTAACACTGTATCTATATTCCAGTGCAGTTCTACTGAAAATGATAGTTCTTCTAAACTCCAGTTCGGACGGCCAGAATATAGGTGAAAATTATTTATACGAAACGGTTGCATCCTAGGCAGTATCCGTCGCTCAACTGCGCAGCAGTTGCCACAGCGCGACGGAGTCGCGAAAAAAAAGGATTGCTCCTCAGAGAGAGATCAATGTCAAGCTCCAAAAAACCGGATTTTGCGACTTCGTCGCGCTGTAGCAACTGCTGCGCAGTTGTGCGATAGACACTGCTATATATCTCATGCATAACCATAGAGGTGCATTTGGACATTTGCAGCTCATAAACCAGTTCGGAAATAAGCTCATGCAATGGCGGGCGCTGCTGACTATTGGCGTGCTCTCACTGGCCAGTTGCATCGAGCCAAACGCTATCTGTGGGGTACGATGTGGCGATGGCAGCGGAGATTGGTGTATCGGCCGGACTAAATTCCGTCGATCGGCGGGGCCTATGCAGGTCCAGCCCTAACCTCGAGCCTATTGAGCCGCACGCCGGACTTCATGTTGGTGCTGCAAACATGGATTGTGAACTGGCTTTCTACGGCTTATTCACTGCTGTTTCCTGCTGTTCCACTGTTGCTATTGCTATAGTTTCTGTACAACCACCTGCCAGTACCATTTTCGCAACTATTGTGACTGTTACTACTGCCTCTACTGCCTCTATTACTGTTGTAATCAATACCAATTGACCTGAAACAGTATGGGAGCTGCGAGTCAATCGATTCCTACTGTGCACGTCCACCGTCACCAGAAACACCTCAAGTGGTCGCGTCATGTGCCACCGGTACTGAGTGTCAAGTCTGGAGATACTATTGTAGTGGACGCGGCGGATGCCAGCAATTCGCAGATCTCCAAGACCACGACGCTCGAGACACTCAAATTCGACCTGGCGCTGGCCGACCCGGTGTTTGGGCCGGTATTTGTGGAGGGCGCCGAGCCGGGCGACGTGCTCGAGGTCGAGTTCGTCAAGCTCGAAATGGCCGACTGGGGCTGGACGGGGATTTTCCCCGGGTTTGGCCTGCTCGCAGACGAGTTTCCCGAAACCCACCTGAAAATCTGGGACATCCCCGCCGGCGCGTCGCACGCGGTGTTCAAGCCGGGAATTGAGGTGCCAGTGCGCCCGTTTCTGGGCGAGGTGGGCGTTGCACCTGCACACGGTGAGCACTCGACGATTCCCCCGCTCGACACTGGCGGGAACATCGACTGTAAGCACATCGTGGAGGGATCCAAGCTGTACCTGCCAGTGGAGGTCCCTGGAGCTCTGTTCAGCTGTGGAGACGGCCATGCAGCGCAGGGCGACGGCGAGGTGTGCGGAACAGCCATTGAGACTGAAATCAAGGCCACTATCCGGCTCGTAGTGCACAAGAACTGGCACTGGGTACAGTCGCCCCACTATATGACCCCACCACCACCACTAACAACTTCTGCCGTAGAGGGTGCTGCTGCAGATGCTAATGACGACGCTAGTCCCGCAGTAGAGGGGCCTCATAGTGGTGGTGACAGCGGTGTCGGGCCCCACCACGATGATAGGACGTCGACCAAGCAGGTGCAGATGCCCCACCACTCTGGGTCGCCATGCGAGCCCCACCATGGTGGGCCCTCCACCCCAGGCTCGGAAAATCCCACTCGCCAATCCATCGCTGATAAGGGCTCGTATGCAGTGCTCGGAATCGACCCGGATCTGACCCAGGCAGCCCGCAAAGCGGTGCGGGGCATGCTGGGATACCTGGAGGCGGTTCACGGGCTGACCCGGGTCGAGGCGTACATGCTGGCGTCGGTGGCGGTGGACCTCAAGATTGTAGAGGCCGTCGACATGCCCAACTACGCGGTGGGCGCTGCGCTGGCGCTATCCGTGTTCGCATCCGAGGGAGTCACGCCCTGACTGTCCCCAGGGCAAGGGCGTGCCGGTTGGGGCAGCCCCGGGCAAGGGCCGCGGCAAGGGTAGGTCTGAGGCGCGGTTAGGGCGCATTTGTCAGAGGGGGCTGCCTTAAATCCGGTAGTCCGCCGGACTAGCCTGCACCTCCCGACATATCTCCAGATCATCGCTCTACATATAAAATGCCTGGTCCCGGTGCACCACTGCGTCGTCAACCAGTGTCGCAGGGCTTTTAGGGTGGCATTGTGATCGTTTTTTGGCTTTTTTTTTTTGGAGTTTTGGACATTTTAGGATTTTTTTCGCTCTCTAGACGTCGCAGTCCTAAATGGCCGAGATCCAGCCCATTTCGTGTGTCGAGTGCCGCCGGCGCAAAGTCAAGTGCAACCGAGTATTGCCCTGCCAGTGCTGTCTCGACAAGGATCTCGAGTGCAGTTTCCCGCGAGCCATACGCAAGCGACGCACTCTTCCCTCCGACTTGGGGGGTCCGCGCATCAAAAAGTCGCCTAAGGCAACTGTCGAAACCGACTACGACGCCAGCGTGCGTGCGCTGCAGTCGCAGATCTCTAAGCAGCTGAAAAACGACACTATGCTGATCGGGCTCACTGGGTCCGACAAGACCTATTTTGGGCCCGACTCGGCTCCTGCCATTCTGGAGGAGCTGTATGGGACGGTCGACGCATTCAAGAAGACGCTGGTGACTCGCGATACCGACCAGGACCCCTCTAATGCTCCGTCGCCGTTCTCGCTGGGTGCGTTTCTGGAGCCAAGTCTGGTCGAGGAGCTGGTGGCCAAATTTTTCGAGCTTGGCGACCATGCGTACTTCATCTCGCAGCGGGACATTCGCGAGACGATCAAGCTGTACAGCGGCAGCACCATGCACGAAGTGCGGGATCCAGGCGACGGGTCGCTGTACCTGCTGCTCATGGTGATGGTCACCGCAATCCGCTACTTCACAGAACAAGAAGTCGCCGACACCAACGCGTTCTCTGCTCGTCGCATGCTGTGCTCGGCCATGTTCGTGGCTGGCCAGACCCTGCGGTCCGACTTCAAGTCCGAGACCCTCAACACTGTACAGGCGTACGTGCTCGAGTCCGAGTACTATCTATACGAAGAGAAGCCCGAGCTCGCGTACGCGTCCATGTTCGACTCGGTACGCGCTGCGTACACGCTGGGCCTCCATCTCGTGGACCCGGCGCTGTCCATAGCCCAGCAGGAACGGCGTGCAGCAGTATGGGTGGCTATTGGACGAGCAGAGACGGTCATTTGCACGATCCAGGGCCGTCCCAGCATCATCTGCCCGCAGGCGACCAATGTAGAGCCTCTGTCGCCGTTGTTGCAGCTCAAACAGCGCACGTCCAAGTTGCTGCGGGAGCTGCTGTTTGGACGTCTCAATACGATGCCTCAGCAGTATAAAGAGGTGCTCATTCTGGATGCGTCCGTCGAGGACTACCAGTACCATGTACGACGCCAGCAGGCGTCTGGCGACATCCAGCTGCAGCTGGGCTGCGAGTTGGTGGCGCTGTTTGCGAGCCACGTCAAGCTCCACAAGCCCTATATCAAGGAACACCCGTACTCGGAGAAGAAGATGTTCCAGGCTATGGACAACTGCCTGCGCGTAGTGCTGGCGCTCATCTACGGGTCGGGGCCTACGCCTCTGCGGTATCGGTACCCGGTGATCCAGTGCTACCTGTTCCAGGTTATGGCAGAGATGTACGGATACATGGACAAACCGCAGCCGATGGTGGACAGCCTGATGCAGCTCACCACCCAGATCATGAACCAAGGGTCCGTGTTCAGCGACAAGGTCAACGAGCTGTACAGCTACCTGGTGTCGCCCAAGGACATCAAGGAGGGCTGGGTGCCGTCCTACCACTGAGTATTTATTAATGTAGCTAATATTTATAGGCGCCATCTCCGCACCACTGATGCTAGTGAACACAGACAGTAGCGTGGCTGTGGTGGTGGCTGTCCCTACGAAATGAATATTTATGACCAACGCATGATGTGGAGAGCAGATTTTACTAGCGATGTGGTTTGGACAATGCTTTAGAAAATTCAAATAGAGTGGTCTAGCGATTCCGTCGTGATATGGCGACTGCTGCGCAGAGAAAATTGGCTTTTGTTAATTGATTTAAATTACACGGTTAAGTTCCATAGTCGAAACCATATCAGAAGTATCCACGCCCAACTGCGCAGCAGTTGCTACAGCGCGACGGAGTCCAGAGACAAATTCTAATGGCATTGATTCAATTCATCTGGTTACGGGCTTGTGTTCGTATTTATGTGTGAATCCAAAATATGACTGGACTTTTTTGACGGCAAGGGATTTTATTGCTATGATATTTTATAATTGCACGACTGTATTTATTGTACAACTTGATTTATACATATTTAATTGATGCTCAACTATTATGCTTCTCTTCGTTCTCATCGGTTCTCTCTACGCAGGATGATTTGCGTTGTGTCGTATTCTAATTTGGCTAAAAAATTAGCTGCTGGTTTAGCTTCAACAATAGAGGTTGGGTGATCTGATTTTGATTCGTCGGATAATTGAGGGCCTGCTCGACTCCGGACTAGCTGCTGTCACAGTCAAGCACACCCCACAGGCTGTCCATTGATAAGAGGAATAACAAACATCCGGGATACGAATGCAGCCAGTCCAACGCAGGCATATACGACACAGGATGTGCCCAATACAGGAATATTCGATGCACTACTTCTTTGTTCAAATAGCGCGACGTTCGAGTTTTTGTAGCTACAGTGGTCGATATCGGCTAACGTTTTACGGCCTTCTCCGAATGGAGGGGGGGATTTTATTATCACTATTTGTGAAAAAGGATCATCCAAGGAGCGATTCACACAGCTCAGCGGGTGCAAGCCAATAGGTAAGAACAGCGTGCATGCCTGCTGGCCGCTGTCGGTGTGGATGGCGTGCCCAACAACTTGGTTAATTCTGCTAGCCAATTGCGGAACTGGTGCAGCCCTCTTCTTTTCATTTGGATTTGTTTTTACCCGGAATGGCGCAAACCAGCAGCAGCCTGTATCTGTGGCTGGCGACTGTGAGAAATGTCACGTCAGTTTTACCGACGAGTAATACCGACTGACGCCAAAAATACCAACGCTGATCAGTAAGAAACTATACCGTAAGAGCAACACACACTTCTGAATTAAGTGAGAAATACCATGAAATTAGAATACCATTAAAATGCCATGTAGCCTGAAAATACGGTCATCATATACAAATCCAAAGCACTGTGAGAAGTGAGGACGCCTTACAAATCGAGAAAAACAGTACAAATTAGGACATCTACATTGAAATACATACACCACACAAGAAAGCCATACTAGTTGCAAGCCAAATAAATACAGCGCGATGAAAAGTGCTACACAAAATTAAGATGTCGTATTAAATACGTTGGAAAATTCCAAACTCGATATATACCTGCTAAATCTGCTTATGCATATACTATAGTCGCACTACAATCTTCTCGCCTGAGTTTTTGCCCTTTCGAACAATATCAATCGCAGAGTCCAGGCTCTTCAGTCCATGACCAACCACGGTAATAGGCATGTGCCTGAAAGCGCTGGGATCATGCTGGATCTCTCGGTTGACTTTGGCAATAGCCGAGATGCTGGCCTCAAATACACCAGCTGGCGACTGGTTGGGGCTGCCATTAGGACCAAATTTCTTCACCTTGTCGATCGCCAGGTACGCCAGCGGCCACGTCAGCTTGACGTTGGGGTTGATCTCCTTGAATAGATGCTCTTTAAATGGATTGGCGCCTGCCATGTAAACGCTGGGCTTGGCCTTGGATAGCGTCTCATAGCCTGCCACCTGGGTCGTCTCGGTTGTAATTGTGTCGTAAGCCAGCACGATATCGTCGCCCCCAATTTTCTTGATTTGTTCGACAACATCGACATCGTGATAGTCAACTAGATAATCGGCGCCTAGAGATTTGAGGGTCTCAAAGTTGTGCTTCGACGCGGTGGTAATTACTTTGAACCCCGCATGGTGCCCTACTTGAATAGCAACCTGCCCCAAACTGGAAGCTCCACCCCAGACGAGAAAGTACTTGTCAGTGTTGGACTCGTCGTAGTCAATGGGAATGTTTGCATAGTGCTCGAACCCGATCAGAACCGTGACATATCCTACTCCTAACGAAGCTGCTCCTTCCCAAGTGGTGATAGGGCCAGCAGCAATTTTGTCAGACGACGAATACGTCAGCTTGTCCGCGGGCCTGATGAGTCGGTCGGCAACGGCCACGGAATATTCAGCGAATGCTCCATTCTCCGGTGAAAGAACGTTCGCGCCCGAGATGAATGCTGCTACGCTATCACCTACTTTGACGTCCAATACGTCAGCAGCAACATCCACTACTTCGCCAGCTACATCACAGCCTACAATGGCTCCATCGCCGCCAAGCTCAAAGTCGAGATGCTTCCAGTCAGTGGGATTAATTGCTACAGCCTTGTTTTTCAGCAGCACCTCACCAGGTCCCAATTTTGGAACGTCCACGGTCGCAAGTTTGCCAATTCCTTTGCCAGCTGTTATATAAGCTTCCATCGTAGAGTCTTTGAAGACAGTAGATAGCAAATAGGTCGAAAAATAGTATATAATAATTAACACTGCCAAAGAAAATGCAATTGATGAGTTTCTGCTCAGTGACGGCATAACAGGTTATACCGAGATTGGGGATAAACGATAAATAGTTACCACAGAAACTAATTATTTGGTATCCTTTGAGGCTGTCGCCTGACGGTTGTGCGTTTAATTTCAACACTGACGGTATTCGGTTTCCGCTTGCCGTAAGCGCTGACAAACCTTCCTACACATCTGTCAGCATTTTTTCGCTGCGGCGGTTAGATGTGGCTTCATGTCGACAGTATGCAGCTCGTGGCATCTCCAAGCTGCTGGGCGCCCCCAAATCGCCGGACTAACGAGTGGGGGGGCGCCTCACCCCTAGCCCTTCTGCATTGCACCCGCTTATTCAATTGCGATTGACAGTCTGGGTGGACGGCACTCTTCCGAAGATAGGTCTGGCAAAGCGCAGCATATAACTGTGGAAGGTGGTGAAGTCCAATCAAAATTGTGACAGGACATTATGCCTGATAGGCTCTTTAAATTGTGGCGAAGGAGAACAGAAATATACATTCATGTGATAAGTACCTGACTAACAATGGCTCGATTTGTTGCCTTCACCTGAAATTTCCGAATGCTTCAAGTCCTGCATCTGCCTCCTTTCGTCCGAAACGAATAGCATACAATCAGATCACGTCTATGATAATGCAGTATAGAACTGGTTTGCATTCGAAATAAAAATGATGACTACAGCTTAAGTAGCGTTGTTAATTGACTTAATGGCTCACTCACTGCCACGACAGTGCACCAACTTTGGAAAAGTTAAACAGCATAGAACACAACCGCCTGGTTTAGACTGATTTGCTCACTGAGAATACTTTAATAAGAATATGCTCTGCAGATTTGGGCTTCCTGAAACTTACTCGGTACAAATTGCAAGAACAAAATGAAGAGTTCATCTCAAGTGATGAGCAGCTACAGCTGTCGACATTTTTGAGTATACGAACTGCCGATCCTTGCACGACAGCAATGTTGCCCGGCTAAACAATTCGAAGTCTCAAGTGAGTTGGACGAGTAATGCAGGAAATCTAGAAGTTTATCAACGAAAATCCAAGTACCTTGTAACATCAAGTAATGCCAGAGTCAAAGTGAAAGTCAATCTGGTGCATCTTGCCCGGTCCAGAGTATGAGCCGGCCGATATACGCAAACAATATACACAAACAATATACGCCAACAATATGGCAATTCCTAAGTATTTCTCAATATTAATTCATCAACCAGAAGACAATTTCTGCGACTCCGTCGTGCTATGGCAACTGCTGCGCAGTTGAATTTGGTTCCCTTAATATACTGGATAAATCCCGTGGTCATTAATTGTGACCACCACTGCTGCCACAAAAATCACAACGTATAGCCCGAACAGAAAAGGAGTACAACTTTACACCAACAAAGATTTTCTGATAAATGTTTGCCAAGCGGGATACCCCCTGCAATTGATACCGAAATCAATTAATGAGGTGATTCTTCATCGCCAATGATGGCCAGTGCGGTCTGTGACTTGTTGTATTATTATCCACGAACTTCAATCTCTGTGCTTGATTGACAATCTACCCGGTAAACTTAAGTCCGCCTTTTTAATTGCCCCGCATATGATGTCAAATGTGGTATCTTATACGCGAGATTCACAAGTTACTGTGTCACCACATGCATGTGCGAGTCCTGCACATTTCTGTACGCATGAGATGACTGCATACTGCAGGTCGTGACGTGACCCACGATAGGCAATTCTACTATCTAATTTGGGGTAGTTCGTACGCTATCTTTATACGCATAATAGCAAATGACAGCTTAAATATTTGGAAATATTAATAGACTATTCAAAAATAGTTGTCAATTAATTTCTTATTTACATCGTACCACTTACAAGCGAGGAACTGTAAGATGCATGATAAAATATATTCAAATTCGTTGGGTCAGTACTTCAGATAGAACAGAAAATGACAGTACGCAAATCCAAGCCAACCCCGAAAAAGAAAATTAGCTTCGCGTTTCTGTAGTCTTTTGACAGCCAATGAGATGGCTATCTATTTGTGAAGCATCATATTTTCTTTAGTTATTAGCAACATTGGTGTCGTGATAATGCAACACGTCTAATTTCAATTGACTTTTCTGCGCATATAAGAGAGCAGTCCCTATCAGCCCATTACTTGGAAATATAACTTGACAACAATGTCGTCTGAAAATGATCTGGAGAAGAAAGTCGTGGTCTATGATTCCGAAGTTTCGCAATCGGATCAAGATTCAGCCGGGACACCGACGAATGTTCCAAAGAATGAAATTAAATTTTATTTCTGGCAAAAGGATGGGCCCTCTGGAATTGACCTAGATTCAATCGCAACACAGTCATCAGTATTCGATGACGAATCATTGATTTCCCATTATCAGCCTTGTCCTGAATATGAGAACCTGCACAGATTTGACCCGAAGTTCACTTGGACGTGGAGAGAGGAGATTGTAAGTGCTATGTCAATTACATTGCTAACTAAGGCACTAGTACGCAAATTAGATATTCGAATCATGGCATTTGTGGGACTCATGTTTGCTGCTCTGCAGCTGGATCGAAACAACATAAGCCAGGCCAATGCCGATAATTTCCTTCCTGATCTCAGTCTCAACACCAACGGTATTTACCACCAGGTAGAGTCACATTTTCTAACCTAGATTTCAACAATGGAAACACCATATTCCGTGTCGCATTCCTTCTAACTGAACTTCCGTCTCAGCTGATCAGCAAGAAACTCGGCCCTGACGTGTGGGTTCCAACTCAAATGGTAATCTGGTCCATTGTTGCTTGTAGTCAATTCTGGATCGTCAATAAGACAGGATTTTATGCCACAAGAGCCTTGATTGGCATGCTTGAAGGTGGATTTATTGCTGACTGTACCCTGTATCTGTCTTACTTCTACAAAGGGGCAGAACTCGGTGTCCGGCTGAGCTACTTCTGGGCTGCTATGACATTATCCAATATTGTTGCTGCTTTTTTGGGCTACGGCCTTCTTCACCTTGAAGGTGTTGCTGGGCGAGCAGGTTGGAGATGGTTGTTTCTGATAGAAGGAGTTATCACTCTGGTTGTCGGCCTGCTTGCCTACGGTCTGATGCTTCCGGCGCCTACAAAGTCGGCGTCGTGGTTCCGGGGGAAAAGTGGCTGGTTTTCAGAAAAAGAAGAGAAAATATTGGTCAATCGCATTCTTAGAGATGACCCATCTAAGGGTGACATGCACAACAGGCAGTCGATCAGTCTAGAAAACCTGTATCGCTCCTTCGCTGACTATGACCTATGGCCCATCTACGTTATTGGGCTAGTGTTTCAGCTCAACACATCCACGATCTCCACCTATCTGACGTTAACCCTGCGGGACCTTGGATTTTCGACATTTAACACAACGCTGATGACACTCCCCAGCTCTGCAATCAGCCTGTTCACCATGTTGTTGCTGACTTACAGCTCGCAGTACTTTAGCGAGCGCAGTCTTCACGGATTTATCGGACAGCTGTGGTCCTTTCCTTTACTCATTGCACTCGAGTCCTTTGGACTGAATTCCAGCAGGTGGGCCAAGTATATTGTAACTACTTTGATAATTGCGTTCCCTTCCAACCATCCAGTACAGGTTGCCTGGACCTCGAGGAATTCCAATTCTGTCAGAACCCGAACAGTTTCTTCTGCAGCATATAATATTGCAGTCCAACTGTGTTCGATTATTACTAGTTATATTTATAGAAGTTCTGGAGCCCCTCTCTACAAGGAAGCAAACAAGCAGCTAATTGCTATTACGGCTATGAACCTTGTGATATACCTCTTGGTAAAGTGGTATTACATATATCGGAACAAATGTCGGGCCAAGGTCTGGGATTCGTGGACTTCCGAACAGCAAGAATACTACTTGAACACTACCACCGACAAGGGTAATAAACGGCTAGACTTTAGGTTTGCTCATTGACGGCTCATTCAAGACGCGTTGGATTAATATCACCCAACGAATTTCAAGATATCACCAATGAATTTCATCCAACAACCATTACCTTCATATATACTGCTATTAACACACCATTTTCATATAATACAATAACATAACTATCAGGTCCAGTAAATATGTCCAATGACCATTCAGATAACTATAGTTCATTAATAATAAAAGTTGACTGACGAGTTGTTATTAGCTCATCAACCGGGGACATGCTTACTGGAATACTTTTATGAACAATATCGCGAAAAGAGATGCAGCTTTATAAAACCTGCATAAATTGCGTAACGATACAATGTCAGCACCCCAGATCAACTCATGCGGGGTCATGATTTTATTCATTAGTAAGAGGCAGTCATCAAATACGCTTGAAACTTCGCTTTACTATTATTCTTCACTGTCTCGTCGGCATATTTCCCATCTGGGATTTCTCACGAGCTGTCGGACTATTTCCTATCTTATATACATGCCCGATGATCGTCGCACGATTAACTTGTTTCAGCACTGCGTCTGCACATGCGGATGGGATCAGATGCATGTGCTATGACGAATCCATCTTGCCTGATTTATAACCCAAGTCTCCACTACTATATATAAATGTAAATGTAAGTCATAACTTAACATCTAATAAGACTTCTGCTATTGAAATTTTATAGCTTTGAAATACACAGCATAATGACTCCACCTCCGACAGCTATCTCTGTTGACGACATTGAGGAAGGCATCCGCAATAAGCTGATTGCTTCCAACAATGCGGTTTTGAAGTCTGGATTCGCCGACAACTTCATCGATAAATTGCCCCCTCATTCTCTAAACAGATTCAAGCGCCATGGAGTTGATCTGTCAAAGGGATATCCTGAGCGCCCCGCTCATATCCCATTGTGGCTTGACGAAGCGACTGCCGTTCGAGACGCTCCTCGCGAATACATTGAGCGAGGTGCCAATGCCGATAAAGAAAAAAAGGCTTTGCTAGGAGCAGCCAAGGAAGTCATCCATCTCACTAAACACATTGGAACCGAAATTGTCGGTCTTCAATTGGCTGATCTCACTGATCAGCAGAAGGATGAGCTGGCTTTGCTGATAGCTGAGAGGTCTGTCGTGTTCTTCAGGGACCAGGACTTATCGCCACAAAAGCAATTGGAATTGGGGCGTTACTATGGTGAGGTTGAAGTACATCCTCAGGTGCCGCATGTTCCTGGTTTACCTGGAATTACCGTCCTTTGGCCCGACTTGCAGGTGTTTGAAGGTCGCAAGGCGGATTTCAAGAATCCTGGCGGTGCGTCCGTTTGGCACACCGACTTGGTGCACGAATACCAGCCCGCGGGAATTACGCATCTTCACAATGATCAACTCCCAAAAGTGGGTGGCGACACGATCTGGGCGTCTGGATACGGCGCATATGACAAGCTTTCTCCCGCTCTTCAGCAGTTTCTCGATGGTAAGACAGCCATTTATAGGTCTGCTCATAAATATTTGGACAAGAACGACCAGTTCGGAGGTCCAAAGTTTATTGAGCGGGAGCATCCTTTGATTCGCACCCATCCTGCTACTGGCTGGAAGGCTCTTTGGGTTAACCGAGCCTTTACGGCTCGCATTGTTGGCCTGGAGCCAAAGGAGTCGGACGCCATCTTGAATTTGTTGTTTGACGTTATTGAGAAAAATGTTGATATCCAAGTGCGATTCAGGTGGCAGCCAACCAAGGAAGGACTGGGTACGTCTGCTCTTTGGGACAACCGAATCACCAACCACAATGCTGCATGGGACTATGAGGGAGACGAGCCACGACACGGAACTCGCGTGACAGCACTAGCCGAGAGGCCATACTTTGATGCGAACTCCAAGTCGCGAAGAACGGCCCTTGGTCTTGATTAGCTAATTAATGCTTTCAAACTAAGTTACAATAGTTTACACATTCTTCATTATCAGTCTGCATTCATTCATAAGTACCCAAGTGTTGCATAAACAGTAGCATTTCCCCCCAGCTGCTAAAGTGTGATTCATAGTTACAAATATATAACATTACATCATTTGGTATCATCTTCTATCTGATTGGCTTTCATGCCGAGTTCAGATATAAGGCCAGTAATTGAAACTTCCCTATTGATTGTCTCCCCATCTCGATCGCTTTGCAATAGTCTGTTGTACAATGGTGTGTAAAGCCCCAGCTTGTATGCAAACCACAGTGCGAGCCTCCAAATTATACCCTGATTCTTGATACTCAGCGACGTGTTAAAGATACCATCTATAATCTTTATAGCAAGGCGGATCTCCTTCATGCACTTGGTGAGATATTGTGGTTTTGTTATCAAGCAGGTATGTAGAACATGCAATGCTGATACCAGAACGTGGTTGTATTGTGTCTCGCACGAAGAATAAAAGGTTGTGTTGAAATACACACGGCCTAATTCTCTCACTGCACTGCATGCTGCCTCCATAGCAGACTCCAAATAAATACCACCGTTGTAGGTGTGATAAATTCTCAGCAACAGCAGAGTTGGTCGGAGATTTATGATCCATTTTAGTTTAGCTGACCTCGTTGGCGGGGTATATGATGTAGATCCGTTTGAGCTGCTGACAGCTGAATCTAAGTCATCCAATCGGAGTTGCGGAGGAAGCGTGTTTCTCCACTTCTCCATCAGAAATATGTGATAATGAACATTGGTATCTTTGGGACCTGGATCGCTGCTTCCAAAATCCAGCGTCTGTAGAACTTCTCCGCACAACTTGCTATATCGTACCATGCAATTCAAGTATACCATTCGGAACATATCGTCATCCATATCAATGTACTTGTCGGTACTGAAGCTGGAAAACGCTGTCGGGTATTTCTGATCTATTATGTCATCTCGGAGCACATATGGTCGCATTGTGTAGATTGAATTGAGACGATCCATTACGTAAAGGCACCAAAATACAATCCTGCACTGATCTAGCTGTTCAGCTTTAGGGAACTTGTCTTCACTTTCTTTGGCACTATGTAAGCCAAGCTCCATCGCAAGTAAGGTCGCTGAGCCAAGGGACCTATATGACAGTGTTCCCATGTCGCTCAAAAACTGATATTCGTGCAACATCAAATAATTTATAACGTCTTGCAGCATTGCTTGTCGTATCATAGACGAATCTCGCACATAATGCAGAAATTCTTCATACAATCGTTTTCCCTGTTCAGCATACACTCCCGATATTGAGGAACCGATTGCCATTGCCATTTTCAGTATCATGATATTATCGGTTTCGTCTGGAGGTGCGATGCCAGACTTGCTGTAGTACGTGAGTATATCGTCGAATTTCTCCGTCAGCCAGCCTGTCTTGAAAAATGGGTACAAACAATCGACTTCACATTCGTAGGCATCCAACAGCTCTTTGGCAGCCGTATTTGACAGCCCATATATCAAAGTGGCCTGAGCATTTGTAGTTCCCGCATCAATTTCGCCATCGCAAAATATGTTGTCCTGCTCGAGTAGAACGTCAAAATCACTTAGGGAAATCAATCCTGAATCTTCATAATTAGGCTGTATAGAATACTCTGAATGACTCCTATCAGATAGACAATTCTCTATATCTCTGAGTAGCCTAGCTGCCGATAATCGACGCTGGTTGTCTGGCTTCGTTTGTTTGGCAATACCGCGCTGCTTCCGTGGCCGGCCCCTAGTTGGCCGGGTTGTTTTGTCAGGGTAGGTACAGTTCAGACTCAGTTTGTCACATCTTTCACACGGCAAGTTCCCATTACACTGTGGGGTTGTTAGACTGGTTCCTACCGAATATTCCGTACATACCTTTATCTTCCGCTGCTTACACCCTGTACTGAAAGTCAGCTTATAATCCAATCAGAGCATCTTACCATGCGCAGTCAACGTATTTGTCCCGTTTTCTATAGGCTAGTTCTCTATCCATATGCTTGAAATATCTTCGAAAATTAGATGTTAAAAAGCTAAGCTCAATGGAAGCGATTTAAGCATTTGTCGGGTCCTGAAGATGCCGACCATTAGGACTGTACCCCGCAACTGCCGGTTTGGGGCTCATGCAGGCTTTTAATGTCGGCAAATCGGCTCCGACATATAAAGAACTAGTAAGCAGATGACCATTTCAAAGCGGGCTCAGCGGAACATCTCAACTCATCACTAAGAATGCTTTATTCTAAATTAGATGGATTCGTTGTATTGCTTTTTTCAGTTTCCGAATAGTGCACAGTAGCGTTTTATTGCCACGTCAGGTTGAGGACTTAAATATTCCGCCTGCAGCGACTTCATCACATCGTTACTAAGTTATTTTGCTATGGAAATATCGTGATTTCGCCGACATCACAGCTTTGCCAACTTAAATTTTTCCTTTTCTTCGTTGATATTGCCAATGAATTCGTTATTGAAAAATAGTGGTGAAAAACAGCGATGACGTAAGTACCGCGGAACATTATTTTATGCTGTCATCAGTTATATTCCGCACTAAAATGTGGGGACGTGACTTTCAGCGTAAACACGAATAAAAGAAATTTCCGTGTCATAATGGAGGCACAGACATTAAAGTTCCGTATAGCTATATAAATTGGACAGTTAGTCTCTCTATGAATTCCAGCTATCAGAATGTTGTTGAGCGTTGGTAATCCAATATTCACACCTGAGACTTTGGCAGTACTCCCGTTCTGTGCTTTCATTTTCTATGTCATTATAAATGAAATCCTCAGGTGGAATGCTCGTATACCATCATTTTCAGGGCCCGTGGGGTTCCCATTGTATGGTAATATCCCTCAAGTACGTGGAAACGCAGCCGAGAAATATAGGAAATGGTCAAAGCAGTATGGACCTGTCTATCAGGTACAGCTGGGGAACATCCCAGTTTTGATAGTTAATTCGGCGTCACGAGCCAAAGAGATATTTCTTAGCAACTCGCGAGCAACAAACTCGAGGCCCATGTTCTACACATTCCATCGTGTACTGTCTTCCACTGCGGGTTTCACTATTGGTAGTTCGCCAATGGATGAGTCTCTTAAGCGCCGGCGAAAAGCTGCTGCCAGCGCTCTCAATCGTCCCGCAGTACAATCGTACGTTCCTCACATGGATCTAGAGTCGAAAGAATTCATCAAGGAAGCGTTTGAAGAAGGTCGTGGTGGAACGGTTGCCGTAGATCCTATGCCGCTAGTCAAGCGACTTAGTCTGAACCTTAGTCTCACGCTTAATTGGGGTACTAGAATTGAAGATATAAATGACCCTCTTTTCCACGAAATCACCGAAGTCGAAGAGCAAGTATCGGGGTTTAGAAGCGTGACAGGAAATGTTCAGGATTATGTGCCAATCCTCAGGCTCAATCCGTTCGGTGGCGAATCAAAACATGCCGTTGAGATCCGTCGTCGACGAGATGTGTATATTTCGAAGCTCAATCGAGATCTGGAGGAACGGATGGCAAATAAGACGCACAAGCCATGCATCCAGGCAAACGTTTTACTCGACCCACAAGCCAAGCTTAATAGTACAGAACTTATGTCGCTGAGTGTAACTATGATAAATGCTGGTCTCGATACAGTTACCAGCACCGTGGCCTGGGGTGTAGCGATGCTTGCAACAAGACCTGACATTCAGCAAAAGGCGTATTCTGCAATTCGAGAACATTTCTCTGAAGACGAAGTATTGTGTGACCCATCGGAGGACCAGAAATGTGCATACGTTGTTGCGCTTGTGCGCGAATTTCTCCGCTATTTCACACCACTGAGACTGAACCTGCCTCGTTCGGTAGAAACTGCTTTCAAATTCGATGGTAAGCTTGTCCCAAAGAATACGATAATATTCATGAATGCTTGGGCTTGTAATCATGACCCGGATATGTTTGGAGATCCTGAAAACTTTAGACCAGAAAGATATCTGGACGACTCGACTTTGCCTATGTTCTCGTATGGCCAAGGAACACGGATGTGCGCAGGTTTTCTTTTAGGCAACCGCGAATTATATTGTCTCTTCATGAGGATAATTTCTTCATACGAAATTGTGAAGTGTGATGAAATCAATATTGATCCTCTAACCGGCGTCCATGACTACGCTGCTCTGGGATATATGCCACATCCCTATAAAGTCTTGTTCAAACCACGCGATGAAGTTATACTGAAAGACGCACTTGCGAATCATATTCCTATGACGGCATGAATATAAGTTTCTTACATCAATAAGTAAAATATTTTCCTTATTTTCACTGATATGGGGGCATATAAAGGTTCTTAGGCTATGAAGGGTGGCAGTTTCACCCCACCTCGTATACCGTCTCGTATATTTCAAACCACTCCAAAATATTAATGAAGTTCTGTCTTAACGCCCATAATATAATCAGCCCAGAATTAATGTAACCATATTTCTTTGCGGTAGTTCAGCATGTCTCCACATTTTCATCCCTTTAAAACGCCCTTCGGAAGAGTCAGATCCTCAAAATGCTCAAATCAACTCCACTCTTAGCAGCTTCGAGGTACGGGTTTACTCATTTACTCAGGGTTATGGTTGATATATGCCCTTTAAAAATCCCACTTTACGCTTATTAAAGCAATCAACGCGTCAGTAGTTTAGCGGTAAAATCCATCGTTCCCATTGATGGGCCCCCGGTTCGACTCCGGGCTGTCGCATTCTTTTACTTTCCTGTTTACTTTTTTGGCCTCGAGAAAAACTTAGTATGGGATAATATGGATGTTTTTATCGAAGAATTGCGTGCTTCACCCAGTCCAGCACGTGTGGACGAGATATTGAAGTCAGCTTTAAAGAATTTCGCACCTGAAGTTTTCAATCCAGGGCCTACATCGTTGAGCTTATTCTCAGTTCTAGTAAGCGACACAATTCCTGATTTGATACCCAGCAGCTTAGAGCCTACACAGCTTGGCAGTTTGTTTCTTTGTCTTCCGGGGATCAGTGCTCTTGTTGCTCGAATCTCGTCTCTTTCAGAGGCTCTTGCGGGTCAAGAATCGAAATTGAACGAAAGTACTGCAGTTTGTTCGCATCTGAACAGCCTGTGTGACTTCCTGGTAACAACTCTTAATAATGACAATGCAGTGGCAACTATATATGAGCGCTGTCGGCAGAAAAATGCGGTTTATAGCCAGGTTTCCAGCTTGCTCTCTGGGAGTCGAGTGTTGAATAGTTTGACAATGGCTCTACATTGGCTGCAGCAGTATGATCATTTTCTGTCTGCAAATCAAAAGACATCGTTGGAAAGCTGGAAGTGGTTTGCTGATACTTTCAAGTATACGGAATTCTTGTGTCGTCAAATTCCAACGTTAGACAAGACGCTGAGAGTGCATGGGCATTTGCTAGACCGGGCACTCAGGCTTGGCAGTCCAAAAGGAATTGCATCAACTTACTTCAGAAGCTTTGATTCTTACCAAGAACTGTTGACTCTTGTATGTGACTTGAGCTCTAATAGCCAGCGGATACTCGTTGAAGCCAGTATTATCCCTTTTTTGCAGGAAAAGTTGCTGCCATTCGACATTAGCGATCCGCGGTCTGAAGTCATATCCAGCAGAGTTTCCAGCGTAGCGGCTATAGTTGCCAAACTCCTGGAACGATGCCATGTTGAAGCAGTGAACTTGTTCAAGCTGACCGAATCTGCGTCTGTTAATTTTTCAATTCGCAGGGTTGCTATATTAGCTAGTAGACACCTAGGTCTCCTAAGCCAGCAGTTTGAAACTCTTCTCTCAAGATGGGGTAATCAGCTAGCAGTGCAACACACGCCGTTTTATGTTCAAGAAATACAGACTGAACTATTGCTGCTTTCACTTCGGCATTTCGAGTCGAGCTACATTTCGACAGTTGGTTTCTCTTCTGACTATTTGAAGGCCATTTCAAATCATTTGTCGACCACTTCTGAAAGAGTGAGGGTATTGGGAACCGTATTTGCAGAACAGATGAGTCTATTATCAAACGAAGAGGGCAGACCCCTCGATTTCGGGCTGGAAGATATCTTAGACGCTTCTCAAAAAGACTGGAAAAGTCGTGTCACAGAGATAGTAGATAAGTATCCTTTGCCAGAGTGCAACGAATCACTATGGGCAGAATTTGAGCAGGCTGAGATCCCTTTTGTTGAAGAACCCAGTGAAGCTGAGCACTTTAATGTGGGACCACTCGTGGAGTCTATAGGAATAGAGCAGACAACAGTTGTGCATGCGCTTGACAGTGATGATGAAGATGATAATGAAAGTGCTGGTGGTGGCATTTTTAAACCATATGCATTTCCTGACAATGATGAGGAAGATTCTGATGATGATCCCACCGTCTCAAGGAAGGAGAGAATTCTTCCACCAGTTTACATAAAGGATCTCTCGGAATACCTAATGGCGGATGATTACGAAAAGAATTTCCTCGCTCTAAAGCATGGCAGTGGTTTAATACGCCGGAAGGCTGAATATGGACAAGAGTTGAGCTTCTATGCAAAGAAGCTCAGCGAAGAGCTGGCAGGTTTAAGAGACTCATTTGACATGGATGGATTTAGCGAAATGCGACTGCGATGTCTCATTGCACTTGTAGCCTCTGCACCTGCTGAAGTCCCAAGTCATTTGGCGCAACTGGTTTTTCTTGGGGATTATTCGTTGCAGCAACGGCTCACTATCTTATCAAGCATTGCTTTAGGAGCGAGAGAGCTGAGTGGACTGGATCCTCCCCAGGCTGAAGATGCTGTCAAGCCGTTACCTCCTGCAATCCATAAGCTATTTGTAACCAGTGGAAACAAAGATATGCTACAAGATGCTACATTAAAAGTGCAGACTTCGCTTCTCAAATCAACTGCTTCCGAAGCTAGAGAGCAACTCATTGGTGGCCCTCAAGTTTTAAGGGTATCACGAAAACTTGAACGTCAAAGAGAATTGGATGATGGAGCGGCAAACGGGAGTATTGTCAAGACGAGAGTGAATACGAATAGGCTGGCCAAACTTGCAGCCAGCAAAATCTTCTTTCCTTTGGTGGGTCAGTGGTATTCCAGCGGTGGCTCGGGCTCTCTTGGTACTTATGGAGATACGTTGACCAGCCATTTTGTCAAGACACTGGCGTTGGTGGTGCATGCCTCGTATCCTTCGAGTAACGATATCCCCGCCATGACTAAAGAGCTGCTTGATTTGATACTGATTTTAAGAGCAAATCATTCGGTCGTGGTGGTTGAGAGTCTGTTGACAGCCATTTTGGTGGTTTTGGAGGTCAATGATGGAGCGCAAATAGTGGAGGCTTGGCCAAAGCAGGTGATTGAAATTAAAACATGGCTCGAGGTTGAATGGAAGACTATTCCAGATGAGAGTGTTCAGAGCATTGCAGCTGGTGTTCTCTATAAGCTTGTGGATCTTAACGACAAGTGGCAGAGAAGGCTCTTAGGTTATTCAAGTGGGCTGGAAAAGTAGTTATTAATTGCATCTGGGTGAAAACAGATCCCAAAAAAGAAAACGCTGTTATATGTACATAAATGATTCAACTCGACTCCAGCCGCCTTGCAAACTGTTCTAATTCTTTAACCAAGTTTGCATCAGCTGTTCCCCGCTGATTTTTAATCCACGCCAGCAGAGCCAATATATTTTGCTTACCCGCAACGTAGTAAAGCTTCCTCTCCGATGGGGGCAATGGCTCAGCTGGAGCTTTGTCCTCTGACTTGGTGGATTTACCAGTTTCTGACTTTGCGGATTTTTTCTCTGCGGATCTATCTTTTTTGTCCTTCGTTGGTGCGTCTTTCTTTGTAGAATCCTTCTTTGTAGGGTCCTTCTTTGTAGAATCCTTCTTCGCAGAGACCTTCTTTGCAGAGTCCTTCTTTGCAGAGTCCTTCTTTGCAGAGTCCTTCTTTGTAGAGTCTTCCTTTGAAGAGTCTTTCTTTGTAGAGTCTTTCTTCGTAGAGTCTTTCTTTGAAGAGTCCTTCTTAGAAGAGTCCTTCTTTGCAGCATTCTTCACGGGCGTCTTCCCATTTTGCTTTGCCTCCATCACACCTTCATCAATTTTGGGAGTGTACTGGAAGTCACTAGAGCTAATGGCATCTTGTGCACCGCTTTCCGTGGGTATTACTGAGTCAAAAGAACTCAATGGTTGTTTGGAAATGCTCTGTGGACTGTCATACGACTGAAACAGGTGCTGAGTTTCCTCATTGCCGTCTGCCAGTAGATGCTTGTCCTGTATTGAACTTTTTCCATTTTGCACAGGCTGTGTCTTCTGCGGTGGTGAAATAGCACTTGATATTTCTGATGAAACTTGTGGATTTGTCACACCATTGAGCTTTTCGGAATTTTGGAGACCTTCGGCAGTTGAGTCATATCCCTGAGACTCTGAGGTGCCAGCGCTGGGGTGAGTTTCCAATATGCCTTCTTCCAAAGGCGGATCAGACTTGGAAGCGGTCATCCATCCATTGGGAAATGGTAGAGTCTTTCCACCGACGCTGCCAACTGGTTCTTCTTCATTAGCCGGTTCTAAAGCTGTGTCCTCGGATTTTGGCTGCTTGGGGTGTTGCCGTTTGGGTCTCCGGAATGGATGGGTATACAGAGGATTGGGATCGCAAATAATCCACGACCCCCATGATGTAATATCCTTTGACTTTTGTTGAAAATGCCAGTACGTGTTGCCGAGATAGTCTTTGCCTAGCGGAGTGGTTCTCTGGTTGTACTTTAGATGCAAGAAATAGGAGCTGTCTTCAGCTTTGGCTATTCTTCTTAGGCTTGACTGATGGGCTGCCGCGTACTTTTCGTTCCATCGAGCTAAGTCGTTCTCTGCTAACGAATCACGGACGCTGCTCAATTTCTGGGCCTGCTCATCCCATGCAGCCTTGAGAGCTCTGATGTCTTCTGCAGTGCTGGTACGCACCTTGATTAGCTCTTCTTGATCCTGTTGAATCGTAATGCGGATAGTTTCGGTGCAGGAACCAAATACTATCAACCGTCGCAGCAAATCAAGTCTGTGAAGCTCTTCATTCTGGTCGGCAGTTGAATTTGGCTCGTCATCCTGCATCGCGTTGACATCCTCCTTGTTGTCTGCTTCGTCGTCATGCTGCGCATCGGATAATTGTGTTTCTTCAACCTTTACTTCAGAAGTTGCAGCTCCCTCTTCAGCCAATTGCGAATCATCTGCATCACCAGCAGGCTCTTCTTCTTTTGGCTCGGCTGTGTCGTCACTCTCTATGCTTCGTGGCTGAGCCATACCAGCAACTCGGAGAACCTCTTCGACGTACTCCCAAAGACGTGGCTCGTCTGCAGGCGTCCGCTCGACTTCCAGCAAGTACAGTTTGGCATTCTCCACGAGAGGTACTGTGTCGTTGGCCAATATCCGTAGCAAGGACGCAACGATTGACTTGTAGAGATACTCGGACCACACCGCGGTGGGATCGTTGATAGCCGTCGCATGTCGTGTCGGTAATCGGCACAGTTTCTCAACTAAAGTCAGTAAAAAGAACACCATCGACTGTCACTGTCAGCACTTACATCGTAGGAAAAACTCCCGCACAATCAATTTGCCCCATACAATTTGCACTGAGCTGGACGACGTGTCGACTTCGACAAACTCAGGCGGTGGAATCTTCTTTTTCATTTTGATCGAGATCACCAGCGGTTTTTTCTTTTCCTCGCCTTTCGACTTCGACTCCTTCGCCTTCTTGGGTGCCTTTTCTATCTTGGCGACCTTGGATGGCGTCGATTCGGCTGGTTCCTTCGTCTTTTTCCGCTTTGGCGTTTTCTTACGCGCTGGAAGAGGTTCAGCAACGTAGTACTGGGGAACGTTTCTCACCCGTCCCGACGTGCGCCTGCTCGATCCCGTCAATGTATCATCTGCAACATCAGAGAACAAGCCGGCACCGTGTGGAAGTCCGTTTGCAACCGGTTCGGGCACATCACCAACACCTTGAGAGCTGGTGTTGTCAGCGAACAACGCTCTCTGCTCACCGAGAGTTTCAAAATGATCCTCGGACAACCGATGGTGTTCGACAGGTGTGCTATCCACGCCAGGAACGGGCGATGGCAACATGTCCACAGAGTTCATCGCCAGCGCTAACTTTCGTGGTATGGAAGAATGTCAAGTTGCAAAATGGAGGAGCGGCAGATATGGAGATGCAGCAACACGTTAGAACGCCCATTATTGGGACCTACGAAAGACCTTCTTGATAAACGATTGTCGTGCTCTACAAAAGCAGCATATATGGTAGCTGACTAGTCTACATTGTGTATAGTGGAGACGAGTCTGTTTGTTGGCGTGGCTGCAAAATCAACCGTGATGAAGATAAATACTAATATTCACAATACAAGTCAGTTTCGCGTCAGATCCAGCCGTTGGAGCCTTCGAGGCAACTACACGCGTTGCGAGCACCGCATCAGCAGATTCCACTCCGGCGAGCAGTGTACGCCTCCCAGGCACGTCCAAAACAGCTGTTCCAATCCGTAGCACGCGACTATATAGGAGCATGCTCCCTAAAGCCTATTTCAAATGCACACAAGCATTGTGCTTTCCAGTGGACAAACCAACCATTTAAGATGAATCCAAACCTGTTTCTTAGCGAGTCATTCTATTGTCCCGGGCACAGCGGAGATTCCTGTAAAAAAAACTGTTGGGCTGCCAAACAAGTAACAAGGCACTCAGCACAGTATCTTTTGTTGGTTTTCCACGACGACGCAGCAAAAATCAGGGACGTAGAGCTGAGCAAACTGGCATCTGATGGTTACAGCCGTCAGAACGACCTTCAGAGCGTGCTTCTGCTAAAGTTCTTCCATAGTTGTATCTTGGTCTTTGCCCATAATCAGTCAAGCCCGATATTTTCGATTAGTTTTTCAATTATTCCAGCAGGACGGCTATCAAGAGTAATCTGTATGCCGATCACTCTCCGGGTAGGGGTCTAAAATATCCAGATGGTCCTGCTGAGATTCAAATAGTTCACGACAGGCCCACAACCGCACCGACAAAAGCTTGAAATCATTGTGCCACTAGTCCACTCAAACGGTGCCTTGATTGATTGGACGGCCAACGGAATCTTGAGTTGCTGTTAGTTCTTCACGGCTCTTTCTCGTCCTGTCGGCGTCTGAGCGGTAGGGGCTACGGCATAGTACTATGAGAATTTGGTGAAAACAAGAACTAGTAAAGACCTTCTTTGTGATTACCCATTTGTTGTTGTTAGTAGGATTTGCTGTCGACCAATAGCGTTTGATCTTCCTGTCGGACGGCTGTTCTGGACTCGATCAACTAGTCTGGTTGGCTCTTCGGCTTTAACTGGTTGAAATTGGCTGCAATTGACTTAGCTCTCGACGACTAGCATCCGGGGTACTTTTATAGCGCCAGCGTGTATTGCATTCTATTCAAACTTGGGATCAGACTCGCTACATTGGATATTACGCTGCTAAACACCCCCACTGTTTGATCTTCAGCAGGTTGCCTGTTTGTTATTTAGCAGTCGCATATGCAAGGTTAAGTACGAACTTGCATTGACTGACATGGACCGGAAGTTTGAGAATATGGCAGTTCTTCCAAGAGCTTCGGCTACCCGCAAGAGAGAACAGGTAGTATTCGACAACATATTCCACAATAAATCTTCAGGTACGTCGAAATATACTGGTGTATTTTGTAGAGATCGAGGACTAACATCAGGAGCTATACCACCAAGTCTGTCAAACCAATGCATAGCGGCATCTGACGATAAAGTATTTGTGTTCGGCGGATTCGACCGGTTCACAGACCAGCGTAAGCATTTTTTTATTTGGTTTTGGTCCTGGTATTGTAGCTAACTCAGTGGACGCCAAATTTGTCCATATTTTGGATCTCCACAATCATGCGTGGAAGCGAAAAGCCCCCACATCAGAAGATGAGTTTCCGGGCGTTCGGACTGGCTGCTCAGCTGTGATTCATGGCAACGACGTTATTGTATTTGGCGGAGAAACCGGCGACGGCTGTTTTCCATCTACTGTTCATAGTTTTGATCTGGCTGCTGAGACATGGCATATTATAGAAGCAGTGGGCAACGTCCGTCCTGAGGGTCGAACCAGGCATGCAGCATGCTTGGATGAAGGAGGCACAAAACTGGTTATTTCAGGGGGCCAAAGTGAGGATGGTCAGGTCCTGGACAATATCTACGAGTTTGACTTAATGACACACAAGTGGAGCGGACCGTGGACGTTTGAAAGCCGCTACGACCATACCATTTGCATGTTCAATGACAGAGTGTGGGCTTTTGGTGGCATGTCCGATATGGGTCGGGTGTTTGATATCGGGTGGTGGGTTTCGTACACCACGTCGACCGGATCAGCCGTAGTCACCAGCTTCCAGAATAAGCAGACTGGTTTTGGAACCCATTTCTATATACCAACAGCCCATGGAGTCGTTCTAGACGTGGTGGTGCCTGGCTCGTCTGCTGCGCTGGGGAAAACCGATTGTTGCATAACTGCACTTCATCTGGATACGCTAGATGCCACGCTGATTCAAGAAGAGAAGGCGATCAGCGTATTGGGTGACAGTGTTTGGCACCTAATGGGCCACACCACAAGAGGGTTTATTCTGCTGGGCCAGAGGTTTGAAAACGAAAATGACGAGGACGAACTATGTGATGTATTCACTATGGACTTGTCAACTACAGTGTATGGTGAAGACAAAAACATGGGAGTCACAGTAGGAACTATCGGCTACGACTTTTACAATCTGTACCGGACGTCAGAGCTGAGTGACTTTGATATCGTTGCTGTTGTAGGAACTGAAAGACCAGAACTGTCTGCGACTTTTGAAGAGCTCAGTGAGCAGTTCACATTCTCCGAGCCTATCCGGGTTCACAGCATGGTGTTGTACGCACGATGGCCCCACTTCAAAAGGCTGCTAGCGAGCCAAATGGTCGAGTTTCACAACAAGTCGCTGTTCATTCCTGAACCGGTGTCGTGGGTCGCCAAGCTGATTGAGTTCATTTACAAGGACTCGATTGAAGACTTTGTGCTTGACGATATTATTGGGTTGTCGATTCTTGCTAATTTCTATGATTATCCCAGATTGACCATGCTCACGACTACGGCACTTCTCAAGACGATCTCGTTAAGGACTGTGCTCAAGATATGGGCGGGTGCGTGTGATGCAGACAATTCCCTTGTAAAAGACCGAGTCATCGATTTTTGCAGAGAAATGTGGGGCCAGGTAGTCTGTAGCGACGAATTCAGTCAGCTTAGTCGAGATCACATAGTCAGCCTGTGTCGCGAGACTGGCTATGGGGGTGTCATTGTTGACGACACGGACTCAGATACAGAAAAGCCTCGATTCGCTAAAAGAACTCGGCATTCAGACAACTACAAAGAGGACTCAGATGGATACCTAGATAGCTTGTGAAGTGTATAGTTATAATAAGACTATTGAAAAAAAACGAAGTATGCGTCAGCCCGGAGTCGAACCGGGGGCTCGTCGATGGCAACGACGAATTTTACCGCTAAACCACTAACGCGATCTTCTCACGGAAAAACCTTACTGTATCCCAAATAGTCAAATATAAAATGCCGCTTGATTTCCCAAATAGGAATTTATAATGTAGATCTCATGCTAGCCTTAATGAGATTTTGGGGCTTATAACGATACGAAGATTTGGACAAAACATATCTGATCAATCTGAAATAGGCGATTGACGACTAGGCGAATTTATATTACGTGATTTCACTGCAAATATATACTTGGTTTCAAGCTGAAAGTTGTGACACATATGTCCATCCGAAAACTCGCAAATTAGCAACTTCGTGTGTTTAATGGTGCGAGTCAAAGCGAACTGAAATAGCACTTTCAGTGGGCCACTATTGTAGCTGTTCTTAAATGTGTGCCAGAAATTTAAGTAAAGTAGGAAATTGTGTACAATTTTTGATTCTTTGATTTTAATTTGTTTTGAGTTCTGTTGCTATGCCGCCCACATCGTTAGGCTTTGTATGCCAAACGACGGAGGGCGATATTTCTAGAGACTAACATCCTAGACCGGTTCATTCTTATCTCCCTTAGTCTTATCAGATCACAATTGTTTTAATGTGACCTGACCAAATATACAGAAGTGACTCCTTTCAACATCTGTTCTAAAGGCTTTGCGAAAACTAGGATTCGTAGTAGGACCCTATCCACATCTAGCCAACTAGATATCTCTATCTCAATACTTTGCTGCACTTAGATTCTACTATTTGAACTGGGCTACGAGAACCCAATGCTTTGGTGGGAGAATTCGTAATCTCATTGAAAAATCAGGCATTCCGAGCAGGAATGAGAGTTTTGGAATATATTCAGACCTGTTGACATATCTCTTTGTACAAACCACACTCTGTGGATCATATTCTAATAGTGTCATTTTCAACTCCAAATCGGCACCTACGAAAGCTCCTCGGCTTTCTTCTTCAGTTTCCAAAGGCGGCATTCCTCGATCAAAATTGAACTATTTGACTCGATGACTCTCTGGGATGTGATGCAAGCTCATCACTTTTAGGATCTTTTGTCCCGAACTAAACGCTTCATTTTAATAGTATGTTGCTTAGACTCCAGTTGACATAGATTAAGTTTCCACATTTCAGGATATACATATAGGCAGCCCAGTGGCCTTTGTAAAGCTGACATGTTTCATGTATCTCCTGTTCTCTCAGCACCTGCATATCTACTACGGGTTAATGACCGAGCTTCGTCGAGTCCGTAGAGATACCCTACCATACGGTCGGAGATTCGTCCATCGAATTTCGCGCTAGGTCGTAAATTACCGGTGACGCCAGTAATACCAGTGATGCCAAAGAGGCTGCTCATTTGATCGTGGCATCCGCTTCAGGAGAGTATTTTCGCGCTCATTTACTGATATAGCGTCCCTGATATGGTGTCCTAGCCAATACGCAGGAGCATGGTAGATTTAACAATATATTATCGGTGCCCGTCTCGGTATATATCTTCTTCCGCGTGAATTACATTTCTTGGAATAGCATAAACGGCGATTAACAACTTTCGCACTGTTACGGAGTAAGTGACTTATTGAGTTTATTGGATGATAGAAGAAGCACAGAATGTTAGTGTGGCACAAATTCCGTACCGTACGAGGCCAGAGAAGTGAAATGCCGCTGCATTACACTCCAACCAAAACATTTAATGAGCACTAAGGACCGTTATGGATAACAGTCTAGATTGGTGCTATCTATACGAGCTGATGTACTTCTGCCAAGCCTCTTGACCAAAGCGGGGTTCCCCGAGTGCATCATCTCAATAGAAGTTCGAAATGGGCTGCCAAAAACAACCAAAAAAAAAACACGCAACGTTCAATGCTAGCCAAGGAAAGTCGAAGGATGCAGCGATGACCTGCTTTGATTCAAACTGACTGAACAAAGTTGAAGATTTGCGAGTAGTCTATCTCGTGTTCTAGTACTATCTGCTGCAAGGTGCCGGATTAGGTCAGTCAAACGAAACGTGAATTACAGATGTTAGCCGAGACTTCAGTAGAATATTGCGGCCCCCTAAAAGCGTTCTTTGGGCGCTATATAGACAAGCATTGGAATAGATAGTGAAAATGCTTATTGACTGGTTCCGTATTCATGAGTAGCGGCATTGTTCAATGTCTCCTAAACCTTCTATTCGATTAGCGTTCTCGCAAAGAAGACACAACCCGCCTATTTTTCGCTCGGCAAGAAAGAGAATCTCACTGAGCAGTTGGCATCAGTTTCACTAGTTTTGCAAATGGGAGCTTCTATTCCTCATGAAAAATGGGGACCGCCTTATCATCGTACTCTCTCACAAGTATCAACCGGCACTATGTCGTTTAATTGCAATGCAAGCCACCGTTGCAACGCTGCAAAAAGAGTCATGGGATGGTGTTGTAAGAAGGATCCCCATACTGAACATTTCACATACAATGCATGTAAAGTATGCGGAATATCTATGATGAACTTCTCCCCTGTTATTGTTCAAAAACTGTAATAAAAAGATGCCAGTACAGCGTTGCTGTTTGAGAAAAATACTGAAACAAGCACCAGCCAGCTGGCTGATTGGGGATGCGTTATACTTAGCCATCTTGTAGCCAATGTATATTATTCCAAGCGCCCGTTCAGCATCGTTTCGTGTAACTTATGTAGAGGAACATTAGTATTCCCGCGCTAGCACTGCAGGGCCGAACAGTTTTGATTATTCTATCGTTGCTTGTCCAACAAATAGCATATTTATGTTACTACGATAGAGATGAATTCTTGTCCGAATTTCATAGGATAACAATTAGCAGCAACATTAACACAAGGAAATTGATTGTTGGGCCCGGGACTACTATCTTCAGGCATATCTGATAAAGTTTTCGCCAGTTTGAACGGCAAGGTCGACAAGTGACATTGGCTATTCTGATTCCAGGACGTGTGTTGGCTTCCCGCAACCCGCCACCGAGACTGCAAGAATGGCTGCATGTCTCACCGCTACTGACACCCCCAAACTTCAGCCATAAAGAGAGCTGTTTACGAGGTGACCACAGTCTCTTTGTCATAACAGATGGCTCATCCACGCGGAGTAAAAAATGGAGCGGTGGTACAGTTGTGCACAATTTAAATTATAGTGTTCGGCGATGTTCCTCATAAACTTACAGAAAAGTGACCGTGCCGTACCTGTGTTGAGCTGCTATTCTTCGGCCGGCAAACATCACAGCTTGGTCCCAGGTTTGTTGCCCGTGTTGTTAATCTCCCTTGATGAGTTTGGGAAGGCTTCAGAAACTGAAATTATGGATGGCTGCGTTATTGAGCGAGAAGTTTAATAAGATGTGTATATTATGACGAGCGTGATGCCTCATACAGTTTGACTGCAGGTTACACGAGATGCAGAGGAACAACTGCGCAGCAGTTGCCACAGCGCGACGGAGTCGCAAGATACGTGCTGGCGGATTACGCGATATACAGATTACAGGTTTTAACAATTTGCATTACAAGGTGTCCGTCCGGTTCAGCGCCTTTGTCTATCTCCTTTAGTCGTACTGGAAATATCAATTGCGGTACAATCGCACAGAACTATTCAGCATAAGTTGCGTGACGGCAGAGCACGTTCGGGAAATTTGGGCCGGAGATTCAGCTATGCAGGCGACAGTCACGCAGCGAGCAGTGATTATGCGTGAGTCCATTCATGATAACTGGCGTCCGCATTTCGTTGAAGGACATTGCATGCGTGATTAATAAAGAACATTTATTTGACAGTAATGAACACATAAGCATGGTAGATAATTTATTGACATCAACGGGTTTCACAAATACGACTGTGTAGTTAGTTAATATTGGCTATTGATAGTGAATTCAGTGCTTGAATCAAAACCAATAATTGGTATAGCGTGGTATTTTGGTGTCGCATGTGTGATATGCACGTCAACTGATAAATTCACAAGGCGGTATCTCAATTTATGGAACAGAGAACGTCCGTGGGAATTTTGTGGTGCCAAGACGCCTGATAGGCGTGGACATTGAGACGAATGCAGCATGTATTTGTTCTATTCTGATCTTGGATCGATGCTGTTGTATTGAATTGTCGGCTATAAGTGCCATTGAAGGGCCACTCTACATCTACAGTCAATATTAACACGTGCTCGATATTGAACAACAGATATACGAACAGCTAGCTCAATGGCTGATAACGAAACAGTGATAGGGATACGAAGCATTGAATATCAACAAGCTAGACAGACGGGCAGCTTGCGATAGTCGGAAATGCCACACCCATGGATTTGGCGGAAAAAGAAACGCAACTATGAGCCAGCAACTGTGGGCACGCTAAAAGCGCCACATGCAGCGATCTCCGGCATTGCTTTTTCGTAACCAACCTACAGGGAAGAAGAAACAAACTTGCAGCACGCAATATGTGCCCCAACCACATGGAACCCAGACGTGCAGCCCCTAATGTGACTGGGACATCCGTTCTAGGCACTCGGCAGCATGCGGAATCTGGGGCAATCCGCTTAGGACTGATTAGGCATAGACTCGGCCGTGGCTACATGTGAGACATATAATAGACTACAGTCAACTGCTGGCCACTACCACCAAATCTCACTGTCGATATGTGGATATCTGCCTGTCAGCCAAAGCTGTACACTGACTGTCTGCACACATATACCAATGGCAGCCTGCACATATACCAATCCAGCGGTATACACGTACAGATGTCAATTGGCAACGGAATATGCACTTGCCAACGTCAATCATGGCGTGACCAGAACCTAGATAACCGATATCAGTGAGCGAGCGCTCTAAAACCCAGGCTGAGCAACCATTCCGCGCAAAAGTCTCACAAGTCCAAGATCGTCACGACTGACGGGTGGTTGCTTTTTATTTAAGCTCATGGGCCTGTCGACCTCGGCTACCATCTGGGCCAGATCGCGCCTCAACAGAAACAGCAGCAGTTAGCACTCCAAACAACTTAGTCCGCCCCACAACGGCACGGAATATCGGTGTCCAATTCACTCTGGGGGCTAATGCGACTACCTCAACAAGTAGGAGGGCAGCGGATTATGGCAGCGGATGGCGGCAGCAGGTGAGACACCGCGCAGAAGGCGGACAGACACCGGAGAAGGCGGAGAGACACCAGAGGCGCATAGTCAGCAACCAGCCCAGCCGACTGCGACATGCGCAGCCACTGGCGGTGCAAAATTGGTGGGCAAGAGCAGGGTCTAGCGGAAAATGGCCCAGCAATGGCTTCTCAGGTGACGCCAGTTACTTTTTCAGTATGTGGGCATTTTTTTTTTTGTATTTTTTTGTTGTCAAGGCGGACGCGGCATGATTGTGCGCACTTGGTCGACTAGTGCCCGTTTGGGACAACAAGCCATGCTGATAACCGGCATTACATCCGCAGGCGCATTGATGCAGAATCTCAGTCGCTCAATCTCAGAGGCATGGTTGATCGCTGTACATTGGCACGACGTTTGCTGTAGCAAGGGAAAGCCTCGGCCCCGCGCCACAACAGGGGCCTCGGCACCGGCAATTGGTGGTCCACGGTGGTGTGCAGGGCCTTATCGGTGGAGCCCAAAACGGTGGAGCACCTGGTCCCTGAACATCAGAACTCCGGTGGCCCCAAATTGAGACAGTCGCATGGCACAATGGCCAATCCCTAAGCCCCCGTTCCAGAGAAGCAATGGAGAGCCAGGAACCAAGCTGGTGTTGCCCAATGCGGATGGTGCTGACAAGCCAGGATAAGCCGGCAGCTTTCCACACCGGGCCTGCTGCAGCGTACCAGTCGGGCGGTCTGCATGGCGGTCATGTATGGAATAACTTATCGGAGATTGCCCGTGGATTCGGCGCCAGCTCGGAGGCCCTACCAATCGCCAAGTACCACGGTGGGCAACACCATGAGCTACGGGGAGTCTGCACCGCTTCAACAGTATTTCAACCATCTTAGTCGGGAGAAATATTGTGGAAAAATAAAAAATAATAATATCATCGACATGACGGCGTTTGCACCGCCGGTGTTTTGACACCGTTGTTCCATGAGCACCGTCTCCAAAAAGAAATATCCACGCACTCAGATTGACAAAGACATTGGCAGCCGGCAAAAGAAAACACGGTCCGAAAAAGAAGCTACCTAAACCAGAAGATCAAGAACGAACAGTCAGGAGCGAAACCACAAGCACGACCAGAAGCAGGCGGAAAATATAAAGCGAACGGCCAAACGCAAACTCAAAATGCTACAGTTGCGCCCAGTCGCCCAGTCTCAATATTAGCCCCGCCAACCGTCGACAACTCGATCATCGGACAACGGACATATCGATGAAATAAGAATGGCAATTAATAAATAAATGACGTAACGGATATATATCAGCCACCAACAGGTCCAAAAAGTAATGAGCAGCATGACAAGCAGCCCCCACCCCTGGGAAAACCCCACTGGCATATGCGCACCAAAGACATATGCGCAATTGAGTCTGAAACAAACGACTGCAGTGCTGTAGATGTGTCTGTTGGAAGCAACCTGGTGTGAGTTAGCGAGCGAGCTAGGAAACACGCACGGGGCCTTGCCATTGTCTCAGACAGCGAATGCCGTATCGCACTGTTCAACATGCCGAATCAGACTCTATCAGTACTGATTGTAGTAAATCGCTGTCGGTGCAAATAAGCCACTCAAATGCGGTCCAAATATGCCCCTCAGTGTCGGCCCAAGCATGCCTATCAGAAATATTATGTCCCAATATTATGTGTTGCCCAACAATATACCAAACACCGAAAGTGGATCTCAACCGTAAATTCAGAAATTGAATTTCGATTCCACCCAACGCCCCCATATTCATGGCAAACCACATCTGTTCTCCACATTGCAATTACAATACCAGAGGATTTTTTATATCCAAAATGCCATCGAGTTCCAGCTCAATGCTCTGGCGGAATGCCAGCGGGCCTGACAGCGCAGCCTCGCCAGCCCTGCCAGCATGCAGAGCGCTGATCGCCAGTTGCTTTTTGGGCGCCTGCATTTTGTTTTTTACAGGTGCAGATCCACGCATGAGCCGCCCTAGCCCCGGACTGCCGGTATGGCTGCAGGCCCAGCATGGTGCGTTCATCCATGTAGCAGCCGAGCGTACTATTTAACTGCATGGGCCGCGGACGCGCAATGGTATATATGAACGACCGTAGCTGCAAAAGCCACACCTCTGTCAACGATCCTGTTCATCTAGGCTTTGCACCATTGAGCACTGCCCTTTTTGACCGCCAGCTCCACTGCGTCTGTGCCTGATCGATCATTAAGCTCACTAAGCTCAAGCTTCGGCGTCAAGCTTTGGGACACGAGAGTTTGCACGTCCACGCCTCAATCAGTTGGTGGGCCGGTGCTAACTGCCAGTCATAGCAGCTCGCGAAGTTTGCTGTGTTGACGTGACGAAGTTTTGACGAGGACCCTTTGCAGCAGCAAAGACGGTGGATTTGAGGAGCTGGTGAGGTGATTTGTAGTCGATTTTTTCCATGGTGAATTGGCCTTCGATAGCAGTGTGGACCGATTCCATCATCGTGGATTTCAATTGAGGGTGATCTTGTGCTCTACATTGTGTATTCGGTATATCTGGCATATCTTGCGACTTCCAAGTGTTGTCTCGGTACTATCTGCCAGTTATCGATAATTACGTCTGCCCAGATCTTGAACTTGGTGATCATTGGTGTTAGATTGAACTGATTGCAACTACAACCCTGTATTGTTACAAGCCGGTGTTGTTGCAATTATACTGTTGATTCTAGAGGTTTGTGCCTGTGGTTATCGCGTAATTGTGGCCATTGACATTTGAAGAGCTAGCAGCTGCTACGGTTTGTTGTGCAGGGATTTGCATTTTTTTTCGCATCCAATTCACATCGCTGTGCATTCATTTGCATTTCAATTCGAGCAAAGTCGATAATTTCAGCCCGGAACTCGTTGATCTATCTACTAGTTGAGCTGCAGAGCCCATGTCCTTGAGGATGCCTTCCTACGACGCCAATCGGCACCCCATCGAGACGTGGCAGGAGTGGTACAGCAAGAACCAAGGTATCATAGAAAATCAGGTACACCATGACAGCTATCAAGGTATGCATAATATAACGTGAACTAACTGTGACGCTAACAGCAGATGGCAGCCAGGTGCGTCAACTGTGTCCCTACGAGTACACCGACTCGCTGAACCAGCGCCAGGTGTGGGAACCCTATCTGACGGGCAATGAACGCATGGAGTTCGACACCCAGCTGAGAGTAAGTGCCAAATTCAACAAACAAAGTTCCAAGCCAACTGACCCAGACGTTTATGAGACAGAACCAAGACACGAGAATGCGACTGCGGCCGGCACCAATGGCTAGTCGATAGACCGCTGCTGTTGCCGCTACTGCTGACGATGATGATGCTGCACTTGTTTCAGTCTCGCATCATATATGTATACTATAATGATTAACGAGGAATATTGTATACGTGATGTGCAGCTCAATGCCCTATACAGCTAGTAGTAGCACGCAACCATATTTCGACTGCACTCACCGTACCTGATGCTCTCTGCAACGATAGCCCCCGCATATATGTGTGTATATACGGTTTTAATACGTCTCTTCCGACTCGGTTCTATGACGGAAATAACGCGAGAACGAGATCATAATTCACCTGGCTCGCATGTCCATACCTGCTGCTTTTATGCTTACGAGTTCTGCCTCCTGTCAACTTCACATACGACTAGATGTCAGAGATCGTCTCAATGGTATTCCTTACTCCATTTCCGCATTTGTATATCTACATGGCTTGATGTCCACAACTACAGTGTCCACGACCAACTGCGCGACGGAGTCGCAAGACATGTACTACGCCCGAAAATTGTCTTGGGACTCACTTGCGCTGTGGCAACTATTGTGCAGTTGAGTTGGAGCTGATGTCGTCAGCGTTACGTGCGCGATGGCACTGCCGCACTTGTATAGTTAGCTACATGGCTTTACGTCGGTAAACCTTAATATGCACTCTCGCTATAGCCCCTGACTGCAGTGCCACAAACGATTGCCTGATGCGGGATAGCACCGACGCATACATGTCGACGTCTACATTGCCATGCAGGTACTATTAGGTCTTGCTCAATAGGAAGAAGAGTCACAGACTAAGGCTACGAAATAATAACCGCTCAGTTGTGAGCAAAGGCTCTTGCGATTCCATCATGCTGTAGCAACTGTTCCACAGTTGAGGCGAGGACACTGCTGCACCGTAGTCTGCAGCTGCTAATGCACATACAGTAGAAGTATGCAAATGCACATGTAGAAGAGTGCTGTCGACACAACAGGGCAGCAGGTCCTCGCAGTGTCCTCGTCTCAACTGCGGAGCAGTTGCCACAGCGCGACGGAGTCGCAAGACAATTTTCAGGTTATGATATTCTAGACAAGGTCAGCACATTCCTAGCTGGTGAGTCCTGTGCTGCCATCACAGAGTGCAATACTACATTGACGTATCTATGTATTATATTCGATGTGTTAATGAAGTTTGTTCAGTACAAAGACTATTCTAAGAGGGACTATTTATAAGGGAGCAGACATTTATACAAAAGCTTCTTTTGGATATCCACCAAAATCAATTGTTGGACTTAGTAGTACAAGTCTGTTGAGTGCAGCTGCTTTAGAGTCCCGACAGACCGAAAGCACACAGAAGACTGACCAGCAGCCCGATAGACGCCTTCGACATGTGGTTGCGGGGTGCAGCCGCGCTCGACGATGCCGACGAGCTCGACGAGTTACTGGAGCCTGAGGACGAGCCTGAGGACGAGCTCGAGCCAGAGCCAGAGCCAGAGCCAGAAGCTGATGCGACTGCTGCGCCAGACGACGCTGCCACGGCGGACCCACCAGACGATGCTGCTGCGGATGCAATGCCTCCACTTGGGGAAGTGGCAGTCACCAGCCCTCCGCTGGCAGCGCTGGCGGCTCCAGACACGGCTGCTGCAGACGCTCCAGATGCCGCTGAGACTGCTGCCGAGCCAGCTCCAGACGCTGCTGAGCCTGCTGCTGAACCTGCCGCAGAGGCTCCAGATGCTGCTGCAACAGTGGCCATCGAAACTGCCGAGTCGGCGCCCGAGGCAGCACCTGAGGCAGCCGAGGCAGCGCCAACAGCGGCAGTCGCGACAGGCGAGGTCGACACGTCCAGCAGCAGACCTCCTCCAGTGATGTCTGCCAGCAGACTAGTGATACCAGGGTCGGTGAGCGCGGTTGGGAGGTTCGTCAAGTCGGCCATTGTATTGTGTATTGGTGTCTTGATCTGTGTTGAGAAGTGTCGAGATGTGTTTCAAGCGTCGAGATGTCTTGAATAGAGTCGAGATGCTTGCGTTTTTGCGGTCTGGCTGGCTGTTTATATATGTGAGAGCCAGGCTAGAGCCAGGCTCGCAGGGATGTTTCAGGGCATCACCAGTTACTGAAACAGTCGCAGAGCAAAAGACATCGACAGGGCCGATCGTCGTGGTTACCAGATTGGACACCCGCAATATTGACGGGTGCGGTTTGTGCGCGTCATAGCTAGACGCATGCTGCGAGGATCGACAGGAGACGAAACATAGCGGCGCATATGGCGGCATGGCGGAGGAGCTTATTTTTAGTTCCCGGGCCCTATTCGACGCCAGCACAGTCCAACAAAGCCCCAAAACGCCACGGCAGCTGCACCAGCACCAGAACGCCACCATCGTGCTGCAAACGCGTCGAGCTAGTGCTGGCACGGCCGGCTTTTAGGGGCCAGATCTGGCCAGGGGCGCGATCAGACGTTGCGTGCCATTGCGATCGTCAGGCACGCAAGCATTACCCGCCAGATGCGAAAACGCCGGTCCAAACCTGAGGTGATACAAGACATTGTTGAGCTCGACATTGCAAGCCATTATTGGCTCGCCATCAATGGCAGTGCTGAGCACTTGCAGCCGGTTTCGTCGGTTGATCTGGCCGCTCACAGGGTGACGTCACGCCGAATACGCTGTCGACGATGCATGTCTCCTGGCCACCGTATACTGCATACCTGATAAGTCATTGGACTGCATGGCTGCTATGTCATTAGACTGCGTGGCTGCTAAATCACCGGACTGCGTGGCTGCTAAATCACAGACTGCATGCTAACAGAATGCATGCGTGCTAAGTCAATGGACTACCCGCCTGAGCTGGCTAGCTCGGGTTTCAAGACCAGCGACACTGCGAATCGGCCCGCTGCGCCTGCATTGAGATCCGTGCGGCCACCAAGAGCATCGCCACATGCTCGATGTTCATCCTCGAGTTTCAACCGCAACTTTTCTCCGGCTTCGTCGACGCTCTGGCCAGACCAGTTCTCAACCGCGGTCTGGTGCGGTTTGGACCCAACCCTGGCGCCAAAGGTGGCCCTGCATTACCGCGCTCGATCGCGCTGGCTAACCGGGTGGCTGCGGCGGGTACAGGGATTGGTCCTGATTAGGCAGCAGCAGTCACATTGCCAGATTAGGCAAGGCAATTTTCCACTCACAGCTGCAAAATACTGGGAAGGCACTCTTTCAACCTTCAACCTTCGACATCAGAAATGGGAGCCTACAAGTATCTGGAAGAGATTTCCCGCAACAAGCAGTCGGACGTGCTGCGATTCCTGCTCCGGGTGCGATGCTGGGAGTACCGCCAGCTCAACGTGATCCACCGGGCTTCTCGTCCCTCGCGTCCTGACAAGGCTCGCCGACTCGGCTACAAGGCCAAGCAGGGTTTCGTCATCTACCGAATCCGCGTGCGACGTGGAGGCCGCAAGAAGCCGGCTCCCAAGGGTGCCACCTACGGTAAGCCCACCAACATGGGTATCAACCAGCTCAAGTACCAGCGTTCGCTGCAGTCCACTGCTGAGGAGCGAGTTGCTCGACGAGCCCCCAACCTGCGTGTGCTTAACTCGTACTGGATCAACCAGGACTCCACCTACAAGTACTATGAGGTGATCCTGGTGGACCCCCAGCACAAGGCCATCCGACGGGACGCCCGCTACAACTGGATCGTCAACCCCGTGCACAAGCACCGCGAGGCCCGTGGTCTCACGTCGGTTGGCAAGAAGAGCCGAGGCATCAACAAGGGCCATCTGTACCACAACACGTCTGCCGGTCGCCGACACACGTGGAAGAAGCACAACACTCTCAGCCTGTGGCGATACCGTTAGACGGGCTGCTGACGCTGCTGGTGTTACTAAAAGTTACATGTATTTAATACTGGTGACGTAATTTTGCTATATTTCGTAGTTTTTGATCTGTTTTTCTTTTGTTGCCTGCTGATTTCGATGTTCATGCTTGATTGGCGGATGTTGTCTTGTGAATTGGATTGGCAGTGATTCTGCTTATTCCACGAGTTGGAGTAGCTTTATTTTTCAACTTCAGCCGTACTCACCATGCTGTCGCATCTGGCTCTAACTCTACTCGATATCTGCATTGTAAACGTCTTGCGACTCCGTCGCGCTGTGGCAACTGCTGCGCAGTTGGGCGTAGACACTGCAGACACACTTCTGTCTTGGGATTGAGTAAGCTTTATAGAGTTGGCCTCAATCAACTGCGTAGCAGTTGCGACGGGGTCGCTCAATTGAGTCTCTTATGCCGTATATCAGTATTGAATACTACATTCACATCACATGTAGCAGATACTAATCAATGCAAACCAGACGGAAAAAATGTTTTCTATGGTCTCATATTATTTGCTTCTCAGGACTTTGTCTCGCTCTATGCATTCTATATTACTGTTGTACCTGCAGATAAGACTAGCGGGCTGCAAAGGAGATAACAAAATTATCGCTGTCACCACCGCTATTGCCCAAAATCGAGTTGTCAGATCACAATTAAAAACCAAAAGCAAAATATAAGAAATAAAGCGACCGAAGAAAAACAAACGGAACTGTGTTGCCAAATGCCAACCTCATACAACCCCTCTCGTCTATTACGCTGCTCATTTAAAGTACTGCATAGACTACTACATCTACCTACATGACAGCTTTAACATGCATATAATTAAGCTTGAATTTAGCATTTAATTCCTTATTTACAACTTATTATTTGATTTTGAAATGGAAAGTAATGTCGTACAGTCTATTCACCCAATATATTTGAACATTTCGCAATTTCTTTCCGATACTGATTTAGTATGGACTGTAGTGCTATGTTAGTGATATTACAAGTTCGTCATGAAGCGATACTATAGGATATTACATTGCAGACTGTGCTTCCTACAACTACTAGTAACTGTTTGATAGTCTACTAATAATTGCTTAGGAACTTAGACAGACGTAAGCTGAAAATGATCATGACTTAATAGCAAACTTGAAAACCGCTAGGGTCCTCGCTCCAACTGCGCAGCAGTTGCTACAGCGCGACGGAGTCGCAAGAGACATTTGACGAATATAGTTTGCGACTCCGTCGCGCTGTGGCAGCAACTGCGCAGTTGGAGCGTAGGCATTTCAACTGCTCAATGAATAATATTCACTCGTGATTACATTCCTATGCGATTGAAGAACGACATTGAATATCTGCTGATTTTCGAATTTCACCTGTTTACTGCAAACCTAATTAAATCCAAGAGCTTCACGGCGGGACTTGGACGCGGGATCAAAGTATGGCCGTTCAGCCAGCGATGTCACCCGAGTGCCGTGTCGCGGTTCAGCTCCCTCATAGTCCCATACAGCATTGTGGTTAGTGAGTCTGTTGTCCCACAGAGCTGAGGTTCCAAGACCCTCTTTAGTTGGCTGCCACCTGAATCGCACCTGGATATCGAGGTTGTTCTCCAGAACGCTGTACAGCAAGTCCAGAATCGCCTCTGACTCCTTGGGCTCCAGGCCCACGATTCGGAGTGTGTGACCCCTGTTGACCCACAGTGCCTTCCACCCAGTAGCAGGATGGGTGCGAATGATAGGGTGCTCGAGTTCAATGAACTTGGGGCCGCCAAACTGGTCGTTTTTGTCCAGGTACTTATGGGCAGACCGGTGAATGGCTGTCTTTCCCTCCAAAAACTGTTGGAGTGCCGGCGAAAGCTTGTCGTATGCTCCATAGGCCGATGTCCATACAGTGTCACCACCGAGGCTTGGGATTTGGTCATTGTGCAAATGGGTGATGCCGGCAGGCTGGAACTCGTGGTCTAAGTCGGTGTGCCACGCAGACGCACCTCCCGGATTCCTGAATCCTACCTTGCGCCCCTCAAACACCTGGAGATCAGGCCACAGCACGGTGATTCCAGGCAATCCAGGAACATGCGGGACTTGCGGGTGGATCTCCACTTCGCCATAGTAACGTCCCAGTTCGAGCTGTTTTTGAGATGACAAATCCTGGTCTCTGAAAAACACTACCGACCGCTCAGCAATGAGCAGAGCCAGCTCGTCCTTCTGCTGATCTGTGAGGTCCGCCAATTGGAGACCCACAATTTCGGTTCCAATGTGTTTGGTGAGATGAATGACGCTCTTGGCTGCTCCTAGCAAAGCCTTCTTTTCCTTGTCAGCATTGGCACCTCGCTCAATGTATTCGCGAGGAGTGCTTCGAACAGCAGTCGCTTCGTCAAGCCACAATGGGATGTGAGCAGGACGTTCGGGATAGCCATTCGACAGGTTGACGTTATGCCGCTTATACCTGTTGAGCGAGTTGGCAGGCAGCTTATCAAGAAAGTTATCTGCGAATCCGGACTTGAGCACCGCATTGTTGGATGCAATGAGCTTGGTGCGGATGCCCTCTTCAATGTCGTCAACAGTCACAGCAGTTGGCGGGGGAGTCATTTCGCTGTTGCACAAAACTAACTGTACAAGGTTATTTTTATATAGCTCTCATCTTGTGCTGACAGCGGTTCTCAAATTACCGTATCCGGCAATAAAGTCGCAATAGCTTATGCATGTGAGCTCATCCCGCATTGCATATGCACCGCTGCCAAACTCGTTTATCCGGGGCGATGATTATCGGATATCATCCTTCCCCAATTGGCAGAATCCCGACATTTTCTGCAACATTGGCGATCCGATATGTGCGCAGTGGCTATCGGCAAATGGTTATCAGGCGTTTGCCCAATTGCAATTGTATCATAGTGGAGCTAGCCGGTGCAGAATGGGGAATTATTGCGTTGGCACAACCATCCGATGAGCAATTGCAAATTGCAACTGCCCCTGCCCGGAAATAAGTTCCCCCACATCCATAGTGGTGTCCCAGACGACTGTGCAACTTAAATATGAGTACCTCCCGCGAGCCGGGCTATATGCCAATCACCATGTCGACGGAGAAGACGAGTATTGAAGTAGAGCAGTCGCAGCTGACCGAGTCGTCTGTCACCAGACTGGTGCAGGAGCGCAAGTCGGGGTGGAAGTACCGTCTGGCCACTGTATTGTGGGATTCAGCAGACAAAAGCCCAGACGAGCAGAAATTCCTGTTCAAGCTGGACGTATTTTTCCTGTCGTCCATCATGCTGGGGTACTTCATCAAGACGCTCAATTTGAGCAACATCAACACGGCGTACATCAACGGTATGGAGCAGCATCTCCACATGGACGGCAGCCAGCTCAACTACATGCAGTCTCTGTGGACCACTGGCTATATTCTGGGGCAGGTTCCTTCAAACTACATTCTCCACCGAGTATCGGCTCGCTATTATCTGGGCAGCCTTGAGCTGGTGTGGACTCTGCTGACTATATTGACGATAACGTGCAATTCGTACCAGACAATGTACGTAGTGAGATTTTTAGTGGGCCTCACAGAGGCGGGATTCTTTCCGGGAGTCGAGTACCTGCTCGGCTCGTGGTACCGTCCCGAAGAACTGACCAAACGGTCGGCGTTGTTCGCATTGTCAGGAGTGGCAGCTGGCATGGTGACTGGATATCTTCAGGCTGCCATCATCAACGGTCTTTCTCACAACAGATTGACTCCGTACAAATGGCTGTTTGTGCTCGACGGGATTATTTCGTTCCCCATCGCGCTGTACACAATGATCGCCAACCCAAACACGCCAGAGACGACCACCTCGTGGTACTTTAGTGACAAGGATAAAGCAATTGCACTGGAGAGAAGAAAGCTGGTGGGTGCAGGCACCAAAAAATCGCCTATTAACTGGGCAACTATAAAGCGTAGTTTCAAGACCTGGCACGTCTACGTGTTCCCATGGATCTTTCTGGCATACAACAATTCTTGCAATTCGATCGGGCAGCCTGCTTTCCAGGGGTGGCTCGAGTCTCTGGGATACTCGGCTGTACAGTATAACGTCTATCCGACAGCTGTGTATGGAGCAGGAATTGGAGTCACGCTGGTGCTGGCGTGGTTTGCGGATTTTTTCAACGGTCTCAACTGGCCATTTGTTTGGCTATACTTTTTCTTGCAGATGCTGGGAAGTGCGCTGCTGGCGGCATGGGACATTCCAAAGGGACTTCATTGGTTCAGCTACTTCCTGGTCGGGGTTCCTACCAGTTGGGGCCAGCCTATGATCTTTGCTTGGGTCAACAGACTGCTTTCTGGAGACAACGAGAAGCGGATGGTGGTGGTCACGCTGACCAACAATCTGGCCTACGTTACCGGTGCATTCATTCCTATATTTACATGGCCGGCCCAATCACTGCCTCGCTACTATGTTGGTTTCACTTACAATGCTGTGCTGTCTGCCGTTGGTCTGATCCTGTCAGCAGTTGCGCTGTACTATGACAAGCGTGACCGACGAAGAGCTGCTCGCGAAGCGGAGGTGGAAGACGCCTATGTCCTCCAACTAGAGGCGTAGCTAGATAGCATTAACATGTACGAGAAAAGCATTGGAACGTAACTGGAATAATGTAGTTTATTGTAACAAAACGTGCCTGTTGAAACGGGAGTGATATATTGTCCAGCGCTATGCATTACTAGTTGCAACGCTATAATACGCTTAACAAAACAAAATTCAATAACGCAAGTCTTGCGACTCCGTCGCGCTGTAGCAACTGCGCAGCAGTTGCTACAGTGCGACGGAGTCGCAAAACGACATGTGTAATGTCAACAGATAATGCCTACTTGAAGCATTCAGTCATTTGAAATGACACTTGAATTGTGCATTAGACCCAATCGGAATAACTGATCGGTCAAAGTGAAAATTGATCATTGGAGATCAGACAAAAACATCTTTGACTCACAAACTACAGATATCCATACAGTCAACACTGCATGCTTTACTAAACTAGAATCTACACACTCGAAATGTACAGCCAATCATTGCACCAAATCTCATCCGGGACCACGAAGGGCTACCCTTAGGAGGAACACTCCAGATGATCCGCTGCACCCAAGATCGACCGATTATTCTCCAGTCTGGCATACGTGAAAGTCACATAGGTCCTGGGTAGACTCCTTACGGGTCCGCCTCGTACGAACACTTTTTAAATTCCAGCTGTGTTTTTTTGCGTTACTGAAAAAAAATTCCTGGCTTGCATTTTATACATATAGGGTATGGGCTGGTCCCAGTTTGGGAGTTCATATAGAGATGGGTCAGGATCGCCAGACGTTCCATTAAAGATCTAATGAGAATAATACGGCAACTGGCGCTTTCAAAAGTTTGAATGGCTGAATTGCTTGTTTGTGTTAAGGCTCTTAGCATTTACAGAACCCTTCATTAGGGTTCTGATCTCTAAATCTCTGCTTGAGAGTGGACGATTGCTGGATCCGAACCGAGGGGTTGCTGGCATGTCAAAGGGCTTTGGTTACGACTAAATGATCGCGACTCAAATCATGGTCATTCTAAAGTATTGACGCCGTGACCAGTCTTGTTCCACCTGTATATCCCCAAGATCTCTCGCGTCTTGGTATGAATGTCTTGCATTGCTTGGAAAGCCACCTCAACACTGGTAGTGGCTTGTCTTTTGGACTGTTTGATTTCGTTTGTAATTGATGCAAAGGTGGACCAATACGGGTTCGACCACAACGGATTTAGTAGCATGCGTTCGTTGCACCGTGAAAAGATTTTGTAAGCTTCTAAGATGTTCTCGCACGCACCAATGATGTTCTCATCGGACTGGATTCCCAGTGTCTTGATGACTAGCAGCAGCGGAAACGAGCATTGTAAAACAAAGGTGCCAAAGAAGAGGGGCATGAACTGAAGTTCCGGGTCGAGCAGCTGGATTTGTTTGATTGTGCTGGCTGCGACCGTGGCCATGGCTGCGGAATAAATGACCTGCTGCGATAGCCCAGTTGCTTCGACGTCGGCTAGCAACTCGAGAGGGTCCCATTTACAGGCAAACAAGATGTGGAGGGTGCTCAGGGCCTGTCGAGCATAACTTATATACCGCTCGGTTTCTTCTTCAGAGTCTGTTGATTTGCATTCGCTCAGCGACTCATCGTAAGTATCAAGATGCTGCTTGATTATGGCCCGTTTTGGTTCAAGGCCAACATACTGGATATTTTCTTCAAAGTTGTACAGCTCAATGACCTCGCCAAATATACTCATCAACGGCAGAATAAGCCCAAAGAAGCTGCAATCCGTGGCACGATATGAGACTCCTGTAGTAGTAGCAGAGAAAGTTAGTGGTCTGGAAAAGTCCTCGTTAGAGCTGCTCCACAAACTCTCTCTACAGGGCCGTCGCAACTCATGGCTCTCACCGTCGCGAAAAGACAACGACTTTCGCACTGAGAGGGCCTGGTGCCGGTCGACACAATACAACAACCACCAAGTACGTCTCCGCTCTTCCTGCTCTTCCTCACATAAATGCCCATACTCTTCATTCAGCCGTAGCTGCCTCGCCAACTGATATGTGGCACTCCACCATTCGATGGACTTTTTTTGGTATTTACTGGCACTGAGGATCGAAGCAAGCTGTACATGACTAATCACGTCGTCAAGCGTAGCATCATGTTCCAGACTTGTAAACGATACTACCGAAGACGTGGCAATCTCAAATAACCGGTCGGTTATGTTGCCTCGTGGGACATCCAGAATCTCCAATTGAGTGCCAACATGGTACTGGGACGCAAAGCACAACATCGCGAATAACAATGTTGGCTTCGTCTTTCGCACTTTGCTCGAATCGGTAGTCAGGAATGACGACCTTCTCACCAAGTAGCTGCATCCCCATGGCGATCGACAAAAGTACGTTTCAAGCATATCACAAGCGGTCTCCGGTGTGACAATGCCATCAAGCGAAGATAGTATGGGTATAAGTATGGGATATCGGACAGTTGAAATGTCTTTCGATAATTCCATCGGGGTGTGATGGAAATCGCCAAGACTCGATTCATTTTCGTTTAGCATGTATGATATTGGCACCCGCGATACCAACGCCGACAAGGCTGCTGAAGCAGCTCTTTCGGACGCTTTCAGCCTCCTTCGATGTATATAATTGGTCTTTTGCTTGATTGAGGCGCCTCCACGTCTATCTCTTGGGCGCGTATAAGTGCACTCTATGCCTACTTGACGGCATCCGGCACAGGGTACTTCACCGTTGCACTTGACTCTTCGCGAATGACAATCATCACAAGCCAATTTTGCTCGCTGTTTTGGCCGATCATTCTCATTTGACGACACAGCATGCTTCGTGCCTTTGGACATTGCTACAATTTCAAAAACGAACTGTGTGGAGCGGGGTAACTTATTCGCTGTCTGATTAAAGTCATTAGACTCGAACACCCCACTCTAGCGATTGTCCGTACTGAACTCAAATGTACATCTACTAAAATCACAGAGAATATTTTAACTAAATAAAATACTTGGACGTTAAGTAATTAAAATACTTTGACGTTTATTAATTTATTTTAAATAATTTCACAAAGCTTGAATCAGAGAATCACATTGATCCCATAGCACCGCCCATAGTACCGCCCATAGTACCGCCCATAGTTCCCATTGAGCTACCGTTGGTGCCGTTTGGAGACTTTATCTTGGCGCCAGCAAGAGGATTGATGCCCCTCAACATGGTGCCTTGGCCCTTAGAAATGTGGGTGTCTACAGTGGGCAAATCCTCCGGATCTCGCATCTGGACCAACAATGTGGTTCGTGGTTCGTCGCTTTCATTGATCCCGGAACCGTGGATAACCAACGAAGAGATGAACAAAACGTCGCCAGTTTCACCAGCAACTGGAATGGCCCTATCAATTGGGTACTTTTCCTTGTCCAGATGGAAATTACCTTCACTAATGTGCGGAAGAATGCCGTCCTTGTGGGAGCCTGGTATCACGCGGAGACACCCTTTCTTCTCAAAGGCATCGTCAAAGTGAATGATTGCAGCTATCATGGATTCTCGTTCGTGCGGGAAAAATGGCGCATCCTGGTGCAATGGGAATGGCGACCCCTTCTCAGGTGGCTTGATGAATGCCTTTGTATGATGGAGCTGGACATTAGGAGATTGGATCAAGTCTGCTGTAGCACCAGTCAACCGGTCGTCACAGATCAGCTTGCTGAACGACGCGTCATAGAACTGGACATCATGACAATGCTGAAGCTGGGTCTTGCCCTTTTCGCCGGCACTTCCCCAGGTCGCATCATGTTGTTTGCTATCGATTCGATCGAACAGCGAATGTAGGTTTTCCCGGTACATGGCTGCTTCATTTTTGGTCAACATTCCCTTCACCAAAAGGTAGCCATTATTCTGATAGAACTTGATTTGATCACCAGTTAACATTGTTTTTCTCGAAATCTCTAGGAGCGATAATTCAAATGACAAGAGGCCCTATTGAAAGACGGATTTCCCCTTTTTATATCCTAAAGCAAGGCGGCCTACGACGGGGTACTTCGAACCGATTGATTTCCCGAGATGATGGCGGTGAACGGTGAACAGTGAACCTCCGCTATAAGATATGATTCTTAGAACCTCCGATAGGCTAGCGTGGCATTGTGGAGCACATCTATTTACCCCACAGACGGATCTGCAGAGTGAAGTTCCGATTGATTAACCGATTGATTAACCGATTGATTTTCCGGAATCATATTGCACCCGCCAGAGATGCTCAATACTCCTATATCCGTAATGTTCTTTCATTCCCACAGAGTCACGATGCACATTTCCATTTGATAGTCAGCAATTATTGGTATGTGACCTACCCCCTGAATGTGTTAAGAATTGTTGGAATATTAAGGGTTGATGGTCAGAAATTCCCATGCATTTACATGCATATATCCTACTACGGTTACATTACCTACTGTACACTGGTTATCTAGACGTTACACTGGTGGTAATATCTAAGGTTGCAATGCTCTTATCAATTGATTGTAACATTACTAATAACAGAGTTATCTATGAATAGTTAGGTTATTTCATAGTTGTATATTGACGGCTACTCTCTTACTACCAATGTAGTGTCTTGCACACTATATAACTTCTCAGCCCTAACAAAGACTCACTCGCATAAGCGATTTTCAGCAAAAATCAGTATCATCTAAACACATAGGCTACTGCCAGAAAAAATCAATTGAAATACTGTGAAATCGCCAGCTCTCAATGAACATGGAAATCAAGCAAACCAGGCTGCTATAAGCCAGTAATTAAGAAATTCGTATCAGACATATGTCGTAATAGTCAGCAAGTCAAGTAGCAGCAGTGACATGCAAGCTCTATTATCCACAATGATTTTCATCTTGCGGTTATAAGCACTTTGACAGCAGCATCCTCACCCCAACTGCGCAGCAGTTGCCACAGTGCGACGGAGTCGCAAGACAATTGTTAAGTTTGCTAAGTTTTTGGTCTTGCGACTCCGTCGCGCAGTTGGGGCGTGGATCTGTCCAGTTAGTATTTGAAATCTCGCTGTGGTTCGTAAAGCAATTCAAGGCTGAAGTATTATGGTATGGCTGAAATTGTGAGCCAACTGTATTTTATCGCTCAGGTTGGGTCGGCCCGACTGCTATAGAACAGACGCTCAGCCCAACTGCAGAGAATTATTACAATAGGAATAACGGTGTGTCAACATCAGTAATACTGAAAAAAGAAGTATATAATTATATACGAGTGGCATAGCTCTTATTCACTCAATTCATTTGACAGGTTGACAGGTTGACAATTGACAATTGACAATTGAGGCTACAATTGACTGCTCGAGTTCGTTTCTTGATGCGTCAGGGCCGCCTTGCGACTGTTCCCAATTAAGCGTTGTTGGATGCAATCTGCCAGTGCCGGTGGCTCGCAGAAAGACAAGGAATACAGATAGCTCGGAAATTCCAGCGACGATAGCAACTATACAGAAAATACATACAACTAAGGCAATACAATGTGAAGGACTGGACAGACTAGCAGCACTTTGACCCCAATTACCGCCAAAACCGAACAAAGAGAAACCGCTCGTTATCTGGTGGGTCAGGAACGGTTCCCCATTCAGTCATCCAGCCTAGACTAAATTTTTTTCAGCCATACAATATCTCCTTAACAGCCAGCGCTAGTATATCTTGAGCTGCAGCACTGGTGACTGGTTAGTTAGATTGGCTGGTGGTTTACAATGTCCAGGACTGCAATTATCTCTGTATACGACAAGACAGGGCTTTTGGACCTCGCCAAGGGCCTTGTCAAGAACGACGTGCGCCTGCTGGCGTCGGGTGGAACTGCTCGCATGATTCGCGACGCTGGGTTCCCCGTCGAGGATGTGTCCGCCATCACCCACGCTCCCGAGATGCTGTCTGGGCGGGTCAAGACGCTGCACCCAGCAGTCCACGCCGGCATTCTCGCTCGCAACATCGAGAGTGACGAGCAGGACCTCGTTTCGCAGGGCATCGACAAGGTCGACTACGTGGTGTGCAACCTGTACCCGTTCAAGGAGACCATTTCCAAGGTCAACGTCACAATTGAGGAGGCCGTGGAGGAAATCGACATTGGCGGAGTCACCCTGCTGCGTGCCGCTGCCAAGAACCATGCCAGAGTCACCATTCTGTCGGATCCCACCGACTACCATGTGTTCCTGCAGGAGCTCGAGAAAGGCTCCGAGATCTCTGCCGAGACCCGCCAGCGCCTGGCGCTCAAGGCGTTCGAGAACACCGCCGTCTACGACGCCACCATTGCGGACTTTTTCCGCAAGCAGTACTCGGAGGACGTGTCGCAACTGCCGCTGCGATATGGCGCCAACCCCCACCAGAAACCCGCCCAGGCGTTCGTCACCAAAGGCGAGCTGCCGTTCAAGGTGCTGAGCGGGTCGCCTGGCTATATCAACCTGCTGGACGCCCTCAACTCGTGGCCTTTGGTCAAGGAGCTGTCTGCGTCGCTCAACCTGCCAGCAGCCGCCTCGTTCAAGCACGTTTCGCCTGCCGGAGCAGCAGTGGGTCTCCCGCTGACCGACACCGACAAGAAGCTGTACTTCGTGTCTGACATCGACAACCTGTCGCCACTCGCCAACGCGTACGCGCGAGCGCGAGGCGCCGACCGAATGTCGTCGTTTGGCGACTTCATCGCCCTGTCCAACAAGGTGGACCTCCCGACCGCCCAGATCATCTCCAAGGAGGTGTCGGACGGTGTGATTGCGCCTGGCTACGAGCCCGAGGCGCTCGACATTCTCAAGAAGAAGAAGGGCGGCAAGTACTGCGTGCTGCAGATCGACCCCAACTACAACCCCGACGCCATCGAGACCCGCCAGGTGTACGGGATCTCGATGTCGCAGAAGCGCAACGACGCCGTCATCAACGCGTCGACGTTCCGCGAGATAATCTCGGCCAACAAAAACATCACCCAGCAGGCGCTCATCGACCTCACAGTAGCCACCATAGCCCTCAAGTACACCCAGTCCAACTCGGTGTGCTACGCGAAGAACGGCATGGTGATCGGGCTTGGCGCTGGCCAGCAGTCGCGGATCCACTGCACCCGCCTCGCTGGCGACAAGGCCGACAACTGGTGGCTGCGCCAGCACCCAAGGGTGTTGGCGTTCAAGTGGGCCAAGGGAACCAAGCGTCCCGACAAGTCCAATGCCATTGACCTGTACGTGTCTGGCAACATCCCTACCGAGGGCCCTGAGCTCGACGAGTACGTTTCGAAGTTCGCAGAGCTGCCGGAGCCTCTGAGCGCCAACGAGCGCAAGGCGTGGATTGCGCAGCTCACCGACGTGGCGCTGTCGTCCGATGCATTCTTCCCGTTCCCAGACAACGTGTACCGGGCGGTGCGCAGCGGAGTCAAGTTCATTGCTGCTCCCAGCGGGTCTGTCCAGGACAAGGCGGTGCTTGAAGCTGCCAACTCGTTCGAGGTGGTCTATGTCGAGAACAACATTCGCTTGTTCCACCATTAATAATGACGCTGTATTACATGATACATACATCCATTTTGACTGTTAGATGCTGTAGTTGGGATTGTAGATCCGGTATTTTCTATCTTGGGACTCCGTCGCGCTGTAGCAACTGCTACGCCGTTGTTTTTAGGATCTTTGCATTGAGAGCAGGAACTATTGACATTTTGTTAGTAGCTTTGGAACCCTTTTTGCTGTGATAACAGCCTTGATATTTGCTATCCCAGTATTTTCTATCTTGCGACTCCGTCGCGCTGTGGCAACTGCTGCGCAGTTGGTTTCAGCATTCATACATTGTGAGCACTAATTATTGACAATATTTGTTAGTTAGCTCTGGAACATTTTATTGTGCTGCAACAACCTCGAGCTAATAGACATCCTTTATAGGACTAACATGCTAGCAGTCTTATAGTTTGACATTTCAATGAGCATCAATACAATAAAAATACTAATCGAAATGACCAATTGAGCATCACTACTCTACCAGTATCTCTATTCCAACTGCGCAGCAGTCGCCACAGCGCGACGGAGTCGCAAGAGTAATTGAGTCGAGACTGATCAGTAGCAGTAGACCGTCCTACAATATGCAAATATACATAATTGGAGCATATGCAATTCACTTGCTCAAGTCGCGTGTTGTGGCTGATTCTGACCACAAAGAACTTTTTCCATGTATCAGACGGTTCCTATGTACAAATCCAGCTAGGACGGACACTACATCGCTGATGCGACATAACTTGCCATGCTCGGTATTACTCCAATATTAATAATGCGATGCTGTTATTGCTAAGCTCACTGCGCCAGCGATACACCCTTGGCCAGATCCGACCACACCACTCTGCTGGTGCCGTCAATCGAGGCACTATTGGGGGAGGACGCGACCTTAGCAGCGGTATTCAAGTCGCCAGTATGGATGGATCGCACCAACAGGATGTCCTTTGCCAGCGACTCATGCTCGCTGTGGGCCTCGATCATGTCGAGCAGCACTTTGTGCAGCGTGGCAGACTCGCTGCTATTGAGACTCGCGTTGGCTAGTCTCCAGACATTTTTCTGCGGAGTGTTGGCAATCGCGCTGCGCACTATTGTCCGCATCACGTCTTCTTGGACATCCCCCCTGAACGCCGTTCGCATGAACCGCAGAGCAGAGTATATTGACACCGCAGCAAGTGTCTCCACGTAAGAGCTGACCGTGTCGCTGTCAGTCAGCGATGGGCTGTTGGCCAAAAAGTATGTCATCACGTACTGGTGGTTTTGTGGAGCTGGGCAGTGGTTGATCAGGGTTGAAATGATCTTGTCCGTGTAGGTCGGGATGATTTCAGGGTGGCACAGATGGAGAATGGCCTCGTCGAACTTCAGACGGTCCAAATGCCAGAATCCCTGTATCAATTCGCGGTATCCGACTGGAATGCCCAGCTCGTCGCCATAGTACGCTGCCAGCGACTCATTCTGGGTCAGCTCAAGAGGATAGTCGAGAAATAAATAGTATATCAACGACGCCTGATACGTCTTGTTGGCCTGCTGACTATTTTCTATGCTTTCTACCAGCGACAGAGTAGACTGGAGGTCGGTCGGCGGATACACCTTCTTAGCGTCGACCGACACGAGATTGTGCAGCAGCACGTCGAAAAAGAGCTCACCATCCAGCTGACGTCTGTGCTCTTTGATCCTGGTGGTGAGCGTCGGATCTGCTGAGTAAGGGGTCGATTTCACCGACTCTACGAGAGCCTCTGCAAAGCCCATGGTAGTGATGATGCTAGGATTATTAGTGGAAGGACACACATACGTTACAGCCGCGCGGCTACCTCGATGAGCAGTGTGCCTAGGTTGTAGACCCGTGCGAAATCACCAGCGCAATGAGCGAGGTTTTTAATCTGTTTTTTATTTTGTATTAGGGAGATCGATTTGATGATTGAAATAGCTCAGATCTGGCATGAAATTGTTAAAAGTAGTTCGCACAACGTGGCTGCGAACACTCGAGTGCATCTGCAGGTCAAATGCCGATCTACATTAGGCATTTACTACGATCCTCATCTTATCCTTTACGAATTTTTTCAAATCATAAAACAGTATCATATAGTATCCGTCGTAAATGTATAGCAGTAACAGCATTAACCTCCCTCTTCAATGTCGCAGTCTTTAACATAAACCATAACTCAGATAGTCGCATTATATCAAGAGAACTCGCTCACAGTCGCATTTTATGCAGTCGTACGTATCCTTGTTCAGTCGTAGGTCATAATGAAACAGTCGTGATTAAAGTAGTCGTAACTCGTACAGTCGCAATTCTAAGTGTCGTAATTCATATTGTCGTGATTCAAATAGTCGGGATTCAAATTTCTGTGATTCATATTGTCATGATTCATATTGTCGCGATTCATATTGTGATTCATATTGTGATTCATATTCTCGGGATTAATATTGTCGTGATTCATATTGTCGTGATTCAAATTGTCGCAAATATTGTCGTGATTCAAAGTGTCGTGATTCAAAGTGTCGTGATTCAAATTGTCGCAATTATTGTCGTGATTCAAATTGTCATGATTCATATTGTCGGGATTCAAGTCGTCGTAATCAAACTGTCGTGATTCATATTATCGATTCAAATAGTTGTAATTCATATTGTCGTGATTCAAATAGTTGTAATTCATATTGTCGTGATTCAAATGGTCATGATTCATATTGTCAATTCATATTGTCGTTATGCACATTGTCGTGATTCATATTGTCGGGACTCAAACTGTCGGGATTCAAATTGTCGGGCTTCAAATTGTCGGGATTCATATTGTCGTGATTCAAATTGTCGCAATTATTGTCGTGATTCAAATTGTAATGATTCATATTGTGGTGATTCAAATTGTCGCAATTATTGTCGGGATTCAAAGTGTCGCAATTATTGTCGTGATCATATTGTCGGGATTCATATCGTCGGGATTCAAATTGTCGCAATTATTATCGTGATTCAAATTGTCGTGATTCATATTGTCGTGATTCAAAGTGTCGTGATTCAAGTGTCGGGATTCATATTGTCGGGATTCATATTGTCGGGATTTAAAGTGTCGCGATTCAAGTGTCGGGATTCATATTGTCGAAATTCATATTGTCGTGATTCAAAGTGTCGCAATCCAAAGTGTCGTAATTCAAGTGTCGTGATTCAAAGTGTCGTGATTCAACAGTCGTGATTCATATTGTCGAGATCACATTGTCGGGATTAAAATTGTCGTGAATTTAAACTGTCGCAATTCATATTGTCGCAATTCATATCGTCGCAATTCATGTTGTCGAGATTATGTAGTCGTGTTTTATATTGTCGGAATTTAAACTGTCGCAATTCATATTGTCAATTTTATTTTAAACTGTCGGAATTCAAAGGGTCGGAATTCAAAGGGTCGCAATTCAAAGGGTCGCAATTCAAGAGTTGCAATTCAAAGCGTCGGAAATCAAAGCGTCGGAAATCAAAGCGTCGGAATTCAAAGCGTCGGAATTCAAAGCGTCGTGATTCATATTGTCGCGATTCAAATTATTGTGATTCATATTGTCGTGATTCGAATAATCGTGATTCAAATAATCGAGATTCAAAATGTTGTGATTCAAAGTGACGTATTCAAACTCGAGACTCATATTGTCGTTATCAAAATGTCGCGATTCAAATTGTAGTGATTCAAATTGTCGTGATTAAAATTGTCGTGATTCAAATTGTCGTGACTCAAATTGTCAATTAATATTGTCGCAATTCAAATAATCGAGATTCAGACAAATAATCGAGATTCAGATTGTCGTGTTCAAATATCCATGATTCATATTGCCGTAATTCGTATTGTTGTGATTCGAAGTGTCGTGATTCATATTGTCGATTCAAACTGTCGTAATTCATATTCGTAATCGGACTATCGGGGTTCATATTGGCAATTCAAATTGTCGTGATTCAAATAGTTGTAATTCATATTGTCGACTCAAACTTTCGTGTTTCAAACTGTCGTGATTCAAGTAGTTATTATTCATATTGTCGATTCAAAGTGTCGTGATTCATATTGTCGTAATCAAACTGTCGTGATTCATATTATCGATTCAAATTGTTGTGATTCAAAGCGTCGTTATTCATAGTGTCGTGATTCAACTGTCGTGACTCATATTGTCGTGATTCAAATTGTCGATTCAAATAGTCATGATATATTGTCGATTCATATTGTCGTAATTCATATTGTCGTAATTCATATTGTCGTAATTCATATTGTCGTGTTTCATATTATTGGATTCAAGTAGTCGCAGTTCATACTCGTCATTAAACTGTCGTGATTCAAACTGTCGATTCAAACTTTCGTGATTCAAATCGTCGTTCATAGGCGTGGTTCATGTAGTCGAAATTGAACCAGTGTCGTGAGTTTTACTTTACTTTTTTCAAATAGTCGTGGTTCAAATAGTCAATTAGTAGCAGTTCAAAGTGTCGTGATTCATGTAATCGTGTTCACATAGTTTTGGTTCATAAAGTCGCATTACCGCAGTTCATATTATGGCGATCATATTGTCATGTGTAGTCGTACTAGTTGAGTCGCAGTACAGTTGCAATTCAACTGTTGTTAATTGCCCTCACTGGAGAGTCGCTGTCTGGTGGTCGCTCAGGGTGTATGTTAAGAAGAAAAAAAGATTGTGGCGAACATGGTCTTTATATAGTCGTAGGGATCGGGCAGGTGGCATAATCTTTGCAACATGTCGGCATGATCTCCGCATAGTTTTTGGCGCATGCACCCTTATGTCATTACTTGTACATGCATATTATGCAATGAGACGCACGTGATCGTCGCAATGTAGCACGATTAGGAATAGATTGGCCGACTGTAATGATGAGCGGCAGTTTATATCAATCAAATGCCTTCAAATGCAAGTTGTATTATTAAAATCAAAGTATCCACTAAAAAGAAGAGGCAGTTAAAGCCGTTTTCAAAAAATGTCTTAGTAGTGCAGAATTGAAGGATTCCTCACATTTCCTTTTGCCAAACCTGGCCCACAGAAGCGCACTCCGATATCTTACAAACAGAGCAATACAAGAATGATTCAGTATTTTATTTCTATGAAAGTTTCATCCATAGTCTAAAGTACACTCGTGACTCGTAACTCGTTATCCGTAGCAGCGGTGCTTCAATGACCAGGCACTCTACCAGCTAAACCAACGATGCTCCAGACCTCTCAGCCGTTGTATTAACTTTGCTACTATTGTCCACCTCAACTGCGCAGCAGTTGCCACAGCGCGACGGAGTCGCGCATCCCATAGCAGATCATATATACTCATGCCACGGTCTTGCGACTCCGTCGCGCTGTAGCAACTGCTGCGCAGTTGAGGCATGGACATCCACATATTCCCCAACCAAAAAAGAACAAACCATCAAACAGCAACAAAATAAAAAAAACTGAAAATACAGCTCAGTCGCTTCGCAAATGCAGCGAAATCCAGTCACGGCCTAAAATGCAATCATAAGGAGAAATGTCGGCAACTTTCACAGTGCCAGTCATGCCAACGTCAATGTCGACAGTGCCGTCCGACTTCAAGAGAGCGCCAGAGTTTCTGCGCTGATAACCATGAATCGAATGCAGAAAAGACACGGGGCTGCCAGGGTCGATTATGATGTCGAGATCGTCGTTAAGAACCGTCCCGTGCAGCATGAGCCGGCCACTCACCATGAGCGCCGACTCGTGAGGACGGGATGCAACTGCAGAGACTAGCCGGTCGAGCACGCTCGCGGTCTGGTTGACCCTCAATAACGGAGTATTCTCCAGGTCCAGCAGATACCTCTGGGTGTCTGCTGTAATATTCATAGTTGTGTAGTTGCGCCAAGACCCACAATCTTGGAGGAAACAAGCCCTTTATATATGCGAGCCTACTGATCATGCTGGAAACGGCAATTGCTCGCATGCAGAGATAAGCGCTAGCGATGGGTGTGCACGCGAGCAACTGCTGATAAGAGCAACCGAGCAGAGAGGCAAGGGGAACTCAGAAGAGATTCTACACCTGGTCGAGTCTAAATAAGCAAGCAATATATTCTTGTATAGTTCTCAAGTGCAACTACTTGAAAGCACTCTGTCCATCAGGTAGAATGCGTCTGGCGGAGTTGCGTTTCGATGCGTTTCGACGTACGACGCCGTGCTGAGTGTGCATACTGCATTGCTAGACTGAGTGTGCAGAACGCTGCAGGAAGCGGGACACGCAAAATGCACGCTTGAACACAGATCATAAGCAAATGGAATCATGCCAAGTCTGGATATTTCATCTATGTCTTCCGACTCCGTCGCGCTGTGGCAACTGCTTCGCAGTTGTTCGTTTACTCCTCTGGACTCCCGCTACATGGAGATCATATCCAACTGCGCAGCAGTTGCTACAGCGCAACGGAGTCGCAAGATGCGTGCTGTAGGACATCAGATGTGTAATTGATCTTGCGACCCCGTCGCACTGTGGCAACTGTTGCACAACTGTTTCTGGCACATCACAATGTCTTTACCAAATGTCATAAAATGTCGCTGCTTCAGCGTAGGTTTGTTGGTTTGTCGGTAGCTTTGATGCAGGCGCATCGATAAAAGCATTGATAATGCATTGCATTATCTTTGATACTAACGTTGGCACCAGCATTGATAATTAGAATCACTAAGTGAGCATTCGATCCCAAAACTACCACGCTCAACTGCGCAGCAGTTGCTACAGCGCGACGGAGTCGCGAGATGGGTGCTGTCTACAGTGCCACACATATTATTCCCAGTCTTTGCAACTGCACCGAGGAGTAGCAACTGCTACATGTCAGATTCCAGCGTTGTCGACTACAGTTCAGTTCAGTCTTGACAATACACATTATTCAACTACAATAAATAAGCTACCAGATAATGTTGGACGGCGACGGACGCTCCTCTGGCATCCGGCCCTCCTCCATGAGCTTGATGCGGTCCCGCAAGTTGAGGGTCGGCGACGAAACTGAAACCGCTGAGCCAGTAGGCGACGCCGACGTCTGGGGAGTCGGCAGGTCTGCCACCAGCGAGGATGCACCGAACATCACACTGGAAGGCGTGGGACTGATTCCCACGTCGTCATTAAGGGTGGTGAAGATGCTCAGCGACAGGTCGCCAGCACTCACTCCGAGATTATGGCCCATGTGGCCTATATTTTGGTTCATATTTTGGTTCATGGCCTGGTTCATGTTCAGGTTCATGTTTTGGTTCATGTTCTGATTCATGCTGTGGTGCATGTTCTGGTTCAGGTGGCTCAGCTGGGCCAGGTCGCTGATGTTCTGGTTCATGTTCGTAGAGCCAGCACTCAGACCAGCTGTCGACGTCGCACCAGCTGTCGAGGTCAGGCCCGTTGTCGAGGAAAGTCCACCAGTTGTCGGGGCCATGCTGTAGCCTCCAGCGCCGCCGGCCTTGGCTCCGTCGGCCGCGTACATCTCGGTGAGGATGTAATTAAAGTCCGAGGTGTCGATGAGCTTCGGATTGGTCTCGATGTCCCACTTGAGCGACAGCGTCGAGTCTGGCGACCCGCTCGATTTGTCGGGCGACAGCGGTGGGGCAGGCGGGATGCTGGAGAACATGGTGGCGGCGGTGAGCGGAGGAGCGCCAGGAAACAGGTTGTTGGCGCTCGCAGCGAGCTCGGGAGTCAGGAACTGGTCGATAGGACTCGCTGCAGCGGGCGGCGGGTCGCCGCTGATAATGGACTGGCGGCGCTTCTCCTCGGCCTTGCGCTTCTTGGTGACCTTGATATGGTTGAGGTAGATGGCGGCGTCGCCACAGGGCCGGAAAATGCGTCCGTTGTCAGCCTTCTGCAGGTGCTCGGCGCCCACAATCTCCGCCAGCGTGATGAAGATGTCGTCCCAGCACTCCCAGAACGCCTTGCACACCGCGCCCTGCACGCGGTCGGCCAGGTCGGCGAGGATCTCTTTCGAGGTCTTGACCTTAATGTAGAGCTCGAACGTGGGCATGTCGAGGTGTTTGGACCCCGTATTGGCGGCGTCAGAACCGTTCGAGGTCGCAGAAGCCGACGACGGTGAGAAGGTGGCCGAGTAGCGGCGCTTTTTAGAGCCCTGCTGGCTGTCGTCACCGGCGTCGTGCTTGTGGTCGACGTGGTGGTTCATCCAGAACTTGATGAGCGCGTCGCGCTCTGCCATAGACGCCACAATCGTCATGAGCCTGCTCTGGGCGTCCACCGACAGCCGGGGCACCCGCTGGGCCTCCGAGGCTCCCGTGGCACCGTCGGAGTTCTTGCGACCACGGCCTTTAACGCCCTTTTTGTCGGTTTTGCCTGAGTTGGCGCTCGTGTTAGACGCATTGGACCCGTCTGGCTTTGCAGTGGTGTTGGCGGGGTCGCCAGCAGCTGCGATGGCTCCACCAGTGGCCTGGGCATTCTTGTCGTCGAGCCTCGTCTGGTGGTCCTGGAGAATGAGCGGTAGCACAGGAGTGGCCGCCTCGAGAGCACGCGTGATGAGCGCGATGCACCGGCGGCGGGCCTCCAGATCGCACTGGGGCACCATCAGCGACCTGACCAGCGGGTGCTTGATGATGACGTCCTGGATCTTGCCGTCCATGAGCCCGGTGTTGAGTGCTGGCAGATACGCGTCCAGACGGGCCAGGATCTGGCTGTTGGTCGAAGACGCTGAGCTTTTAGGCATCTTCAGTATGGAGGGCATCCTCTAGGCCAAGAAAGGAAAAAAAAAACTTTTTGTACTGACAAGCGGATTGCACTGTCAGAGGAGAGCTACCAGTTCGCAGTCAACCGGATGCCGTCTAGTGAAAAAATTGCAATTCTGCAATAAAACAACTCTAAAACAGCCCTAAAACAGCCACCAAGTAGCCATATATCGCCCACCAAAACGTCAGTGCGTCAGTGCTGTGCTTAGTATGAAGCTGCGCGCTGCGTGCGACCGCAGTCACTTATATAGCAGTTCACGGGGCCCCGGACTGCTAGGGCCAGATAGGACGCCGAAAACAGCAATGGGCGCCAGACGCCAGGGCACGGGTGCGGCGGGGCACGGGTACATTGTGGGGTCGGAGCGCGTGCCCAGACCGTGGCGGTTCAGGCCGGCGCGTCCGGTGGAGCCGCCACAGCCGGCGGAGTTTACTATGACGGCTCTCTGGGTCTGCTGTTGCCGGCTGGGGCGGTTCTGGTGGCGTCGGGATGCCCGCAAAACGGCTGCGTTGCTCAGCACGACGCGGATTCGGCGGCGCCAAACTTTTTCGGGATCGCCCTGCTAGTCATTTATAGCAACGTCATTGGCGGGGCAACGCCTTCCTGCCGCCCAATGCAGCAACTCTGCGGGGTGGGCAGCCCCTGCCCTGCTGTGCCCCGCACTTTGCACCTGCCCAAACAGGAAGGGGCTTCTTGGGGTCCCGGCAGGTACCGTCAGGTGGCGCCCGCGGGAACCTGCAGGGACTGTTTCATTCTCAGTGGCTGCAATGAGTTTAACACGCGATTTTGTCTTGCGACTCCTTCGCGCTGTTGCAACTGCTGCGCAGTTGGGGCGAGGACACTGCAGAATGTGTGGTGTATGTGGCTTCGGGCAAAAGAATTCTGTAGTTGGTCTGAAAACTGCGCATTTGTTTGGATTATTGAATATTCAGGGCACGCAGTAACCCGGAATGTGCTGGCGGTAGTGGCGGTAGTGGCGGTTGAGCGGCTAGGCTGGTTCCAGATAGGCTGTTGTCGGATTAGCATCGCCAAATTGGTGCTGCCAGTGCTGCAGCGCAGCCAGATTGGTCGAACCGACTGGTAATCCCGGATAAGAGGCATTAGTAGTGCCTGATTAGTGGCATTAGCAGTGCCTGATTAGTGGCGGTAGTAGTGCCTGATTAGCGGCATTCGCAGCGCCTGATTAGTGGCACTTTGGTGGGGGATTGCTGGCGGGGCGTCGAGGGGCCACGAAAAAGATCCGGCAGGGCGATACTGAGCGTCATCCCTGAACAGCATTGAACAGCCCCTCTCTGGAATAATATTAAATGGAAGTGGTGTACCGCTGCAGCCATAGGATACCAGAGTAGCGTCGTAGCAAAAGCAGTCCAGTGTGGTGGAGATGAAACAACAACCTACAACGAATGGGACGGCAATCTGGAACACTCTTGAGACACTGCAGGCAGCCAAAGCCTACAGTATAAAGTGAAAGAAAAGTAGAAAATAACAAAAAGAAAAAAGCCGTTATGATATTATCTGCCAAGAAACCGCCAATGGATTGGCACCTATCCAGATCGAGTGACAGACCTGTCGATGAGCGGAACCGTTGCGCTTGTTTTTCCCCACCATCCCCGCGCTGTATGCCCCTCTGGCGCATGCAGACCGAACTGGCAGATCTTCCGACCAACCTCGGCTCTGTGAACATGCCGACTGGACGATACAGCTAGTTCTGTTTCACATTGGCCAGGTAGCAATGAAGTTCACCGAGACGCAACTAATTGGGCGTCCGTTGCTGGAAACGACCAGATTGGAGTGACCAATTGACTCATTGCCATTACTCGCAGCCTAACTGGCGTCTACATATTTAGAATGTACACTAAGCAATTGAATCTGACAGGCAGCATGACCTCATAACAATGCTATATTGCTTGTTAGTCTCTTATTAAATATGGTGACTTAGATCGCACGTCATGGCATAGTGGCGGCGTGCTGGAGAACATCGCTCGCTACATAGTCAGTGTCCACGCTCAACTGCGCAGCAGTTGCTGCAGCGCGACGGAGTCGCAAGACCAGCTCCTCAATCAGCTCCCAATCTCAATTTCATCTTGCGACTCCGTCGCGCTGTAGCAACTGCTGCGCAATTGAGGCGAGGTCTACTGCAACCCCTGCATGTGTCAGTCATGAAATTGAGCATCATTTTGTACATATGGCGGATCGATGACTGTGTAGGGGCCTGTGATGCAGTGCATCTAATAGGTCTGGCTGTATCTCCAATGGCGCATCCATTCCTGGAAGAAGTTCGTTGCCCAGGCAAAGTATTTTTTTCAGCTAACCAACTGATTACTGGATGTGCTTGACTAAACTGATTAAAAGATTCTCCAACTAATCTGTCAAATTTAATTTGCACCAATTGACTCGTAAGATTGTATGTGGACGTCACTTCACTTGATTGTGCTTGATTCCCTTGGTGTTCCTGGCAATTCAGAGTTCTCATTTGGTTGTCGTACAGGGTGGAAGTATTGATTTAAATACGAATAGCTGCCGAAAAGTCACAATCTATGCCAATTTACCTTGCTTCTTTAACTTTACACTTGCCAAAATAGTTTATTGACATGCTGTTTTCGTCTTCAGCTTCCATGTCGCACCTGCAATATTCGAAAACAATGAGCCTTACCATCAACTTTACTATTATACAGTCCTCGCTTTCATCGTAAGTAATAAACACAACTAATAAATAACGCTTCTAATTCGAAGAAATCCAATCATTCTACATCAGTCTAAAAGTTCGATCACAATCGATTACCTACATAACCTTCTATATAGCTAAATTGCGTGTGCGCAGCATGGTTATACCCAAGCGTCCATTAGCCAACGGCCGTCCGCAACGTTATGGAATATGCCGCCACAGCCATGCCGAACTACACGCCATAAAGACGGAGCTCAAGGCCGACTGAATTGATCTGAGATCTGTCGACAGGGCGGAGTCACCCAATGGCTTCATCTACATCGCCAGCCCCCCTCTGTAAGAGCGTCGCTGCACAGCGCCAGAATCCACTAAAAGCGGCACGCTCGCCTGAAACCCACTCCACCACCACACGAGCCCAATGGTGTCCCTATCTCCTGTTTCCAGGGGAGACACAACGATGGATCCCGGCAGTGCCCTCGTTGCAGAGGCAAAGGACTGGAGACGAGAACGCGCTCCACTAGAAGCTTCCTCTTCTGGCCACAGCAGGGCAATGGCTTCCACTACCACACGAGTGCCGAGCTGCTTTGGTTATCCTAGAGACCGAAGTCCTGAGATCACACAAAACACAGATCATGTAGGAAAGAAAAGTTGCATACCAAGGAATTTTTATACTCGGAAAATTTCACGGGGTAGGGTAAACTGCCCGAAGTGGCGTGCGCCGCACAGATCCGCTGAGCACAGTATATTTTATTTTATATGGATTTTGGATTTTGGACTATAGATTTTTTGGTTTCATCAACTGAAATGGGTGCCGTCAAAACAGAAAGCAGGTCGCCTGTGAAGGAATACATCAAAAAGCTCGCTGCAAATGGTAATTTTTCTTTGTTTTTGTTTTCTTTGCTTGGTTTTTGTTGCTGAGCTAACTCAGATCGGCCTACTCGTGATGAGGCCCTCGAATCGTTGAAAAAGTTCTTGTCCAGATCGCAAAAGCTTGAGGAGAACGAGCTGCTTGAACTTTGGAAGGGGCTGTTTTTCACCATGTGGTTCAGTGACCGTCCACGGACCCAGCAACGGCTGGCTGACGATATGGCAGCACTGCTGCTGGTGGTTCACGAAATTAACTTTTTTGCATTTGTAGCAGCTTTCTGGTCCATAATGGCTCGAGAGTTTGAGCGTATAGACAAGCACAGAGTAGATAAGTTTTATTTGCTGCTGCGACGATACGTGGCGGGGACCATTCGCAGGCTTCAGGCAGAGCAGTGGGACGAGCAGTGGGTGGATCAGTACAAAGCCATTTTGAAAGATATTCCTTTGAATGCCAAGAACCCCAAAGTGCCCAATGGCATACGACTGCATATGATTGATATATACATTGATGAGATCGAAAAAGTTGTCGGTGAAGCAGATGCAGATGATGGACAGAATGTTCCCTACGCAGAGCTCCTTCAACCATTGGTTGATCTGAGCACAGAGTCACCTCTGAAGTTTATCAGAACAAAAGTAAAGGAAGAAGTCCTGGCAGACGAGCGCCTAGTTTCATGGGGAGTGGTAGAAGAGCCTGCAGAGGCTGTAGATGCTAGTGACGACGATGAATGGGCAGGATTTGACTGAGCAAGATTTGACGGACAAAATTGGTGAGACATCCGTTGTTGTGCTTGACATTCGGAAAAAGCACTGATATAGCTGCATGGAGACTGAATTTGGAAAAAGAATTCCGGTTTTTTGACTGATCATAGGTGAGTTTCATCTTTTCGCTGCCACTGAGTTTCCTAGCGAAAAGGACCAGCCTTCACTAAATTGAACTAGCTTTGCAAAACAGCTCTATACAATGACTTCCGCTGTGGGCGTTTGAGAATGAGCTCGCATCACGGCAGTCTATTGACTTCAATCTTGTACATAACATAACTAATATTTGAGGCATGCGTTACATAACACAAAAATAAACTCCAGACTTAGTCTGCTATGTGGCTCATAAAGCACGGTTTTGACTAATAACATTTGTTATTTATCAATGTCATTGTGGATATTAATTGGCTGCTATTGAACACACAGACTGATAATAAGTAAGTGAACTGAACTTACTTCGTCACCACTCCTCAGCGGCTGGCTGCGAACGGCTCGTAAGCGGCTCGACTGAAATTTACGTGTTCTCTTAACATCACAACGACACAATGGCTTCAGACGGACTCGAGAAGATAACAGAGATTCCTGTTGAGTTCATCAAGGACGGAACTGCTTTCATCAACAGATGTACTAAGCCGGACCAGAAAGGTGAGTTTTCGGCTCGTCGAGTTTGCGTTTCCCAGTGACTGACCGCAGAGTACAGCAAAGTCATCCGAGTAGTGGGTGCTGGATTCTTGGTGATGGGCGCCATCGGCTACGTCGTCAAGCTGGTCCACATTCCCATTCGACACTTGATTACTGTTTGAGACGTTTGACGAACTGAGATCGTGTACTTAGTTGATCGAGTTGTTGCTTGTCATTTTTGAATAATAGTCCACCACGACCCAAAACAAACGTGTTGATTTTGCGATCAAAGCATAATAGTAGTATCATCTCTCGACCGAGCATAACATAGTTTGATGAAGCTTGTATTTGGAAAACCAAGTCTGCTAGCGATCGCTCTTCTCGCTGAGAGAGTCTGCTGTGCATATTAGTAGTTACCTATGCCTCGTAACTGTAGTCCTCGATATCTCGCTTGCCTGCCCCAGTTGTCTTATTCTAATTATCTTTATCATTTCTCCAGGTCTCGTAATACTTGTTCTGGTCTGGTGAATCTTCCTTTTTTTCCCCACATTACAGCAGTACTCGTGTTTTCGTTGGTTTAGTTCTAGTCCAAAGAAACCCTAATGATTCACGGTTCACCGTCTTGACATTCACCATGGACGACCGGTTTCAACCCACGAAACCCCAGTTCATCGTTGGACCTGACGGAAAGGAGGTCAACCCGTATCTTCCAAGTAAGTAAGATTACTAAGTTTGACGTTCTAACGTAGAATACATCGCAAATACTCCGTGGTACCTAGATGAATCATCTGACTACCTCCAGCACCAGCGAGCATCTGGCGAAAAGGAAAAGGAAGAGTGGTACGACCGTGGCAAAAAGAAACCGACTGCGACGAAATACCGAAAGGGAGCATGTACAAACTGTGGGTCCATGTCGCACAAGGCAAGAGACTGCCTGGAAAGGCCCCGAAAAGTAGGAGCTAAATACAGTGGCCAGGATATCCAGGCCGACGACGATGTCAGAGACATCAGCACAACATACGATAGCAAAAGAGACCGCTGGAATGGATATGAGCCGGACGAGTACGCCAAGGTGATGAAGAACTTCGAAGACGGTGCCAAAAGCGGCAAACGGGAAAACAAGCTTCTCGACCCTGATTCACGCTCCATGCGAGACCGTCAGGACCGAGCAGGGTACCTTCAAGATCTGAGCGCTGACTCTACTCCATTTTACCCAAAGTCGCGAACACTGCAGTCGGAAGATGGTCATGTTGACGAAAAGGGTTCATTCCACCGGGCTTTGACAGACAAGGCTTTGGAGTATGAAAAGTTGCGGGATCAGGCAGAAAAATCTTCTGAACAGGGCCAGTCTATACACATGGAAGCAGGTCCTACTGAGGGCTTATTGAAGCTCCGGCAGATGGAAGAAGAGGCAGCAAGGAAAAGAGAGCAGTCTTCTACAAGCATTCTTAGTAAGTATGGCGGAGAGGAGTATTTAAAGCCCAGACCAAAAGAATTGACTGTGGCGCCAGTGGTGGCCGACGCTGAAGATCATGCTTCTACAGGTGCCTTAAAAACTGAAACGTCCACTAAATCAAAATACGAAGAAGATGTGTACCCAGGTAACCATACCTCAGTGTGGGGGTCTTATTGGAAACAGGGCAAGTGGGGATATAGCTGCTGCCACTCTCTGATCAAGCAGTCTTATTGCGTTGGAGAGAAGGGAATTGAAATTAATGACAATCCCAATAAATTTTCAGGAATTGAAAAGGACGATTCTGAGGAGAAGCAGGCTGATATTGCGCCAGCTGAGAACGCCAGTACGAGAGAGTCGGAAAGAAAGAGACGGCGTCAAGAGGAGGAAGAGCGAGAGGAATACCTTCGCAACAAGCATCGACAATATGACCCTATGAAGTAGTAATGAGTAATGACAATTGAATGGTTTCTAATTGAACATTTTTTGATCTTGTAGCCATATGAACAGTCAAGTCGCTTCGCTGTCTGACGATCCGAGACACTCGGTATGTACGACTTGCCGTATAGCTACTAATTACGAGCGTTCCTCGTTGATGCCTAACATACAATCAGTGCAATAGAAAATGACTTGACACAAAAAAGATCAGATGTTGACCTTGTTATCTTATCCATGAAAATAAAATGAGGACCACTGGTGAGAACTTGGTGCTATCAATTGGCTACACATGCAAAATCTATACAAAATTGCGAGCGGTGACACGCACCATCTAATCGATGTGTTTAATTCAACTGCGTGGCAGTTGCCTCAGCGCGACGGAGTCGCAAGATATCTCAGATTTTGCGATATTTGGTATGATAGTAATAGGTATGACGGTTTTCGTTTGGTATTATAGTAATCGGTATTATAGTAATCGGTACTATAGTAATTGGTATGTCAGCAATTGTATATACAGCGACTTGGTATATGTCAGTAATTTTAAATGACATAGTTTGTGCTAACTTCTGTGTAACCAAGGAGCCGTCATTCTGCTATGCGATTCTCAATGGATCAGATATAGTCTTCAGATTAATAGTTTAGATGCACCAATTTTCCTGTCCCATAAATCGACAACAGTCACAATTCTCACTTAAAGCACTTTAAAAGAGATATCAACTTTAGATCGACTCAAATAGAATCAGCCACGCCTAGCAGTTCTGGTGACATCCAGCAGAGCGGCAGGTCGGCACGGTATTGAACCGCTGTGTTAGTAGCTGCAAATTAATATTTTCTGGAATAATAAATCCGACAGTAGACTCCGATAGCAAACTTGTTAGTTTGCTGCTGGTAGAAAGAAGGAGGAATGATGACCCAGGATGTCCGTTCACTGGCAGCCAGCAATATCGGAAATGCTATGAAAATGCAATTTTGCCTATCAGTTTGCAACAAGGTAACAGTTTGTCGCAAGGTAAGCTCAATTCAAACCTTTGGAATCGACTTATAAAAGCATCGAGAGGCTATAAGATGCTGCATACGTAGACTTTTTGATTGTGTGATGCTCCGAGTGGTTTGTCACGGTCCAAACACTTCCCGCGGGAAGAATATATCTGAAACTATCATACAATTCATTCCGTTTCGAATGCAAACATCATAATAGCTACCACAGTTTTGAGACAGTTGCGAAATACATCCTTTTTTATAGTGCTTAAAAAGTGGGACAGCACAAAACAATGGTGGTCGAGAACCAAACCACGTGGCAGTGACAACTCCACGTTTCTAGTGACCACGTGGAATAATATAAAAAGAGCATCAGACGCATTTATTTCAGTCTTATAACATTAATGGATAAGTTAACCAAAGTTGAAATTCCTGAAACCTTATTTGTCGATTTCATAGTCGTGTTCCAGCTTGCCAGTCTGCGTCATCAGCTATTCGGACACGGACTCGACTGGATTTCCACGCCACGTAAGCGTCTAGTTTTGTGGAATTTCCACAGTGGAAGTATTATAAAAGAACGTCTTTATAATATGTCTATTCCTTTCAGATTTACATACCCTCCTAGGACTCGATAGAACGAATATTGTCCGCACACTTCTCGGACAAAGCTCTGGCGCAGTTAATTATCTACCATCTACTCCCTTTGACAGTCGCTGCTCTTTTTATTCCTTTTTTTTCTTCTTTCTCGTTAAGTTTTTCAATGTTCAGGGTATTCGGCTCCTATTGTTTTCCATATTGTCTGTTGTTTACAGTGTTACCCCCACTGATTTTTAATGTATGCAACAGAAAGAGTGTTATCTCAGAAATGGACATAGCGTGCTACTACCACATACCCGCTCAAATCGCCAGACTTAACAGATGAAAAGTCCAATTTATTAAACTATAAAGATGTTTGATTTTCTAACAGTAGCTGATATATATCTGAATAAAGCCAGACATGGGTTGATGTGGGTACAATACATATGTGTATATATGTATTTTCGGTAGTTTCTCCAAATATGCAATGCACCTGGCACTGAGATCTCCGAAACATTCCACACCATGTTGTGAAACTGCTCGTGTGACTGCTGTCGCTTTCAGGCACCATTTCCAACCACTCGGTCGTCACGATATTCGCACATTTTACCGAAATCGACAGACCATTTCGGACCCACGTGCAAAACATCCGAGCAGCTCGAATCGCATCCTTTCACACAAATTGTCGCTCGATCACCCAATTCCAGTCTGCCTGAACAGGCTCTTAGCACTGCCAATGTCGTGCGGTGTCTTGTCACCCAACAATGAGTTCTGGCGGCATCTTCAAAGCCACCGTCCGTATGAAGCCGATCGCCATCGAGCGTACCCGACCTGCAGCACTGCAGTCCACCGCGCCCCAAAACAAGCACAATCATACCTCGTTACGGCAATTCACTACGAAACTCTGCAGAACCGACCCCTACCCGGAGAGGTTGCGGTACAAACGAGATGCACGAGATATTGTAATAAATAAGCGTCGAGATCCATTGCAGCCTTGTGCTGGGCCACACCGTTAGAAAAGTCACTAACCACCAAGATAAAAAGACTAGAAGCCAGCTCTGGCTGGAAAGTCCTGCATTCCGAGTTCTACAGCCCGAGTTCCTATCAGCGTGCTGACAGTTTGTGTGCTGCCAGTGGGGCAGTGGTCGTAGACGTAAAGTGCATAAGCCATCTTCTAGAAGGTGCATCAATTATACAATGAAGTACGGTTCGGAGCTGTCAAAGCGGTCGGTTCCTGAGTGGAGAGCGTACAACATCGACTACAATGAAATAAAGCATATCATCAAAAAGGCGACGACGTCTCGAGAAGGAGACGCTGCAGAGCCAGTGTCTGCGAAGGGTGCTGAAAAAGTGCTCGCAGCCCTCAATGAAGCGTACGATGCCGTCAACCTGTTTGTCAAGTCCAAATCCGGCGAGATTGACCGGCGCATCGACGACTGCGAGAAAATCGTCGACGCCATTGCAGAACAGGAGGAGGCAGCACGGTCAGCCGGGCTCGGAGTCGGGCTCAACACCAAATCCCGCCAGGGAAAGCTGTTTCGGCTCCACCAGGCAGTTATCAGGCTCACCAAGGACGTCCAGTCGCTGTCACGCTATGTCGGTGCCCAGTATACGGGGTTCCGCAAGCTGGTCAAGAAGTACAACAAGTGGTCCCGCAGCACGGACGATCTAGCAGCGTTCCAGCGACGCCTCGAAAGCCCCCAGTCGTTTGCACACCACGACTTCACCTCCAACTTCCTCGAACTGTCGCTGCTGTACGACGTTCTGCGTTCTGCTAAGTTTACATCGGTGCGCAAGAAAGCAGCAGTGCCTGCACAATCGCTGTGCGGGTTTGACTGCGATATGGTGACGGCAATTGCAGACTCGAGTATCTTCTGGGTACACCCAGATAACGTCATGGAGGTCAGCGTGATGCTACTCAAGGAGCTGCGCCTGGTATCGCCAGACGGTGATAATGAGACCGACGCCAGTACCTCGGTGGTGTATCTCGATACGCCAAAGCTCGAATACGCCCAGACAGGCAGAGAGCCTTGCCAGATTCGCCAGGTCAGTGACTCTGGCGCCTGTCTGTGTGCGCCAACAGGTGGACTGCGACATTTCTCGGTGTCTGATCTCGCCAATGACGAATTGCAAGCCCTTCTAGAGGGACGAGCAAAGTCGCTGGACTTTAAGTCGCTGAGTACCGCCCGCAAACTGACCATTGGATGGGTACAGACCAAAAACGCCACCCCCATTTCAAAAGTCCAGTATCTGCGGAAGCGGTTTGCATTTATGGATGAGAACGCCGATATGCCGGGCAGCTACGAGTCCGAGTTCTCCCATGTGTCGAGCGGGACCATCCAGCCCAAGATTTGGGCTACCGTAGACTCCAACATCACATTCACATCCACGGAAGGTACGACTGACGTGCGCACGTTCCCACACGCAGTTCTCGAAATCAGATGGAACGGTATGTCCAAGCCATCCTGGGTTAGCGAGCTTGAGGGGTCTTCGCATCTGGTGTATCCTATGGACCGGTGGTTTTCCGTATACTCTCACTCAGTTGCGCTATTCCAGAGCGAAAAGCTGCAGAAGCTGCCATCGTGGCTCAAGCTGATCGACAACAGTGTCGAGATTCGACGAGTTCCTCGGTCCAGCTTACGTCGTCCGCCGGTGGCAGGTGGCAGCAGAACAAACCTGGTTGGCAGTGGACGGACAACACCGATGGCGACGCCCAGTATCCTGCTCAACGAAGCGATTGGGGGTGACTATTTCGCGAAACAAGCTTCGACGGCGGCAGCTGGCTCTGCCGATGGCACCAAGGCTGTTTCTCGCAAATCCAGCGTCGAGTCACCACAGATGCTTAATAGGACAGCATCGTTCTATAACCCTCAGCAGCAGCAGTCGTCAGAGATGACTGTTCGATACTGGAACGAGTTTGACAATCCGGAGGACGCAGACGGCGACCATGGCATATTCATAGTCCCGGAAGACCATGACGAGGGAGATTATCCATTTTTCAGTGATGACAAAGTCGACGCGGTGGTCCGGTTCTCGGAAAAGTTCATTAGAGGGTTTGACTGGATCAGGGGCGTGTTTCAGCAGTCTGACAGGAGCAGATATGAGAGACTCTCTGACGATGATGATGACGACGATGAAGACGACGACAGCCAAGATACTGACGACAGTGGCAGCGAAGGTCGCACCAATATTTTGCCACGATATTCGCCCCGCCTGAAAGCTCAGAATGACCGATATGTCTATGGCGAAGATGGCTATGTGGTCAGCCATAGGAGAGACCAGCAGCGAGAGGCGGTACTAACGTTTTTGTATACCATGTGTTTTTTCATCGCTGCTGGCATTATAGGCATATTGATGTCGGTCATCCTGATGCAGGACATCGCGACCATCACAATGGGGACGTTCATTTTTATGATCACAGGCTTTATTTTCTCTCTTTTTGTGGGGACGCTTGGCATGGCATTATATCTGCTACGTGACGAAGCAATGTGGTGGCACCAGACAATAGTTTATGCAGCATTTTTTTCCATCGTTTGTTTTGGCGTCGGTGGAATTGCGTGGCTACTCAGTAGCTGACCATTTTGTTCGTGTTTTTGTGGCTATTTTAGCATTATAATAAATAGACTACTGAATAAAAAGAGATCAAGAAACAAAATTCTAAGTGAAATCACTTCCAAGTGAAATCTTTTTCTTATTCTTTGGGGGATATCACGATCTAAGTTTCAATATAAGGGGTAAAATGTACTGGGTTTCAAATTTTCATTTGAATATTGGGTCTTCAATTTTAGCTGAAGTGTCTTGATATTTGAATCGTAAACAGACTGCTGTCGTAGTCTTCTTACGTTTTGTTGTGCTGCTGCTCCGGTTGGTTTATTGTTGGTAGCTGTTTAGCATTGAATAAATAGACATGGACGACTTCTACGCTACTATATCCGTGTTGTCCATCTTTTTGATGCCGAACCGTGACAGACACAGGTTGACGCCGTACTCCATGTAATCCTGCTTAGTGACATGGGCCTTTTTCAACATCTCGGTATGGCATCCAAGCGCACATCCTCCCTGCCAAGCAAACGATATAGGGTCCTTGGGAAGTGCCACTCTTAGAAGTGAGTCCTGTGGAGCGTACGACCTGAGTTCTCTTTGGACTCGTTCATAATAGCCTGGCAACTTCGAAGTGCCACCAATGAGGACCACATTAGCAAGCAGCATTGATTGGAGCTCAGAAGGCATGGATCTTACACTCGCGATGGCAGCTTCTGGGATCCCAGACTGGTTTATACCCAAATCCGACGGATGGAACAACGCCTCTGGGACGGTGAATCGCTCGTTCATGAGCGTCAGGATTTGGTGGTTCTGGGCAGCGTCGGCCGAGCTGTTCTTCAGCACATGGCCTATCTTTGAAGTTTTGTAGTCTGGAAGCACGTAGTCCATCCTCAGAGCTGTTTTGCGCTTGTTGATGTGGCATTCCTCCAGATCCATCTCAAATCTTAGCGATACAAAACAAGTCGCCTCTTTGACGACATTCATGAGAAACGTTTCCTCCATCATGTTGTAGTGCCGGAATGAGACCGTCTCTTTGAGATAGTTTGTCAGATGTCTGCCTGCCACATTGACTCGTTTCACTGCTGGCCAGTATACTTCGCCAAGCACCACGGGAAGAACATGCGTAGCACTGAATCCGCAGTCAATCACAAGCGCACACTCAGACACTGGGCTTGGTTTGGCTGTATAATCCCCGTACAGCTCGCCAATATCGTTCCAGGGAACCAGGGATCCCGGCGTACACCTATAGTACGAATCAAATCCATATTCCTCAAACACTATCTGATCCATATTGGACGACAGTGCGGGCAGAGAATAGGGCATTTCTGTCAAAATGAGAGACGTGTCTGATGGATCAACAGATCTGCGCAGTAATGACGACTTTCCGAAGAATTGCATGTCCCAAATCGCCTTCTGGCACTCCCAGCTCACTAGCTGACCTCTTTCGTGTGGTCGCCGGTAAACCAGTCCTGCATAGTCCTTGCACGAGTCAATCTCGTTTCCAACATACACTCGACGGTCTTTTGACCGTGTTATCGAGTTCGAGACTACTGCTGGTTTTGCATTCTTCGCTGCATATCCAATTTTGATGTCGTAGGCTCCGTTATCTATCACGAGTACCGAAGACATGTTTCTGGTCTGTGCATCAAATCCAACCTACTTTTGACCGTATTCCTCCCAACTGCTGACATCAGCAAACCACAAACAATCCAACTTTTATACAACCAGCCGTGGCCCTGTTTTTCCACCGATTTTTTTGGCTGGTTTTTTCAATAAATAAAAATCAATCAAGCTCAACTCGACGCTCGACTTACACGAAGTACAGTGTGCGGCTAACAGCCACAAGTCAGGCGCATATAAGAATGGGTCGCCTAGGCAACGCCCCGCGTCAGAGTGACGCGGTTATAAACAATTGATGCTAACTAACAACTTTTGATTTAACCACTTGGTCATCACATTTTGTACTTCTGACGGGTTGACTTTGCTTTCACGATGGTTCGCGTGGTAGCTCCTCGGGGTTCGGATGCAAATGCATCAGTCAGGACTCGAAGAGTAGTGTCGGACTCGGATTCGGAGGGTGACGATAGCATTCACGATGAAGACGCAACTCCTATCGTTCCTCTCGTGAGCTCGACTCCGATGAAACCGGTCCAGATCCCTTCGCTTGTCCAAGTAGCTCATTTGGAGCCGATTATCCATGATTCTAAGGAAAACATCTCGCTGTATGAGGGTTCCAAATCGCCAGAAAAGCTTCAAACCGCACACCAGCCGTTGGCCGAACTGAACGTCAACAAACCGGTATTTTCTGAGATCGATCTCGCTGCCGAGCTGGCTCACAAGGTATCGCTGGCTTCGCCACGAAAAATGGCGCTTGAGCAGCCGCTGATTGTCAATAAACAGCGACTGACAATCTCCAGGCTGGTTCTCAACAACTTCAAATCATATGCTGGACGACAAGAAATCGGCCCGTTCCATAGTGTAAGTGTGCTTTTTTTTGTTCCACCTTTTGGCTTTCCATGAAACTGTTGTAAACTAACATTAGTCATTCTCTGCTGTGGTAGGCCCGAACGGTTCCGGAAAGTCCAATGTCATCGACTCGCTGCTGTTCGTATTTGGTTTCCGGGCCAGCAAGATGCGTCAGAGCAAAGTGTCTGCCCTGATCCACAACTCTGCCACGTATCCCAACCTGACATCATGCTCCGTGGAGGTCCATTTCCAAGACGTCATCGACAACGCCGATGGAACAAGCACGCCAGTTCCTGGCACCCAGCTGGTGGTGACGCGCCGGTCTTACAAGAACAATAGCTCCAAGTACTACATTAACGAGACAGAGAGCTCCTTCACTGAGGTCACAACTCTGTTGAGAGACAGAGGCATAGATCTCGATCACAAGAGATTCTTGATCTTGCAGGGCGAAGTCGAGAGTATTGCGCAGATGAAGGCTAAGGCGGACAACGACAATGACGACGGATTGCTCGAGTATTTGGAGGATATCATTGGCACTTCACAATATAAAAAGACAATCGAGGAATCGCTGGCCAAAGTCGAGATTCTTAATGAAGACTGTCTTGAAAAATCAAACAGACTGGCTATTGTTGAGAAGGAGTTGACTAGTCTCGAGGACCAGAAGAACGAGATTGTGGGCTATTTGCGTACCGAGAACGAGATTGCCATGAAGAAGTCCGCGTTGCTTCAACTCAATGCTTTCACAAGTACAAACAAGATCCAGCTTAGCTCCAAGGTTGTCGAGGAGCAACAGGCGCGTCTTAAACAGGAGTTGGAGAAGAATGCTTCTAACAAGGCTGAGATCGAGTCTTTAAAGAGTGGTCATAGTGCTCAGCTGAAGACCCTCGAGCTTCTGAAGAAGAAAGTCCAGGAGAGGTCCAAGGTGCTGTCTAAACATGAGCTCGAGAAAGTCAAACTTGAGGAGAAGAAGAAGCATCTCGAGAGTAGGCGCAAGAAGCTAGAAAAGACTGTTGACTCCGCCAGCCATGGCAAAGTGGAGGCTGAAACGTGGCTCGTCAACTACACGGAGGAGTCAGCTCAATTGACGTCTCAACTGGCTAACTTGGAACAGTCTTTGGAGGTCGAGACCAAGAAACTTGAAGCTATTCAGGAGGAGCTCAAGGACAAAACGGCAGTTTTCACTGAAGAAATCGAAAAGCATCAGAAGCAGCTCGAGCCCTGGAGCGAAAAGATCAGTGCGAAGCAGTCGCAGATTGCTGTCGCCAATAGTGAGCTTGACGTGCTCAAAGAGAAGAATAAGGCAGCTGAAATCGCTCTTGCCGATGCCAAAGAAGCTGTCGAAAACATCATGAAGGATGGCAGGGCCAAGGAGCGCGAAAAGGCTGGTCTTGAGGAGGAGCTGAAACATGTCAGTTCTCAGATAGAGCTGGGGAATGCCGAATGCCAGGAAGCTTCTATGAAACTGGCCAAGATGAAGAGCCAGTTGCTCGCCGGCCGCCAAACTGTGGACTCCGCAAAAGAGTCAATTGCGACCACCCAGTCTCATAACAAGGTGCTTGCTAGTCTGACAAAGCTCAGTAAATCTGGCCGTATAAGTGAATTCCGTGGCAGACTAGGCGACCTTGGAACTATCGACTCCAAATACGACGTTGCAATTTCCACCGCTTGCCCAGCCCTTGACAATCTAGTGGTAGATACGGTTGACGTTGGACAGCAATGCGTTGAATATCTTCGAAAGAACAATCTGGGTCGTGCGAAGTTCATTCTGCTGGACAGGCTGCCCCGCCGTGATCTTACGCCAATTACAACACCCGAGAACGTCCCACGTCTTTTTGATTTAGTCAAGCCAAAGGATCCAAAGTACGCAGCAGCGTTTTACAGTGTGCTTTTTGACACAGTTGTGGCCGATAATATAGAACAAGCCAGACGAATTGCATACAGCAAAAAGAGGTGGAGAGTGGTCACGCTTGATGGTATTATTGTCGAATCTTCCGGAGCGATGAGTGGTGGTGGAAGCGTGCTTCGAGGCAAAATGAGCGGCAGCTCTAGTCAAGACGTATCAGATGAAGAAGTTGATAAGCTTGTCGCCAAGCAGGAACAGAGAGAGGCAACTTATAAGAATGCTGAAAACACCCTCAAAGAGATGGAAGCGTCTTTGAAGAGTCTTAAAGAACGCCAGCCTGAGGCAGAACTGGAGATTTCCAAGATCGACCTGGACATGGCAGCACTTGCAAACAACTTGGCGGAGGCCAAAAAGCAGTATGCTGAACTCGGCAAGTCGTTGAAAGGTAACAAGCCAAATACCAAGGAGCTTGAGGCCGCTGAACGCAAGATATCTGTACTGGGCTCTGAGTTGGGAGATCTGAAGAGTCACAGTCATGGTATTGAGCAGGCAATTGCTGATCTCAATGAGAAAATCATGGAAGCGGGTGGTGTTCGCTTGCGAGTCCAGAAGTCCACTGTGGATGGCATCAAGGAGCAGATGGAATTGACGAGTACTCGTCTTTCCAACGGGCTTCTCGAGAAGAAGAAAGCCGAGAACGAGCTTCAGAAGCAGGTCAAGGCAATAGAGAAGGCCAAGACAGAAATCGAAGAAGGAGCTGCTGAGTCCGAAGAAGCTTCAAAACAGTTTCAGGATATGTTGTCTCTGGTTCAAACACTTGAACAAGAAGTGAGTCAGCTTTCCGACGAGCTCGAGGATAAGCAAGAGGCACTGGAGGCTGTTAAAAGTGAGTTGGGAGATAAGCAGTCAGAGATTGATGCACTGAGATCCACTGAAATTGAGATCAAGAATACCATCGAGCAACATCAAAAGACTATAAAGGAAGAGACCTCTGCACACAGAGGATTCGTTTCCGAGCTCCAAAAGTTGAGACTCCACAGTCTTGTAGACCTAGGAGTCATCAAGAAGGAGAAAGCTGCTCATACTCCCGTGCCTACTGCTGCTACCGATGAGGATGAAGAAGCAGATGTTGAAATGCAAAGTGACGAGCAAGAGATCGCGGCGACCGGAGAGGAGTATTCATACTCACTGGTTGAATACACCGAGGACGAGCTTCATGCAATGAACAAATCTGAATTGAAAAAAGATCTGGATGCTTTGGAGAGCAAAGTTGCTGACACTAAGATTGACATGCAAGTGCTGAAGGACTATCAGCGCCGTATGACTGAGTACGAAAGCCGAAAGGGAGTCCTTAACGAGTCGGTTGAATCAAGAGATGCAGTCAAGAAGATGTGTGATGACCTCAAGAATAAGCGTCTTGAAGAGTTTATGGCCGGCTTCAACACGATATCTCTGAAACTCAAGGAGATGTATCAAATGATAACGATGGGAGGAAACGCAGAACTCGAGCTGGTCGATTCACTGGATCCGTTTTCGGAGGGTATATTGTTTAGCGTGATGCCTCCAAAGAAGAGTTGGAGAAACATCGCCAATTTGTCGGGTGGAGAAAAGACTTTGAGTTCGCTAGCTCTGGTGTTTGCGCTCCATCACTACAAGCCGACTCCGCTCTATGTGATGGACGAAATCGATGCAGCACTCGACTTCCGCAATGTGTCGATTGTCGCGACTTATATCAAGGAGCGCACCAAGAATGGCCAATTTATTGTGATCTCTCTGCGAAACAATATGTTTGAACTTGCAAAGCAGCTGGTCGGCATCTATAAAGTCAACAACATGACGAGAAGTATCGCTCTTCAGAACAAGGACTACGTTCACGGCACCGACGACAATCTGTCAGACAGAAGTAGCGTCGCTGGGACCACATTCAGGCGTTAGACGGATTTTATGACATGTATTATTATATTGATTTGAAATGTTGAAGAAATTATACCTAGCTAACGCTATACATAGGGTTGGAAAATACCATGCACAGTAGTATAATAGGCAGTTGGTCGTCCTCCTCCTTTTAACAATAGATAATGGTGACCACAGCAACTCTCTATAAAGAAATCTAAACAGCCTCTATCAATTGAGTAGCGCAGCAAGAATAAAAAAGAAAGAACAACGTATTTCGTTCCTGAAAATATTGAGTGGTTATTTGGGAGGCTTCTATAACAGTACTCTGACAGCTCTACCTCTCGAGGGCTAGGAAGTTGAACTTGAAGACTTGCCTATCATGTTGAGGAACAGCTTGAAAGTCGTTCGAAAGACAGCTCCAGCAAGTTGTCAAACGATCCGACATTTGGCAACTGGAGCACAGAACAATGGATCGACTACTCACTTTGGGTTCAAGACTGTCCCAGAAGAGGAGAAGGAGCATTTGGTGAAGGAGGTTTTTTCGAATGTAGCTGCCAACTACGACTACATGAACGATGCTATGTCAATGGGTGTCCACCGCTTGTGGAAGGACTATTTTGTATCACATCTTGATCCTGGAAAGCGAGCAGGTGGTCAGCCATTGTCGTTTCTGGATGTAGCGGGTGGTACTGGTGACATTGCATTCCGAATTCTCGACCATGCTGCCAAAATTCATGGCGATTTCGAGAGCGTCATGAACGTTGTAGACATTAACCCTGAGATGCTCGCTGAGGGAGAGCGGAGATCAAAGAGCACGGTGTATGGAGATGGGTCGCGCATTAACTTCAAAGAGCAAAATGCAGAGACATTAGATGCCATCCCGGACAACTCTCAAGACATGTACACCGTAGCATTTGGAATCAGAAACTTCACCAATATATCTACTGCCTTAAAGACTGCCCACCGAGTGCTGAAGCCAGGTGGAGTGTTTGCATGCTTGGAATTTTCAAAGGTTGACAATGCTGTGCTGGATACCATCTATAATAGCTATTCATTCAATGTCATTCCGCTGCTAGGACAAATTCTAGTTGGGGACAGGGACTCTTACCAGTACCTCGTCGAGAGTATCCGACGGTTTCCATCTCAGCAGCAATTTGCCCAGATGATTTCAGATGCTGGCTTCACGCTGGCTGGCAATGGGTATGAGAACCTGACTTTTGGTGTGGCTGCTATTCACACTGGCGTTAAGCTGTAGATGTACATATTGAATATTTGAATGCAATGAAATGCCTATTTGACAACAAGTCGCCACTAACATGATCATCTTTGATAAAGCTAGTTTTTGCAATTTGCCATATTTTATTTTTTCGTCTTTCGATATTTATTTAGACCTTTGTCTGTTTCATCTACACTCCGGGGGAGACTAACTCCAACCTGAACTTTATATCCATTTTAGGCATTTTATACTCAGGCGTCTGCACGATCGTATATATTTCAGCGATAATCTGTGATTCGATTATAGTGCAGAGATGTCTCACGAGACATGAAATCTCGACTTTAAACGACAACGGCAACTGTAATTCATCATATTCTAACAAAATATAGAGATGAAAACAATGAACATGCTGAAGTTACGCGCTGGGCGCGTCGGCATTCTCAGAGTACCTTACAATATCCGAGTGTTGACTTCTAGTCGAGAACAGAAGAAACCAATTCCAGGAGCTCCCTTACCATTAGATGATCTGGCAGAATCTAGCGATGATAAAAAGAGTAAAGGATCTGGCGGATCTGGGACAAGATATAGTGGAATATTCATAAAGTGCATGGAAACAGCAGGCATCATGGTGGCATCGCTGTCCATGCTTGGGCTCGCTGGTCTAATCTATCATCGCGGCTATCGCAATCGTGCACTCGCCAAAATGGAGAATGCATTTTCTGAAGGAGATCCAGCATTTGAACTGGCAATGCATAGTCGGTCATCGGTGGCTGGGCAGGATATCGAAGTCGGATGGGTTGAACGCGAGCATCAGAAACTACTGGAGGATGTGATCGAGGGGAAAATTGTCGGCCGGTATTTCCTGCTCATTGGAGAGAAAGGGACTGGTAAAACCTCTATGATTCTGGAAGCTATGAAAAAGACAAATGCGTTTGGCTGCACTTTTCTAGAGGCTCACGCTGATCCGGAGATATTCCGAATAAGACTAGGAAAGGCACTGAACTTTGAATATTATGAGGACTACTTGGGCTCGCTGTTTTCCATTAGGGGACCTAGAGACACTACTGCATTGCTAGATATCGAGCGAGCCTTTAACTCGCTTGAAAAAGTCGCCGTGAGATTTGTGAAACAGCACAAGCGCCCTTTGATTCTCATTATCAATAGTGCCCACTTAATCCGAGACGATCAGGAAGGGCGAAATTTGGTAGAGCTACTACAGCAAAAGGCAGAGGCACTGAGTGGAGCCGGTCTTGTTACTATGGTGTTTAACAGTGATGACTATTGGCTCTACGAACGACTGAAAAAACTGGGAACCAGGCTCGAAGTTCTGACTGTGAACGACTTTTCCAGGCAGCAGTCAATCCGAGCATTCAAGTCAGCTCGACTAAGATTCACTGGCGAAATGATCCCTGATGAAAGGGCCAATGAAGTGTATAATCTGATCGGGGGCAGGCCGCAGCATTTGGCAGCAGTTGCATCGCAGCCAGATCTAATATCTGCCTGCCATAAATTGATAGACAAAGAAAAGACGTGGTTTCTCAATCAGTGCGGACTGCTCGGAGAAGATATGGACGATGATGTCATGGAGAGTGGCAAATTTTCAACGTCTGCGATGTTTTTGATGAAGGCTCTGGTAGAACTGGATAAGGAGCGTTTGGATGGGCTTAGCCAAGATGACCTGCTTGGAAGTGACCATAGAATTCCCCGTATCCCACTGTGGCGGGCACGCCAGATAATGACGCGACCTGATTATATTCAGCAGTACGACAATCTCAACATCTTTACCATTGATTCCCTATCACGAGTCAAGGCAGATTCGGTGGTGATGATGAACGCGTTCCATGAAATAGCCTCTCTGCCTGGATTCGACGAGCTTTTGGAAGAGTCGGCAGACAGAGTAGCGGCTATAGAGAGCCTCGGAAGAACAAGGGAGCTTGTCGCTAAGGATCTTGTACAGGGTGGCCGTTATAGAATATCCGATGGAAAGACATTTAATGTAATTGACTTAGACCAACCTGAGCTGCCCGACCACAGTGACGACGATGAGCATTATAAATTAGATCATTCTGAAGAGCGATTTTGGTGGAAGAAACGAGGTGAAAAGTATAAACGGAAGCGTGAGTCTGTGTCGGAGCTGAACTAATGTACAACAAAAATAAATAACGATAAATAGCTTTACTGCTGGTTCTTTTTAAGCAGCGATTTGAAGTTGTTAGGATCCACAGTGTATGTCGCATCATGGAGTGCCCGATTTTCATTCAGTAGGAGCCTTCGCTTTCTCTCAATATCCTTTTCTCGAGCATAGCGCTCGGACTCGTACCTTCTTTCAAGCTCTTTTAGTTTGTCCTGGCTGGCTCTGTCACGGGCTGAAGCTGCCGCTTCGATGAATTCCGTGATTGTAGCATCGCGAACATCTTCGTTCAATATAAAATACCGGATATCATGTGTGACCGACTCTGGAAGCATTTGTACACTCTTTATGTGCTTAGCATGACTTGAGAGTAGAGCCTTAAGAGCTTCGATCTGTTCAGCTTCGGACTTCTTTTGCAAAGATGCAAATTCACGATACAACTTCTCCTTCTCTTTATCCGACAAGTCCACTGCAGAAAACGCGTCTTTACTTCGATACTTACGTTTGAAGTCAATGTAAAAGTGCTTGGGATTGTACTTTTGCTTTAGTAGCAGAAAGAACTGCATGAGAAGATCATCGGCAGATTGTTTTGCTTTGGCAGCTCTTTCAGCCACTTCTTTCTTCTCCTGTATCTTCCTCTTAGCCCACATGTCGAAAGCATCAGATCGCTCCTTAGACGAATCAAACAAATCATATGTGCTTTCGTTGATCACTTTGTTGAGCTCAACAGCCCATGTTCCAAAGGGGTTGACGCCTGCAACCTCCAAAAGCTGTTCAAACATATATTGGCGTTCCTCGGCAGACAGTTCAGGCTCGTCTGCAAAGTCATCATCTGAGAATTGATAGCCTAGTCCAAGGTCCTCATCATCACCATCACCGGAAGCTTCTTCGGACTGACTCGTACCGATTTCATCTCCACTTTGTTCAGCTTCGTCGACTTCGCTGCCATCCTCGCCACTAGATTCGTCAACAATCTCAATGCGACGCTCCCCTGCTAATGCGATTTCTTCTGTTCGTTGAGCTTGTCGAGACTGTTCAACTTTTTTAACTTCTGTAGACTTTCCTCTGATATTAAGCCCTCTTGTACGGGCGATCAATGTCAAAATGTCGTCTCGGACAGTTTCTTTTATGGCAGAAAGTACAGTTTCAGGCGGATCCCATAGAGACTCTTTGGTTTCGACATTATGCACAAACCACCTTCCGTTGGCCGTAACCACAGCTATCCAGGGCTCACAGCCGGGAATATTCGTCTTGAATTTCGGCCTTCGGCGTGGCTTCCCACGACTTCTTTTACGGCCCTTTCCTGCATCACGTCGCGATGTAGTATGCACTGGAGTACGATGCTCATGATCAGATACCACTGTATTATGCTGGTCATAAAAATGATCGTCTGTAGAATCCTCTTCAGAAGCCTGCTCAAGTTGAACTGTTCTGCTCGGCGCATCTTCGCTGTCTGATTTGTCGACCAGGTTTAGCGCAGGCACTTTGCGTGACTCAGCAGAACTGTCGAGCACAGGTTTTTCATATGTGGACCGCTTGGTAGCAGCATTGTAATAGAAGTAATGGCCGGAAGGTGCCAGATGCCTCGTCCAGCCTTCAGGGAGATCTGACATGAAGCAAACCTGCTCGCTACCGTGCATTCAGCTCACATTATATGACCTTACCCCGTATTCCCTCCGCGGTATGCCCTGAATGAAGTGCTTTAACGATACTTTCTGAGTATTTGTTTCTTTCTCTAAAACCTCGCTCATTATTTCCTGAGACAAACCTGATAATAATAAGATCTTCATAATAGCGAGATTTATTTCGATAGCAGCTGAATGGTTTGCTAGGCGATGGGGAGCGTGTTATACCTGGACAAAGTGAAAATCCAACCGCCTACACAAGATGAAAAGGACTGGAAATTCAGGAAAGCGCGGAGTTCCAGCTTACGTACAAAATATTTCACCTTTTATCATTCTATATTTACAGTATGATTCCAAACTTTAGTTTCACATTCCAGTCATATTCCATCAGAACCAACTTTTAAGATGTAGACTGAACGCACTGCCTGACTGTATGAGTGATATGGGCGCCGTTGAGCACTTCGCAGATGCAATAAAATAGATTCGACGGTTAAAGTTTCCACGTATGTCGACCATCAGCAACGCTTTTCTTCATGTAGGTGGCTCTTCATGACACCTTCGACAGCTGTAAGCCACATGCAGGAACGATCTGCTACTTTAAACGGTTCAGCCGTGTGTGACTGTGTTCCCAAACGAGACGGCGGACTCAGTACTTTTCAGAACGCAAGCCCCATGCCACTCATATGTGAAATTTCCACGAATCTCGAACATCACCGTCTACGACGATAGAGAATTGCCTTTAAATATCCTATCCTCAGATAATTGAAAAGAGTCGACATGGGAGGCATTTCCGAAAAGAAGGTTGAGTATTTCAGCAAGCTGCGCACTCTGCTCGACGAGTACAAGTCCATCTTCATTGTTGGAGTGGACAATGTGTCGTCGCAGCAGATGCACGAGGTCCGAAAGTCTCTGCGAGGCGATGCCGTTGTCCTCATGGGAAAGAACACCATGGTGCGACGTGCTTTCCGAGCTTTCGTCACCGAGTTCCCCGAGATCGAGAAGGTGCTTCCTTACGTCAAGGGCAACGTTGGTTTCGTGTTCACCAACGGTGACCTGAAGACCATCCGAGAGGCTCTTCTGTCCAACCGAGTGGCTGCTCCTGCCCGTGCCGGTGCTGTTGCCCCCAAGGATGTGTGGGTTCCTGCTGGAAACACCGGTATGGAGCCTGGTAAGACCTCGTTCTTCCAGGCTCTCGGTGTCCCCACCAAGATCGCTCGTGGTACCATTGAAATCGTCAGCGACGTGCAGGTGGTGTCTAGTGGTGCCAAGGTGGGACCTTCCGAGGCCACTCTGCTCAACATGCTCAACATCTCGCCGTTCACCTACGGTCTGACTGTGGAGCAGGTGTACGACAATGGTCAGGTGTTTGCTCCCTCGATTCTGGATATCACTGACGAGGAGCTGACTGGCCACTTTTTGGCGGCTATCAAGACCATCGCCACCATCTCGCTTGCTGCGTCGTACCCGACGTTGCCCGCTGTGGGACACCAGATCATCAACCACTACAAGAACATCCTGGCTCTGTCGGTTGCCACTGAGTACACTTACGAGGGCTCTGAGGCTATCAAGGACCGAATTGCCAACCCCGATGCCTATGCTTCGGCTGCTCCTGTTGCTGCCGCTGCTGGTGGCTCTTCCTCTGCCGCTGCTGAGGAGGCTGCTCCTGCTGAGGAAGAGGAGGAGTCTGATGAGGACATGGGAATGGGTCTGTTTGACTAAATGTAGCACTTTGTATATGCGAATCTACCTATCCTTGTTAGTACGATGCTGAAATTGAATTTCGATCACCACTGAAGTGTCAATATGTAGTAGCTCTGCATTCTAGTCTGCATCTTAGACTGAACTGTGAAGTGTAGCTTTAATTGCAAGCCTTGTAAGACGACGCCGCAACATTCAGAAGAACACTGTTTTAACTACTTAGCAAATCGCTCTTCATTAAAAATGCATCTCTTGTGGTTTAACTGAGTTAATATATGCATGAAAATTCAGATATTCCTAGCAAATTCATATCATAGCAAATCTATATCACAGCATGCAAAGGTCGGTTAGCGCCATCGTTTTTTCGACGTACATGCTTTATGCAGATGATCCGCACTAATGTGACCGACCTGACAGCTGCAATAGCGGAGATCGCCAACTCATCTCATCTCATTCACTGGAAAACAGCCGTCGTCGTTGCAACAAAAGCAAAATGGAAGTTGAAAAAAAAATCTGAATTCTCTGCTACTGGTTTTTATCAGTGGACTGTATTTGATGTCACCTCAAAAGCATATGCCTTGGCTAGAAGTATGGGCCAAGCGATCCTGTCCGGAGCAACTTGGTCTCGCGGGGCGTGGATTCATACAGCTTGGTCCCATCTGTAAGATTGCTGAACTTTCGGTTCGGCAGACACGCAAATTGCCAAATAGCTTTGTGTCATCATATTTTTAAATTGTCGATATTGCAAATTGTTGGTGAGGATTGATACTTTATAACGAGTTAATGACTGGTAGTTGCGAATTCCAACCAGCCGAGTAATAAGTGTATGTTTACATTAGCTAGTCCTGTTTTAAAACTCTATATAGCACTCTGTTCCCAGTTGCAATTCAAAATTATACCACAAAAAAATCACGGACAATAATGACTCCGTCAGATTCACTTCTCGGACCAGCAATTGCATATGTATGCCATATGCGGCCAAGCGCCGATTTGATGTTAGCAGAATAACGCGTTCTTCCGGCTTGCAGCTGGTCTTTTTCAGCCGATCTTCAAATGAAGATGCATCTGAGTGAGGCGCATGCAGCGGTAGCTTATCACCTGTATATATACAGCTACTTGCTGCAGACGAATTGCTTGTAAACTTACAATATACTGGGAGTTTTTTTTCCGAGGTTGTCCGTGTCGTGATCATCCGAACCGTGTCCCTCAGGGATATACAGAATGGCGACCAAAAATAAGCATCTGTTTGTGCTTATCCATGGGTATGTCAATGCTGGCATTTCGCCACATTTGCCAATACTAAGCATAGCCTCTTCGGAAACCCAGCACACCTCAAGTGCATGCTGGAGACGCTGAAATCCCGTTACAACGAGGAATCTGACGTCGAGTTCCTTGTGCCTGTTGGGAACGCCGGTTTGAAGAGTTTTGATGGAGTCGAGCTTGGTGCGGAGCGCATTCTCGACGAGCTGCGGGAGCACATTGCCAGCCGAGCCGACGAGGGAATCAAGTTCACAAAGCTTTCCATTGTCGGATACTCACTGGGCGGACTGTATGGGAGGTATCTGATTGGACTGCTCGACCGGGAGGGCTTTTTCGCGACAGTAGAGCCGGTTATATTCACCACTTTTGCTACTCCTCATGTTGGCTCGAACTTTTATGCCCGGTCAATTCGGACCCAATTTTTGACGCTGCTAGGGTCCAATCTTTTGGGAGTTTCCGGGAATGACCTTTTCTCGCTCAATTCGACGGTTCTAGATGACATGGCCGACCCGGACGGTATCTACTATAAGGGCTTAAAGAAGTTCAAGCACCTGATGCTATTTGCCAACGCGGTGCACGACCGAACTGTGCCCTTTTTCACTGCCTACATCTCCGACAGCGATCCATTTGAAAAGCGGGACTTTTTGGACTTGGAATTCCATCTTTTGCCTGAAGACGCGTCCGCGGAGGGTGACGGTGAGATAGTGGAAGAAGAAGTCGCTGCCATCAAGACGGACTATCCTCCTGCGTTTGTCAACATGGCAGTTAGCCGCTACCTGTCTGAAAGCACAGGCAGTGGATCGGGACCCACGACACAAGAACGGCAGTTCCAGGCGTTTGCTCTATTGGTATTCCCGCTATTTTTGCCAGTGATTGTTGCCATCACGTCTGTCACCTCGGTGGCAGCCCATTTCCGAGCTCGCGAGGCCAGGCGAGCTCGCGCTCAGAACATCACGTCTACAACCCACAAGTCACTATCTGGCGGTATTGCTCAGTGGACTGGTGATGCGGTTGACGAGGTGATGGCAGTTGGGCCTGAAGCGGACGGACCTGAGACTACCAGCGCCAGTGGAACCACCGATTCAGCTGTAACGGCCGTCGCCCACGAACCGAAGCAAATTAAGGAACTGAGCGTCCGTCCTGCGGTCGGGAACGGGTACTCGGGGCTTATTGAGTCGACTCCACATAAGCTGCCTTTGGCGCCGTCGGTGGCTCGAAATGTCCACAATCTCAACCAACTGCCGTGGGAAAAGTACTGCGTCAAGCTCGTCAGAATGCACTCTCACGCCGAGATTGTGAATCGTCGACACAAGCCCGGACAGGGACAGCAGATTCTCGACTACTGGGTAGACGTTGTCAGCACCAAGCTTGGCTCCTAATTTAATAATGCATATTTGTCGTGCTGTGCATGGAAAGTTAGCAGTAACCAGAATTAACAATAAACCATATTAGACCAGCTGAATTACATATTATTTAAATCGTATACACGGAAAAGCGAACAAGAAGTAACCAGCCTTACGGTTTTCACGTATATAGTAGCGGATATGATGGACTCAATTATCGACCCAACTGTACATCTTGCGACTCCGTCGCGCTGTAGCAACTGCTGCGCAGTTGGTTCAACATATATTTGATAGAATGGCAGTATGATCAATCAGTTCTAGAATCAGTATGATCAATCAATTCTAAAATAAGAATAACCTAATATGTGTAGATTACTTAAATCCAACTGCGCAGCAGTTGCTACAGCGCGACGGAGTCGCAAGACGAGCAATTGGGTAGATCATACGAAAGAACATGAATGGAGAATCATCTTTTAGTACAATTGTGTATTGCTTACATCTACTTAGTTTCGTTACTCGCGGAGGACAACGTAGTTGGCAGGGAACAGCCCGACCTGGCCATTGTAGGTGCCACTCCACCATGCCTCGTCGACAAACTCGATGTCAGTAATGACTGCACTCTCCTCGAACGACAGCTCGCCGTCTTCCTGGGCCTCGTAATCGTACTCGGCAACCGCAGAAGGCTTGTCGGCAGCTGGCGGACCAGCAGTCTTGGTCTCGACAATCACAGCTGCCTCTTCTGGCCCGTCAGTCAGCTCGACGTAGTTGGCGGGGAAAAGGCCCTGCTCTCCACGCGAGTTCCGGCCATGCCACCAGTCCGTGTCGACTTTTTCGACCTCGGTGAGGATTTCGTTTTCAGCCAGCGACAGCTCGTTCTCCTCGTCCTTATCGTAATCGTACAACACCACCGCCACGAGCCCAGACGGCGGCTCGCGAGGTGCAGACTCGCCGTCCTCGTTGGGCACTCCTTCCGACAGCGCAGAAGCCACCGACTGAGCAACGCTGGGATCGATTCTAGGAGGCAGCTCGGGCTCTGGGGTGCCTTCGCTTTCAACTGGAGGCGCAACACGCGACTCTTCCTCAAAAGCAGCTGGCTCAGGCTCTTCGTGCTGAATAGGCGTCGCGGGCGACGCAGACTTGGCAAACCTGCTGGTGATATCGGCAAACGACGTCCTGCTGCCAGACTCGTCTTCAGCCGGCCGTGAGGGGAACGTCGGAGCCGAGTTGGCGTCCTGAATCGTGACGTTGGAAAACCGCGACCGCAGATCTGAAATGCTGGGCGACGCTTCTCCAGCTGTGTCCTCAGCCTCCGCTTCTTGAGGGTTAGCAGGCGATGGAAATGGTTCTTGGAAGCCCTCTGGAACCGTGGCGGCAGTGGACCCACCCGATTTGGCGTGCTTCTCGGCCCAGATTTGAGCAGGAGTTTTGCCGGACTCACTTGCGAAATCCTTGAACCCTGTCAGTGCCTTACTGGCGCCCGACGAGTACACATCAGAGGGCAGTGACGGGGCAGTCCCTCGAGGCCCTGCTCCAGGCTGGAAGCGCGAGCTCACCGAACGATCTACCTTTGGCTTTGGAAGTTGAGTGAGCCGTCCAGAGCCAGAAAACACATTCAAGCGTTCCTGGACAGACTTTGGCGTCTCGTCCTCGACCTCATCAGGTACAGTGGACTGTGGTGTCTGCGGCTCTTCGTCGTCGTAGTCGTAGCGAGTGACAGAATGAGCAGAAGGAGACGAAACAGCGCGTGGAGAAGCAGCAGGCTTAGCAGCCTGAACAGATGGAGCTTTCGCAGTGGCTTCGTCAGGACTTCGCGGGTTGCTTGTGGCCTGCGCACGGATGGCAGCGATGTCTACCTTGCCAATTGGCTGGTACGAGCTCTGAAGAGGAGTGGGTCTGTCGTCGGAAAACTTGTCCTTTGCTTGGGCACGAAGGGCGGCAATATCGACTTTTCCAATGGGCTTGTACGAGCTCGACGGCTCTTCGAATATTGACGATTTCGCAGGGCCACTGCTTCGAGCTGCTGGAGACGGTGCTAGCGCTGAAGCAGGACCCTTCTTGAGGGTCGCAATGTCCACTCGGGTGGGCTTGTAGGTGGTCGTAGACTGGCCCACAGGGAGTTCGCGCTCCACTACTGGTGGAGCATCGCCCCAGTCGTCCTCGGAAGCGCCAATGGACGACGAAGCGTACTTGGGGCGCAGCGGCACCGACGAGCGCACCGATGAGTACTTGGAGCCAGCCGAGCTGTCGACCTTGTCGAGAATTATGGCTGGCGACAGGTCGTGGCTGGACCGAGCAGTGATTTGCACATGGTAGCTGTGGAAGTACTTGGCAACTGTCGCGTAGTGGGCGTTGAAGTAGCCCTTGGTGCGCTCAGGCACTCCCTCTCCGACCCATCCGACCAGCACGAACTTGGGCAGGTTGTTGTAGTCGACCCGCACGAATCCGTACTGCACTTTTCCGTCGTCAAACTCGTCAACAAAGTCCGCCAGATAATCTGTGTTAGCAAATGTCCTGTCAATTCGCACCATTCAGGTCCCAACCACCAAACATCGACACCCATTTCTGGCAGAACCCGTCCCAACCGTTCAGAACCGTTCAGAACTGCTCAGAACCCGTCAATTTGTACAGCCATCAAATTGCAATCGAACTGGCGGTTCAGATAGTGATCCTGTTCTGCTGAGAAGTGCTTGGTGGTGATTGGAATAGTCGTTACAGTCTTGAGTCGTTGCTACTTACCTCCATGGCTGCTGCCGCTGGCAGTGGGTCTCAGGGCATTGGACGCTCCCGCACCGTAATTGAACACTGCCCACGATACCTCGGGGTCGCTGGAAACAATCGCATCGTAGAGCTGCTTGAGCTGCTTGCCGTGAGTTGCCAGGTCAATAGTATACGACATGGCCACTCAATGGAAGATGGGAGGATGCCAGCGGAGGTAAACCTGGAGGTGGTCAGCCGCGCAGTGCGCATTGCAGCAGCAAGAGTTGCAAACAAAGATGGGGTGCAACAACACAACAACTGTGTTTTGACGGCATGCAGCAGCACATGGCAATTGAGCAAGCAATGTTTGACAGTCGGTATACATAAAGTTAGGAAGCCAGTGATGACGCAGATCAAATCAATTGGACGGGTCGTGTTTGGCGGACAATGGGGGCCTTAGCTGGTACGGCTGACGCAAGCAGGGCATTAGAGCAGCTACTAAAAATGGCATCAACAACTCAGGGGAAACTGCACATCATTTTAATATGTAACAAATGACATTTAAATATACACATTTCTCGACATCCACTGGCAAACATACTGACAAAAATAAGCGCCATCCACCGTGATGGAGCATATTCTCAATTTTTCAGCCGAGTCGCAAATCGTTTACAATCGTTTACGTCTCAATCGTTTAAAACGTGTCAATCGTTTACAATCGTTCAAAATTGTTTGCAATCGTTGCAAAGCATCTGCAGTCGCTCTCGACCCCAATAAATACAGGCACGCACAAGCCACATCCAGTGACGTCGACAATAACGTGCTAATCACATAATCGACATGGCAGATACACTCTCCTACTGGGCGAGGTGAGGAGGCAGCAAAAAGTTCGGAATCGAGTTCTTGATATAGTAGACGAAGCCGCAGTTACGGCATGTCATAGAACCCTCTGCGATTTGTGTCTGTGTTAGCGCTGCATCCATATTGATGCCAACTCACCTCTAGCAGCAGCGTGTGAAGATCACGCAGAAGCTGCTCATTTTCGGGCGTACCAGGCTGCTCTATTTCGGGCTTGGCGGTCGGCAGGCTGTGGTTCCCAAGCTCTTCAGCGACCTTGACGAGCGCAGGCCAGTCGAGCTTGGGCAGGATGTTGACGACAAACTGCGGATCAAAGTCCACTTCCTGCTGCACCATCTCAACGTCGGTATATTTCAGCGGAAATGCCTCGCTCGACCGCGCACAGCCGGCTACGGCACATTGCACAAAGTTGGTGGTCAAGAACTTCATGTGGAGATCGGTCGAGACAGCTCGAAAAGATTTGTGAATAAATTCCGGGGTAAGGGTACATGGGGATGGCATATAAATTTGTCGCTCCTCAAACTCAACTCTGCAACTTATTTGGGTGAGTAGTGCCAGGCGGAATATGATGTTAAAAACCAGGTTGACAATTTGAATGATTTCTACCTATCCTCTAAGAAGCCCTGATTCTGCGTCTCAATTGACTTGTGCTAACCGCAGGTATGTGAAGTGCAGCCGTTGATGTGATTAAACTATATTTTTATATCTGTCAATCCCCTGAACATGCTGCTAAAATCAAGCGGCATGAAATGACGATTTGTGTCTATGATCGGCTTTTTTAGTGGACAAGCTAACAAAAAGTCGCCTGACACCACTATAACGTACTTCTACAACGCAGTGTCCAAGCCCAACTGCGTAGCAGTTGCCACAGCGCGACGGAGTCGCAAAGACCTTTTCTGAAGTGCTGAAGTTTTTGCGACTCCGTCGCGCTGTAGCAACTGCTGCCAGTTGGGGCGTAGACTTTGAAGCAGGAGAAAGGGTTTTGAGCGTTCAATTGTAGTAGCAGTTTACTGTGTTCTTTTTCGTATAGCACAAGTTAAGGTTTAGTCAGAAATATACAGCTAGATCTTTGCAAAAGACCACTTGACGTCGGTTATGCTCACTTCGGCAGACGCCTTTTCGTCGTAGTCGTACCACTCGCCTTCGTCGAGCAGCAGGTCAAACCTCGTTCCCTTCGCGCCTACACAGTTGAAATCGCCCTGGGTTAGAAATTGCACTGCAATGTCAGCTACTCACGTTGGCCTCGAATTCCACAACGTCTAGTCCGCGGGGTTCAATTGTAGCCATGCGCACCGGCTTGCCATTGTCGTGCTCTGTATAGCGCTTTCCGGTGAGGGTGATCGATGCGGTTGACTCTCGCTTACACATTTTGCAGCGAAACACAAAGTTGGCATTTCCTCTTGATCCAGCTATGTCCTGCGTTAGTCGTGCAGAGTGGTGGTGGATCGTACGTGAACTTCCTTCTGTTAGACCTTAACTATTGGCGAAACACGAATAGGCGAACTGCCATCTGAGGATGAAACAGTCTGCAGTGCACCAATTGATAGTAAATCAACTGATAACAAGTCAATGACAGATATCAACTGACGGCATATCAATGCAGATATCAACTGACAACCAATCAATGATGAATACCAACTGACAACAAATCAATGAATACCAACTGACAGCATATCAATGATTATTCAAATAACCATCCGCTGGCAACAAATCAGTTGACAGACAGTGCAGGTTTCGTACATACATATTGATCAAAAGTGACGAAATTACTGTGCACCTCGCGACAGGACGTACACCTGCAGTCAGAAAGCATTCTCACAACTTGCACCTACTGCACTTTAAACGAAAACACATAGGGGTCTGCTTTGCTGTCGGTGAATCCCAGATCGGTCACGCCAGACAGCTCGCACCTGAGATCCAGTCCCAGCATTTTGATGTCTGTGTTAGAGATGCGGTGCGGCCCTAAAGGGTAATAAACCATTAATTAATATTGGGTGATCTTCTGATAGTTTGCAGTGCTACACCTGCAAGTATCACAGTTCAGGCACTTGACGGAAGCGCAAAAGCTTCGAAATGCTCCGGCAGAGGCTTTGGCTACGGCACTTTTCGGTGCTGGCTCCAAAGCCCCGCCCAATTCGCATCCAGATAGCTCCTCGAGCGCTGGCAGAGGACATTGGCGACGACGAGCTGTTTGCAGAAATCGCCAGCAGCGCCTCTAAAGACGGACTGGACGATATCCTAGGGGCCCGCAACGTGCGGTCCACCCGCATAGAAGCGTCTGTGCGCATGATGGCCGACTATTTCATGGTGTACGATGCGATGGACAAGGCGTTTCTGGACGAGCAGTTCAAGCGGGATTTCGGCGACGAGCCGTCCTCTGAAACCGACCCCGAGGCCGACCACCACCAGCTCGTCCACGTCAATCGCAATGTGCTCGACTCGCTGAGCCCAGCACAGCTGATGCGTGCTCATAAGTTTGCGATGCGCGACTACGAGGTCCCAGAGGTGTTTGGCAGCGGCTTGGATCACTACGAGGAGCTCAGCTCCATCGTATCGCCCCAGTACTCGAAAATGGGCGTCAACAAGGCGTACTCGCTGCTGGTGGGCCAGCTGCAGCGGCTGTCGCCCGGGTTCTTCAGGAACCTGAGCGTGCGGTTGCTGGCGTCTAATGGAGTGCCCAATCTGAAGGCGTTCCATCTCATCATCAGAAGGCTCGCCCAGTACGGCTACACCAAGCCAGCCCAGGTCGCCCTGGACTGCCTGTTTCTGTCCGACATCCCTCTGACCATGGAGACGCTGTGTCTGGCACTGCAGGTGCAGGCAGCCGACCAGAACAAGACCAAGTTCATGCGACTGGCGCGTCTGGTAGATGTGGCTGTCGACGGCGATCCGCCGGTGGTCTCTGCGCGACCGCCAGTTCCGTGGCTGACGCGGTATGAGCATGACGACAAGCAGCTGGCGCGGTTCGCGAGCCACTCGCGTGTCGACCAGGCGATGCTGCTGGCGCAGCTGGCAGACGGGTTTTACTGCCTGCACATGTTCGACCACCTCGACGTGGTGATCCGCGCGATGGTATCCCAGGACATGGCGCTGTCTGCACACGTGCTGGCCATCAACATCCTGGCAGCAGACCAAGACCACGACATGACGCGCCTGCGGTGGACGTTTGAGTATATCGAGCGCCATTTCAGTACCCAACGGCAGCTCAGCGCCCTCAACAAGACCAACGTGCTGGGCATACTGGCCAAAATGGCCAAAAAGCACAACGACGACCGGCTGCTGCAGGATACCCGCAAGCTGCTGGCAGCCCAGCATGTCCGCGAGGCAGACCAGCCCAAGCAGTGCGCTGGCGTTCCTGACATGTCCCTCCAGTGGCAGCCGACCGACGTGCTGCTGAACAGCGCTGACTGAGTTGTGCACTAATGAGACTTGTAAGGCTTACACTGTTTATTGGGTGCTTTGCATTCAAGCTGACATGGCATTTGAGGGTTGTGCTTGAACAAACTATGTCTCTTTCATAGACTCACTCAGGTCACCTCAGTGAGCTTAATTTTGTCTTGCGACTCCGTCGCGCAGTTGAGGCGAGGATACTGCCGGTATAGTTGACCGGAGTTCCTCTTCAAATATGAGCTATTCTGCCTTTGCCACTACCAACCGTGCGAAATCATGCATTCTGAACATGAGTTCTACTGCACAGCGAGCTATGTTGTACACCTCTAAGACCTCGTTGCAGTCCTCACCTCAACTGCAATGGAGTCATTAATTGAGCTGACTGAGCTGACTGAGTTGATTGAGTTGAAGTTTTGCGACTCCGTCGCGCTGTTGCAACTGCTACGCAGTTGAGGCGAGGACACTGGCGATATTAATAACCCGAATTTTGATGTGAGCTATGCTGCCTCTGCAACTACCAACCCTGCGAAACTATGTCCATCCTGAACATGAGGAGTTCTGCTGGACAGCGAGATATGTCCTACTCAGACCGCCTCATCGAACCTCGTCTAAGTCGCAAGACAAATTGAGTTGATTAGGTTGATGTCTTGCTGAGACACTGCAGCTGGCGATGACTGACCGGAATTTCTGTTTTGACGTGAGCTATTCCACTGCAAATGGCATGGTCGATAGTGAAGCCAGCTCTCGGATCATGAGATCTTCTGCTGTACAGTGAGCTATGTTCCACCCAAACAGTCTGGTCAAACCTCGTTGCAGAGTCACAGTTGAGGACACTGGCAGCTGGTGAAGGGAACTATTTGACCTCTGCGAAATGGATGGTTGATAGTGTGTAATCATGTCTTTGGAGTATGGGTCTTCATTGTACAACTAGCTACATTGCTCGTTTGTCAGAGTCCTCGCCTCAGACACTACAGCTGGGGTTTACTCGCCAGAACCTCTACTTTGAAAAGTGAGCTATTCCACATAGCACTTTTGATGTCACTGAAACATTGAACCCGTTGACTGTATAACTAGTTAGTTGCACTCGAACTTGACGAACCTCGTTTGAAGAGTCCTCGCCCAACTGCGCAGCAGTTGCAACAGCGCGACGGAGTCGCAAGACAAATTGAGCTGGTTGAGTTGAAGTCTTGCGACTCCGTCGCGCTGTTGCAACTGCTGCGCAGTTGAGCGAGGACACTACAGCTCGGGATAACTCGCCAGAACCTCTACTTTGAAAAGTGAGCTATTCCACATAGCACTTTTGATGTCACCGAAACATTGAGCTCATCGACTGTATAACTAGTAAGTTGCACTCGAACTTGACGAACCTCGTTTGAAGAGTCCTCGCCCCAACTGCGCGACGGAGTCGCAAGACAAATGAGTCGGTTGAGTGGAAGTCTTGCGACGAGTCCAAGAGTCGAGCTGTCACATTGTTAAGCACGTGAATGTAGTCGCCAAAGCGCACGCCTGTTATTTATTGACTCTAGACTATACAATGCATTGTTCTGGACCGGCAGAACGTCTATATTGCGAGCAGCTCGAACACCACGTAGCAGCCGTACTTGGTGATCATGGCCACGCCCGCGTACACGATGAGCTTGGTGATGACCTCGACGTCGTAGCGCACCCGGGGCGTCACCAGCGTGGACGCCAGCTCGCGGTCGCTGAGCTCGTGGTCCAGCTCCTTGTCGTCGGTGTGGCTGTGGCTGTGGCTGTCATCGTGGCTGTCGTCGTGGCGGTGGCTGTCGTCCTCCTTCTGCTTCGTGGTGCGGTGGCTGACGCCGCGGGCCTGCTGCTCGCGCTGGTACTGCCGGTACGCGAGCGACTCGTAGTAGTCGGCGGTCGACTGGGGCCCCACCGAGTCGGAGCGGCCCCTTCCACCCCGCGAGAACATGGACGCGAGCTCGTTGGTCTCGAACTGGCTGATGTCCGGCACCGACGCGGGCACGCCGTCGTAGCTGGACGCCGGCACGAAGAACCGCCGCGGCATGATGACGCCCACCCGCTCGAACAGCCGGAACAGCGGCGGCAGGCTCTTGTGAAGAGCGCGCTTCATGACATGCCGCCACATCGCCACGAGCCCGACCCCGACCACGAACCGCAGCGCCGCGCCAGTGATGCCGGACGTGCTGAAGTCGAACGGGATCACGCCCAGCTCGGCGGGGTCGAGTGCGCCTACGAGGTGCTGGCGACGCAGCTGGCTGTTGTACGTCATCCAGTGCCCCACCGTCTCGCCCATCAGCACGCCCACGAACGCCACGCCGTCGTCAAAACACGGACAGTCGTCAGCCGGCTCCGGGTGGATGCGCACCAGCACCAGCATCGCCGGCACGATCAGCAGCGACCAGTACGAGCCAGCGACCCGGTAGTCGTTGAGGCGGGGTCCGTACAGGAACCGCACCAGCCACAGCACCACCCCCAGCGCTCCCCCAGCCACCACGTCCAGAAACCCGTGCATCCCGCAGTACAGCCTGCCAGCCACAATGCTGAACACGTACGCGAAGTTCACGAACTGCAGCAGCGCGTACGTCGTCGCGTGGTAGCTGTGGCGGCTGTTCCACAGGTTGATGGCCATCACGAGGCCCACCGACACCGCGTTGGCAGTGTGAGTGCTGGGAAACCCGTACTCGAGCGCAGCACTGCCCGACATGGTGATGCGGTGCAGCGGAGGCGACAATGGCCGCGGCAGGCACAGCAGGTCCTTGATGAACCCGGTGATGTAGACGCCGAGCGCCAGCACGAACACCAGGTCCCGAGCCACGGGGTTGGGCCCGTACCAGAAGCTCACGGGCAGCAGCACCACGTAGAACGTGTGGGTGCCCAGGTTCGCCGACAGCGCGAAGTACATGTCGAGCAGCGGGGTCCGGCACGCCTTCTGGAGCGCTGCCAGGCGCGGGGTCTCCCATCTGATAAGCGGAAGCATGCTGTTGCGGAGCCGGAGCCGCCAGGGAGGCAGTCGCGACTTGTAGTGGTCCGCCGACTTGTTGCCGGCGTCGCGGTCGGAACACTGGGGCTGGTGGTACGACGGCACCATCGCGATCAGCGACGACGACCGCGACAGCTCGGCGCTCGAAGTGTCGTCTGCCATGTCAAACTGAACGACTGTGAAGTTGGTAATTTGATGCCTTCAATGCAGGGCGGGGGTTGGCCCAGTCGGGCGTTTTCAGGAGAGCCAGATCGCAGAGGGCATACTCGTATCAGCAGTGTCGTATTAGTGGCAGTATGGGGTTGTTTTGCTACTCCGCGCTGTGGCAACTGCTGCTGACAGTATAGGATTGGTTTTGCGACTCCGTCGCGCTGTAGCAACTGCTGCGCAGTTGGGCGAGGACACTGCAGTGTGGTGCGATTCGACTTAACCGGCTGGCGCTGATTCGAGTCGAGTCGAGCATTTGCCAGGACGGTCCAATCCAACTGCGCAGCAGTTGCTACAGCGCGACGGAGTCGCAAAACCGCTATGCAATATTGTATTCCGTTCTCTTCGGTATATTTCCCACCATCTCTGATCTTTGATCTTGCATCACGCTGTCCCCATCACCTCACATAAACCATTACAATTATGCATTATAATTACTTTTCACATATCAATTGGTTTGCTGGACTGCAATTGTCTGCGTAGCCCATACAAGTTTGTCTATAGCAGCCTGGCATCTGGTTATCTATGTCTATATTGACTACGCATCATATGGATCTACTGCCCCTGTCAACGCCAACCTGCCCAATTAGGCAGTCCAGGAGCCACGCAAATATTGCTTCACTACAAGACCACTGCAGCCACCAATTCGGCACCAATTCGACCAACAATTCGGCCACAAATATAGCCATTAATTGCGAAGTTACTGAGAAACCCATTGCTACTATTTGTTTCGTTTTTTTCATTGGTATATGACAACGACTGCCACAGCTCGGCACTCGAGGTGTCATGGAAGGTTGACCTTCACTGCAGGGCGGGGGTTGGCGGTTTCAGGAGGTTGACTGAGACAGTCCAGATACCACTGCAATACACTCGTATCAGCGGGCAATGTCGTATCAGTTGTCAGTATGGGGCTTAGTTTTGCGACTCCGTCGCGCTGTGGCAACTGCTGCGCAGTTGAGGCGAGAACACTGCTGCGTGGCTCGACCAGGGACTTAACTAGGCAGCCAGAGCTGAGTCAAGTCATTGGCAGGACGGTCCAATCCAACTGCGCAGCAGTTGCCACAGCGCGACGGAGTCGCAAAACCACTCTACAATGTTGTTTTCTGCCTTTTCAATATCTTTCTCGTCACGCTGAACTGATCTTGCATCACCATTACCACCTCATCTAAAACAAACATTGCTGTAATATATTACTGCTTTTCAACCGTCAATTGGTTTGCTGACAAGCAATTGACCGCGTAGTGCATACTAGTTTGTCTCCAGCAGCGTAGCGTCTGTCTATCTCTGTCTCGATTGACTATGCATGTACATGAAGCTACTGCAAATGTCAACGTCAAATGGCTCAATTAGGCAATCCGGGAGCTCAAGCTTACGCATATCTACCATAGCAGCGCGAAGTACAGGATTTTGTTTTCGCGACTCCGTCACGCTGGGGCAACTACTGCGCAGCTGGATTGCACCGTCTTGTCAAGGTGCTCACTCAGCTCCAACTGTTAAGTCGAAGTCGAGCCACCCAGCACAGTCCTCGCCTCAACTGCGCAGCAGTTGCCACAGCGCGACGGAGTCGCAAAACCACTCTGCAATGCTGTGTGACACCTTTCAACTTTCATTGGCTTTCTGATGTGCAATTGGCTGTGTAGTCCATAAAAGCTTGACTATAGCGCCGTGGCATCTGTCTGTTTATGTATATATTGACTACGCATCTACAAGAAGCTACTGCTCCTGTCAAAGTCAAATGGCCTAATTAGGCAGTCCTGGACCAGAGCCAAGCATACACCAGCAGATCAGCGTGCAACATCATATCAGTGTACAGTACGTGGACTTTGTTTTCGCGACTCCGTCGCGCTGGGGCAACTGCTGCGCAGTTGGATGGGACCGTCTTGTCAAGGTGCTCGACTCGGCTCCAACCGTTAGGTCGAGGTCGAGGTCGAGCCACGCAGCAGAGTCCTCGCCTCAACTGCGCAGCAGTTGCCACAGCGCGACGGAGTCGCGAAACCACTCTGCAATGCTGTGCGACACTTTCAACTTTCAATTGGTCTGCTGACGTGCAATTGGGTGCGTAGCTCATATTGGTGTGTCTATAGCAGCGTAGCAGTCAATATAGACAGAAGCATCTGTCGACGTCAGAGTGCCCAATTAGGCAGTCCAGGAGCAGAGAACGCATATCAGCACTGGGCCATAAGAGCTTCACTACAAGCACCAATGCAGCACCAAACAGCACCAAAACAGCCTCCAATTACAAACAGAAAAAGCAATACTGACAGAATATATCTTGAATACTCTATTTGGTGATATCTATTATTTTTATTATTCTATTTTTTGTTACTATGCTGGTCTACATGCTGTGCAGTTATCAACTGCTGGCTGCAGCTACCCCTGGAAACGCCCGTGCCCTGAAACGTCTCAAAGTAAACATCGCCAGACACAACTTGACAGTGGCTTCGCACCTGCCAGCATCCACCCACCACCACCACCGCCCGCCAGCCACCAGTGAGCCTGCAGCATGGATTCCCGGGTCGGCTCGCCCCGCGCGCACTCGCCGGCGCCCCGAGCAGCCACCCCGGCCCGCCAGCACAGCCCTGCCAAGCGGTTCTCCATCATGGCTGCCAGGGCCTCCACGCCCAAGTTCAGCGACCCCATTCCCGTGCTCGACACCGCCGCCGCTTACGCGGTGCCCGGGTCCCCGTCGCTGGACCGCCTGCGCAGCAACTCGCCCAGCCGCGGCAGCTCCATGGCGTCGCCCTCGCTGCGTGACAGCGACGGGTTCCGCTTCGAGTCCGCCTCCAAAGACGCCGTCGACCACCACGTCAAGATGGTCTGTGTGGGCGACGGCGGCTGCGGCAAGACCTGCATGCTCGTCACCTACGCCGAGGGGCGGTTCCCAGACACCTACGTGCCCACCGTGTTCGAGAACTACCTGACGCTGGTGCGGGCGCCTGGGGGAAAGCTCGTCGAGCTGGCGCTGTGGGACACCGCGGGCCAGGAGGAGTACGACCGGCTGCGCGCGCTCAGCTACCCCGAAGTCAACGTGCTGGCCGTGTGCTTCTCCATCGACAGCCCCGTGTCGCTCGACAACGTGCTCGACAAGTGGATCCCCGAGATCACCCACCACTGCCCCGGCGTCCCCTTCATCCTGGTGGGCCTCAAGACGGACCTCCGCGACGACCTCACCACCAACCAGCTGCTGCAGTCGCGCGGCCAGCGCCCTGTGTCGTACGACGAGGCTCGCGCCGTCGCCAAGCGCTGTGGAGCCTACAGGTACATGGAGTGCTCCGCACGCACCAAGCAGGGCGTGCCCGACATCTTCAACACCGCCATTTCGCTCGTCATCCGCGACAAGGTGCGCAAGCTGAGCCCGCTCGCGCAGCCCCCAGCAGCGGTGCGCGCCAAAAAGGCCAAAAAGTGCCTCATTCTCTAGCATTATTTATGGTCGGTGCTTGCTCGTGCAGCACGACTGCCGACTGGAACAGTCGATCAATAGAAGTGTGCAAGCACGTTGTACGTAGCGTCGTAGCAGTTCTGTTCAGTTGATTCAGCTTGTGACTGCTGGTTTTGCTCTTGCGACTCCGTCGCGCTGTTGCAACTGCTGCGCAGTTGGGCGACGACTCTGCAGCGAGGCTCGTCCAAGTCTGAGTCCAACGTACTAGCAATACAATCCACGACCTTAATTTTGTGAATGGCATCAACTATGCATTTTGGTAGCTCACTTCAGAGACCTGCCACCAGTGTCCTCGCCCCAATTGCGCAGCAGTTGACAGCGCGACGGAGTCGCAAAACTAACTCTGAGTTGGTGTCATGAAGGCAAGATCTCTGCGACTAGTTCCCACTTGAATTCCAATTCGTATCCGTCTGCATCCAGTAGTTTGATTCCATCGTACTGCCATGCAGTAGCGTGCATTTCTAATGCAAAATGATGAGCCTGCTGCACCTGCTGTCTTTTAGTTGCAGATCGGTATGGCTGTTGTAACTGCATGTGCACACACGGAGTGGCTCTGAATGTCGCTGAATGTCGCTACCAGAGTCCTCGCCTCAACTGCGCAGCAGTTGCTACAGCGCGACGGAGTCGCAAGACAGACGTAGATGTATCTTGCCACTCCGTCGCGCACAGTTGGGCGAGGACTCTGCAGCGACGTTCGACCAGGTTTGAGAGCAACGGAGCTAGTAATACAGTCGACGCCTCGATTTTCTGAAAGACCAAGAGATTCTGGCAACAGTATCCTCGCCTCAACTGCGCAGCAGTTGCTGCAGCGCGACGGAGTCGCAAGACAGACATACACGCAGTTGTTCTTCGTCCGCCCAGCTTGACGCTTCTCGCGATATAGGAGAAACTACACTCGGCACAGGAACACGTCTCCAAACTGAGGGTGGTGTTCCGATCGGAGGACGATACGCGTCTGCTTACGGTTCGGTCGCAGGCAGGTTGTCGTCGGGGTCTGCATTCACCTCAGAGTAGAAGTTGTTCCACAGCTCCGACACGCTCTCGAACTCCTTGCCGACCGCCACCACGCCCTCCAGCGACCGGTTCAGCGAATTGAGGTTGGTCAGCACGTCCTCCATGTTCTGTGTCAGCGCCACGCAGCCAACCCAGCTGCCTACCTTGCAAATTTCGCCAATGAGCGCGTCACGCTGCTCCTCAAAGTACGTCTTCGAGCTCATGTCAGGATGCGGCGAACCAACTAGTGCAATTTACAGTTTGACCTGCAGGCTGACAGACGTGATGCAGCTGCAACTGGCATATACAAGAATTAGACAGACAATAATCCCAGCTATAGTAACTTTTGAATTGCTCTCCAGGCTGGTCCTACAAATCTATTTTGTTTGAACTGCTCATCCATTATTAGTTTTTTATTTTATATATTTTTTATATATGATTGTACTTCCCCACTACGTCAGCATTCAAACTGCTGCTGCGTCACAAATCACCGATCCACCACCATGCAATTGAACACATATTGAATTCGTCGAATGGAATGCCTATCCCAAGCAGCACTATGAATATTTGAAAAATGCCATTTTTTGTATATAATACAGAAAAGGTATATGAATTCGAAACTAAACACAACAATGCATTCTCTTAGTTAAGTCGATCGCGTTGTGGCTCGACGATGACACGAGCTTATGCGACGTGAGATTATGCCAGTGGCAGAGCCAGCCCTATTATGTGGCTCTGTGACTTAAATATTGGGTGATTGGGTGAGTTTCACTGTTATTGTCATGCTGAAGCTACCTCGCGAATTGCAAATTGCTGTTTTAAAACACCTTGGCGTGCGCGACCTGGACAGTATTCGCCTTTTGAGCAAGTCATTCAATGACATCATAACTTGTGAACCGGAACTGCAGTATCTCCATTCCATAGCGGCCCAAAAGCTTTTCGAATGCCAGACAACAGAATCCCTCGTTGATATTCTGACAAAACATGCCGGAATATTTAGTTCGATGGACTGCCTACTTGAGGCAAATGCATCTGCTCAAAGTGTCGATCTCATCAAAGTCTCTGAAACTCTAAAAGCCCTCCAGCTGCCACCATTGATCATCAACCTACATAGAGGCTTCTCATCTGTGGAAGATCACCTCGTCTTGTCGAATATTTTTCTCAAGGTAGAGGATGGTTATCTTCTTCGCTTATGCGCTCCGCCGAGTCTGCAACAGTTACCACCAGGAGGCATATCCTTGAGATGCCCCCGTGTGGGAAGGCACAATAAGCCGACTGTTTATCTCAAGAATTGCACAGACTTAACGACCATACCTGCCATGACCATCGCGGGGAATGTTATTCTTCCAGACTCGATTGAAAATGTTGCAGATGGTTTACACGTCGACGGTGATCTAACGTTTGGCGAGTCTCCCAACTTGCGCACAATGCCAGCCATTACTGTGACGGGAGACCTGATGATTCCTAGCACTGTTGAGAGTATATCATCAAATCTTCATGTTTCGCTTGACTTGAATATGACAAATTGCTCCCTGCTGGAGTCAATTCCAGCAATCACCGTTGGACACAACATGTATGTTCCGACATCTATCAAGCAGATTTCTAGTGGCCTTTCTGTTAGAAACAATCTCGATCTGTCCCGCTGTAGGCATCTCACCAGAATTCCGGCCATTACAGTTCAAGGACGACTCAGCCTGCCTGATACCATAGAAGAAATTGATGACGATTTGAAAGCTGGAAGTCTGTCGCTGATAAACTGTGTTCGGCTCGTTAAAGTGCCACCCTTAAAGGTTCGCCATGATCTGCATCTTCCTGAAACCATAGCTGAACTTCCACCAGATATATCTGTCGGTGGCACTTTGTATATGAGTTCTTGCAATCAGCTGACAGTCCTTCCCCGAATTCAAGTCGGGTGGCTGTACGCACCCCCGTCTCTGCGTAAATTGACAGCAGGATCACGCATAGAATTTGGTGCGAAACTGGCTGACTGCCTTGATCTCGAACATATTCCCAAAATGTTTTTTGGCAGCTTGTCCGAATTTCCAAACTCTATACGGAATATCGATAGTGGTGTCGAATTTAAAGGTGGTCTCGATTTGTCGGGATGCACAAAGCTCACAGAGCTGCCGAACATGTCTTTTGTTGGAAATCTGAGTGTGCCGAGTTCGATAGCTACCATAGCCTCGGGAACATGTGTTGGCGGAAATCTGGATTTGCGAAATTGTCATCTACTTAGAAGCATCCCTGGCTTGACTGTTAGACGTGACCTCACGCTTCCGGCGTCAATACAAACACTCGACAAGAATTTGAGAGTTGACGGTTCACTCATCATAGAGGATGTCCAGAGATCGCTTTTGGTCGTAGGTGGCGGAATGAGCGAACCAGGCGGCGAAGATGCGGACAAACACGAACCACAATCAGATGGACAACAACTGGAATATATACCGGCAATCAGAGTTGGACGCGACTTGTATGTCCCAAGATCGATCAAGCGCATTTCGGAAGGTCTCCGTGTAGGCAGAAACTTGAATTTGGCTCACTGTAAACTTCTAACTAAAATCCCGAAAATTCAAGTCTATGGAGACCTCACGTTGCCTGAGTCCATAGAAAACATTGCCGAAGGGCTACGTGTTTTAGGAAACTTGTCACTTAAAAACTGTCACCGGCTGGTCAAAGTTCCAGGGATGGCTGATGGCCAGGATTTGTCTGTTCCCAGCCACATAACGGAGCTGCCACGACAACTGTCATTAAATGGCACTTTAGATATCAGATCATGCGATAATATGACTGTTTTACCACCCATTCGTGTCGGTTATGATTTAAATGCGCCGGTATCGCTCCACGTAATTGCCAACGGCTTGAAGGTAGGACGCAACTTCGATTTGACGCAATGTCTCGCTCTCAAAAAAATCCCTAAGATCTCTGTTGGTGGATCTTTGCTCCTTCCGAGTTCAATTAAACAGCTTTCTTCGGGCATAAATGTCGGAAAACACCTGGAAATGGCGCATTGCACAAAGCTTAAAGCATTGCCAACCATTATCGTCAGTGGTAACTTGACTCTGCCATGCTCGATAAAGAGCATTTCTCGAGATATCATTATCGAGGGAAGTTTAGATTTGCGTCATTGTACTCTGCTTACAACTATTCCACCTCTAAAAGTTGGTGCTGATCTGTTGCTACCTGCTACCATAAAAAAACTCCCCAAGGACCTGAAAGTAGGCGATACGCTCAGGCTGGAAAATTGCAACCACCTTGTCGATCTGCCACAGATGGAGATAGGGGGTGACTTGTATCTTCCAAAACTAGTCGCTAGCTGCAATGCTAAAGTCGCTGTCAGCGGTAAAGTCCACACCTATAGCAGTAAGACATAATCTTTCAGCATAGCTAAAAGGAAGAGGAAACGAACGCGATTTAATGCTGCCATGGTCGTTTGGACTTTTTTTTTAATTCACTCTTCTAGTCGATCTTGAAGCGATAGTCCCAAATTTCAGCACATCTTTTCTCAACCCATATTGTGATATGTTTTTATCAAATAACATGTTTGCTGTTCAATTTGTTCTTCGTGCTATTTCTAGAATGCCTGCAATGAGAGCCGTTGTCTCTCGCCTGTTTCAGCTATGCAATGCGTTCAAATTCAGTCATATATTATATATTCCCGAGCAGGCGGTACTCTTCTTTTCCTTCCTTTCAGGAAATGGGACTAATGTCATACATAAAGCCGATCCCCGGGTGTGGCTTTCGTGCGATGTAGCAAAGGTATAGAGTGCGTAGCCGTCACTATACCGCTATAGTACGATTGAAAAAACCCTAGATCTTTATAAATAATCAAGCGAAGTCATCTTGTAGTTCACAATAACAAGAGGTAATACCCCTGATTATACCTTGACGTAAACGCCCATGCCTCAAGAAAGAATGATGTATGCACATATATGCACAGTAATCCCTAATATTCCGCATATGAGTTACATCTATATGAGTTTGCTCGCAGGAAAGGTTCTTTTTTGGTATTTCTATGCTACAGCTTCCTCGTGAACTGCTCATATTAATCTTACAGGAGCTGAACTTTGAAGAACTATGTAGTGTGCGTCTTACCTGCCGCTCGTTACATGGAATAATATCTCATGCATCGGAACTAAAATATCTCCAGTCGGTCGCTGTCAGACGGCTCTTTGAATGCAACACTTTTGAATACCTGATTAACTTGCTGACTGAGCATTCTATAGAATTACGCCTTCTTGATTTTATCCCCGAGTCAAATGTTGATCTTTGTTCAGAGGCCAATATCATCAGAGTCTCCAAGCTTCTCTGCGACCTTCAGTTGCCAGGCTTAATCATCGCCGCCCCCAGCATTGAGTACATGCAGGTATTTCCCCACATACCCCACATTTTTATCAGGAAGGTTGAAGGTAACCGTGACGAAAATCTGTACGGTTCTCCAGCTCTATGCGAGCTTTCAAAATCAATAGTTACAAAACCCGCCGAAAACTGCATGCTACAGGTTCAACTAAGTGCCTGTTCAAAATTAACCACAATCCCTGCTATAACTATAACTGGAACAGTTCATCCTCCCCCATCGATTGAGACAATAGCAGATGGACTCGTTATTGAGGGTGATTTTTTACTTGGCAATTGTTGGAAAATTCACAAAGTACCAGCCATTACTGTTGACGGTGAATTAACCGTCCATCGAGAAATTGACAATATTTCACCCGGTCTTCATGTTGGCGGTTTGCTGGATCTACGTGTCTGCACCAGACTAAAGTTTATTCCTGATGTCACTGTTAATGGCGACCTGTATCTCCCAGAATCTGTCAGAGACATTGCTCCTGGACTCATTATACGCGGCGATCTTAATTTGGCCAGCTGTCAACAGTTGACAACAGTCCCACGTATTCACGTCGGCCGACAGCTCACTCTTCCGGACTCCATACAACACATTGATGATGAGCTGTATGTTGGAGGCAGTCTGTCGCTGAGAAACTGCACAATGCTGGCCCAGATGCCACGCCTGGAAGTTGGCTCCGATCTGTCTCTTCCTGATCATATCACTCAGATTCCGCCATACTTGTCGGTTGGTGGTACTCTGTATATGGGTACGAGCGATCGGGTGACTTGTCTTCCCCGAATTCACGTCGGTCGCAATCTGAATGCGCCCTCCTCGCTGCGCAGTTTGACCGGGTCATCAACCATAGGAGGCGACTTGATATTAGTCCGATGCCTCGATCTGAAAGAAGTCCCTGAAATTTCTGTGGGTGGTGTTCTACAGCTCTCAAGTTCGGTTGAGCATCTCGCCAGCGGTATCCATGTCGGTCGCGACCTCTCCTTGACGGAATGCAGAAGGCTTACCAGGTTGCCAGCCATAACTGTCGGAGGTAACCTGAGTCTGCCAAGCTCAATCGAAAACATTTCTCCTCAGGCGATTGTCAAAGGCGATCTGGACATGCGAAGTTGCACTCTTCTTGCAACCATCCCTGCTCTAGTCGTTGGTGGTGATCTCAAGCTGCCAACCTCCGTCAGAACCTTGCCCGATCGTTTAAGAGTTGGTGGCAATCTCAACCTCGAAAATTGCACTCAGTTGACCAGAATCCCTCGCATAGTGGTAGGCGGTGATTTATATCTGCCGCCGTCGATGGCCAGCTGCAATGCGGAAGTCACAGTCATCGGTAAAGTCTATACGAGGAACGGCGCCTCGAAACCCATCTTTGATTTGAATTTGGCTGCTGTGTCGCGTCCATCTCTGCTTCCTCAATTGTAATGCTCACAGTTGTGCGAGCTAGTGCCAAGTACGAAGTTGCCAATGACCAGCATCAGGAAGTGCTAATGAAAGAAAAGTTCCATCAACATTATGACAGTTCCAAATAACGAAAGAGGTGGCATGACATGACCACGATTAGATGACTGACTCAGATGACATCAGCTATTAGACCAAGCAGATAGCTGCAATTAAGGGCCTCTTTACAAGACTACAACTACAGAGGAATCGTACCGCTTTGTCTCGGCTTCGTTAGCTCATCAGGTTTGACGACACTACGTCTCTGCTGAGATCTAGACCCCGTATTTGGTCGACGGACGGGTGACAACAAGCTAACCGCCTGGAGTTTTACGAGCACATTATAAGACACCATTTTAATACATGATTTCTAGCGTGCAAGTGCCCGTTCTGGCCGAAGTGTAGCCCCATTATGTAGATAAATTCAAAACTGAAAACAGTTATTCCGGCTAAAAATGTCAAGTTAATGCAAGATATGACAGGATTTTGGTAATGCAGCTGTCTCCACATCGCTTTCGACCATGTGTATGCGGATAATACAGCACAATGACAAAATTCGAAATATAAAATTAGCGCAGCCGATAGCAATGACTTCATCGCGTGGCATTTCGTTTCGTGCGAATTACAAGCGTAAGAGTGCGCTCATTTTTGCGAGCATGTTGAAGATTGTCATACAACAGGGAGCCAGCCATACCTTTAGCTCAACTGCAATCTGCTCTAAGTATGATTCATTTATGCTGTAAAGGAATTAATATTTCGTTGTTTCACATCGACATACATGTCGAAGAGACGTAGCCGACTGCACAATTCCATGCAGCCAAGCTTGAGCAATGTGGCTCACAAAATGTTGCTCCGCGCTTGTGGCTAAGCAGAACTTTCTGAACTCGCCAACGTTGTATCATATAGATTGGTGCCCAAGTTGAATTTGTCTATAAACCAGAAATCCCGCACTCCGTCGAATACAAGCTGTTCACTTGAGGCGCCGAGCAGTGGTCCATTTTACCTGGTTTTGGGCCAGAGGGAGGGGTACGTACTTGAACGACACGTTGTCGACATTGAAAAACATGTCGAAAACAAATTTAGCCATGGCATCGGAAGATAATACTTATAACACGCAGACTGGCATGTCTGATTCAAGATATATCGAATCATATCACATTTCTTCCGATTGCGAGCATAATTTCACAGGAACTGGTGAACTATCAAAATTCTTAAGGAAATCCTACCAAAAGTTCATTAAGGGGTCTAACAACCAGTATCTGAAGATAACCAATTTCACAACTACTGAATTAGACGAGAAAGATAGAAAGGCACGCAGACGTCCTCCATTCACTGCTGAAGTTTTTAATGATCAGCGGATTACAATTATCAAACTGGCATCACCAGAGCATGTGGCCGCGAAGGAGGCAATTGCGTTTGTTGTGACAAATCTTCTAATTGTTAACCCCGAGATACGTAATTTAACTGCAACAGGTCAGGCAAGAAGCCCTTTTACTGGACTAGGCAACAGATTCAAGGAGCCAGATCTGTCTTACCTCCCAAGGGGTACGGACTATCCTTCATTCGTCGTTGAAATCGGTGTTGCAGGGTCCTCAAATCAGCTTCTTGCCGATGCAGATAGGTGGATCAGACTCAGTCGAGGAAGGACAAAGCTTGTGCTGACAGTTGACGTGACGAGAATGGATCATGAAATTGAATTCCGGCTCTACCAACAAGCTGAGCGGGTAGGATATCGGCCACCGCCAAGACGAAATAATGAGGACCAACCATATCAACGCCAATTTCATTCAGATCCGTTTTGCCGTGATGAAATCGCTCACATCACATATAGGCACGCGAGACGAGCGCTGGTAATTGATGATGAAGTTGGTCGTCGTGGGGTAGGAGGCGATGTTCGCAATCCTAGTTTTCGACTCCCGGCCGCACTTATTTTTGGTCGAAACCGGAGGAGGAATGCACCTCGATTCATTGAGTTCGGCAGCAGAGCATTGAAGCTCATTGGTATCAGAACTTTTGCTCCGAATACTGCCATAGAAGCACGAGCTGTCAGAGCATTTTTCAACGAAAATGAGACCGAAATTCGGAGAAGAATTGAGGTAGAAGTTCGAGCTCGAATTCAGGCAGAACAAGATCAAGGCGAGGCAGATGAAGATCAAGGCGAAGCAGATGAAGATCAAGGCGAAGCAGATGAAGATCAAGACGAAGCAGCTGAAGGTCAAGGCAACGCAGATGAAGACCAAGACGAAATGGATGAAGGTCAAGATGTAGTAGCTGGCGGTCAAGACGAAGCAGCTGAAGGTCAAGGTGAAGCAGAACAGGATCAAGGCGAAGCAGATGATAATGATTTGCAGATCATGAGGAGGATCATGCAAGACCCATTATTTGATGAGCGGCGTTCGGATGCTCTTCGAACTCTACTGAACGATTTCCATCGTCAGTTCCGAGAGCCACAAGGGAATAATGAATGAGAGATTCCCGCCTTTGTTATGAGGGTGACTCCAGCTTTGAGCTTGGAGTTATTAGAAATGTAGTGTGCATAAGATTTTCAAATAAGTATTTTTAACTCAAAATTGCTGCTGAGAACAAAAATTCGCCCTATTCGTACGTAGTCGCGTCCTCAGCTCTTAGAGTGTGACGGCAGAATTGCATACAGGGATCGCCCTATCAAACTCCATAAGTGAATAGCCAATTGACATTATGTCACGGATGAAGCTTTAATGCATATGCAGTATGCTGTAACCTATTCGCAATATGATGGCTGTGCTTTTAATTTCAACACGATGTACCAGTGCACCCTGAATTTAGGCACTGAGAGAATACATATATATACATACAATAACTGGTTATATTGAAATTGACTTGTACGTGTTGTCGATACATTGTGTTGACAACAGAGTGCAGAGCAGCATTTGTAATTCAAGTTTTCTCTATTGAATCGAATGGCATACTCTTAGAATGCAAGCAGGTCAATGGAAATTTCTCAATTAATTCCCGTGTAAAGTTATATATCATCCACGAGAAATTAGAATATCACTCGCAGTTTAGATATTGTTTCGATATGTTATCCATCAGCAGGCAAGCATGTAAAGACGCGCCTTTGAAAGAGCTGCAACGACGGGGTGTATAGTCAAAATGGTCAAATTACACGAAAAACATTGAAAATACATAAAATAGGACAATTATCGTTTGAAATGTGGTTGTATATATAAGATCTTTTGATTTTTTTAAACCAACCTTGCGTGACATTTTGCTGTCAAGAATCGTCTCTGGGCTGCATGCATGCATGCACTTCACATTGCAAGCACTGGGTGAGGCTTCTTCAAACGATAGTCGGTATTTTTCTTTTTTGTTTTCATGTCATTAGCAGACGAGCTATTGGCAGACCTTGCCAGCGATGACGAGTTCGACGCCCAAGGTGATAGCTATGACAATGGAGATGCTGACGTGCTGATGCGCGAAGTTCAGCCCTCTCGTGAAGCTTCGGTTGCCAGCTCCGGTGCAGACATGACGGCCGATCAACTTGCGTCCAGCTTGATCCTCACCGACACAGAGCTTTCCAGCCTGTCACATCTGATGAACAAGCTCAATCCGGTGCTGGACAGGATATCCAACTGCTCGGATACGGCAGACGCCTATGCTAGTGGCAATATCGAAGAGCATCCAGTGTACAGACTGTTAGTAGATGCGAATGGGTACTCTGTAGAAATTGACAACGAAATCACCGTATTACACAAGTACATTAAAGACAACTACTCTAAACGGTTTGAGGAGCTCGGAAATCTGGTCCAGGACCCCGTCGAGTACGCGCGGGCCACGCGAGCTATCGGCAACGACATCAACGACATCGCTTCCAAGAACCTGGCGCAGTTTCTGCCCGGAGCCACCATCATGATCATCACGATGTCTGCATTCGACAACCACGGTGAGCCTCTTTCAGACACCGAGCTTGCTCGTGTCTACCAAGGATGCGATCTGCTACTGGCACTAGAGGACGGCAAGCAGCGGATTACGAGGTTCGTGTCGTCCCAGCTGGCGGTGTTTGCACCAAATATCACCGAGATAGTCGGATCCCACACTGCTGCGCAGCTCATTGGGTTTGCCGGTGGCCTCAAGGGGCTTGCGAGCACTCCGAGCGCCAATATCGCTGCGCTGGGCGCCAAACAGCGGGTGGGCATCGGGTTTGGCCATGTGGGGATTCGACACCAGGGATTCCTGTATCACAGTGCCGTCATCCAGGAAGTTGCTGCTGACGTTCGTAAGCAAGCCATGCGAATTGTGGCTGGCAAGCTAGTGTTGGCGGCCAGAATAGATTTGGTGCATTCTAGTAGAGACGGTTCCCAAGGCAGAATATGGAGAGCCGAGATCAACGACAAAATCGAGAAGTTGCTGGAGCCTCCAGAGAACAAGGGGTCCAAGGCGTTGCCAGTTCCCGAGGATAGACCTTCGAAGAAACGAGGCGGACGGCGTCTTCGCAAGTTCAAGGAGCAGTTCCAGCAAACAGAGCTGCGCAAGGCTCAGAACAGAATGGCGTTTGGCAAGGAGGAGCAGGAGGTGGGCGCCTACGACGAGTCTGTTGGTATGGGAATGGCCAGCGCCACTGCTGGGGGTGCTGGACACATCCGCTCTCTCAATATCGACAACAAGAGCCGAGCAAAGATATCCAAAGGCATGCAGCACCGACTCGGAACTGCAGCCAGTCGGTCCGGTGGCCCCCAAATCAGCGGAATGGCTTCGTCACTTGCATTCACTCCTGTGCAAGGAATCGAGCTGGTGGACCCTAGCAGGACCCAGCAGCAGCAGTCATCAGCCAACAAATCGGCCCAGGACCGCTGGTTTGCTAGTGGAACGTTCACCCAGATCGACCCCAAGCGACCAAAACCAATGGCTCCTCCTTTAGGCCTGCCAGCCAAACGCAAGATAGAAGACGCAGACAGCGAGTCAAAGCGGAAGAAGTAGAGTCTCAACATAAGAGCAAAACCTGCTCAATGTCCACTATTGTGCTTCATCTTCCGGGTGGTCAAACATAACGAGCAGGGCAATAATCGATAAATGTAATGCAGCATGCATGATAGGCTCAAGAAGAGCCCAAAAGCAAGAAGAAAGAAAAAGTTAGTCTAGTCAAAGTCCACAATGGAGCCGGACGGCCGCCAAATGTGCAAAAGGTTGTCGTCAGCAGTGGATGCTATCATCCAGGGCTGTGCTGGGTTCCATGATAGGTCGAACACTCCGTCTGTGTGGCCACCATGAACAAACAGCAGCTCTGGGGGACCCTTGGCAGCCTCTTCAGTAGTCTGCTCAGCTCCAATCATAGCGACATCCCACACGCGCACACGCCTGTCTGGAGCAGCTGACGCGAGAATGGTCTCGCTGTGTGGGCTCCACTCCAGGCTGGTGACGCCGTCGCTATGTCCGTTCATAGTATGTAGTTTACTGGGGATATTTCGGGTATCCCACAATGTAATATTTTTAGTAGAAGAACCGGTAGCCACCAGATACTCGTTAGCATGGTTGAAGGCCAGGGTGTTGATCGATTCGCCAGGGCATGTGGCTGTTATTGACGGGGTATTCGTTCTCGAATCGTGGATCCGGAGCGTCGAGTCGTCCGAAACGCTGCCAAATATCTGAGGGTCGAACTGGTGCCACTCGACCTCGTTGACGGTCTGCGTATGCGACGTGAATACAGTGTGTGGTTTCATGACGCGGGCAGACGACGAGAACTGAGTGATGTCCCACAATGCAATTGTCGAGTCTCCAGCAGCACTCAGCAACTTGCCCTGCTGCGATGGATTCCACGACAAGCCGTAGCCCTCTTCGCTGTGATGGTCGAGAATAATATCGGGCTTGAAAATACCGGCAGGCTGGTTGGAGTGCTTTGTGCGGTCGACAACAAACGCCTTGCCAGTGGAGCTCATGGTTGCGATGATGTCGGGATTCTGAGGCATGTAGCGAGCTCTGTTGATCTCTCCCTGATGGTCGATCTTCTGGACAACCTCCACGCGAACGTTTGACGACGTGTGACCGCCAATTTCCCCGAGATCATTGTCGTACTTGCTGATATCTGGCGCTGGCGTCGATCTCCAGTTTGGCAGCACAGCAGTTGCGATTCGCAGGTATTCGTCTCCCTGGCCGGCTGTCCTCGTCCCCAACAGCAGCCTCTGGGTCACGAAACCATCGGATCCAAATTCAACGTCTGGCAGCCACTGCACAGTCAGCGAGGGCCATGGAATCGACGAGGTCAGCATGAAATCATAGAGATAGCGGGCATTTTTCTTCCAAGTACGGTATTCTACAGTTAGTTTCTTGGCGACAACAAACAGTGACGCCAATTGCACTCACCATTAATGATCTGGTCATCCAGTACGAACCTGGTCTGGTCGGGAACTACTGCTTCGACCATGTTTCGTCACGAAAAAGCGCTTCTACGCGTTTAGTGCTTCGGTGGTTTTTCAATAATTCCGGATTAGGCATTTTCTGTCGACCGTCCGCAACCGGCAGCCTACCCTGGCCCCTGCTCACTGAAGTTCGGATCATACAGGAACTACGAGCTTAAGACAACAACAATTCCTCGAGACACACAGCATGGCAGATATTGAGTTTCCGGCAGAAGTAGACGGTTACACGACGTCGAGCAACGGCTACAGCTCTGATAACGAGTCGCACTCGACGGCACGAGGCAGCAGCAACCGTGTTCTGGAGGTGGTGAGCAAGGTGACAGTTGTTTCGCTTGCCACGTCCTGTGTGATCAATCTGTTTCTGCCGTTCGTCAATGGCATGATGCTCGGGTTCGGCGAGATTTTCGCCCACGAGCTGGGATTCCGCTGGGGCTGGTCGGCAGCACGAGTTTACCAGCCTACACAGCTACAGCAGGAGCAGGCACGACGGCGACGAGCGTTGTTCTTTTAGAGGCTAGAAAGTTGAGCAGCGACTTTCTGGGTGATGCGGTTCCATTGGTCATAAATACTGATCTGAGTGTTGAATGCTTCGTGCTCAGTTGGGATGCTGATACTATGGTTTGCAGATGATTCTTTGACTGCCAATTGGCGATCTGGAGGTAATTGGATTGGAGTGGCTGTTTGCGACCGTCGTTTCTGTCTACAAGGCTGCTTTAACGGCCAATGACGTAGTTTCGACATTGATTAGATTAATCGAAGTGAGAATGAGATTTTGCTGAATCAAGTGGCAGTGCGTTAACGGAGTTGGATCCGTCGCATTGTGGTCTACGTCAGGTCTGGCGGTACAGTCTGTTCCAATGGTGCATTGCATGTAAAAAGACGTCATAGATAGCAATGCTACAGAAATAGGTTGATAGCGACGAAAATCAGGCGTGTTGAAATCCAGGGAGGCTGTGAAGTAGACGCTACGGTTGCTCTCTGTTGTGGCGCCTCAAGAATTGGAGATCGGCACATTGCGAGATGCTCAGGCGTTAACAGTAGTTCTGCTGTACACTTCGATCTACATACGTCGTCATATGAGCATGACGCTAGCTATTGATTGCTGCATTGTAATAATATATTTACCCGCATAATTATAATTAAAAGTAGTCAATTAAGTAGTCAATTCTGTCGGGCGTAACTTATGTAATATTGCTATTCGTACGTCCGTTATTTTACAGCCATTTGCGCATCTCACATTCAATATACCCCATACTCAGTGCTGTTATATACGCGTTTGACATCATCGGTGATAACACTAGTGATGAATAATTATTACCGTTGCCTTTCCAACAGTCATCGGTATCGAATCTGACACAGGGTGGTCAGCCACCAAACACACGCTGATGGTCCCTAATATAACTGGTTCCAACCCCATCATTACTACCCTTTCGTTCCATTACAAGTTCAGCATACGAAATATGGGATGCCATAACTAGCGGTTAAATTGATTAACTTTTTTTCTGTTAGCGGATATCTACTATAACGCAATAGATGAAGCACTCCTAATTTTCACTATTGGTATTACCGGTGACATCAACTAACGCTGCTATGGTTAATTACCAATAGCCCAATTTCAGGCGAAACGGGTTAATTGGCAGTACTTTTGTGCCATTGTAGCCCACTCTACTGCAAATAATACAATGGCGTCAGTTTGCGGTATGCTCATGCACGTTGTCGCTTAACAATACGCCGCACTGGCCATTGTTCTGCAGGGGCTAGACAAGGCTTAGTTACCTCTACCATACAAACGTCGGCTTCCGTTCACGAGGAAGACTACCAATTCACCAACTTGGTCTGGAAACTACCGCCCTTACAGGACCTTCGAGTTCATCTTTATTATAGCGCCAAATTTGTGCGCTACTACCTCAAACTCAGGGGTACATACAGTTACTCTAAACGGAAGTAAACTTTGACACCATAAATTCATACTACATAAGTACAATTTGTAACCGTGGACAAACTGCAGCAGCTCCGACAGCAAAACTTGCAGCTATCAGCATAGTGAGGGCGTAATTTACCAGTTACCGCCGCCCTGACCTTGGCCGCCCTGGCCGCCCTGGCCACCCTGGCCACCTCCATACGAGTTGTCATTGTTTCCTCCTCCGTACGAGTTATCGTTGCCTCCGCCGAAGCCTCCTTGGCCACCCTGGCCTCCTTGGCCCCCTCCGTAGGAATTGTCATTGTTGCCTCCGCCGTAGGAATTGTCATTGTTTCCTCCGCCGTACGAGTTGTCATTTCCACCGCTGCCGCCGAAGCCACCGCCGCTGCCGCTGTTGCCTCCATAGGAGTTGTCATTGTTTCCACCTCCGTAGGAATTGTCATTGCCACCGCTGCCGCCGAAGCCACCGCTTCCGCTGTTGCCACTACCGTACGAGTTGTCGTTACCACCAGAGTTGCCTCCTCCGTACGAGTCGTCGTTGTTGTTGTTGTTGTTGCCGCCCTGGTTGCCGCCCTGGCTGCCAAACTCACCGGCGATTTTTCCTGCCAAATCTCCAAGTCCCATTTTGTGTTTAATTGATTATACAAAGCTACAATGGCGGGCCATCCGGGGCCTTTTATAGCCAACAGTCGTCATTTACCGAGGCGGGCTCGTTTCCCCATCAATTTCCCACAGGGCGCCCTAGCCCAGCCCCAGCCCGTGCAGCTGGCGATCGATGCGCTATGAGGTAAACGACCTTAAATGCCACAATTGCTTTTGGCACCGCCTTGTCAACCCCCCGTCCCAATAGCTACGTCAGCCAATTGCTAGTGCAAAGTGGTACCTGATACGGCGATCGGCTGCACACTTGGCTGCAACTAGCTGGGAGGTGCTTCCACGTGGCCGCCCAGCATGCAGGCCACTCAAAACAAGCGATGAGGTAGACGTGTTGGGACGACAATGGGGGCAGCACATGGCGCCCGCCTACAACGCAATTAACTGCAAATCGCCAGCAACCTCGTAGCGGTTCGGACGTCCGTGGCGATCCCGCCTCGTCCCTACCGAAACCGTCGACTCCGCCAGCCCGCTCAACCCCACATTGCTCGTCACTGGTGCCGCCCTCGCATGCCGATGGTGCGCGTCGCAATATGCGTGGAAGTTTCATACGACGCACTCCCTATAGAGGCGGTTGTGTTCCCCTGTCGATTGCTAGCCGATGGTATGCATGGGCGGTCCGCAATGCGATCGGGCTAGATCGCAGCAACCACTTGCAAGCACGTTCTACGGCAGATTGTCAACTCAGGCGGACGATTGTTGAGATACGCCACTGCAGGGGGCTGCAGTAGGTACAATTAAGAATGCTCTTGCAGAATAAACGGGGCGTACGAATGTGACACGCCTGTGGTTGCAGCAGTACCAGCTATTCACAATGCCAGATATTCACAATGACAGATATTGACAAGCGCAGATATTCACAATGGCAGATATTCACAATGGCAGATATTCATAATACCACATATTGATACCACATATTTTGAATTCCAGAATTGAAATACTAGAGCTTATTCATACTACCGCATGTTCACAGCTTTATCACGCGTTGCCGCCAAACAGATACCCACAAGAAATCAGGTCCAGCAATGGCACAAGCTGCTCGATAGATGACGCAAAGCGAAACCCGGGCGTGTGGCCAATCGAGGCGATGACGATGAACAACGTTGATGATCAAGCGCAATTGAGGCTGTACATGGCTGCCAAACACTTTGTGCGCAAGTCCTTGTCTCCTGGCGTAACCCAGGCGATGGGTGATGAATGCATTCCACCGGTACCGGTGCCGTGCCCAACAAATGCGTGCGCGAGGTTGATGCAGACAATGTCGTGTCTGATATGCTTCTGGTAGTGCTTGTAGGAGTAGCAACCAAATTTGAAATGAAAGGAGCTAATTGAGTCGAATTGAGTTATGTATATGGCTATGAGATGATTTCTACCAAACCGATGCCTAATTGGGTGTTACAGGCTGGAATCAACTACAATTACAGTTAGAGTCACCAGCCCTGAGAAATGATGACTCTAAAGATATGAATATATCAGTTCATATACCAGTATTTTGAGCGGTCCTGTATATTAAAAGCTGTTGCCTTAAATAGCTCTTTCTTGGTGGCCATTGTATTCACATGTAGTTTTGGCTCGTCACTTCACCCTGCGATCTTTCCGCATTGGGAAGTTTCTACGCCACATGACGCTGCAGCTATGAGCTTTGCTTGAATGAAAATTAGAGAGCCATGTAAGACAAGCTGCATATATTACCGACTAACCTGTGCTGAGAAGTTGTCTATGCAAACTGAAACGCAGAAAAGCGGAGCATAAGTGAACTCTCAATGACTGAAGGAATCCGGGATCACGATGGTCGGCTGAATAAGTTCTAGTGGAAGCTTGTCTTCGTTCAGAATCACCTTTCCATTGAAACTCACTGAAGCCCTCTATATGGTATATAATTTATTCTCCAATGATGCTTCGTTCCACCAATAGTTCGCTAAAGTACCGTCGCATGCTGTTGCGATAAAGCAGAGCGGGAACTCCTTCAAATACCGTATAATAGCCGGTTACTTGAATATCACAACTCGGCACTAACAATTCCACTATTATCAACTGACATAAAAGAAGTGTTATATTTTAATCGCGGAGAGAAAGTGCAAATGTGCAATCGTGCAACCGTGTAACGAATTCTATGCTCTTTATGAGTGTAGTATCACAAGTCTGCTGGCATATTTCACATAAGACCCCGCAGTTTACAACTTCTCTTGTTCGATCGTGAAATCTACAATGCGATGACTATTCCTCCGCCAGTGTACATCCAAATTCACGTAACAAAGGCATACTAAGGTTTGGCAGCTAGAAGCTAGATGTGAATAATATACCACAAAGTTTCGAATTTCCCACCGATCTCATTAGAATCTACTACGTCTGGAATGTGCTCGTATTACAGTTCACCTGACCAATTTGAACCAACAATCGTATAATCATTTGATAGTAGAGGGTGATACTAGTTACCCGTCCCAATGCAGACTTCCGAGTTGATTCAGGGTAGAGACGCTTGAATATGAAATCAAGGGTTTGGGCCATGCCATATCTGTTTCGACGTCGTACGTGCTTTCGATCCAAACCAGGTTTGAAATTTTGGCAAAGCGCTTAGGACAGTTGGGCAGCGCACTTTTTCACGCAAGCAGGATAATCGCAGTAGCATCCGCACTGTTGTTATTGTGTAGTTCGAACATTCTGTCCTCTGTGTTTCATGGAATTCCATTTTCAAACAAACACAAATTCAGCATTTGATAGTGTAGGTGTGTTTTCCCTGTCCTCTGTGTTCCATAGCCTTGCTGGAAATCTCATTTGTGGTATTTAATTTACCATGTCTGGTTTCACGGCAGTCAACAGAGATGGTCCTCTAAGTCATGCCGTTGCTGAGAACCAGCCAGAGCATGTTCGTTCCGAGGTAGCCACTTCAAGTGCTGTGGAAGACGAACACAAACTGACGGGTCCGGAAGCCAGTATTATTGGTGTCTTACATCAACAACCAGCTATGTCTACTACTCAAGCTTCCGAAGATAGAACACATCTAGATTTGTCAGAACCACACCAAGAAACTACCACAAATCCAAGTATGCTTCAGGCTGAAGATCACGAGTCTGCGCTGTATACCCACTCTAGTGTTCCTGCTCAGACTGTGGAAACTCAGCAACAAAACAAATCTACAGCCACTGAAAGTATAGTGATATCACCAACAGTTACACGGCCAGTTTTTGAGCGTCCAGCACCCATTGTTGACCACAATTCTGTAACGGCAGAAACCCTTTCTCTACCAGCATCTGTCCAGGAAGCCGTTCCTGTCAAGGTTGAACCCACGCGGCCGGATGTTGAGCCATCCAACCTACCTCATATTTCAGTGCAATCTTCGGATGAACCACGCTTGTCGGTTAGTCCCAGTCGGATGCGAAAAAGCGGCACTCCACAGGCTGACTCGAAACCACCTAGTTCTGCAGCGTCACCCATGCCTGGCATTATAAATGAAACATTCACAGTGCCTCATCATGGAAATGCATATCTTTTCCCTCAGCAAAAGAGCCGTGCCAACCCACCTCTTGATATGACGTCTGTCAAACAGGCTGCTGACATAGATCACTCATTGCGCAAAGAAAGTCGCCCATATGGAGTCCAGGAGGTCCCGGTGTATCATCCCTCTATCGAAGAGTTTGGAAACCCACTTGACTTCGTTGCAAAAGTGGCATCGATTGGCAAACAATACGGGGCTGTCAAAATCGTGCCTCCTTCCAGTTGGCGGCCCCCATTTTGTATCGATACAGAAATGTTTTGGTTCAAGACGAGAAGGCAGGTATTTGGTACCGATCAACTCAATCTGGAACGTCATTACAGCTTTGTGGCCAGCTTGTATTATTTTCACAACAGAAGAAATTCGCTGCTCGGAAAGGCTCCAAGCATTGATAAGAGGCCGCTGGACCTCTATCGTTTACATAGATGTGTGCAGCTGAGAGGTGGGTTTGACGAGGTTTGTAAAAGGAAGTTGTGGGCCCAGATTGGCCGCGAATTGGGATACAGTGGCAAGATCATGACATCGCTTTCCACTTCACTCAAGTCTTCATATCAAAAGCTTTTATACCCGTACGACATGTACCTTGAAAAGAATGGCGCGTCGGAGTTGATCAATGGTACGCGCTTGCCGACGTTCAACGTTCCTGCTAGCATGGACGGCTTTGTCCCTGATGAGCTGCGGGATTCAATCAAAAGGGATTATCATCAAGTCGAAGATGATATAAATGCTCCTGAGGTCGCGCAAAGCAATAACGGAGATCCAGCCAAAAAGCGAATTAAACTGGACAATGGAACCGAGGTTTGTGTCTCAACCTCAAATGTTATAAGCAGCTATCCTCGTGTCAAAAATTCTGGTGTCTCATTGCACCGGCTAAAGCCCTTTTCCGCAACTCCATCCATCCCTGAGGACACAACAATTCCTCCCTTCGACAACTGGCATGGTGGAATGGACGTTATCACGGACGGTGACGGGTTTGACTTTAAAGAAGCGCCAGTATATAATCTGCGCCAGTTTCAACAAAAGGCTGACTGCTTTCGATCAAAGTATTTCGAAAGCTTGGGACGCCATGATGCGACAGAAGATGACGTTGAGAACGAGTTTTGGAGGCTGATCAATGATCCTTCTGAGAGTATCGAAACAGAGTACGGATCAGATATCCATACTTCTGTACAGGGTTCTCCGTTTCCTCAGAGCGAGCGTGACATGTTTGACTCTTATACATATGGTCCCTGGAATATGAATGCAATTCCTTTTGATGAGCAATCATATTTCCGTTATGTTCAGGAATCTATTCCATATATGACCCAGCCATGGCTCAACATTGGAATGCTCTTTTCCTGTCAGAGCTGGCATGTCGAGGATCTATATGCATATCTTTTCAGTTATCATCATTTTGGCGAAACAAAGACCTGGTATACTATCCCTGAAAGCTGCGCTGATAAATTCCGCAGGCTCTTGATTGACACGGTTGGCAAAGAACAGGTGGAAAATGATGCTAGAAGTTTTCTCGACTCAGACTGCATGATATCCTTAGAGACGTTGAAGAAAAATGGCATTGATTTCTATGCGGTCGATCAGCGTGCAGGAGAGTTCGTCGTCACGTTTCCGAAGGTGTACTACGCCCAGGTGAATCATGGATTTAATTTCAATGAGACTGTCAATGTTCTCCCTCAGTCAGATTGGATTGACTATGGTATTGAGTGTGCTGACCTATATAAATCATATCAGAAAGAGCCGCCTTTCTCATTGCAAAGATTACTATTGACAATGGCTTCAAGTGATCTAGAGATCAACGTCGCGAAGGCCATTTCTCCAATGGTCGACGCAATGAAGGACGCAGAACTTCAACTGCGGTCTCAAGTCGCAGCAAAGTATCCTGAGCTCGTGCCAGAAATAGAGCCCTCCGGGGTTTCCACTTACTACTGTACCTTCACCAAGGAGATATGCAGCCTTTCACGGGTAATGGACAAGCGGAATCGCCAAGTAATTTCGCTGCAGAAGTTCATTGAACTGGACGTGGATAAGAATGCAATTGGAGCTTTTCGGCTGATTTATGAGTATGATGACAAACGGTTTGAGGCCTTGTGTAGGCAAGTCTCTGATAAAGCCAGCCTACCAGGTCAATGGTACAAAAAGCTGACCAATGTTCTCACGACATACCCTAGGCCGCCTTTAAGATCTTTGAGGTCTCTCGTGTCCGAGGCTGAGAAGATGCCATTCCATATGCCAGCATTTCAGCCTCTGAAAGTGATGGTTGACAAAGCCACTATTTGGGTTGATGAAGTTCAGTCGCTTCTGTCTAGGAAATCACAAATCAAAAGAAATTACACCAAAGGCAATGGTGTGGCAGATGTTGAAGAGGTGTCCGAGAAGGAAAGAGAGCAACGAAGCCCCTATTATTTCCAAAAGCTTTTGGATGAGTCTTACACTCTTCCAGTGATGTGTCCAGAAGTTGGCCAGATCCAGGAGAGAGCTGTAGAGATTCTACGCTACGTGAAGAGTATGGAAGCGGTTCTGTTGGATGCACGCAAAAAGAGTCTTCCCGAGTTGTCAGACATACTGGACGTGGGGAGGAGCTTTAATATTGATTTGCCAGGGACAGATGCCTTATCGCGGGTTGTCAGCCAGCTGACATGGAAGGATGATGCTGGACAGAAACCCAAGTTTATGAATTTAGATGAAATCAGGCAGCTCATAAAGCTTGGGTTCGACTGTGGTATCAGTGAAACTGATGATCTCATGAAGTCACTGCTCGAACAAGAGATCCAGGGAATGGATTTGGAAAATCGCATCCGGGCTACCATCGAGAGCGACTATTATCGTATTTCAGACTTGGATGTATTTGCAAGAATGTTTACGACGTATCCGTCTTCTCGTGAAATCGTCAAGATGGTACAGTCTGCCAAACAGAAGCACTCGAGCCTAGTACGACAGATAGACGCTATCGAGGCAGCAGCGAGAAATGAGAACATCGCCGATCGTCCGGTGTACAGAATAGTAAAACGCACATTTGACGATGCAATGAACCTCAATTCTCGGCCGGATGTTAAGCAGATTGAACATAACCTTGCCGTCGTTGATGAATGGTTACGGGAGTGCAAGTATACATTTGGCAAAGCAAACAATACGACGACGATCGCTATGCTGCTGCAAAATGCCGAGAAAAGAACCCGGCTCTCGTTTTCCGTGCATGATGACTTCGGTCTTCGCAGTGCTGCTGTTGAGTATCCGGCCGACGGAGTCGGTCAGGTATTTTGCGTTTGTCGGACTCCTGAAGGTGGTCTTATGGTTGAATGTGATGTGTGCCACGAGTGGTTTCACGCCAAGTGTCTGAAACTTGGACGAATCAAAGCCAAGCTGCCGGAGAAATATGTTTGTCCAGTGTGTGATTGGAAGACCAAGGTTCCTAGAGATCTAAGTCGCCCCACTCTGAAGATGACTGAAGATCTGTTAGAAAGTGCCTCACGCTTGCCTTACAAGCCTGATGAGTACATCTACCTCCAAGATCTTGTATTGCATGCCAGGGAATTCAGAGAATTCCTAAAGCCATTTATGGAAAGGGCTCCTTTTTCGGAGGGCGACATCAATTTGTTGAGATTTTATCTGACAAAACTCGAAGGTGGAGATATTCTACTGGATACTGAGTTCAACACTATGAGGGAAGAGCTTCACAGGCTGGCACCATTGAGTGATGAGCCCCCTGAGAAAGAAAAAGGAACGCCGTTCAGGCCTAAAAAGCAATTAAAGCCTCGTTCCTCGACCGGGAATCGACCATCTCTTGGAGACCACATTCAACTTTCAGTCCCTCAAACCCTTTATATACCCGGCATCTCTGAGACTGAAGACGCTATCATTGCAAAGCCTGATGCTCACCACATTCAGGAGTCGATGCCAGCACAGCGGGCTAGCATTAAACAACATGAGATTCAACAGCTAACATCAGCTCTTGATAGTTTAGTGGGCTCAGGAGGTCCTTCGGTTATACCTGGTGATCATAAAGAAAACGAATCTATCGAAAGATCATATGTTATTTCACAACCAGAGAAGGGTGGAGTATCCCTTGCAGGTGAAAAGAGCTCATTGTTGCACTCCAATGGTTCTAATGTGGTCACATCGTCTGCTCTGCCATTGGCCTCGGCTAATGAACCGTCTTCTGTCACCAGCGCTATTGTTGATAGTAATTCAGCTGATGTCCAAAATAATGCTAGCAAGAAAGAGTTTCAGTCAGGCTCAAAAAATAGCGAGCTGTCAATACGGCCTGCAGCGTCTAATGGGAGTCAAGCTTCTCAAGTTGAAAACGATGCCCCAGCAGAAGGAATTTTGTCAGACGTGTTTCATGAACAGAAACCCGTTGGACGTGCGATCGCCGCTCAAAATAAGACTGCAATTGTGCAGCCTGCTCCGGTTATACAATATTGCAACGCGGATACTCTAGACTTGCAGCCGATGCACTCGATTCCAGTCTTAGGGTCTGATGACACGTCTCGAGAGATCCGAATTCCTGATAGACATCATGAACCTGCTGTGAATATTCCTCAAATCAACCAGCAAGACGCTGTATCTGACTTGGAGTCTATTCATTCCACCGATAACACGCCTGTACAATCCAATCAGGTTGCTAATGGTCAACAGTCTGTAGGCGAATCAAGAGCGCTACACGTTGAGGAATCTGCCGCGAAACCAACAGTGGCTCGTACTCCTGATTATGAAGCCACTTCTAGTACACCCAGTGAAAACAATTCTTCTCAAGTTGTGCGAGAAACAGTGTCAGAACCAGTGCCAATAACCGTGGCACAAAAAAGTGTGCTAGCGAGTGTGTCAGCAGCACCAGAAGCCGTGGCACAAAGTGCAGCAGTAGCTTTAACAAAAAGTTCATCAGAACCTGTATCTGAGTCAACGAGAGGAGTCACATTGGATACTCGACCAGATAGCAGTCAGACGTTTGATCCGGTCTTGGGAGAAAAAAGAAAGGCTGAATCCCAGCTTGGACCTGAAGCACAGCAAGTTACTTTCAATTCTGATAGTTCAAATGTTCCTAAAATCACACAAGCTGAATCTAGAAATGGATCATGGGTTATCGGTACCTCCCTGGAACAGAATTTGAAAGAGCCTTCGGTTAATGTGGTACCCTCTGGGGTCGTTGAGCATGCAAAGGAAGTTGCAATACAGCATGAAGTGAGAACGACTCCTAAGCCGGAAGGACCTGCTAAACAGCTTTGAATGTATCCATCACCAGTACAATATGTCCTGGGCTGCGAGAAATTCTGGTACGACGGCGGACTGGTATATTTCTTCTAAATAATTGTGTACATGTCAGTCTTCTATTTAATGTCATTATTAGTTTTAATCGCGTCTTTGTACCTTATAATTATAGGACTTCATATTGTAATGTGCGATGGTTATTTGTATGATCTGTTATCAAGTAGACTATATCACACTTTCTTTAGGATTTTTTGCAGTTCCTAGTCATTAGATTTCCGTTATTAATTTCTGAGGTCGGATCATGTAGGATGCCCAGTTTCCCTACCGCATACATTGTGGCACCACGCCGGTTATCTTATCCATCTAGATCTACGCACTGCACGTTTTATAGAACATACCAGACTGTTTAAGTGGCTCGAAATAGCAGTGGCAAACACACTAGAACCACTTTGCCGCCTGCAATTCGGCCAGATAGAATGTTGATATCGTCTCTTGGGCGACGCGCTCCTCGGAGATGCTCGTCACTATTGTCAAATCGCCATTTCTGGTATAGACTGTACAGCAAAACATCTGGCAATATCAAGCAAAGCACTCCATCAAACGACCCCCATGTCAATGAACCTGGCCACAACCATTCGCATGAGCACGAACACGAACACGAACACGAGCACGGTGATGAGCATTCTCATTCGCACTCGCATGGACTGTTCGGCCACACACATACACATTCGGCAGACGAGAATGTGTTCTTGACCGAGAAAGGGGGATTGAGGAACCCAGCCATTCGCATTACGTGTATCGGGCTTCTAGTGAATATTGGAATGGCGGCTGGAAAAGGAATAGGAGGCGTGGTGTTCCATTCGCAGGCGCTGCTGGCCGACAGTATACACGCGATGTCTGACTTGGTGTCCGATTTCTTGACGCTGGCAACTGTCACTGTGGGATCGAAACCGGTGTCAAAATACTTCCCCAATGGATATGGCAGATTTGAGACTCTGGGTTCGTTAGGTGTCTCTAGTTTGTTGGTAGCGGCTGGTGCCAGCATGGGTTGGAGTGGGCTGCTGACAATGGGCCACGAGCTGCTTGGAGATGTACCTCTACTAGAAAGTCTGGTAAGCCTAGTAGGACACAGTCATTCGCATTCTCACAGCCATGGAGCATCTGATGGCGTCGTTGCCGATCTGAACGCCATGTGGTTGGCTCTGGGCTCCATTGCTGTCAAGGAGTATCTCTATCAAGCCACTATGAAGGTGGGTCGTCGCGTGAATTCACCTGTTCTCATAGCGAATGCATGGCATCATCGAATAGACTGTCTGGTATCTGTTGTTGCAGTGGCAACGATAGGTGGTGGCCATTTTTTGGGGGCTAGCTGGATGGATCCTCTTGGGGGCTTACTGGTTTCGTCAATTATTGTTCGAGCTGGCTATACGACCGCAAAGTCAGCTGTGTTAGAACTGGTGGATAATAACTCATCTACTGAAGATAAAGTAGGGCCCCATACGTCCAGGATCAAAGATATTCTTCAGGAAATCCAAAAGCACGATAGCGACCAACAAACTAGTGCAAAGTTTTTGGCTACCAAAGTTGAACTCATGCCGTCGGGACCGAATTACACGTCGTTCATTGAGCTGTCTTCTACTGGTCCAGTCTCATTGACCAAGTTTCGCGAGACGGCGGATATTTTGAGGCAGGAACTGCTAGCGCACGAGAGAGGCCTCAAGAGAGTCACAATTGGTATCGGTCCTGATGTCAAACAATGATGGTGTATTCACAGCACAAATTGTAATAATTGTTAGCATGACTTATGATCTCCATGTCTATTTCCAGTATATACTATACGTGACAATCAAAATTGTAGTGCACCCTGATAACGTTTGATATTCATGTATTATGTTAACTAAGGAATATAATTACCGACTATAACCGTCTCATTTTATATCAGATCCCTTGTGATCCACGATTTAAAATGGCCTTCAATCAACTTAGTACAACGTTAAATATTAATTTTCTTATGCCTGGTTTGATTACTTTAGCTCTGCTGTGAGATCCAGTTATTGAGACCCCTTTTGTTACGAAGGATCTCGATAGCGTAGAACTGCATTCGCGGAACAAAGATGGTATTCTCCTCGGAATACTCGCCTGTGCAATCGGTGCGGAGTAAAGTGCCAAAGTTAAAGTCATCTACCAGATTCTCGTAGTGGTTCATGAAATGGCGCCACCGATCCTTGCCAGACGGTGACTTCATTTCATCTTCATTAATCACCGCTCCATATTTCTCCTCTTGGTATTCAGGGAATTCCTTCAGAAGATGCTCGTAAATGTCTTCATCGATTCTCCAGTTAGAAAATATGTAGTTACACAGAACGACTCACTTAGTAAGGCTCAGTTTGGTTCCTGGAATCTTTTCTAGCAATCCCCAGTAGGTCTCTGTCAATTAGCATAAACTGTCTCGCAACCAGCTACATACGGGCTTGCATCACCGCTTTGACAGCGAACTGACGTTCGATCTATATTAGCAACAATAAGATGGTTCCACTATGAACTTACGTCCTCTAAATTATCTGCTTCCTCTGCGTTGAATGTTCTTGACATTGTTAAAAAAATTTAGACCAGTGTTAGCTTAGAGCATTAATTTATTTCATGCGGCTACTTCTCACATCGCATACGCCGACGCGTTAAACTAAAGGAAGCGGAAAGCGGAATTGAAGTATCAAGCCGGAATAATTCCTGTTAATAATTTATTAGACGACGGGGGACGAAATATTTTGCAATATATGGTCATGAATGACTAAGTAGCTAGTGAAATTCAGAAGAACAATCGTCTTTGAGTAAGTTACATTTTCCTTTGCCTTGTTGTTGCGGCGTTCCCCACACTTTACCGGAGCTACACAATAAAATCGGATGCTTAGATTTACTAGGCTGTACCGCCCTTTTGCAAAACCGAGACACACCATGTCCATATTAACTGCTGCCTGCCTCATAATAGGAGATGAGATTTTGAATGCCAAAATCCAAGACACTAATTCAAGGTATTTCGCTAAAGCGTGTTTTGGCATGGGAGTAGACCTCCGGCGCATTGTGGTCGTACCCGATGACGAATACGACATCATAGATTCAGTTTCGCAGCTAGCATCAAAGTACGATCTTGTATTGACTTCGGGTGGCATTGGATCAACCCACGATGATATCACTTATGAATCGATCTCCAAAGCGTTCGGTTTGCAACTGAAGTTGCATGATCCTACTGTTGAGAAAATGAAGTTGCTCTCGAGATCCAAACACCTTCTAGACGATAAATTGTCACCTCCAGAGGTCATAAATGCACAGCTTCGTATGGCCACATTACCATATGGGTCCAATGTTGACTATATCTATCCTCTAGGGGATTCATGGGTCCCGATAGTGAGCATAAATTCTAAAGTATATATTCTGCCCGGAGTTCCTGGATTGTTCCAAACTCTGCTTGATTCACTAACGGGTACAGTTTTCAAGAAACGCGCGCTTGCGTCAAATACCCAGATACGATATTTCGTTTCCACCTCACAACTTGAAGCTGCAATTGCACCGTATCTCACCCAACTACAAGGAAGAGTTGCAACGCAGAAAATCAAGATAGGCAGCTATCCGCACTTTGATAAACGTAATGTCACTGTGAGTGTCATCGGACCCGCTTCTGTGGAAAATTTGTTACGGGAAGTTGTGACTGATGTTTGCAAAAATGTTGATGGTGTGGAAATTTCAGCTGTCGAAGAGGAAGCTAATAATGACGATCTCGAAAGATAGCCTTGTACTGTCGCAATGGTTTTACGATTCCAAATTACATATCACTTCTGCATTACCTAACGCATTCTATTCTAAGTAACCTGGTTATAGTTAATAGCCGCTTTCTTGATGAATTTCCTCATATAAACTCATTACGATAAAGTTATTCGTGATAAAACACAACTCACATCTATAACTTGTTCTGTGTTACTTGCTTTGTCTCTGTTACGATAAAGCTAGTCGTGATAAAACACAATTCACATCTACAACTCGTCCTGTGTTACTTGTTTTGTCTCTATTACTCGCTTCTATATAATAAATATATTAGTCAAGGCAAATCATCACATGCTGTTTTTCAACATCAGCGATGCATTGAACAATCCCATCAATCCTCCTCATCATCAGTATCAGGCGGACGCGGAGTACCCTTTGGAGTACTCAACCATGCCAGATACCTCTGACGTCGTCGGACCTCTCTTTCCTTGACCTCATTACGCGTTAGCTTCTTCTTCTTCTTCTTTATCTTGATGTTCAGCGGAGAGTCAACATCAGAGTTCGCGGCGGTAGAAGGTGCTGATGACGAGTCTTCAAACCGATCTGAAGCGACGGCAGCCTTTCCTTTCTGGACAACTTGCCCATCTTGGACAATCCACTGCTCCGGGCATAAAGCTCCAACAAACTCATTATTATGCGAAATCATGACAACACCACCACTCCAGTCACGAATTGCCACAGCAAGTCCTCCCAAAGAATCTCTGTCCAGATAATTTGTGGGCTCATCCAGGACAAGAAGATGCGGGTTGTTCCACATAGCTCCAGCAATGACAACTTTCACAAGCTGACCTCCAGAGAGGCTTCCAAGAGGAGTGTGATCCGCAATGTCTCCGTCTAATCCGACGTCTTCAAAATGCTGTCGAATCACAGGAGGAGACAACTCACGGTATCCAAGACCCTCACGCGATGCTTCATGATCGTCAAATTGTTGAACAAGTTTTCCAAAACCCCGTTCAATGAGATCTTCCCTTGGAATCATCGAGTTAAATCTGGGCAGCCAACCGACCCACTTCACTTCGTATTGAAACGACTTCTTGAGTTTCTGTCTTCCAATAATAGCCTCGAGCTTTCTAGGTCCCCATCCATCATTGATGTCGAAAGGTGTACTCATGAGTTCCTTTTCTTCATCGCTCATCTTTCTTGTCTGCTTGAGATGTACCTCACGATCGTCTCCATTCGCATATCTCCACTGCAGGTACTGGTTAGGCGTCTTCTCCTTATGGAGCTCAACATGTTGTAACGCGTGCTGTGCAATATAACCAATTCGCAAATTCGGGTGCTTTTCAACGCTTCCTTCCAAAGGCATCAGTTCGCCAGTCAGGAGCTTGATAAGCGTCGACTTCCCAGCTCCATTAGGCCCCAAAATGGCAACCCGCGAGGACAATGAAAGCGAGCATGACACATCACTTAGTGAAGGCTTAGCAGCACCCGGATAGGCGAAGGTAACATGCGTCATTCTTGCAATGGCACGAGTGTTTGACCTTACACCAGTGAGAATACCTGGAGGAGGGAATGCCATCTTCAAGTTGGAATCAGTCAATGTATAATAAGACTTGCCTTCGGGTTTCACCTTGACAAATTCAGAAAGATTTCCCTTGTAGTATACCAGCTTTTTGCTTTCATAGTGGATGATGTCAGTACAAACCGCATCCAAGAACCCAGAGTCGTGAGACACAATCAAACTGGTGATTTCCGTGTGCTCATTGAGATACTCCTCGAGCCATTTGACATTGGCAACGTCAAGATGATTCGTCGGTTCATCGAGCAGCAATATATCTGCTTTCATGAGCATAGCCCGAGCAAGCTCTAGCTTCATCTTCCAGCCTCCACTGAGAGCACCAACATTCTGAGATCGCCGTTCCTCATTGAATCCCACCTCTTCCAATGCAGCTGCAATCTCAGACTTAGCTACATGTGAAAGATCCGGATCCGAAGCGATAAAACTGCCCAAGTCTAAATCCGCCTCTGATCCCTGTAACTTGTGCTCGACGAAACACGTTCGTAGTTCAGACTTGTCCGGAAAGCCCTCCAGCTTGCCCTCTGCAATAGCTCTCATTAGCGTGGATTTTCCAGCGCCGTTTCTTCCGCAGAGACCATATCTCCTACCTTTGAACAATCTCAAAACAGTTTTGTTGAGTAGCATTCGCCCACCATAAGCCAAAGAAAATTCCGCGTTGACGATTTCGATCCCTTCGTCGCTCGTATCCACAACTACCGTATCTTTGAACAAACTTTTGAAATAGTCTACCTTGTGAATCGCTTGACTCTCGTTCAAACCACCAATAGTGGTGAGAATACTGCTGAGCCTATTAAACTCTCTTGTGTTCACACAAACCTGTACAACTGGGCCTAGAAATTGCCTCACCGCTTCATCCTCCGAGTCCGCTGTAATCTGATCGAATGACTCCTCAAGCGTTATCTTCGTCTTAGCTGATGATTCCTTCTCGGCCTCTTCCAACACGTTCAGAGCCTTCGAAGCTAAATCTCTAACTTCAGGCTGGGCAGCGGTTTCGACCACCTTTTTGATCCCAGGCAAAAGCTGAGGAATGAAACGCTTGACCTCTTGTGGATCGTGGACTAAACGGGTCAAATTCTCTACAACAATAACCGTTTGTCTCAGTGCGTCTTGTGAAGTTGAACTCAAGTTCAGAGCTCGGTTCAAAATAGGAACAAGAACTGAGAGAGTTGGCTCGGTGACTTCCGTAACGAAAGTGACGTGGGAAAATGTCTTGATGCACTCCTGGACGTTTTTCGGATCTCCAAGAGTCTTCACAATTATAGGAATTCGAGGAATAATGTCCTGATTATCGAGCTTGTTGAAAAACTCGGTAAGGGTCTTGGTCCCAGCCTTCGAAAGCTCAGGTTTCATATCATGCATCGCATTCGTAAGTACTGGCACGGCATCGATAAATCTACTCTCAAGATAATCTTGGGGAACACTAGAGATTATCTTTTCAACTAATTTCAGCGCACCAATCTTGCTTTGCCATTTAGCAGACGATTCCAAGTATTCGAGAATCCTCGATAGAACCACAGAAACTTTGGCCTCGTCGCCGAAAGCAGAAAGCAACGCCTCCACTGTAGATTGCGCAGCTCTCTTCACAGCAGTATCTTTGTCTGCCAATAGATCTAACGGGAGACTAAACGATCTCAATAGGTACACTTGTGCCGGCGAGTCAGAATCAAACTTTCGAGCCACAGTAGACAGCACCAAAAGTGCGCCTTCTCTGCAGGTAACTGATCCTTTGGCTTTTGATAGGCCTGACACGTTCTCGTGGACATTATATTCTAAGATCGTATGAGGTCCGTCGTTGAATAACACTTCTGCAATGGAGCCAGCAGCAGTACGAGCTTCTCCCAGAGATTTTGCATCCCTAACAGCCTCAAAATACTCAGAAATGGGTGATTTTTCGATTTCCTTTAATGCTGAGGACAAAGAAGAAAGTGAAGTTGTAGACGACGCTGTGGTGCTCCTCAAAGGAGTACTGGCGCCATTTCGGGGACTATTGGTACCACTTCCAGGAGATGAATAGCCAGATCTGGGGACAAACGTCTGAGAAGGTCGAGAATGTTGGCCATGGTGGGCCTGGTTTTGCACATGGCCACCTTGGTACTGCTGATGTCCGCCAGGCTGAACAGGCTGGTAGGACGTAAATGGATTCTGTCCATCAGCAAATCCCGGCGGTTTTGATGCAAACTCATCCGCATTGAATTTCTTGAACTTCGGAGGTGTCATTTTTTCCACAAAGTGACAATCTGAAATCAAAAACCTAGAGGGAGAAAAACGTGGTTGAAAAAAAAATTTTAATTCGGAAATTGCCCTTACCTTAGATGACCTAAGATAAGATAAGCGATAAGATGAAATCAAAAAAAAAAACAGGAATAAGTAACTTTTAACAAAACAGTAAATTACAACAGTACTTTTTACATAAGATTATTTTCGTCAGAAACTCTTCCAGTCTCAAAAACTATCGCCGGTACTGGTTGTTTAGCTGGGACATAAACAGCTTCTTGAAACCATTGCACAGCGATGGAACATCGGCGTAGCTGTTATTCATGAGTTCATAACCGTTAGGTATGACTTTAACATGCCAGATCTGGACAGGAGACCGCTTGTTGGTCTTGAAGCAAAGCAAAAAGTACCCTGGTCTCTTGTGGTCGAAGCAAAACGCATACACTGACCTGTTGGCACTGGCTTCAATGTAGGCAGACAACCACTTCTCCACATCAGCTCGGTTTCCCTTTTGGAATTTATCACTCGCTACCATTTCGTCCACTTTGCGGGCCATAGCCTGAACATGCATAATAATAAGTTCATCCAGATCGCTATACTTGAAATTACCGACTTGCAATACTTCTCCAATCGAGTATGGATTCTTCTTGTCCATTTCAACAATATCCAAATGCTGATACAACATGTCGGAAACTTTCCAGGTAATCGCAATATGGTCTTGACCACGAGAAGATGGCCTGATGACCAGATCACCGCGCTGCAATGGTGCCAGGTACTCCTCAGCCTGCCTGCTATTAAACAGTCGGAAAAGAGGATGCCTGATGACTCTGTTCCCTCGCTGTTCTTGGTCTTGTTCTTGGGTGACTCGCATATTGTCTGCCAGCTCAGCTTTGTGGTTCCATTTCTTTGGATCCAGAGTTAGCTTCTTCGTCTTGTTAAGGGCATCTTGAACAATATGCTCTCGAGTACTCAGCTCGACAGAGAATTCCTTATAGTCGACCTCCAATACAACTGCCTGAATGGTCTGGCCAAACGAATAAAGCGAACCAGGCGGTACATCTCTCCTGTCCGTGATATTAACACCCGCAATATTCCCATCGATACCACACGCCAAGCGCACAGCCAGGAATCGGTTGCTGACTTTTCGAACAGTCACTGGGACTACAGCGTTGACATGTAATGTATCGGCAGACTCACCAGTCAACATGGTAAACAACTCCATATCCGAGAGAATGTGCAGCGGTGCGCGCTGCTCTCCATAGTGGTTTTGCAGTTCAGACTTTATCATTTCAAGCGTGAAGCTCTTCTTCTGATTGAATTTTCTCTCCAGCTCTTTGGCATACTGTTCGAGAATTAGTTCATTCAACTTTTCAGGATCATCTCCTAAAAGTTGGGCAACTACTCCTCCAGACGACTCGATAGCCATAAGATCTTCTTCGTCGAGCTCCAAAGCATCGGCTGCCATTTTTCTGCCCAGTTCGTAGTCTTCAGGGTGGATACGTGTAGCATCCAGAACTTCAGTATCTTCATTCTTCAGGCTTCTATTATCGTAGGGAATCTTTAAGAAACTGGCACAATTCATGAAAATCGTTTTTGTGGTGATCTGCTCCGTGATGAGCTCCGACCGGTTAACCAGTTGCCCTCCATGACTCTGGATTCCCTGCAATATTCCTGAAGCCTTTCGAGGACCGAGGCCGGCCACAAATGGAAGCAAGTTCGACAGATAGCTGCTTCGAACCAGTTCGTTGACATCGACCCCAACTGTATTTACATAATCAACAAACACCGTCTCCACAGCGTCGTTAAACAATTCTGTAGATACGAGAGACTGGTGCTGATGGAGCTTGATAGCAGAGATCTCGCTGCCAAGTGCAATATATTCATTCAGGGGCGACTGAACATACCTCGCCAAAGCAACACAGTATCGAGTGACATGAGTATACTCAGGATACTCCAGGCGACCCTTCTTAGAATCTTGATACAGTCGTGCAACCTCGTCGTTCACCCAAACGATTTCTAATGGACCAGAATCAGAGTCGTTACCGGCATACAATTCCGCATCCTTCACGATCGAAGACACTTGTTTGTGAAATCTGTTGGCAGAGACGTTGTAACCGCTGATGGCAATGACATCCGGCTGTCGTCGCTTGACGAGTTCGATAAACTCCTGCTTGAATTCCACATTCCTGGCTGACGTGAGCTTTTGGAACTCAATGGCATGCCCTTCTTCGTCTAGGACAACCGCTAATACTGCATCGTTCGGGCCGCCTTCACCGTGAGAGACTGCGAGCACTCGTGGAATAGTCCCAGCGACATAGCCATTTGGCTTGTACGGAGCCTGGTTAACCTTATCAGCGAGCTGCTTTCGGATCTCGTAATACATGACTCGGCTGCAGTCAGTCTTCAAGTCCTCCTTGATATTTCGACAGATCAATGGCACGAACTTCCGCGACGCAGCCTTTAGAACAGCCCTTCGAGCATCGTTCCAAGCAGTTGCAGTGTCTGACACATTGTCGGACGCAAAAAACCCAGTAAGGATCTTCTCAAACAAGGTTGTTTTGTAATCGGGATAAGACACCCTGACTATAACAAGACCATCGATTTCTGCCTGCAACATCTGCAGAAACAGCTCTGGCTTTAAGCGCAGTTCGTCGAAGCTGCGGTTGATTGCGTATTTGAAGTCATAGTAGGGGCTCGACCTTGTGATTTTTTTAGACCCTTTGTCAGTGAGCACGATGTCGATTTTGGCATGGTGCGAAAACTCGTCGCGGATTTTCTTTCGCAGCTGAGGATCATGGAATATCTCCTCTGCCAGCGTGGCCTGGGCCGCCTCTAGAACCTGCTCAGCAGTGTTGTATGAAAGCTTGTCTTCCTGGCTTTCCTGCTCGTCAAGGTAGTCTTGTGAGATCTCTAGCGGCATTTTGGGAGCATCGTCTGTGAAATAGAGCCGCTGGTCTGCTACGATATTCTTTCCTAGCTGGTCTGCAGTCAGACCAAACGCACGAACAACATTGTACAGTTTCCCAGCTCTTATCCGTTCGATCTTTCCAAACCTGCTATGCCTCTTGGACACTCCAGAGCCTGCCAAGGTGTCCTTGATGTGACTGGAAAACTTGAACTGCACATAGTCGATGAGGTCTTGATAATCAACAAGCGTCTTTGCTTCTTCGAGCATGCTCTCATACTTGCTGTCCACAACCGACAACGCGTTGAAAAGTTTTGAAAGCGCCCGGCGTTTTTCTATAATAGCATGGAATTCGATATCGAGCTGGACTATGCGCCACAAGTCGTCTCGTGTTATGAGAGTATCTGTCACCACATCGTGCTTCTGCTTCGTGGGCTCGGTCGTCTCGGTCGTCTCGGTGGACTCGGTAGGCTCGGTAGGCTCTACAGCATCGTCGTCGGCTGGAGCCTCTTGTGGTAGTTCTGAGGCGCTGATTCCAGTTATCTTGTCGTAAGAGTGGATCAAGTAGTCTCTTCGGTGATACCATATAAATGGCGGCTCCAGGTTGTCTCTAGATATGAACTCGACAACTTTGTACACAGCTTTCTGGAATGGCAGCTTCAAAACGGGCTTTGCAATAAACGTCACTGACTTGACCTTCGCCAACGAGTCGGCAATCCACTTCTGCTTCTCGGCAAATTCGGCGTCTTCGAGATGGTAGTCTGTTTTGAGAGATGCTCGCAGCAGCTGGTAGCGCTCAGGGACATCCGTGACCCGGATCTCGTTGTCCTCGTCGGTCAGCAACCGCGCCTTAAGCTCGCTGGGCTCGAAGACGTCTTTGAGCTCCGGAGCAGCCTTTTCGCGGCCCTCTTCCTCATCGCTTACCTGCATGTCATCTTCGTCCTCTAGAGCCCAGTCGTACTCCTCGCCGTCGCCAAAGATTTCGTAAATCTCGCCCAGCTTTTCCTCGTCGATTCCTGTTAACTCGCTGCTGAGGGCTGCTGGAACTATGCCAGCCCGTGGAGCTCTGCCAGTCCGGATCTCTGCCTCTTCTTGGCGGCGAGCCTCGTCCTCGGAAAACTCGTCTTCCTCAATGAAATCCTCAAACTCGTCGACCAGAGTCCTGCGACCGACCCCCTCGGCCTCCTCCAGCTCTTCCTCCTCGTCTTCCTCGTCGGAAAAGATGTCAGTGAGGCCGCGTGAGCTGCGCGATTCGCGCTCTGCTTCTGAACGCTTCAACCGCTTGAAACGCTTTTCCTGATCGCGACGAACTCCACCAGTATTCTCCAACAACAGATCCAGGTCGTCCTGATCAAGCTCCTCGTCGCTCCGGCGTCTGCTGCCATCTTCGTTGTTTTCACCGTCGTCGTCGTCGCCATTGTCATCCTGAACCTGATGCCGTCGCTTCTTGCGATGTCGTCGACGCTCTTTGCCAGACTGCCCAACTGCGTCGTCCTCATCTTCGTCCTCGTCGTCATCAACAATGAATCCCTTCTGCACACGAGCGATTTCTTCTTCGTCATCGTCATCTTCGTCCTCTTCAGAGGTATCGACATCGCCGCCGTTATGTCTGGATTCTCCATCTTCGTCGTCGTCGTCGTCGTCGTCATCGTCTTGGGCCTCATCATCATCACGGTCTTCATGTCCACGGTCTACATCCACGGAAGCGTCAACCAGGCCGCCAGATCTGAGCTTCTCATTGACTGGCTCATCCTGGTCTCCCGGGAACGTGACGTCCTCCGTGTCGCTCATGATGCCCTCACAATTAGGTCTCCGTTTGACTGGTTTTTTTTCAGCACTACGGAGTGTTGGTTGCAAGATGAAAAGTGCCGCTACCCTGACACATATAAGGATAGCTAGCTAGCTGCACGCGTAGACGGAACCGGACGACACAAGGATGACATTTCACAGTCCAAAAAATGTTACAACTTCAATGCGTTTATTTGCTTTCTCGAATTAAAATTTCAGATTTTGCATTATTTGGTGTACTTTTGTTATTTTGAATCGTTAATTTGAGTATATACGTGCAGTATGTTTTAGTAACGCAAGCACTGGATCCTCGAGTTGACTTCGACTATAAGTGTACTCGAAGGTTAGGTGTGTAGTTAGTTGGTAGAGTTAGTTGTAGAGTGTTTACCAACATATTTGTACCAATACTCGGTAGAAGTAGTTGTACAAATAGATTATATTGGATTACACTTATATACCATCCTATTCAAGCCGTATATTCCTTTTTTTGTTTTGGGGTGATTCGATTAAAGTACTACACATACTGTGCAGTACGCTCACGTGGAGCGCTTCGAGTACAGCACGAACTGCACAGCGAGAATCAAGTTCAGCACAGCAGCGCCCAAAAACGACGCCAGAATCACTGGGTCGTCGACCTCAGTGATAGTGGTATACACACGGGCGATGGTTCCCAGCAGGTAGCTGGCGACGGCAAATCCACTGAGCTGACCTGTCGACTTTGTCTTGTAGATGGTGTACACCTGGGGGACTTTGGACAGCAGAGCCAGTGGGATGGTCAGTTTCTGGAGAGATAGCAGCATCTGGGCGTCCACTACTGGGGACGCTGGGTCGAGAACCATGGCAGCTCCAATGGACGCAATGGCCACAAACACGGCAGCCAGTGGAGACTTGTTGTCGTACAGGAGCAGCAGGGTGGTGATGATCACGTCCTGGAAGGCTATGAGTGCCGACTCGCCAAAGGTGCTGAAAGGAAATCCGCTGCGGAAGCTATAGGCAGTGCTCACCAGGTATCCAATGGTCTCGAGCACGTAGCTGATGATGGACACGCCCTGGGCAGACCGTGAATTGACAAGCTTGAGGATCTGGGGAACCTTGACGATGGACGACATGCCCACGATGCCCCAGCTGAGGCCCTTGGACACCCCAAGCTTGACGCAGTCAGGGCGCGATACAAAGTCGACCTGGCGGACCAGCACGTCGTAGCAGGTTGCGTCGTCGAGCATCGCAATCCCCAGCTGCTCCAGTGGCTCGGGGATCAGTGCAGTCAACGGCTGCACGTACTGGCGTACCGGATCAATCGCGCGTGCCAAAATATCTGCCATGGTGATTGGTAGTGACTAGTTGAGTATCAGATGAAAACACGCTTGATCGAAAGGTTTCAGCGACTAAAACCAACAAATTGGGGTCGATGTAGGATGGAGACAATGTGTTCCCCAACGAGTTAGCGATGTGCGCAGATGCATATGCGTGCTACACCTCGTGCATATGCGGTCGTGCTTTCAGTGGTTGTGTTTAAGATGCCAGAAAACACATTCTGATTTTAATAAAATAAAAAATTAGAACTTTCACATTTGTTATATCCTCTGTTCGTGCATTGAACTAGGTACTGCGGCATGGGACTACTGATGGGGCGTGTATGTTGTATACTTCGCTGCATTGTGTGCATTGTTATGTTTTTCATTCTGTGCTGTGTATGCCAATTTCAGCACTCATCTTGCGACTCCGTCGCGCTGTGGCAACTGCTGCGCAGTTGGGCGTGGATACTTGTAGTGAAGTTACTGTGCTAACAATGACGCTTGTAAACCAAGACTCCGTACAGAAATCATTACGGCTTGTGGGAGAATCTTTAATCATACACACTATTGCACTACGCTTGTACCTCGCTACTGTGTTGTCTTTCAGTTTTGGGATGCATGCAGCGAGTCGAGGTAGACACAACTGCGTACTATGGATACATGTTGTTGATGCCAATACTCTGAAAGTCTCAGACTCTACAATTGACAATCGTAGTATTTCACATCGGTTGACACAGAATCTTACACCAGCTTGTAGCATTTGCAAAGTTCATGCTTGAACGAGACGGATAATCAGCTGCAGCTGCCTCGACTGCGTATGCACGTCATGGAGTATATTAGGCGGGTCTGTTTTGAGTATTTTCAGTCAGCTTCAGCCGCGATGACCATCAATGTGCTGGTGCTCCGAGCGTTGACGGCAGCTGTGGTGGTGGCCTGCGTGGTGCTCAACGTGTATATACACAGTTTCGACCGCATAAACGGCTGCCGGTGGCCGTCGGGCGCGTCGGTGCGCGTGCTGGCGTTTGGCGACCCCCAGATCACAGGGGTCAGTCCGTCCACGAGCTACCGCAAGCAGCTCGACGTGTTTGGCAACGACCACTTCCTGGGCCATGTGTACCGCACGCTCAGCTCTCATCTGAGACCCTCACACGTGGCGGTGATGGGCGACCTGTTTTCGAGCCAGTGGATCAGCGACGACGAGTTTTTCAGCAGAGCCCACCGGTTCCGCGACCGCATCTTCCGCGTTGATCCCGGGTCGGCGTCGTGGGCGATGGTCAACGTGAGCGGGAATCACGATATTGGCTACGGCGGCGAGATGACGGCGCAGCGAGTAGGACGGTTCGAGCATGAGTTTGGCAAAGTCAACTATGTCGAGTACTTGGACGGGTGGAGACTGGTGGTGATCAACTCGCTGGCGCTCGACGGGCCTGCGTTTCAGGACCGCCGGTACCACGACGACACGGTGCAGTTTGTGGAGCAGCTGGCTGCTGACGCCGACTACAGCGGACCCACAGTGCTGTTTTCGCACGTCCCACTGTACAAGCTGGGCCGTGTGTGTAAGGACAGTACGTTTTTCAGATACTACGAGGACGGTCGAGTCCGCGAGCAGAACCACCTGTCCAAAGAGTCGTCGGATTTTGTGCTCAACGCGGTGTTCGGCAGGGGCAATCCGCACGGTGGTATTATCGTGACGGGCCACGACCACGAGGGCTGCATCACCGACTACGTCTACGACGACCAGCAGGACGACTGGACGAGCGTCAAGGGAACCGATGCGCGTATTGGCGGCACTGCAGGCGACAACACGGTCACCGAGCTGACTATTCGCAGCATGATGGGGGAGTATGGCGGCAACGGAGCGCTCATCAGCGGAGTGCGCGACGACAGCGGACGCACGCACTTTCACTACCAGCTCTGCCGGTTCGGCGTCCAGCACGTATGGTGGATCGCCAAGGTGCTGCAGTACGTGACTCTGGGAGCTGTCATTATTGTGGTGGTGGTGCAGCAGCTGCTGTGAGTGTGCGCCGTACACTGTGCATTACTTGTATAGTAGTCAACCGACAACTGCAGTCATTTCAACTAAGAACTGCACTCTTGATAAGTAGAAAATTGCATTCTGACACTAGACTTTTCATAACGGCTGAAAATTTCACTCTCTGTACTCTGAACATTGTAGATTCACTATCACCACTATCGTTGAGTAGCATTGAGTAGCAATGAGTCGCAATGAGTAGCATCAGTAGTATTCAAGTGGCTCGGATTGCGTGTAGCTACTAGAGGCTTAAGCAGTGTCATGCGGTTACAGTAGTTGGACTGCATGTGCATCGATGCATACTAAGGCATACTAAACGATCGACTAGAGCTGCATATGACAAACAGTATTGCATTCTAATATAATTCTATCCTTTACATTTGACGTATTGCAGTGTTCACAATTCGAGTCCTATTGAGACTACATATCAAGCTTGGCTGATGCTGCAGATTTTCACTCTCGTCGCATTGAACCCGTCTAATAGGCCTCTGCATGATCGTTACCAGATCTAAAAATCGCTCTCAGCACGTTGCAACTGCCATTGTGAATCAAAATCATTACTGTAACAAATCCATTACTCACTGTTTTGTAGTGTCCATGTCTCAACTGCGCAGCAGTTGCTACAGCGCGACGGAGTCGCAAGACGCAACACCACAATTCTCACACCACAATTCTCATCTTGCGACTCCGTCGCGCTGTAGCAACTGCTGCGCAGTTGAGGCGCGGATCACAGTTCTGTTAATTGGAAAGCGGGTTTTCAGCGATATTGGTAGATCAGTGACATCAGAAATCGCTCCCCGCAGCCAACGCTGAATCACTATCTGCATGCATGCAGCTGAATGCTTGATAGCGCATGTCTCTATCACTTTAGACCACGTAGCAGAATACAGCTGTATCACTGTGAATACTATTGAATTGAAATAAAAGATAAATAAAATAAACGGTAGTACAAAACGATTATTAGAAGATAGCAGATTTTCGATTTCCATTTTCAAGTCAACTTTCAGCTCAACTTTTCACTGTTGCAACTCTAGCCTACTCCAGTTTGCTGCGGCACCGTTATCTGACACGCCAGCCCCGGGTAACGCAAATTTAAGACGGCGCACTTCTTCGAGGTTCTTTCTGAATCTTCCACCTGAAATCCTACCAGCCACCGCCATCACCATGATCAATCCGGCCGTGTCCAACTTGGCCATCATGCTCGGCATGATGCAAGTGTCCAAGAAAATCCCTTTTGAAGACCCCAGCGTGCTGCTGGGCGTGCGGGTGCTCTACCTGGTGTCCAACCTCATCGTCGTGGCGCTGTACCTGTGGGCTCGGGCCAAAATCAACTCCAAGAACGACCTCACCACGCTCAAGTACGTCGAGCCCGCCAGCCCGCTCAGCGGGTCCACCGACAGCAAGCTGGTCACCACCACCGTCAAGGAGTACGATCTCCAGCAGGTGACGAGCGGTTTCAAGAGCCAACTGCAGGGCGTGGCTATGATGGCCTTCACCCACCTGTACATGGGCTACACCAACCCGCTGCTCATCCAGTCGATTCTGCCGGTCAAGTCGGCGTTCGAGGCCAACATCATCCAGATCCACGTGCTGGGCAAGCCGGCGGTGGGCGCCCTCAAGCGTCCTTTCAAGGCTGCGTCGCTGCTCGGCGGATCCGGCGAAGTTCGCACCGACAAGAAGGCCATTTCCGAGGCTGAGACGGCTGGCAAGGGCGGTGTCAAGGAGGACTAGCCTTCCAAACACCAATCTCCAGATCCACCAGATCCATCACCAGATCAGCTCCACAAAAGTATAAAAAACTCAATAGATCATATGTAGTCTATGGCATCGCGGACGCGATTGAGCTCGAGCACTCGCTCGGGAACTGCGTCTCTGAGAAGGGCAATTTGCCGGTACACGGCGTCGAACTCGGCCTGGAGCTCTCTGAGCTTGTCGATGTCGGACTGTAGAATCGTAGCCAGCTTTGGAGAGGCGTCTTCATCGTGGGCCTGTTGCTGCTGGACCTCGAGTGCCCTGTCGATGGACTGCTGCAGCAGCTGCTTTTCGCGCTCTACCCGCTGCGTGTAGGCAGCCAGCACCGTCTTCGGCAGATTGCGTCGGATCTCAGTGACTGCGAGCGTCGCGCTGTCTACTCGGCTGTACACCTGGCGCAGCTGCTCGTTGAGCTCCACGTCAAAGGGCTCTGCCTCCTGCTTGACGGTCGCCAGGCTGCTAGCCAGTGAATTCTGCTTGGCCATATCCACGCCGTCCACTATGAGCGCGTGGCGCGTCATTTCGAGCGCTTCGGTGACAAACTGCTGTTAACAAAAAGTTCAAAAAGCTCAACGCCAGACTTACATCGTCCAAATGGCGGAGCACCTGGGCCCGTAGGGGGTCGTCCGACCCGCTCGACGGCAAGTCCAGGCCCACTTTGGCGCGTATCGAGTTGTCTATCTGCTGGCGGACGTAGCGCACGTCGTCCGACGTCACATGGATCTTCTTCCTCTGCTTGTCTTCCATGGTGTAAGACGCGACGGCTGCCCATTTCCTAAACCGGGTTTTATTTTCAGGGGTGGCGCTGTCGAGCGTCCAGTGGTGTTTTTTCAATCCGCAAATCCCAACAGATGAACTGCCTCAATTGATTAACCGAACACTCTAGTGGATTTGCGGCCCCATTGCAGTGATAGCAAATGCGTGAACAGAACAGTGCACAGTGTAGCAGCTCTTGAGTGCAGTGGCTGGATCTGTAGTGCATCAGCGTAATTAACAACAGAGACGCAACAAACTGATATCCAAACATCTCTATCTTGCGACTCCGTCGCGCTGTAGCAACTGCTGCGCAGTTGAGGCATGGACTCTGCTGACACTGTGTGTTCACATTACACAATGACTACCATGAAAAAACGTAGCTACTCCAGTGTCCACGCCTCAACTGCGCAGCAGTTGCTACAGCGCGACGGAGTCGCAAGACAACTAATTACACACCTGATGCAGTCGCAAGACCCAATTACTCCATGTATCAGAACTCTAAAAAATCGCTACAGCATTCATCATTCATCGTAAATCATTAATAAATAGAGCTACAATAGTTTGTCGTTGTGGTACAAATGAGTAGCAGTTAGCAGTGAGTCGGTCAGGCACCATCAGCTATTGATCCTAGGTCAGATCCAATACTGGAAACCACACCAATGCTGTCAGACATGTGGAAAACAGTCGAATTTCACACTGCTGTGAACAGTCAATGCTACGGGCGCATCGCCTCGGCGTCGCTCTCGTCCATGTCTGCTTCGTCCTCGAACCCCAGCACACTCAGCGTCTGCATTGACTGCCTGTTGCGCGACATAACAGCCTGCTCGCACTTCTTGATGGTCCCGCTGACTCGGCCCACGTTGATGATGACGCGGATGCCCTCGATCTTATTGATGTAGCTGAGGGCTGCCCATACCAACCGCGCATGCTGGCGAGCGACTCTGACAATGCCAGTGCAGGTGACTGACGAGTAGTACTTGATGGCTATCGTTGAAGCCACGGCACCCATCCCATAGTCGCCGAAGTTGCGTTCTATAGAGCTTTTGACGAGCTTGATGAGGTCCCGTTTGTCGATGTCGACCTTCATGGGCTGTCGAAGCGCAACCGCATTGTCCTCGAATGACGACACGACACCCAAACCATCGACGTTCAGGATTTCAAACGCCAGATACCGTGTTTTCAACCGAACCATGGCTGCAACCGCCAATATATACCCTGTGGTTCTGCTTTTATTAGTTGAAGAAGCTCACCTCGAAACGTTTAAAGTTTTGATGTCAGCCGCTTCACCACGAGAAGCAGGAATGGATATCAAAAAGTATGTATTGCAGTAGAGATGCACGCAGCAGAGATGCACGCAGGCTAATTAAGGTACTACAAAAAGCGCCATCTGCTGTTTTCTAGATACGACGACGGTATACAGCTCAGTGAGGAGCAATGGTACAGCGTGACTCCCGAGAGCATAGCAGAGGTGACCGCCAACATGATCAAGCAGCGCTATCCGTCTGCGAAAGCTGTGTTTGATCTGTTTGGAGGCGCTGGCGGAAACACCATCCAGCTGTCAAAGCTGTTTCCCAAAGTGGTGTACGTCGACAACAACCCCGAAACCATCGAGCACGCCCGCAACAACTGCCAGGTCTACGAGTGCTCCGACAACATCGTTTTTCTGGAATCCGACGTCGGACTCGTTCCCCACTACATATACGAGCACTTTTTTGGCGACGACGCACCGCAAGAAGTGGTGCTGTTTGCTAGTCCCCCGTGGGGTGGGCCCGAATACGCGCAGCAGGAGCTGTGGAGCCCGTTCTGCGAGCCCAGCCTCGCTCATGTGTTCAGCATCGCGAGCCTGGGGTACACCCAGGTTGTGCTCTTCCTGCCCAGAAACACAGACCTCGACGCGCTGAGAGATTTCCTCGAAACCCACAATGTGGAGTCAGCCCCCCACATTGAATATTTATTTATGCAGGGGATGTGCAAAGGCATCCTAGTGCTGCTCTGACAGTGCCAAAAGAATATGATGTTACTCTCTTGCGACTACACACCTGACGTAACACACATCTGACACAACTACACATACGACCATCTTGCGACTCCGTCGCGCTGTAGCCACTGTTGCGCAATTGGTGTGGATCTACTGAAATAGAATAGAATAAAATAATCAATTAGAGACTCTAATTCTAACATCTAGCATCACAGCTTCTCGCTGAGCAGCTTGGTGATCTCTGCAACAGCGGCATCTACCTGGTTGGGCTCGGTGCCAGCTCCCTGGACGGTGGCGCCTTTCCCACCGCTCCGTCCACCGACTATGCCAGCAACGACATTGCCTAGATCTGACGCGACGACGCCTTTGCTGGCAGCAGCGTCCGACACGAAGCAGCCATGGGCGACTTTGCCTTCGTCTGCGTCGACCGCAAACAGATACAGCGACTTGTCGGGCAGTTTGGTCTTCACGTAGGTAATGGCCTCAGTCAGCGCTTTAGAGTTGGCAGTGATGCCGTCCACGAGGTGCACAAAGTAACGGGCGTCCTCGTGGTCCTTGAAATAGTCGACGACTGCGTCTACGGCCTTCTTGCCCTCCGCCTTCTGCTTGGCTTTGACCTCGTCGGTGATTTTCTTGGAGATCTTGTTGAACTTGTCGGTTAATGCATTCTTGGCCACCACAGCCACTGACAGGCGCTTGAGCTCGGCACCGAGCGCCTTCGCACGGGTCTCCTTGTCGGCGCCCAGCGGCAGCGCGTCCAGAGCGTCGAGCTTGGCGTCGAACTCTGCTGCCAGCTTCTGGACCTCGTGAGCAGTCACGCCAGTGACAGCGACGATTCGGCGAATACCCTTGGCGATGCCGCTCTCCTCAGTGATGACGAGCTCTTTGATATCGCCCGTCTTGGCCACATGGGTGCCTCCGCAGAACTCGATAGAGATCTTGGACCATTTGTCGCTTTTAGGGTCTGCCAGCAGCGCGTCGACAGACACTCCCACCGACACCACGCGCACAGGATCCGGATATGTCTCGCCAAACACTGCTCGCAGCCCGTTGATTTCCTTGGCGAGCTCCAGCGCGACGTCCTTGGTGAACACGGTGGCGTTCTGCTTGATGTAGTCGGAGCAGATATTCTCGATTTGCTCGATCTCGGATAACGCTACTGCTGACTTGTGCGAGAAGTCGAACCGCAGCTTCTCAGGGCTCACTAACGACCCCTTCTGGTCCACCGAATCGCCCAGCACCTGGCGCAGCGCGAAGTTCAGCACGTGGGTGCCGGTATGGTTGTTGCGAATGGGCCACCGTCGCAGCTCGTCGTAGCCAGCAATCACCTCGTCACCGACGCTGAGAGACCCGTACTTGACGTAGCCAGTGTGCAGCACATAGCCAGCGTATCCCTGGACGTTTTCGACCTCGAACTCGGCCGACCCGTCAATGACGATCTTGCCAGTGTCGTACTCCTGGCCACCCTGCTCGGCGTAGAAGTTGGTCCTGTCGAGAATGACGCCAATCTGGGTATCGTCCGCCAGCTCGCCAGTAGACGTCACGAACTTGCCGTCCGCGTAGATGGCTGCGACCGTCGCAGAAACGTCGCCAGTCTTGTACTTGAAGCTGTCGTCCGTCACGTTGACGGCGCTGTTGGTGTCGAGGGTCGCAAGCGCATGGACGTCGAGCTTGACAATATCCTTGCCAGCCGACCGCTTGCCGCCTTTCGACGCCTCTTTGGACTCGAGTCGCGCCTTCTCAAAAGCAGCCTCGTCGATGTCGAGGCCCGCTTCCTCGGCCATCAGCCGTGTCAGGTCCACTGGGAACCCGTACGTGTCGTAGAGCCGCCAGACGTCCTTGCCGTTGAGCAGCTTCTGGTCGGCAGCCTTCGCGGCAGCCGCGTACTGCTCGAACAGCTTCTCGCCGCGGTCCAGAGTCCGGGAGAACGACTCCTCCTCCTCGTCGAGGATCTCGAAGATGTCGCTCGTGTTGTTGGCGAGCTCCGGGAACACATGGCTGACCTGCTCGATCAGCGTCGGCGCCAGCTGCGAGAAGAAGCTGCCAATTGGAGCGTCGAACTTCTTGCGCACGTAGCGAGCTCCTCTGCGGAGAATGCGACGCAGCACGTAGCCTCGTCCGTCGTTGTTGGGCACTCCACCGTCCGCCAGCGCAAACGTCAGCGTGCGCACATGGTCGGCTACCACCCGGTACGCGGTGTCAATGCCATCCTTGTCAGCGTCGCCAAATAGCCCTGTATACGGACGGGCGCCTGTGAGCTCTTGGATCTTGGCGAAGATGGGTGTGAACACGTCTGTGTCGTAGTTGGACGACTTGTCCTGGAGCACCGACACCAGGCGCTCAAAACCCAGCCCCGTGTCGATATGCTTGGCCGGCAGCGCGCGCAGCGTCGAGTCAGGCTCGCGGTTGTACTGGATGAACACGATGTTCCAGATCTCGAGCACGTTGGGGTCGTCCATGTTGACGAGATGGGCAGCGTTGCGGCCGCCGCCAATGCGATCGTAGTGGATTTCCGAGCACGGGCCGCAGGGGCCCTGGTCGCCCATTTCCCAGAAGTTGTCCTTGTAGGACCCTGGCAGGATGTGGTCTTCAGCCACCCCGGTGTCGAGCCAGATCTGCTTCGCCTCGAGATCAGGCTCGAGCCCCGACTCGGGATGGCCGCCAAAGTACGTCACGTAGAGCCGCGACGGGTCGAGCCCGTACACGGACGTGAGCAGCTCCCAGGCCCACGGGATGGCCTGGAGCTTGAAGTAGTCGCCAAACGACCAGTTGCCCAGCATCTCGAAAAAGGTGTGGTGGTAGCTGTCTTTGCCGACGTCCTCGAGATCGTTGTGCTTGCCGCCTGCGCGGATGCACTTTTGCGAGTTGACGGCCCGCGACAGCTTGGAAAGTGGCGACGACGGGTCCACGGTGCCCAGGAAGATGGGCTTGTACTGGTTCATGCCAGCGTTGGCAAACAGCAGGGTCGGGTCGTCGTAGGGGATCACCGACGAGCTGGGCACGTACACATGGTGGTGTTTTTTCTCAAAGTACTCGAGGAAGGTGGTGCGCACCTTGGAGGCGGGCCACTGCTGCGCAACAGTCATGGTGGAATAGCTTCGATGCCGGATACTGGTGTGTAGGATGGCTCGAACGTTCATGCTGAATTTTCGCGCCGCTCTGATCTAGATGGGGCGCCATGACTCTATGCACCCCCTGAAAATGCGCTAATCCATGGGGCGCTATCAGTCACTAGATAGCTGGATCACTAGGTCTCGTAAATAATAAATGAGTCACTAATCAACTGTGGTCCGCCACAAAATGCGACATCAACAACATATTTGCATTCTAGGGGAAAGGCACAAAACGACTTGTATTGGTATCTGTTAGAGTGTGTAGCAGTGTGCTCTTGAACACAAGACTTGCGACTCCAGCGCGCTGTAGCAACTGTTGCGCAGTTGAGAGGAGACAAATTGGAGTTGCTGACCAACAATCAACTGCGATCATATGCCTCTAATCGAAAGCTAGTTTGGACTTTTAGATATTGAGCCAGAAGGGGACCGGCAACATGTCAAAGCGGTGGTTGACTCATTAGGGCTATTTGCTGTAGTCGGACGACCATCCTACTGATAAATATAATTGCATTATATATGGCATTCGAGGGACTGGAGAGCTTATAAAAAACTGATACAGGTCACCAATTAATTGTATATGACATGACTGCCATATGTTGAATAATCTGTTCAGATAAACAATCACAATTTGTGATATTCAATTGCAATCAGATTAGTCTTGCGACTCCGTCGCGCTGTAGCAACTGCTGCGCAGTTGAGCGAGGAATTAACCGGTTGCGAACCAGAAGCTCCAATCCAGCTGCGCAGCAGTTGCCACAGCGCGACGGAGTCACAAAGTCAAGTCTTGCTTATTTGGCAGTTCAGTTCAGTAGAAAAAACGCATTGTATAGAATCGGGAAGTGTATCAAACTATGGTATCGGTCTTTCACCGGTAATCTCTAAATTTTGGACCAACTGCGTAGCAGTTGCCACAGCGCGACGGAGTCGCAAGACATGTCATATTCTGATGTGCTACAAGATACGACAGGGCACATTTTGCGACTCCGTCGCGCTGTAGCAACTGCTGCGCAGTTGGATGTCAGACCGATGCAGCTAGCTACTGACGTGCATTGCATGCATCTAGACTCATCTCATGCAGCTAGTCGAGGCATGCAAGTCAATCTCACCATGTCACAATCAGCGACAATGAGACAGCTACGACACGCTACAGCCCACACACATACGAGTACATTGGAATTATCTAGTTTTATGCACCTAGGCAGCCTCGGACGCCAGCTTAGCGCCCTTGCTCACGGCCTCCTCGATGCCTCCCACCATGTAGAAGGCAGCCTCCGGCAGGTTGTCGTGCTTGCCGTCCAAAATCTCCTTGAACGAGCGGACAGTGTCCTTGAGCGGCACCAGCCGGCCCTCCAGACCAGTGAAAACGGCCGCCACCGTGAACGGCTGCGACAGGAATCGCTGGATCTTTCGGGCCCGCTCCACCGTGAGCTTGTCACCCTCGGACAGCTCGTCCATGCCCAGAATGGCAATGATGTCCTGCAGCGACTTGTAGGCCTGCAGCGTCTGCTGCACGTTGGTGGCCACGTCGTAGTGCTCCTGGCCAACCACGGCGGCGTCCAGCAGTCGCGACTTGGAGTCCAGGGGGTCCACAGCGGGGTAGATGCCCAGCTCCGAGATCGATCGCGACAGCACAGTGGTGGCGTCCAAGTGCGCGAAGGTGGTGGCCGGCGCCGGATCAGTCAGATCGTCGGCGGGCACGTACACGGCCTGCACGGACGTCACCGAGCCCTTCTGGGTGGTGGTGATACGCTCCTGGAGCGCACCCATATCGGTGGCCAGGGTGGGCTGGTAACCGACGGCGGACGGGATACGTCCCAGCAGCGCAGACACCTCGGATCCGGCCTGGGTGAATCGGAAGATGTTGTCGACGAACAGCAGCACGTCCTGGCCCTCCTCGTCTCGGAAGTACTCTGCGATGGTCAGCCCAGTCAGCGCCACTCGAGCACGGGCTCCTGGCGGCTCGTTCATCTGGCCAAACACCAGCGCCACCTTGGAGTCGCCCTCCAGGTTGATGACGCCGGTCTCGATCATTTCACGGTACAGATCGTTGCCCTCTCGAGTGCGCTCGCCGACTCCAGTGAACACCGAGAACCCTCCGTGGGCCTTGGCGATGTTGTTGATGAGCTCCTGGATGAACACCGTCTTGCCCACACCGGCTCCACCAAACAGGCCAATCTTGCCTCCTCGTGCGTAGGGAGCCAGCAGGTCCACCACCTTGATGCCGGTCTCGAGCACCTCTGCAGACGTCGACTGCTCCTCGAAAGTCGGGGGCTCCGCGTGGATGGGGCGGAATTTGTCGGCCTTGATGGGTCCACGCTCGTCAATGGGGTCTCCGGTCACGTTCAGAATACGGCCCAGAGTGCCTCGTCCCACGGGGATGGTGATGGGTGCGCCAGTGTCCACCACGGGGGTGCCTCGCACAAGACCCTCTGTTCCGTCCATGGCGATGGTTCGCACGGTGTTTTCTCCGAGATGCTGCGCGACCTCGAGCACGAGCTTCTCGCCGTTCTCGCGCTTCAGCTCCAGCGCATTGAGAATGGCTGGCAGCTTGTCCTGCTCAAACTGCACGTCCTGCTGGTTAGTGATTGGCGCAAATTTTTGACCAGGGCTAGGGCCGTGATGGCTCTCGCGGGACCTGTCTGACTTACGACGACGGCTCCAATGACGGTTCTGCGGTTAGCGACGGTTCCAAAAAACACCTGTGCTGATGGGTGGTACTAGATGGAGGCGAGGTGGTCGCGGGTGGGCCAATTGGGTGGCCAATTGGGACACTGGCGGCGGTTGGAGTGGAATGGAGTTCGGTGGTCGGTCCAGAACCAATCCGGAGCTGCGATTCCACCAACCTCGACCAACCACTGTTTGTAGTGGCCAATCTCCACCAAACGCAATTGCGCCCATTAGACCACTGCCAAGCACCAATTGCCGAGCCAATGGCCACTACAAACAACTTGCACCCAGCAACGGTGCGCAACAACGGCACTCTAGATGCCACCAACAGCACGTCGACGAAAAACACTCACCGAATAGAACCAACTGCTCCAGCCTGGCTAGCCATGGTGCGAACATTGAACACCCGGTGGTTAGCCTGCGCCACGCGGTACGCGGAGCGCGAGATGCGAGGAATAAGACGGGGGAGGACCATTCTTCTTTTGCGTCTCTGAAAAATAGAATGCTGTAAAGAAGAAGAGAAGAAAACAGGGCTGCCAGTGGTTTTCAGCGCTGGGAGTTTAGGGCTGGGGTGCGGTTCGGACCGGCTGTTGCTGCTCGGCGATTGGCTGGACTGCGACCACCTGTATTTTTGACTGAATGCTGGGGTTTCGGCAGGTGTTTGGCGGGTTTTCGGTGAAATATTATAGTGCTATGATGAGTTGGTGATGTAGCCTGGTCAGACTGTTATTTGGCATACAATTGAGCTACGGATAGTGGTGATTGTTGACCGACGAGGTCAACATGACGCTCCAGTCACGTGATGGATCAGGGGTAGTGCTGGCATCGAAGTCGAGGTTTTTTCTGGAAATTGTCTTATGAGCAGCAAAAATAACAATATAAACCTTGTTTTCCTCTGATTCGGACTGTCGCGGATTACTCTAGAGTTCTTTAATGTTTGAATGTTCATAGCGTAAAGCAATTCCTCGGACTGCCGTAACTACTGACGCTTGCATGCTCGAATGACTTGGTGTTGTTACTCAAATAGGCGAATGGCATTTTGCAGATATATTCATGCTCAAGCTTTGAAGTCTACCACCACGTTTTTTTACCAATCTCAGTCAAATGAAATCAAAAAAGAATTAAAAATTAAAAAAGAAAATCAATTGCTGACTTCTAAATATGAAAGTTCAAAAGCCGCTCTTCGGATTCATATTAATGTTCTAGTTCGATACCAACTAACCACGCGCTGACTATTCACGCTCATGTTTCAAGCTCGAGCAAACGGCTTGCCAGCATATTTTCCACTCCGAATTTCGCTGATAAAACTGGCAACTGTAGTACATAACTCACCAACTTGCAAATCTGCTGCCGCATCGTTTTCAAACCAACTATAATACCGTCAACATTTTGTCTCCTCTACATCAATCTCAGGCTTTGCGTCCATGTCCAGCTTATGGCTGGTATTATCTTCCAGTACATAGGTCCGCCATTGACGAACCGGAACTCGGTCAGTAAAAAGCCTGTCAATATCGGCATTAGTACGCCCTGTAGTCTCTCCTACGCAGAACCATACATATGCCAAAGTCAGAAGATCGGTGGCACCGTATATAAATCCCAGCATGGGCCCAAGGTTTGCGCTGTAATAGAGATATGGACTAATAAAGACCATTAACCACACAGTGAAAAAGAATACACCGATTGAACAGGCGGTGATTTTGTTTCGGTTTCTACCCACTGCCATTTCCGATGCAATCGTATAAGACAATGTTCCAATAGAAAAGTTGAAACAGATAATGTTCACATACATCAACACCACTATCACTATGCCGACTCCTCTCGAAAACGGTCCTCCTCGGTGAGTGGTTCCTAATCCTCCGACGATAACCAATGAGATCAACATACCAACGGTGCAAACTAGCAAGTTGGTTCGGCGACGAAGCTTGTTTCCTAAAATCACAGACAACCCCACCGCCACTATCTGTAATACGTCGGTTATGGTGTTAATAGTAAAAGGCTGAGCAACTCCTATTGACTCGGCGAATACCACTCCGTATGTGTACCAGAACTGGATACCATTGATCTGCTGTGCAAACATGGCCCCGCAAGAAAATATCAGCTTCCTCCGCTCAACAGGGTCAAATGCGAGAGAAGACCAAGAAGACTCGGCTTCCATCTCTTGTTCCAGCAAAACTTGATCTTCAATTTTTTTGAGATCCTCTGTCGCATCGTAATTGTCTATCGTCCGATAGATTTTATTCAGCGACTCTCTGGCATTTTGCTTTTTCCCCTTGTATACATACCATACCGGACTCTCGGGAACAAATGGCAAGCATACTAGCATGGCTGCTGGCAAAACAATAAGTAGTCCCATCGGAATGCGATAAGACACCGGGCTGTCTATTTTTTCTGTGCCCTGCGTGATACATGCACAAACAAACTGTGAACAGGACTGCATAAATTGGAACATCATTAAAGCTGGACCGCGAATGTCTGGTGGTGCCACCTCTCCGATGTATATCAAGCAAGTGGCAGTGAACTGACCAATCCCCAGTCCAATGAGAACTCTCCCAAGACAAAAAACCCCATATATTCCAAAAGAGCATACCTGAACAATCGCACCCACTATAATGCAGAAAGACGCAGAGACGAAGACGACTTTACGACCCCATTTTTCGTTTATTGGAGCGGTTATGAGTGACCCACAAAATTCTCCTACGTAGATAATAGATGCCGTCACAGACAGAAAAGTAGTGCTTAAAGCGTAAGATCCATCAGACGTTTTCTCTCCGTAATCACGGATGAAGGCTTTCATTCCTTGAATTCCTGTGTAATATATAGTGTCATATCCGTAGCACAAAGCTCCGATTGTCGATACTAGACAGTAAAATATGGCCCACTTATAGTGAGCCCAGTTGAGATTAAGATTAAGAATAGCCATCGATCCCGAGTCGTTACAATATTTGAACTATCGCATCTTTATATATATATATATACTTCGTTCCTATCGTCAGAGCCGTTTTTTGGGACTATTTTCTAATAGGTGCGGGGTATTGGGTACGGGATCATATAGCTTTCGTTCGTTCCATGCACACCTATGAAGTCGCAGCAGATGGAAACAACACAGTTTGTCAGCAAGACGAATACAGGCAGTGTCATGAAGCCGACTGGAAATGAACGTGCATTCTCCGTTTCCGACTCTCAAGTCGGATTTCCGGTTACCGCCCCGAGCGCTGTTTTGGGATCCCATCCGGAGATCCTGCAACATTAAGGAAGGAGTACCGGTTATGGAAATGTCCCTTGCCTGATTCGGCAGGCTCACAGTTTGAGAGGTGGGGTACCCCGCGGATCGTTGAAGCGAGTTTTCCAGCAATACGCAAGCTAAGAATCACGGCCATTATGAAAATTTATTTAATCGATGGCTAATCACTGAAACAAAAATTCCAAAAAAATCTAATAGAATGCCTTTCATTATCGGGCTTAACAGCGGTTCTTCTTTCGATGGCATCGATGCGGTTCTTGCCAAAATAGATATAGGCCCCGATGGCCATCCAAGTCCTCCCGAATTCGTTGAGGGGGTCACAATTGACTGGCCAGAGGAACTACAAGAATCTATTATAAATGCGTTTGAAAATAAGTTGAGTATTTTCGAGCTGTGTCGACTCAACTATGCTGCCGGAGCTGCCTACGTAAATGCGACAAAAAAACTTCTTGCCAAGGTGAACTTATCGGCGGAGGATATTGAAGTTCTTGGATATGATGGACAGACAATTTATCAAGAACCTCGCGATACTGCTCTCATGTCACTCCTTCCAAAAGATACAGATCAGGTTGATAAGTGGCTCAAAGGAGGGTTTCCCTGTGGCCTGTTTATTGTAGAATCAGGCGTTGTTGCTGCACTAACTCAAATAACCACCGTGACCCAATTTCGTCCCGTCGACCACGCTCTGGGAGGTTGTGCGGCCCCGTTGATGCAATATCTCGACTTTGTAGCATTTCGACACATCGGGCCCGTCCTGACATTGAATATTGGTGGCATCGCCAATATTCAACTGGCTGACATTGATAGATCCAAAATGATGGCTTTCGATACTGGGCCCGGAAACGTTATGATTGATCACATTGTAAAGCATCGCTCAGCCGGAAAGGTAACTTACGATGAAAATGGACATCTAGCAGCAATGGGTCGAATCCATCCACAATTATTGGAATACTTGGAATCGCATCCCTTCTTTGAAAGAAAGCCCCCACGGTCAGCGTGGAGACTTGATTTTGGGTCCGCATACTGTGATTCTATTATGGATAAATATTCTGATTTATCGACCGAAGATTTGGTTGCGACTGTGACACGCTTTACGGCAGTATCAATAAGGCGTGCAATTTGTAGCTTTGTTTTGCAGAAAGTGATACCGAAGAAGGTAATAATAAGCGGAGGGGGAGCTCGCAATGCTACGTTAGTACAAATGATAGAACAAGAGCTTTATCTTTACAAGCTTGACGTTGAACATAGTGACGTCTATGGCATTCCTGGCGCATACAAAGAAGCAATCAAATTTGCAACTTTGGCTTATGCCATGAAGAATGGCTTGGCGAACAATATCCCTGCTGCTGGTGGAGCATCCTCCTACGCTATTCTGGGAAAATTGACGTACGCTCCTAGACTGGCCAAACTGACGGAATAGAATTTACCGCGAGGTAATAATTCGCTGCTAAAGTGAGAACATTGTTCATTGCGTTTTGGATAACCACTCAAAAAGCTTCCGTCAGAAAATAGATATGATTTAAGACTATTATATAGAAAATGCATACTTCTTACAGATTTGAATTCGATAATGAGAAGCTGCTATGGGTATATAGATATAGATATGTTCCTTTTATTACATTGATGGATTGGGGAGAGGGGAGAGCGTGTAGGCCGGCACAGCACTGACGTCCATACAGCGACTCAAGAATATTCTTCAATGAATGACTGCAGATTGTTGTTGGGAAGATGCATTTGGGCCCATTTTAGCGGCCGTTTTGGCGGGAACAGCGTGCCGAAATGGTGACGACCAACTTCTGAAACTCTGGTCTGCCATGCTTTAGCCCCATTTTGAGCCTCAGAGCTGAGGACTCCGAAAGGTGGAGCGGAGCTGTGGTCAGAAACGGGACACCAAAAAAAAGTAAAGAACACATTTATTGAGACGGGAAGGAAACCTCATATGAGTACAATGCATATCCTATTAATAATTCATGGCGTAGTATATGCTGCAATGTACACTTTTGAACACTCTCATCCAGATGTGCGCATAACAGCTAGTAACTTCTATAGCTCATAATTTCTAAGCCGACGATATCTCTCCTTCAATGTTTCGGAAAATACAAGCACAGAAGCAATGCTCCTGGGCAGCTTGATATTCTGCTTTTAGTGACTCCGTGCATTGCAGATATTATATTATGACTAATGTGGTTCGATTTGCTTCTGCGAGTGGTCCCGCTGAATAGCCTGAAACTTCTATTAATTGTTTCATATCATGACCTTGTTGATACTACATCCGTATCAAGAATTATAGAAATTTGGTCTAATATTTTTATCGAGTCAACGTACAAAGAGAGAATTTCATAGATATGTAGCTGACGTCGCTTTCTGTAGAATGGCAATTAACAGAAACTTTACTACTACGCCAGAGGTAATATGGTTGTTCATTTCGACATCTGTAGACAGCCCTCAGTGATCAAGAATTCCTGATTAACGAAATTGCTGATGCATGATCATATTTCAGCCAGTTACCAAAGCAAATCAGCAGCGCACCGCCGAATACGCACATCAGCCAAAACCAACGTCGGTACTTCCAGTCATTACTAGCCAATTACAGCCCAACAAGGACCTCTACGGCCCACTACGGCCCACTACAGCCCACTACGGCCCAGGCAACTGGAGTATGAAACAACAATGCACGACAATAATACGGATAATGCCAAAAAGAAACCGGCTCGGTACGGTTAATACATAAACATAAAAATGCCCTTGCAGATAATTACATACTACCGATAATAATCCAAGTTGAAACATTAATGAGAACTTCCAATACGAATATTGCGGTTAAGGGCAAATTGCTAACGCGTTCGCAGATAATTAATCCGAACCAATGTAATCGCTGGGCAAGGTTCCAGGAAGCTGTTAAGAAATGTGGGGAAGATGCCAGCAGCACAACGGCAGCTGCCGGAAGAAAAGGGGCTAAAGCGGGCCCATGAGCATTAGTGTAGCCACAATATGCAATATATGGCCACCGTGTGGTCATGGCCATCCTGGTATCTACCGACTGCCCACTCTCCCCTCCCTCTTCTCCCCCTGGAGAATACGGTTAATTCAATTAGTATATAGGCAGCATACTTCTACTCTGAAGACACCCTGAGACCCAGTGAAATAGGAACTAAACATGGCGGTAGTGGGTGATGAAGATGCAGTGTATGGACGGGTGATTACATCTTGGTCATCGGGAACTTTTGTGGCCCCTAAGCCTGAGACAACGGCAGCACCCATAACCTCCTCCTCCTCACCCCGGCGAGAGGTAGTCTTGACGTCCTACGCTGCCACAAAGCGAGACGTTACCAGCTTTCCAAGCAGAAGGCTACTGCTCACAGTTTGGATCAGTTGAAGAATAAGCTGAGAGATAAAACTTTGATAAGTGCTGGCTCGCTCAGTACTGCAACCTCAACAACTTTGCCAGAATTATTAGTCGCACCGCGAACTTTATCGTCAGCAAAGTTGGCGACATCCTCTGTTGTGACTCCCAATTGTAATCTTCCTCTTAAGGTCCCTGTCGAGAATTTCACCATCGGAGAGGCTTTAAATACCAATATCCATATCTCATATGGAGAATCTGGTACACCTGATCACATCGTGGATTTAAGTAAGTCGGTTAAAGATAAAGAGGTATCTCTGTCGTTGGGAAAGGTCCCTGGCAAAACTGATCCAACCATTGTTTCCTCAACGGGTGTAAAGACACCTCCTGATGTACCTGAAAGTGGGCAGTCGTCATCTGATGTGATGATGCCGGTCCTGCCGCAAACTGCGTCTCCAACGTCTCCATCTCTGGATTTTAAATCATACCATGCCACTCCTACCACGACTAGTGATCCGGTTATATTAAGACCAGAGTCGTCGACCTCATCGACGCAGATATTCTGTGGTTATGAAATCAGAAAGGAGTGCACTCACACTTTCAGAAATTTCGTTACTCTGAGAAAATTTATGGAAGCAAGAGCAGAAGCATTTTATGCTGATGCGTCTCTACAGTATCTAGCAGTCCGGGGTCTCAAGGAGGACTGGCTGGTGAAGATCGAAGAAAATGGAAAACGGCGTGAATTACCGCCGTTCAGAGCTTTATTAATTGATGATTTTGAAGTTGTCGGAATTTTGAAGCTAGTGAACGAGGAACATGAGCTGGGTTCTGCGTGGTTAGCGCCGCTGATATACGATAAGCTTAGGGAATTTGACTTCCATAAACCTCAGAATTATTTGCTCTCGATAAAATCCGCAAGACAGAAGATTATTGAAGAAGATCAAACCCAGCCTGAGAACAAGGGAACCCGTAAACGCAAGAGGTCAGCTAAAGACAAGGTGAAGAGAAACAAGGAACCTGATGAATCATTCAGGCCAGCGGACGCTAGAACTTCTCTGCCTTTTTTTGTCGTTGAGGTGGGCCTTAGTGAACCAACAAAGGAGCTAAAAGAAGACGCAGAACTATGGATGACTCCATCTAATAAGTATCCTAAGGGGATACTGCTAGTTGACGTGAATAAGAAGCGGCGAACGGTCGCCTTTGAGCTTTGGAAGCGTGGCGACAATGAGAAAGTGAAGCTAAAATACGAGGCTAATAACGAAGCAGCGTTCATTGATCCTCTAGTTATTCCCGTTCACTTGTTCTTTAATGAGCACCTTTATCCTATTCCAGAGGGTGAATTTATATTTCCTCCGGAAGAGTTGATACCAATTTGTCATCGTCTATTGCCTATTAGAAGGTATGGCATTCTGGCAGGGGAATTCCGTATTCCTGACGCGTTATGCCACACATATTCTGATGTCAATGGCCTTCAAATGTTTTTGCATGAAGCGCTAAACAGCGAATGGGCGAGAAGAAGCTGTCCTGGGTTTGTTCTCATTAAGAATTTTTCTGATCAGCATTTACTGACAACAGAAGTTGTCGATAGTAGATCACACGAACAGCTACCTAATTTTGTAGCGGTTGTTGACCGCGAATCAAACGCATCTATTCTGAAGCTCACAAGTCCAATCGACACTATCGTGGTACAGAGAGGTCGAGAATTCTTACTCGGCGTGCTCGATAGACACTTACAGAACAGATTTCGAGCTGGCAACTCAAGGGAAAATTCTACTGTTGGAAACAATTGGATATTGGAACCCGAGGCCTATTTATTTTGTGGAGATGAGAACAACAGGCTGCTTATTCTGGCAAGTAAGATGGATAATCAAACTCGTATATGGAAGTTATCTGAAATGTGGCTTGATAATCCTCAAGTAAAAATGGTGGTGTATATCTTAGTGGATCGCGCAGCGCTGGTAGGTAATAGGTTTCTCTTTATGAGGTTTCTACAGCTTACGGATGGCGAGATAGAACAACAGGAACTGATATACAAGGGACCCAACTCTGTTGTCGAACCTATATCAGTTGATATTTCTGTATTGACAGCTGACGGAGAGAGAGGTAATGACATTATAACAATCAACGGTGACGAATTTTCTGAGTTCAGCCGAAGAACATTGGATGAACTTAGGGCCGAATTCTGAAAGTACCTCGGAACTCGTAGAGGGGAATAAGAAGCGCAAATTGGAGATGGACCAACCATCTAAATAAGGTTAATATTATTATAAAATTATATTCAAGGAACTATAAATTAATCTTAGTATAATCGCCAATCAAATTGGCTAAAGTCCGTCAATATAGAGAAATCATCCGAAGTAATGGGCCCATCACTGGACGATTGTTCCAACTTCTGCTTGAGATGTAGACACAATTTATATCCGGCTGCTGCCATCCACCAAACTTCTTCCAGGGCTTTAAGCCTTTCCAAGCAGAGATCAAACTGTTCTCGAGTCGACTTATTGCTCCCCATGATTAGTTCGATATACAGAAAAAGTGCAGTTTGCAATAGCGCGTGAACAACCACAGCATGCTGCTTCGGAGGATGTTCCACCAAGATATTCTGGCACATAGATCGAGCCAACGATAGGGAAAAAGACTCCTCAGACTCCAAAAATGACAATGAAGAGATATCACATCTAATATAGCTCAATGCTACAAACTTGTGATATATGTTGATTGTGGATACCAATTGCTCGTGACATTGTACTAATGGAGGTGCCCAGGAAAGGATTGTTTCCAACAGTCTCGCATCTGGTTCTCGGTTTGCTGGCGGCCTGTAACAAGCCGACAGAATACGTTCATTCATTACAGCAAGTTCATACCACTTAATGAATATCTTGTAGTCGCTATCAGCCTCGGGCCCTTCAAAGTCGGATCTGATAGGCTCGTGAATGAAAAGATCCTTTCGATTGACTGTCATTGCTCGGCCACTTGTCACCGCTATGAGTCGGTCTGAACAAAAGCAGCACCAGAATATTCTTCTCCTAAGTGCTTTGGGAATAGAAAACGGCGACAGCTCGTCTTCGTCATCCTCCATGCCATTTGCACTATCGCAGGTAGTAAATGCCAACTCGCTGCACATATTACACGCTCGAGCTATAAGATCTTCAACGATGTCCAACCCATTTGACGTGTGTTCATGAATTGTCATCAAGACTAGCCCCTGTACTACCGCAACTTTATCCCGCTCTATTAGAAGTAGCAGTTGGCATTTTCTAATCAGCTCGGCGGCAAACGACTTTTTGTTGGATACTTCATTGCTGAAGCGACATCCCGCAAGCATCATACAGTTCATTAATAACGGAGACACAGCACTCAAATTATCACAGATATCACGCTCTACCACGGGATATATAGGATAGAGGTTTTCAAGGTAAAGCGACACCAGTCTCTTCTGCAAACTTTTGGCTATTGGCGGATCACGCACTTGATGGGCCACGAAATCCATTAAGCTCTCATCGATATTCCTGTACCTCTCAGTCCTCCACGGGTGATATAGTCCCAATTTATCTCCGTCAAAGCATAATAATGTATCTTTACTGACCAATGCCGCCAATGGTTGAGTTGCGTGAACGTATTGCAACTTTGAACTTTGCTCTCGAGCAGCCCGTTCGTAAAAGTCTTCATTGGCAGTTCTTCGCAGGTTATCGCTAGTAGCATCATCCCGGTTTGAACCAGACGACGGGGAAATTGCTTGCCAAGTACATTCCGAATTCGATAAAATACAGCCATTACAACGTGACCCCACTATGTCGCACTTCATGCGTTTTCTCCGACATCGGTTACATGCTCTGTAGCAGCGCTGCAATTAGATGATACATCAAGAAACTCATCAGTCCACTTACTCTGCGCTTCTTTCCGATGCCCTCAAATACAACTTGCATATCAAAAATCTGAGAACAGTTAGATTTCAGTTAGGCGTATATCCAAAATGGCTATCCGTCCTCTGATGCCAGAAGCGGGGTTGAGATCCGCACAGTTCGTTACTGAAATAGGAAATCCGTCCGGGGAGTGCTAGATTTCGGTAACACGATGAATAGCACTAGAAGTCATAATATATAAGGATAGGACACGCAAACTATATTTTATTTCATTGAGATTTCAAATAGCAATGTTTAAAGCCAGGGAAAATGGAGATATCTCGAGCGTGTTCTCATCTTTGAGTGGGGAAGCTGAAGTCGAGCTTCCCCAGAAATTCGCAGCCCTCAAAAAGGAATTAGTAAAGGACCCCGCAAAACTGGCTCGTAGTTATGGAGAATTAAAAGAATCTCTCAAGATCGAAACTGAGACAATTGTTCGTGAGGGCAGCAAAATTATTCCTGCTGTGGAGTCTAATGATATAGATTCGGTGAGTGCCGCCCATCGCAGTGAAATCCTGAAGAGGGGCTGTGTGGTGATACGAGGTGTGTTCGATATTCCAGAAGCCGAAGCCTTGAAACAAGACCTTAAGAAGTATGTCTCTGCAAATCCTTCCACTACCGGATTTCCTAAGGACTCTCCAGTTGTATACGAATTATATTGGAGCAAATCTCAAGCGGATGCTAGAGCGAATCCAAAATTCGACAAAGTGGCCAAATTCATCAACTCTCTATGGCATTCCGAGAGTCAAAATATTGATCTCACACATAACTTGGCGTACGCTGATAGAGCCCGAATCCGCAAGCCAGGAGATAATATGTTCACTCTGGGGCCTCATATTGATGGTGGTTCGCTTGAGAGATGGGAAGATCCTGAATACAGAAAATGCTACCAGAAAATATTTGATGGCGATTGGAAGAATTTCGATGCTTATGATGCAACTCACCGGATAAATGCTCGTACGAGTACGTACCCCAGTGCAGGAGTATGTAGTGTGTTTCGGAGTTTTCAAGGTTGGATTGCCTTGTCGAACATCAAAAGCGGACAGGGTTCGTTGAAGGTTGCACCGCTTGTCAAGGAAGTTACTGCATATTTGATTTCAAGGCCATTTTTCAATGACAATGGAGAAATAGAACTTGAATCTACCAAATTCCATGGTGTGTCACCTGGTAAAGGACATGAAGTCCGCGATAACTGGCATCCTGATTTGAATCTCAGAGACCTTATGACTAGCATACCAGACGTTCAACCGGGAGATGCAGTATTCTGGCACTGTGATTTGATCCATTCAGTGGATCCTGTACATACAGGAGTTGAGGATTCGTCAGTGTTGTATATTCCTGCTGTTCCTCTGACCGAGCAAAATGCACAATACATTGCGGTTCAGAAGACTGAATTTGAAAAGGGATGTCCACCACCAGACTTTCCTGGTTATCTTAATTTCCCAGGTGAGTCGAGCCATGTGTATCGTGCAACACCAGACGATATTAAAAGCGACGAGGCACGGCGAAGCATGGGACTCTCAAGCTACGTTTCTAATCAGCCAAATGACTTGTACGACAAAGTCAACAGAATTTTGGGATATTGAATTCTAATCACTTAAGCACATACATACATGGATGCACAGGTAGATACACATACACATACATATTATATTTTTGGTTCTTGGATAAGACATTTAGCAAAAAGGTCATTGCATGCTGAAAGCACGTTGGTTTCCCATTTAGGGAACATATTGAATGATCAGAGTAGAACTGACTCCTGACTTTGTCAAAGTCAGACCACTTCAATAATGTTCTTCCTGTGAATCTCCAATTGGGATGGGTCCACTGAGTGAGATAACGTCGTGAACAAAAATTTTGAATTTTCAAATGTCATGTATATCTCTATACAGTCCCCCCACACTTCTGGTCTCAATGCTGCTTACACATCTTGACGAAACCTACCAATTCTCATCAATAACCTAAGTGCAGACGAAATATTACTGGTACCTTTTATGAATTTCAATATAGGGCCGTTATGTCAACTGTATGACGTTTCACCATAGTACGTATGACAGGTCGGATATGCATGAGTTTGCTCCACTTCATTGGGGTTGGCGTCATGCATATAGGGTTTACCTCCAACATGTCACTCTTCGGTGCTAAAGTTAAATCTGTGCTTTCCGGCGACTCCATTGTGCTGGTGCCAGCAAAGCCCGGTGCTCAGGAACAAGAAAGAATTTTAGCTCTCGCTTTTGTCAGTTCCCCACGTCTTTCTTCTGAGGAGCAATACGGGTTCGAATCTCGAGAGTACTTGCGGACCCTATTGGTTGGAAAAACCATCCAGTTCCGAGTTCTCTACACCGTTAATGGTCGAGACTATGGTGACATTGTCACTCCAGTGTTTGCCAGTTTGATCCAGAAGTCTTTGGAGGATGGCAATGTCAGACTACGAGACGATGCCTCCTCCAAGGATGGTTTCGATGATTCGTTTTTGGTCGCTCAGGAGAAGGCAGTAGCAGCTTCCAAGGGTGTTTGGTCTTCTTCGTTACCCACCGCACCTATTAGCCTGTCTTCGGTACCTGCGTCAGCAATTGAGTCCAAGAAAGAGTTCCCTGCTGTCGTGGAGCGAGTTGTGTCTGGTGATCGTCTACAAGTCCGGGTGTTCATTGAGGGCCGCAACCATTATGTCGGTACAGCACTCATTGCAGGAGTCAGAGCACCGAGATCGGAATCTCCTGATACGCCGGCTGAACCTTTTGGAGAAGCTGCCCGAGCTTTTGTAGCACAGAGAATTTTGCAACGATCTGTGCGTGCCGTTTTTGTGGGCCAGTCTCTAACTGGTGTCCCCATTACGTCAATTATCCACCCAGCTGGCGATATAGCTGAGGCACTTCTGTCATCGGGACTGGCATCTGTTGCTGACTGGCAGAGTCAATATGTCGGTGCTCAGCGGATGGGTTCTCTGCGTGCGCTTGAAAAGTCTGCGAAAGAGAAACATCTCAACATATGGAAATCAGCCACTGCATCAGCTGGTCCATCGTCTTCTGGATCTGCCAAGTCGTTTGAAGCGGTTGTTGCTCGGGTGATTTCCCCAGACACTTTAGTAATCAGACTCAAGACAGACGAGGAAAAGACAGTTCAGCTGGCGTCCGTGAGGGCTCCCAGAAAGGCTGACTTCCCGGAAGCTGTAATTGCAGCTGCAAAGGAGTTTGCTCGATCCAAATTTATTGGGAAAAAGGTGAATGTAACTGTCGAAGCTGTGCGACCAAAATCGGAGCAGTTTGAGGAACGTGACCTCGTGACTATCGAACTTCAAGGAAAGAACCTCGCTCTGACGCTTATTGAAAATGGGTATGCTACTGTGATTCGTCACCGAAAGGGCGACGACGACAGGTCCCCAATTTGGGACGAACTTCTGGAAAAAGAGACTGAAGCGACAGCAGCACAGCTTGGCATCCATTCAAAAAAGCCGCTGCCATCCCAGAGAACTGTCGATGCCTCTGAGACCCTGACGAAGGCGAAAGGCTATCTATCTTCTCTAGAGAGGCAAAGCAAAATTCCTGCTGTCGTGGATTACATTTCTTCGGGTGGTCGGTTGAGATTACTCGTTGCCAGAGAAAACATTATTCTGACATTGGTTTTATCAGGTGTTAGAGTCCCGCGACCTCAGGAGGAGGGAGGTGCGGCAGCTTTGGATTTTGTCACCAAGAGACTTTGGCAACGCGACGTGCAGTTTTCGGTTTTGAATGTGGACAAGACTGGAGGGTTCATTGGCCATGTTTTCTTGCCTGGAAGCAACACTCCGCTTTCTGTCGCACTGGCCAAAGAGGGCCTTGCTGAGGTGCACGAGTATTCTGCTCAATCCAGCGGATTCAACGAGCAGCTTCTTGAAGCTGAAGAAGTTGCTCAAAAAGAAAAGAAGGGTGTTTGGAAAAACTATGTTCCTGAGGAACCAGTGGCAGTTGCTGCGTCTCCTGCAGCATCTAATGGCAAGTCATCGCCAGCAACGAGTAGTCGCAACTATATTGATATCATTGTCACGGACATTTCACCTTCGTCGGGCCAGATTTCCTACAGGCTAGGTTCCACTGATGCCCAGTTTTTGAAGCTCCATGCTGATCTGGCTTCTTTCAATCTTTCTGCGGCAAATTCAACATCTTTTGCTTTTAAAAATGCCATCAGGAAGGGCGAAAGCGTCGTTGTTTCACCTTCGGCCGGAAAATTCGTACGAGGCCGCGTGATTTCTTTCGAAAAGCCTAATTATACTGTGGAGTTAGTTGATTCTGGTGTTGTCACTGAGGTACTTCAATCTGTTCTTCGACCACTGCCTCAGCAGTATTCATTGACGGCTATTGCTCCTTTTGCAAAACTTGCTGACCTGTCCTTCGTAGAGATCCCGCCAAAGTCTTATGTTGATGACTACGTTGCTTTTCTCGAAGGAAAGGTGAAAGACAAAAAACTCGTGGCAAATGTCGATGCGAACACCACTCCTGTTTCAGTTACACTGTACACAGCAGAATCGAAGGGTACAGAGGACTCTGTCAACCATTCTTTGATTTATGACGGCTATGCTTTCCTTGCGGCGAATATTCCCTCGTGGGCCAAGTCCAGCTTTTTTGCAAGTACTATCGAGTCCCTAAGAGAAGCTGAGAGGGGTGCAAAGGGTGATCGAATAGGTGTTTGGGAATATGGAGACCCCAGAGGTCTGGACGAGTAAACCGAACGTTTCACAGTGACTCTACAACCAATCAAAAATAATTTGCATTGAATAGCGTAATTCAATTGACATATTAACATTAAACCTATCGTAACTTCATATCTGAACAGAACTATTGGCCATCTCCGTAAAACTTCTTAAAGATAAAATGCAGCGTGAGATTGGTATTCAATTTCACCATATCGTCAAACAATGCGATGTACTGCACATTGTTGTACTGTTGGCCGAGGAGATCATCCAACGTTAATGCAACGGATGCACCAGGCAAGACAATTGCCCCGAACGCGGCCTCAATGTTGAAAACACCTACTTCATCTGATGAGAAAGTGAATGTGACCTGGCTGTACTGACGGTCATTATATCCGTTTAGTTCAATCAAGACTCCCTTCTCGAACAAGTTTGCTGCAGTGTATTTATAAGAACCGAATTTAGGTACTCGACCATTCTTCTGCAAGTCTCGCATATGGAAATACTGTTTGGTGAATGGCAACACCAGTGGCTTCTTTTTGCCCTTCTTTGACTGCAGTGTGGACATAGCCTGTTCGATGTAGTTGTTGTAAGTCTTCAATTGCTGCTGCAGATATGCCTCCTTTTCATTTAGATGTGCCAATGTCTGCTTTATTCCATCCATTTCCTTTTGGCGAGAAACCTTCCTGTTGCGTTTGGTTCGAATATCGATCGCGATCGAATTTAATATGCCTTGGTAGTTATCCCCTCTCGAAATTCTTCCCAGAGATTCCAACTCTATCACCTTTTCCAGAGTGAGCAGCTTTAATTCGCGGTAAGTCAATCTCGACATGTCACCCAGAATGTTCTCAGAATATGCGATATTCCGCTTGCCTCTCTCCCTTTGTTCCTCCCTCAGTATCGCCTTGAACTTCTCTTCATGTTCAGGCACAACTGGGCTTAGAAGGATATCAAGGAGATTCGCTCCAGTCTGTACACGCAGAACATAGACCATACACCTCTTAGTCGCAACAAACAGAGAACTGATTTCAGCTTCAGGGTCTTCGACTCGACAGAAGCTAGGGTTCAGATCCAGCTTCACTTCTGTGAATCTCGCAATATTCAAAATCTCGCTCGCATCATTTGGCAGATTACCAAGCTGCTTAAGTACATCTCTCAGGGAATCGTCCGGATTAGGTGCAATTATTGGAAGGTCCTGACAAATAAGAGAATGAATCGCAAAGATATCAGACGTCTTGATATACAGCGTTGGACGCTGGTGTGAAGTGAGATCGTCAAAAATGTTGGTCTCGAACTCTTGTTCAAGGTCCTGAATGTAAATCAATCTAGTGAGAATATCCCTCATGCGACCGACACAGGCCTTGACATACTCATTCAATGGCTGCAAATAAACATTTTCTCTAGAGAAAGTCCGCAAAGAAGCGATTTGGGATAGTATTTTTGCAATCTCCTGCATATTTTTGGTCTGTTGAGGCCCAAGAGCATGGGCTGTCAAACCATAGCTGTCACTCGCAATCAGCGCCGGATTAATGTAGTGGCTAAACAGTACATGACCAACGATAGACAAAAGCCGATCTTTCGACTCTCCTTCAAAACGTCTCTCGCAGGCAATGAAAATTTCCTTCGCGATATAGCGGATATGATATGAAATCAAGTCGAGATTATCTTCGATTGCATCCAAAAACAGCATGCTCAATTCTCGGAGGTTCTGCAGATTCGACACGAAGATGGCCCTGCACTCTGGATCTTGAATAGCCTCGTCAACGGGGACATTGGGGTTCCTATTGCTGAGCTGACCAGTTCTGAGCTCTTCGTTATTAATGGACGCCCGGTAAATGGCAAGAGGGTCACTCTCAAGGTCAAGTGTATGTGCCTCCACAACTTTGGCAACTGCTGAGCCGAGCACTTCTTTCAACACCTTTCTTACTCTAGTACCGCGGTTAAGTGCAGCCACCAGTTTCCACCACATGAAATTACCTCTCAAAAACGTTTTGACGCTGTCGATATTTTCAACCTCTTCTTGAGCACTGCGTCCAATTAGCTGGAGTAAGAAGAATTCTTCTCTGCTCTTCTGCGCATATCCAAATAGAACCATGACCATTCCCTCAAGGCTTTTCGCCTCCTTCTCAGGAATACCATTTTCGCGAATGCGACGGAAGAGCCTAGCAAAATACTGTGGCTGTGTTTGAATAATATAGAAAAATCCTTGATACAATTCCAGTCGTCGCCGAGAACTCTTGTTGAGGGCCTTTAAATCAAACATATCACTGGCAGTGGTTACCGCTAAGTGGGCTTTTACTCCTTTGTTGCGGTGGCGAACTAACTCGTCCAACGTGATTTTGTTCTTCAGCAAGAGCGCAATTTTAACATCCAGCTGAGTGATGAACTGCTCCAAAGTATCGTTGTTCCTGACTTCATCAACAACTCTCTTCCTTCCCTGCTCAAGCTCTAGCTCCTGCTCGAAATCTAAATCACTATCAGCAAGCAAGTGTACAAAGCTTTTAACAGTCGAAAGAGGTGGGTTGGTTCCGGTAATAAGCGATTTGTAAGCGTCACCTTGCTTTTTGGCACGTAAGAAACTTTGTATCTTTATGACTTTATCCATATTAGCAGTGAAATGTTTCATTCGATCAGCGAATTGTTTTCGAACGATATAACCTCGAGCCATTGATTGCAGACCAACATAAGCTTCTTCGTTCTCATCAAATTCCTCCAACATCAGACCATAGGCAAACCTGGCAACAACGCCGCGAAAAACAGACTGAAGTCTAACGATAGACGGACTAACCCGATCTAGGAGTTCAGCGTCATTTTTCATTCTTCTGCGAACATGCCCTGCTCGAAGAGCCGATTGGAACTCAAGGATACGGGATTCTTGAGTTTTCAACAGAATATATGAGCCGACGACTTTCTCACGGAGGAGAAAACCTCTAGATATATCTTGCACCTCGCGAATCTGGGTCCAGCTGGTTGATATTGCAGACTTTAAGGCCACTAGCTTGTTCCGGAGCAATTGGCCCCTGGCAACCGACTGGAAACCTTTGATCCATGTCTCGGTTTGTAGAATGCCGTTCTTCTTCAAGCGGTGAATTGTTCTTACTTTGCCAGCACGAATAATAGACTGCAGCTGAATAACCGTGTTCTCGCTTGCGGACAAGAGATCAGCCGAGTCCAATGCCAGTGTATTTCTCACCAGGAAGCCTCGCGCAATAGATTGCAGAACAGTGGTCTTTTCATGGCAGCTACCCAGCTTGTAAGCGATGTCGCGACGGTTCCTCAAGACCCGACGGGCGCGCGCCAACGACTGAAATGCAATGACAGCGTCCATTTCTGACTCCAAAACATGTTGGAGACCCAACGCTTTCTGTCGTAGCAAGTAACCCCGAACAATGGCCTGCAAGCCTTCGAACCTCCGGGAATAAAGATCGTGAAGAGACATCGTATCTGCAATTCTGGATCTGACCAACCCACCTCGGATTACCGACTGCAACTTCAGCACCTCGTGAGCAGCTAGATATTTGAGGTCATACTGCTTTTCGCGGACATCGCAGCGTACTTTTGCTGCTCTAATTATGGCCTGGAGTTTGGTGATCCTTGATGACTCTGTTCTGAGTATATAAAGGTCAGCATGTTTCTGGAATCGGTATAAATGGCCCCGACAAGCAGCTTGCAATTCGACTATCTCATCATGAAATTGCGCTAGATGGGCAGCCATGATTTCCTCCTCAGTTGGCTGATTGTGGTCAAAGTGCCTGTTCATACCGCTGAAATTAGGAAGATTCAGGCCATTGGCATCCAAACCACGCTGGGTCTGGCGGATTTCGTCGTCCGTGAACTCTAGTTTGCCGACAAGGTTCCCAATACTCGGGGCCAAATTCTCAGCAGACAGAATAAATGACAAAGCGTGGATGCAATATATAACCTTTGGGATGTTTTTGCCGTCGTACAGGTCAGTGAGCTCAAAAGTGAACAGGTCAGGCATCCCGATCTGGTCCAAAAATGTGAAGAAGTAGTTGATGTTCTCGGAGTGCCTAAACTGTAGCCGTGGAGATTCGAAAATTCGTCGCACCAGCTGAGGTGCAAATACCCGAGTGACCTTGGCAAGTATGACTCCATCCCTCAGAGCCTGCTCCAGCTTGATTACTGGTGGAATATCCTCGCCAATGCAGCCCTCAATCCATCTACTGTCAGCTTTGCTAAAACCAAACATACAAGGCCAAAACAAAAAAAACAAACTTACTCCTTTGCTTCTCCGATATGACACAAGTACTCATACGCTTGTAGACTCTGTCGCTGCTTGTCCATCCAGTTTTTGGAAGCGACACTCGAAGCAGTGGACTCGGAGCGAGCCAGTCTCATCCGTCCCTGGAGTCCAGTGACCTCCTCAGAATCGGTGATCCCGGGTATATAAATGTTTCCATCAGTGATCCCAGCAGAGGATTCGGTAGCGAGATTGCGAAGATAAGTTGAATTGCTGGCTCGCAGCGCACTCATATCGTTGGGCTCAAAATAATGGCGGTTTGGAGTGGGCGAACCGCTCGTGCCCAGCATGGGAGACTTGGCTGGCTGGGCAGCATTAACTCGAGCCGGTGATCTGGGCTTCAAAGGACTTCCATTTGTACTGGTATTGGAATTCCCATTCAGGGTTCCGGGCGATAGTGATTCCAAATACTTGCTGGCGACACCTCCACGGCCGCTGTTCTCTGAGAACTGGTTACTGCGACCATGTCCATGGATGTCAGGAGACGTCCTGTATCCAGGAGAATACCGTGACATTTCAAGTTCTTGTAATGCAGCACACTGCCAGCGTTTTTTTCAGTTCCTACGTCTCTGAGCTTTGTGTAGAAATAAATATATAACGATTAAATATAAACTGCTACTTTGCCCTTAAAGTGGATCTTGTTGCCATGGAGACTGGCATGTAAACAGTGCCGATCATACGGCTGGCCGTACGGCTGCCACTGCTGCAGGGGCCAAAGCTCTGTAGACCATAAAATATGCAGTGCATTTTGGTGACGGCTTGGTGATAACGCGGTGATATGTTTGCATTTGTGATGGTTTGAGTGTGATAGTCTGTTTGTGATGTGTTCTGCGATACGTTGATGATGCCTTCACGATATCTGCTAACGTATCGTTAAACCTTCATTTCAGTATACAACCGCTGATTTTTGCTGATTTTTAATTACTGGTGAATAGAATGCGATTCAGCTTCACCGCCAATCTCCAGTGCTGACTAAGGTAGTTCATATAGTTCATATCAAAAATTCATTTATCGCTGGAACCCTTGTTTAGACCGTAGCCACCTTTCACTTCATTTATCATCTCGTTCACGCCAAACGGATCGTCATCCTTTGTGAATTCAACTGGCCCTTCACGGACCTCAGCCTGCGATCCGGGCGCAACTCCCAGTCCAGTGAACCGCTTCTCGGCAGAAATTCGTTTCAGTTCGTCTTCACCAGCTTCCTCGTCGTCATAGCTAGTGCCTGTTCTGGGCCTGTATATCGAGCGTACTGCTTCACGGGCTGCGAACAGCGACTTATCATACACCTGATCCTCGCTGTAGCCACTTCCTCCAAGTGTGGCACCAGTCGCCTGGAACAATCTGGAATCGAATTGCGCTTCGCCAGTGGCCTGTGTGGGCTTCGCAACACCCAATGCAATCTTTTCTGATATGTCTCTGCTTTGGTCTCTAGCCATCATCTTGACTCGCTTCTCAGCACCCATTCTCGACAATCTCAGCTCCTTCTCCGCCTCGCGGCGTCGTTCCTCGCGAATCTGCCGTCGTCGTTTTTCTTCTGGAGTTTCGTCTTCCGAGGAATATGCCGGAGATCTCGAGCGCGACCGAGATTTGGATCGTAATCGCGACGTTGTGCTTGAAGGTTCAGGTGATGCTGATCTTACTCTGTGAACAGGAACCGCTCTCGACATGCGCTCTTCGCGGGCTTGCTGGGCCAGCAATCGTAGCCTCTCCTCCTTGGCCCGCTTTTCTTGTTCGGCAAGCTTTTGCTGCATGGTAGCTCTCTGCCGTATCTCCTCTCGAGCACTCCTATCAGCGGCATATAAGGCTTCTGAGAGTTTTGCCATGTTGTCGTTGATCTGAATGTCCTCAAGTCCTTTACCGCTGGCAGCAAGACGCTTATCCAGGGCAATCGTAAACCCTCGAGGGTTCTTCCAGTTCGACACACTGGGTGGAATATACCAGTCCTCTTGGTCTTGGGCTGTTAGTTTTCGAGGAGGCGATCTCAGCACCGGTGCTGGTGGCGATGGTGGTCGCGGAGGTACCTTTGTATGCTTGAATTTGGGCGGTGCCAAAGGATCCTGCTCCACCTCGACCATTTTTATTATTCTCTGCCGTCCTGAACCCTCAGACTTGGCACCCGAATTCATAGCACTCGGTGTGTACCTGACATATGTTGCTTCACCATTATGTTTTGCCACGGAACGGGGCTTTGAACTCTCGATTTTACCTGACAGGATCTTTTCAATCGCCAGTCGAGTTTTCTCGGCAGTCGCTTCCACCTCGTCCCGAGAAGGCCTGGCCAGCGATAGATCTCCAGCATTAGCCCTCTGCCGCAGTGGAATGAGGTCCGTGTAAGACGTCTGAATGATTCTATTCGCAGCATGGCCCTGTTTTGCAATAGTACTATAGTCGACAGCACCTTCAGAGTCGACCTTCAAAGCTAGCGTTTTTGAAGTAGAAGCTCCGCCAACATCGCGTCTTTTCTTTCTACCCATATCCCTTGGGTACTGAGCGACATGGATCTCAGGATATGCTCCTCCATCTCCAAAATCCTGAGGGCTCTCTGGCTGCCAGCCGGACTTTTCCCGCTCTCCGTATGGAGGAATGACAAAGGTTGATTTTACAAGCTGTTGTGCCCGGTCTTCAGTGAAAGCCGCTTCGCTCTCTTTTGCTGAAGAGGTGTTCTTCGGAGCAGGCAGCAAAGAACCAATAGATTGTGTTGCCATGTCAAATATCCATAACAAATTTCAGCTGGAAACAATCCAAAGCCATGTACATTAGGGTACTTTAGAGAAGTTCCTCCAGCGATGATGCGGCTCAATTTTTTTTTTGACAGCTTAGGAGCGCTTGATGAGGACTTAGATTTCAGATACTCGTTCAACATGGTGCCTCAAAAGAGGAGTAGAGCGGCAGATTTCTACCGAGTTTCAGATAATGACACAGATTCTGAGGCTTCTGATGAGCAAGAAGTTGATAGTCGGTTTGTGAATGGCTTCGAGGAGGACGATGAGGATGAAGGTGTAGCTTCGGACGGACAACTGTCCGAAGACGAGGAAAAGGGCAGGTCGGCAGTTTCCAAACGACGATTTGGCGACAATTTTGGCAATGACAGTGAGGATGAAGATTTTGATCAGCAAGCGGATTCAGCACAAGATGATGAGCAGGATACTGACGCCCCAGATTCTATCGTGGAGGACAAGGCTAGTAGAGCAGTTGTTCAGCCACTGTCCAAGGAGGAAGTTGAAATGAACGAGGACCGGATAAAAAAGACAGGTGTTGTGTACGTTTCTAGAATACCGCCATTTATGAAGCCTACAAAGCTGCGCCAGATCCTGTCACGGTTTGGTGAAGTCAACAGAATCTTTCTGGCACCAGAAGATCCCAAAGTCTATGCAAAGCGAGTCAAATATGGCGGCAATAAAAAGAAGAGTTTCACCGAAGGATGGGCGGAGTTTGTTCGCAAGAAAGATGCAAAGCTTGCTGCTGACACTCTTAACGGGAACATTATCGGTGGGAAGAAAAGCTCGTACTACTATGACGATATCCTTAATGTCAAGTACCTCAAAAAATTCAAATGGCATAACTTAACTGAACAGATCGCGCTGGAAGCCCAATCACGGCATGAGAAGCTGCGTGCTGAGATTGCTCAGGCCACCAGAGAAAATAAGATATTCATTGAGAATGTCGAGCGCCATAAGATGATTGAGGGAATGCAGAGGAAGCGAGCTGAAAGAGAGGGCGTTACTGACGCTAAAAAAGATGTTGAGGTCCGACGGATCTTCACTCAAAGACAAACTTCTACGAAGCGTGCTGACTCTAGTGGGCCTACCAAGACGCCTGATGGAAGACTATCCCGTGTACTTAGCAAGGTATTTTAGTAGTTATTTTAGATATTTATTAATGCATTTAAATTCGGCTAAGTTAGTAACTCGACTATATCAGCCAAGTAAATTAAAGCAGATGTATTTACAACTCGTTATGGATAAATTCGTTTTCCAGTTCTGGCTCAGACCCTTGCACACCATAACCTGGGACTTCAGTGTCCACTGAAGGCTCCACAAAAGAAGGCGATGCCTTTCTAGCCTTGAACTGCTGTTGGAGTACAAAGATTTCGTCATCATATTCAGTCCATTCAGGTACCTGTCTCCTGGCTCTATCCAACTTGGGCTCCTTTGTCAGCGGGTTATTGCACATATCGATGGTTTTGGCAGTCCTTAAACTCTCATCTGAGCACCAAGTTTCACACCACAGCCAGTCCTGAGGAAGCGAAAATATCGGAAGCATCTTTTGCAAGTGATTTGGCAGGTCCTGATCAAGATTTGCAAGAGATCCGGAATCGGCTGACAATATTTGGTAGTGCTGACGCAATTTGTCACCGGCACCGATTTGTCTGAATCGGTCCAAGTCTACAACGTACAGCGCACTGATATGGTACGGGAGATCCTTCAGATAATCTTTCCAATATCCCTTCTTCCAGAACCTGAACCCTTCCATTTCTGTCCGTGAATCACACATTGGAGTGTAACCGTATGGAGCACCCTCCAGATCCATATCGACTAATTCCTTCAGGTCTGTTCGAACAATTTGATCAGAGTCAACAAATATAACTTTACTCAGGGTCTGAGGGAAAAGCGTATCCAAAAAGAGGATTTTGTATCCCCAAATTGTCCGCTGTTTTTCTTTCTGGTCTCGCAACCAGTGGGGCCATTTGTACGTCACCAATTCATACTGAAATCCATAATTCTCTGCCAAAGTTGGTAGAAATTCCTTGAAGGATGGAGACAGAAAGTTTTCAATGAGCCAAAACTTCACAGTGTGATTCGTATGCCTCATGACACTTGCCGTCATTATCCCAAGAAACCGCTCATACAAGTGGCCACTTGCAACAGTGAAGATGTTGATATCAGCAGCAGTATCAGTCACGCTGTCGTCGACTTCTTTCTGCTGTGAAAATAGCTTCAGTCCCTTTGAAACCAGTCCCCAAAACCCAGAAGTATCCGAATCGGAGTCTAAGACGTCCTCAAAGGTCTTTCCAGGTTTTCTTGCAAACTTCGGATAAATCGTAAGACCTGTCATCTTTGTCATCCAAATTTTATCAGAGGGTTGGCCCGATTTCGATGTAGAGATCAATTGGTACACTTCAGAAGATTTTCCGTGTTTTGGAGTCAGCAGCCACATACCCGGGTTGGATTTCAGTTGGAAGTATCCCAGGTTTGCCATAACAATAGTATCTACTTTGGCAGTTTCTCGCAACGTCCCGAGATTCAACGCAAGTCCTCGGGGTCGAGTCTTCTGAGTGGCATCTAAAGCATGTCCCTCTAGCAACAAGCTTGATAATTTATAGGTCGCCCTTAGTTCTCCGTCTTTTTGAGCGTCCTCCAAAATCAAGTTATCGAGATCATAATCACAGCTCGATGGCGTAACAATCCAAGCTGACGGTGTTTTGATGCTAACTGTGAATAGCGTCGATTGCGGCATGCCATCGAAAGTAATCAGGTCATCCTCCACTGCTCCCTTGTCATCAAAAGTTGGTACATTTCGTGCAGATAACCTATAGTAACGTTTTAACGGCAAATCTTCATCAATCACCTTGTGCGGGTTCAAGTGGATGTTGATCGCAACAGGTAACCCTGACAGCCAGTCGAGCAGAGCAACGAGTTCCTGGCCCTTCTCACTCACTGGATTGATTATTGCTGTCACAGTGATAGGTGATTTTGAATCACCAACCATAAGCCCTGAATTTTGAGAAACCCATCCAGTAGTGGACACCCGTCCAGATCCCGGTTCATCGCCAGCTTCTCCAAAGTATGTTATGGAATAAAGAGAAACAAACTCATCTTCATTAACAATTGGCTCTCTCTCTCGGATAATGTCTACAATAGGCGATATGCGTTCTCCAAGCTCACTTTCCAGCAAAAGCGAAATATCCTCAGCGTCCAGCTCTGATTCAGACGGAATACTAACCAGTCTTCCACCGACAACAAGACTAACAGCCGTTTCAGAGAGGAAAGGATACCGTTCCAGTAGCTCCTCGGTCAAATATGATTTAGTACCATCATCACTATCTGGTTCAATTGTTCCGGAACCTAACTCTTGCAGCTTCAAGAGATGCTGTTCAGTCGGAATTTTGGTTTCAAAATACTGCGAACTGATGGTATCTAACAGTTGTAAAACATTGTCACTTCCTTGCAATGATTTTAAATCGCGGATGATATCCCTACGATGGTGCAGTTTCTCCTTTGATTCTTTTGCAGTCCTGTCAATAATGGGTACAATTTCAATCCTCACATCAAAGTTTGTAGCATAAAGGTCTTTCAACTGCTTTAAAGTTTTGTGGTTCGCAAAATCACCAAAGAACCACACCGTGATTGGATGATCTGTCTTGATGCCATTTGTTAGTGATATTCGCATCAAATCCCTAAAGAGCGAGGTATCAACGTAAGACATTAAAGTTGAATCCGAGGGCGTGATAATGTTATTGCGTTTTTTATAACCTCCTTCGATAAAACGGTCTCGAATGGGCACTGACGAATCAATAGTACCTTCAAGCACCCACTTTCGGATCAGCTCCACATCCTGCTGGAATATTCCCGCTGCCTCAGCCATCAACGTAGACGACTCGTCCATAATGACACCATTCACAAATGCGATAGAGTCACCAGTGGAAACATCAAAATCTTTTGCCCACTGTGCTGTAGCGTCAATGAACTCCTGGATTTCATCTTCACTAATTATCTTCTGGGCTTCTTCATAGGTACCAACCGTGAATTTAATTGCTCTGTCGAAGAGTTCATCAGGATCATAACCTTGAAGAGAACCAGCCACGAAAAGTTGAACAGCGATGGGCTCTCCAGTTGCTGCCAAATAATAAAGCTGTTTTGCCATAGACTGGCCGATACTAGTGTCCACTAACGGGACTATACCAACTTGTATAGGAATTCCTCTAGCAGTCAGCGCAACAGCCTGGCTGAGACCTGACAGCGCGCGTGCATCCGACATATCCACAGCAAAAACCACAGCATTGGCATTGCGTCGTACCATGTGCAACTGGGAAACTGCTTGCAGTGGTTCTAGGTATTCCTCAACATCCGATGGCCACTCAGCAAACTTTGGATCTGTCTCGATATCATTAAACCACACCAAACCAGGAGTCCTGTAATCATAGCGGGTGGAAACAGCAGCCGACTCTGCATGCTCTCCGAGTATGTTTTGGGAGATCAATTCTGCCGAAGTCAAAGCATCGTTGTTGAGCAGACGCGCAAGTCGGTCGACCAACGTCTTTTCTCTGTCAATCGCTTCGAGCATTTCAAATACACTGTCATCCTTTTCGAGTACAGGAGCTCCATTCAAGAGTAAATGGTTGGTTCCAGGAGCGTAATAGCCTTGTTTGGTCTTAGAATCGATCTCTTCAGAGACATTCAGATTCACTTCAGACAGCGAAATCTCCTTTGAGTATTTTGGAAAGTTCAACGTAACGTCAACAAGAGCCTCGAAGGGATCTTGGTGGCCAAGGATATAACTAGCTGCCCGGTACCCAATTTCAGGAAGGTCCTGTTTGCTGATGGCGGCTCTACTGGTAGCTTCTCTCAACTGTTCGTAATCTTTGCCCTCTTGCTCACGGTCATCAATGACTAGGTAGTCTGTCCGCTTCACGTTGAGACCAATCCCATATCCTGATAAATTCACCGACGAGTCACCAAGTGCTTCTGACGGCTTATATCGCAGGATATACTGGATTTTACCCTGGCTGGCTGAATCGACTAGATGAGTATGGAACGCAGCAAACTGTTCCGAGAGAACATCAGCGTATAGAACAGCAAAGGGAGCGTCTTTATTGTCGCCGAAAATCCGCTCATCTGGTAATATATCAGGATCATAAGACTCGCTTCTGGTCATGCTTTCGAATGCGAAAACCGCGTCAACGTCGCAGCTGACCTTATTGTTGTACACAAGAACATTTGCACAATCCTTCGCTACAGGCGCCCAACTGTCAAAGTATTGATAGTGGGCTTCAATTAAAGCTAAGTGGTGATGAACCGCAATTGATTGATCCACGAATGGCACATCACGGTCCGAAATGAACCCGGAATCAAGCGAGTGTGCAATGACGTACTCGTAGAGACTCTTGTCGGGATAATTTGCCAGCTGTGTCGATTCAGACAGCTCTGCAAGTGCCGATACCAACGGGTCATAAGATTGCGGAGCAATTCCGGCTATGGACTCGCTGTTGTCAGCATTTGGATCTTTTTTGTTCACTCGCGAGGAATACTTACATAATTTCAAGAGCGAATGGAGGTTTCAGCCAATCCGCCTGTAAATCAACTCGCAACTCAACATCTTGAAATGCTTCTGCAACAATTGGTGTAGCTAAAAGAGCTAACCACGTAGGTACAGCAGCTCTCCACAGACGTTTCATCTGATTACAACAGTCAATTGCGAAGACGAGGATGATAATTCAGCTTGCGTTAATGCCTACGTCAGAGCTCTTCACGTGAGTACGGCTGAACATCCCACAGTGTGGGGTTCAGCGAGCAAAGGAGTGAAGCTGAAGAAAAAGGTTTTAACTCACTGTGTTGTAACACACAAAAAAATAAGAGTCTATAGTTCTATAATACATATAACGGTTAATAAATAGATCAATTATGTACATTTTGACAGGTATCGCAGCGTCAGAGTACCAGCTTCAGGAACTATTGTTTCAGCAACACATTTCACTGTGTCACCTATTTGAAGATCATAGTGAGAGGGCAGTGTACCGTGAACTCCCCAGGCTGGTACATACACCCGTGCGTAGCCAGAAACAAAGCATTTTAGTTCTCCTGGAGACTTTTTAAGCTCACGCAACGTCCAAACCAGCGCAGACAATCTCTGGGCATTTTTAATCAGGCTCTGCAAATATGACAGCCTAAAGCTTATAGGAATCATCACAGAAGCTGTCTCCATTTTGAACTTACGACCCGGCAGTAAATAGGAATATATCTGCCAATGAGTCACGAGGTCTTGGAATCTTCTCAGTGGCGACGTGATTTGGCTGTAGGAATCCAGTCCAAGTGAGCTATGGCGAGCGGGAGACGAAGACAGCACAGATGGACGCATGGCATCCAGATAACGGAAAGCGGTTGCGCCAGTCACAGTCCCAGAGCTCTGTCCAGCCACAGCCTTGTAGAATTCAGCTTTGATAGCCGGATCAGGGAAGTCAATCTCCTGTGAGCGATAGATGCTGGGAATACTCCTTTGCGCAGTGTAGGTGGCCACCAGATGATTGGCCATAATCATCATCTCGGAGACGAGTATCTGAGATGGCGACAAATCCTGGCCTGCTGCCGTGAGGTTAACTTTTGGTTCGCCTTTGCTCAAGTCAACTTTCACGCTGACTGAGGGTATTGACAGACTCACAGCCCCATTTGCAATCCTGGTATTCCTCAGGCTCTTAGCCACTTTGAACAGCTGCTTGAGATCGGTTGCAGACGACATCGAGGAATTATCTTGCGACAGAACGATTCGACTCACTGTATCGTAATCAATATTCTTGATGTTTGTAACATACTGAGGCAAGATTCTCAACGACCCACTTGATACGGACTTGGACTCTTCGTCGTACGTAAAGTAAACACTCAAGCACCGTGCTGGTCCATTACCACCGATCAGCGAAAATTTAGTGGAAAAGCTGGTGGGAAACATTGGAATATGGCCCGTGGGAAAATAGGCTGTTGTTGTCTGGCTATATGCTGACTGTAGGACCGGATCCGCGAGTGTCTGGAATGACGATACAGGGTCAGCAATATGAACGCCAACTTCAAGCGTTGTAGCATCTATTCTGGTGATGGAGATGCCGTCATCTATTTCTAGAGCGTCAGAAGCATCTATGCAATACACAGCCAATTCTCCGGTGTCCTGGCGTAAAGACTCTACTCTATCGTACGCCAAGTCGCCCGTCACTGCAGGAAACACTCTATTGCGGAAAAAATCGAATTTGCACGAGTCCAGAAACACCACCGTGTCAGAACCCAGAACATCCAGTCTAGCCAGGAGATCAAGTGCATTTTCGGTCTTGACATCCGGTTGTGACTTGTACATTTGCAGGTTGCGAAGCACTGACAGGCACGCCGACTCGGCAACAAAATCATGGCTGTTCAAGTCCCGGGTGGCATACCGACGGACCACGTCAATAATGCTATCTACAGCAGTCTTCTCTGTATCAGAAAGAGGCTGCTTGTCAATAGCTTTTGCCAAGAGGCTAGCTGCATTAGTTGGAGACTTATTGATGGTGTCTATCGCAGTTTCGAAAGAATCCACGTCGTCTCGAGACAACAACGTGAAGATCACTTTCTTGTTGTGCTTGTTCATTAAAAGCTGTCGATCAAAGGCCGTGGCAGCCACCTTGTACACGAGATACATGTATCCAGGACTAACAACCATCGAGCGGTCTGTGCCAACGCCAGACATCGGAGGCGGAGGAAATTCACCCGCCAGCCGACTGATTGACTCCTCAGGATCACCGCCATGGGCAATACATCTTTCCACCTCGAATGCAAGTTGGAACAGCGGTATATTGATAGACCTGCTCTGTTGCTGCAGCTCGTTCAACATGTGGACCAGCTGCGACAGCACCGAGTCCCAGTGATTGTAAGTCTTTGTCATAAAGGACCTAAAGCTTGGAAGCAGCGACCACCTCACAGTCTTCGACAGCACTTTCAGCATAGTTCCGTCGTCGAGTTTCAAGAACTTGATGCACGACCCGAGTTGGCGAGGGTCCAAAAACTGGCCCACCCGTAGTGAAATATCCGCCTTTTTGATTTCCCGCAGATTCCCAGAAGGATCGCAGACAATAAAATCGTAGTTATTTGCCTGCAGCTCTGCGAGAAACTGAGGGTCAGAATGTGCATCATCAACGCATGGTACCAGTCTCTGGACAATCACAACAGGGCCAAGATTCCTGGACACAACGAGGTCGCCTACACCAGATGGCTTCAGTATATCGCCATGACCTACAGACTTTAGCAGTTTATCGAATTTGGGTCTGTCAGAGTATCGAGTTCCTCCCACCAACTCCAAATAGTCGAGGTTGCGGGATCGCAGCTCAGACAAAATTTGCGTATACTGCCGACGATAGTTGGGAGTAGAACTCGGTTGATCTGGATCCCGTACTGGCTGATCTGGCTGAGGAGACACCCCAGTTGAATATCTCAGAACTCTGACTGTCCTCCAACGTTTCCATCTGGAAATCACCGACCGACCAGCTGGCAGTCGTTCAAAGGCCACATTTCTGTGGTGGAACACCGTCAACATGAAGTGGTAAATTTCATAAGTATGGGGTTCGGAATATAATATCAAGCAGGAACAGTTAAATGGTAGCGAAACATAGAGAGAAGCAACCAGCAAAAAAAATAAAACAAAATACAATAAATCGAGATTACAAGTGTTTTGTGGCGTGAAATATTATTTACATATGGTACAGCTATAATTACAGTTGAGATCAATGCGGAGAGACGAACGACCAGTTCTCAGGATCTGGACCTTTTTTATGCACTGCGAGATGTCCACCGTCGATGACGGCTTTTGGAATATAGCCAGGAGTATCTTTGTGGGTTGTGTTTGTCACAGATATGCAATCGATACCGCCCGAGTTGATGAGCCTACGCCATGAAGAATGGCACTGGTCGATGATGCTGAGAGTCTCGACCCTGCTCTTGAGGGGGCCCAACTGGTTGCGTCCTCTGCCGTCTGGCACTTTATAGTCGCGGAACCATGTTTTGGTTGCGTCCAATAGACCCGGCATGTAGGTGTCAACGTCTTCGAGCTCATTGAGGTGTGGAGCCAGCGGGTCGTCTACAGAAATGGCAATGACTTTCCAGTCAGTCTCACCCTCGTCAATGAGTGCCATAGAGCCTAGAATCTTGACTTTTGACACCTGGCCCGTGTATAATATAGAACTGCCAATTTCGCACACGTCGACCGGGTCTCCGTCTCCTTTGGCGTTCGTATGGACGTCGATATGGTCGGGATCTTCCCAAGTCTGGGGCAGAGCCCCGTAGTTATGGATGTAGCCTTTGTAGGGGAATAAGTTGGCAACATATCGGAGATTGCCATTTTTAACATCCTGGACAATTGGGTTAAGCTTAATTTTAGCCGAGATCTATGTGTTAGTGTGCTGAATATATTCGATTTTGAGCCTACCTCGAGCTTGGCGTTGGACCATCTAGGTACTTCGACTATCATATTGTAGATGTCGTCCTGGTGAAGGGGGATGTCGTGAAACGGCGACACTGCCGAACTGACAGACTCGAGATACGCCCTGTACTCGCCAGTGTGGGCATTACCAAGCTGTCTGACGGCATATGTGGACGCTCGACGGACGAATTGCGACCTCATCATGATCTGGATGTGGTATGTGGAAGAGTGTGATAGGGTTGAAGATGAATATCAGGTGTGCATGAGATATGCATGAGATGGACATGAGTTTGACAGCTCAACTGCGCAGCAGTTGCCACAGCGCGACGGAGTCGCAAGAAACAATTGCAAATGTATGCCTGGACAGACCTCAGCAGCATGAGATAGAACAAGACAGCATGAGATAGAACAAGACAGCATGAAACGGACGTCAGACAGCATTAGGCTGTGCATTGGTATGGCATGAATTGTCTTCAAGTAATGGATCTACCATAGTTACTACAGGACAAGTTTTTTTAACTGAAAAACAGTTTCACAAGCTAATTGTACATAACGTCATAACTTTTCACCACCTTTATGATATCAACCGTCACAGTAATGCACTCTGTCTGATAAAAAAACTCAGACAGCAGTGTCAGAGGCGACATTTTTATGGCCAATGTCGCAGATTGCGGTAGCATTTTTTTTGGTTCAAATCGCGCTGGCGGTGATGGCCCATATGGAAATGGTCCAACCAGCACCAATCAACTCGAGGCACAATCCGTACTCCGAGTTCGTCGACTACTCGTACAACGACCCGCTGGGCCAGTTCCCTTGCAAAGGATACCACATCAATGGCCCCCGACGACCAACCGCCAACTATACAGCAGGCGCCAAACAGACACTGGTGTACGGCAGGTAGCGAAACAAGGGCCATATTTCTAACGACAGATTGGATGGCATTGCTCACCACAGCGGGGGATCTTGCCAGATTGCGCTGTCGTACGACAGGGGCCATAGTTTCACGGTCATCAAGTCGATAATCGGGGGCTGCCCGCTCAAACACAGGTACGATTTCCGGATCCCACCGTTTGCACCAGCAGGAATGGCGCTGCTGTCGTGGAGCTGGATCAACAACGTGGGGAACCGGGACCTTTATCACAACTGTGCATGGGTCAACATTTCCAATCCACATGTGCAGTTCAGTCGGCTGCGGGGCCCGCCACTGTTTGTGGCTCAACTTCCAGGGACGTGCACCGTTGCCGAAGGATACGACTTTGTGTATCCAGACCCAGGAGACGACGTTGAGTTTGGAGGTGCTCCCGAGAACTACACCATAATATGCGAGCGGTGTAGTGCAGGCCAGTGGCAGGGAAGCGGGTTCTTCAACAAAGAGCTCAACCAGACGTGCAATATTGAAGACTTCCACAGTGGTCGAGGCAAGCGCGACGACCACGACGAGGAGGACGACGAAGACGACGAAGACGACGATGAATATGAGGATACTCTCTACGACTATGACGAGGACGACGACAGCGACGACAGCGACGACAGCGACGACAGCGACGACAGCGTTCGGCTGCAGTTTCCAGACGACGGGCAGCCAAACTTCAGCAGCGATGTCAGCAGCGAGCACAGAAGTACTGGACCTGAAATGCAGTTTGGGAGGCCAATGGTCAACCAGTCGATGTCTACCAACGAATCTCCAGCGAACTACTCGCAATCCACCAGATCGATGCTGGCCAACCCAATACCATCACCATAGTGCACACACTATCCACAGTGCTCTCGCTCAACTGCGCAGCAGTTGCCACAGCGCGACGGAGTCGCAAGATGCAACGGAGTTGAGACTAGTTGAAATTCGTCTTGCGACTCCGTCGCGCTGTAGCAACTGCTGCGCAGTTGGTATGGGTGAATTGAGACCCGAATGCCCAATGGCGGAGCGCAAGATGTAAACTGGCGAATTCTGCAATTGATCGAATGTCCATCATGCTCGCGCACACTTGACTCCGTAAAACAGCACCAGTGTGCCTGCCTCGAAAATGCCCAGGTCCTTTGTCATAGTCGACCGCTTCTTGAAGCCTTCAACCTCGTCAGCCTTAAAGTCTCCGAAATGGCGCAGCAGCGAGTCTGTGTAGTAGGACGACAGCATGTCTGTCAGGACGCCGACCTGGCCACCCCATCCACGCGGAAGCGTGATGAGCGCATGGTGAACGTCTCGGAACCCAGCCGCGATGAGGCGGCCCGCCGTCTTGTTGGTTGGGAACACGTCGTACTGACGGTCTTTGACGCTCTTTTGGAACTGGTCCCACAGGTACACGTCGACGGGACTCCTGTTGATGAGGTTGAAATCCGACACCAGCAGCTCGAGCACGCCGTCAGGCTTGAGGATTCGGAACAGCTCGCGGAACGCCACGTCCCACTGATGGGTTTTGAGGATGTACCAGAGGGTTTTTGCAGAGATGACGTCGAAGAAGTTGTCGTCAAACGGGGTCTGGGCCAGCGAGTGGCCTACAAAGGGAATGTAGTTTGCAGGCCCCTCGTGGGCCAGCACCGACGAGTAGGCAGTCTTTGACGGGTCCAGCTTGAGGCCGTAAATAGTGGCATCCGGGTAGTCGAGGGCCAGCTGCCATGCCCAGTGGTCTGTAGTTAGCATCTGCTCTGTACGCTTGTGCAGCAGCATACGACCATTGTATAGAACATGCGTGTACTGATCAACATATGTATAAAATACGCATGGACTTTCAGCACATGCACAAAATGTATGTACTTTCATAAGCCCATGCACAAAATACGCATGTGCTTCTATCAACCATGCACAAATACGCATGTCCCTGTTTGACATATGCAGGTCCGACATTTGTGCATGATGCAGGTCGAAAAAGCCCAACCACGTATGCCATACACAACAGGTCATTGGTGTGCACATTTTACGACAACAACAAAAACAACTTACCGCCAAACACTCCCTGGATGTCGAGAATGCATTTGCCCGACTTTTGGGCGTGGTCGATGCCCGGGGGCGAGTAGATGAGCTGGTTCTGAAATACAAACCGCAGGCCCATCATGAGCCACAGGTCGAGGATCTTGGAGTTGCGGAATTCCTGGTTGGTGTCCTCGTAGTTGAGCCACGCCTCGCGGCGAGTGGCCGCGTACATGAGCGCGTCCGACATGCGGGTGTTGGACACGAACCGCACGAAGCTCTCCCAGGCGCTCTTGGCGGTGGATTTGGGGTTAGTGGTGATCTCGCGGGCCAGCGCGTTGACCGACTGCGACGCCTGCACGCTCAGCAGCGCCGAGCTGCCGCCGCCCGGGCCCGACCCGCTCGACTCCACCGACACGATGCTGTGCTTGCGGAGGCTCGAGCTCGAGTCCATGTCGAGGCTGCGCGACGGCGACGCCGACGGTGGAGGCGCCAGCACTGCTCCGTCTGGCGCTGTTTCGAGCGCGTCTCCGTTCGCAGGACTACCAGGGCTTTGTTTAGTCGATGGCTGCTGCTCAGCATGAGACACACTGACAGCTGGAATCGCGATAGATTTTGTGGTGGTGGTGGTGAACGTGGAAGAAGAAGGCATCGCAGCTTCGACGTCAGCAGCCAGCGACGAGGGAGCCAGACGGGGACTCGACAGTGGCGACAGATTGTCGCTCGTTTTGCGATTTGCGAGCGTCGCCAACGGGTCGTCTGAATCAGCAGGCGCTGCTAGCTTGGCGGTCAGCAGCGACTGGGCAGCTACGCCTGACGAAGCGCCCATAGAGGCCCACGAGTAGTTGGGATTGGGCCCGCTGCCACGACGGTCTGATTGGGCAGCCAGGTCGAGCTCTGTAATGCCAGAACCAGCTCCAGAACCGAAATTAGCGCCAGAGCGCGATCCAGAACGCGATCCAGAACCAGTGACAGACCCAGGACTGGCACCAAAACCGCCTAGCAGACCAGCTCCAGAACCCGACCGGGAACCGCTGAGTTCAGGGCTCTCTGGGCGCGAGTAGCCGATGCTGCTGTCGTTGTCCGAGTCGCGCTCAGAGCGCCGGAAACTGGTGGTGCTGGTGGTGCTTCCTGAGCGGAACGCAGACCCCCCAGCGGATCCAGCAGATCCAGTCGACGAGCCGGCAAAACCTGGCGCTCCCGGTGGTCCACCTGGTGTTCCTGGCGTGCCGGAACCAGCAGAGCCCGAGCTGGCGGCAGATGCAGCGCCAAACGGAGCCACGCCTGTGCCGTTGGGGACTGCGAGGCGCGACGGAGACCCCGCAGGCTGCAAACGGCCCAACGCTGAGTCAGAGGCGTGAAACGAGTCGACTGCGCTGAGCCGGCGAGGCGAGTTTACAGGAGACGGCGACACGGGCGGGGCGTCGCTGCGGGGCCAGTGCCGGAGGTACAGTGACGACGAGGCTCTGCGCTCGGACGACGGTGCGGACGCGATGTCGCTGGCGCTGCCTACAGACGAAGTGTCGTCGTCGTCAGACGGAGACGCTGTGCGCGAGTTGCTGGACGCTCGCGAGCCTTTTCGCGCCGAGAACAAGTGCGACAGAACCTGGGCAGTCGACGTGTGATGGCTATGTCCCTGCTGGTGCTGGTGCTGCTGATTCTGCTGATTCTGGCTGCCCTGAGCCTGAACCTGTGGAGACAGAGAATGGGACTGAGCCTGAGCCTGGGACTGAGCCTGAGACTGAGCTTGGTTGTTTGTCAGCTGTTGCTGCGTTTGCTGCGTCTGCTGGTGGGTCGGAGCAGATGAGGACGAGCCACGACGAGACGAGGACGGCGATTGTGACGGAGAGGCTGGCGACAGCGCAGTGGTGGAGCTGGCAGCGCCTGGCAGCGGGTCGTGGAGCGCCGATGATGGCGTTGCTGCCGACAGAGACGACTGGCGGGGTCGTCGTGAGGGCGGAGACGAGCCTGAGCTGCTGGGAGCCAGCACAAACGGGTGGTGGGGATGCACGAGCACTGGGGTCGACGAGCCAGGCGTAGTGGATCCAGGAGTGGACGACGCAGACCCCGACGTGGTTTTGTGGTCGCGTTGGGACTGGTGTTTGGAAGACGACGACTTCCTGAACGGCATTGTGCCGGCGGGCCTCTATTTATACTTTTTTGCAATCGGCAGGGGGGGCAGACAGTGGCCAGGTTACAGCGCACAAACTGCAGCCGCCCACGCACCACTGGGCGAACAGCGGGGGCTGGAGGACGGGATGCGAGCCAATTGCGAGCCACGGACACGAGCAGCAGCAGCGGACGGGCAGTGACCTGTTTGCGGATTGGCTGGCTGGCTCAGTGGACGGCACGCTGCGGTGGTTGGCGGTGAGTTGGTTGTTGTTGGCTTGTTAGCGAGACGCAAATGCCTGGCACCCTCCTGCGGTGCAGCCCTAACCGCGCGCATGCCCTGAGCAGATTACCGGAGAAGCACTAAGCAGGGCGACGAAGCACAAAGCAGCACTAAGCAGGGCAGCCAGTGTGAAGCAGTAGGGTGGGCAACGACAAGCACGACAAGCACGACAAGCAGGGAAACAGGGGAAGCACTATTGACAGGTCGGGATTCAGTGTGTGTTCAATTGGACAGTACAATTGCGAGTATAAGGATGCTGATTGTTGGGTATTCAATGCTGCTCGAGTGTGGCGCTGCGATTGACAGCTAGTTCGGGTTTTTTTTTTTTTGGCGACGTACTGCCAGTATCGACGCAGTGGGCAAGTGGTGATCTGCAGTGCCAAGTACGGAAGCAACGCCCACAAAGGCGACCTGGTCAGCATACGCCCGGAAATAAACCACTCGTCTGCATGCAAACTGGCTGGCATCAGCATGTAATCATAAAGGCACCAATCAGCAGGGCCGGAATATAGCTGGCTACGGCACTGTCGAGCACCTCGTACCTACGTTACAAACTGCAAACTAAGCTGCTGCTGCACGCATCTGATAACCACCGACGCATACAGCCGCCGCATCTCTGTTTTTATCCTCTATAGTATAGGTGCGCCGATCAGTAGGCCCCATACGGCAACCTCAGTGAGATCCACCAAACAGCACCACCGATCAGACAGCCCTGACCAAAAAAACAACCCTGAAACTGCAACAACCACAGCAACAAAAAGACTGCCCACGAGCACCGTAAGGGGCACAGGCTCAATATGCACAGTCGACAGCGTACTGGCCAATTGACTCTGGGAACCGCTTGGTGGATAATGCCCCGCATGCAGGAGTATGCACCCCTCATCCGAACAGGCGGCAGCACATATAGGCAAACCGCCCAACCAGACGGGCCCCCAGAGCGCCAATTCTGCCAGGCTGTGGGTGGTCCGACTGGCTGGACTGGCCACGGTCTGACAACGGTGTGTTTGACAGGGTCTTTGGCGGTCTACGCAGTTTTGCCCGCACGCCCAGCCGATATCGGTGATGATGCGCCTGAGCAGCAGTCATGCACAGCACTGCGTGGGGATTAGGTTCCGGAGATACTGCACGGACTCAACAGTGGGCAACCAGCAAACCAGCAACTGGATACCAGTCAGTAGTCAGCAGCAGCAGCCAAGAATAGCACCAACACAAGCGGAGTACCAGTACAGCAGCAGCAGGAGCACACTACCATCAATGGTGGCAGTCCGCACCAATCTGCACTGCTAACCAATTCACTAGTACCCTGCAGAGTTAAACCAGATCAGCACACCCTACAGTACTTATTTGCAGTCAGTACCTGTTAAGGCTGATCAGCAGCTGTTAATACGAGTCTAAAGTAGTACCAGTCTGCAGTGCCAATTGTGCTCTAGTACCAGTCTACAGTACCAAATCGCTAGCACCTGTCAGTACCAATTACCGCTAGCACCTGTCAGTGCCAGTCTACCAGCTAGGACTAGTCTGAACAATCAGCACTAGCCACTGCCAGTCTACAGTACCAATCACCAATCTTAGTACCAGTCAGAACTACTATCTGTGCCAGTGACGATTATCTGCGCCAGTGAGGACTATCTGCGCCAGTGAGGACTATCTGCGCCAGTGAGGACTACCTGCGCCAGTGAGGACTATCTGCGCAAGTGAGGACTATCTGCGCCAGTCAGGACGAACCTACACTACCAATTACTAGTGTCAGTCTGCACCAACTTGCAAATGAGGTCGAGCTAGTCAACTGCACTCCTACTGCAGTATAAGCTGCAATACCGATCTGCTGCTGTCTACTTATGTGAACAGATTCAGCCTTTTATTGTCACTAAAAATTATGCTGCCACCGCCTGTTTTGAGTCATATGGCCATATATAGTCACCAGATTCCATGTTATGGGTTCAAAATGTCGTACTATGAAGCGGGTGTCGTATTCTGACCGCAGTTGTGACTTCCAGATGCCGTCTTATGGCATTCTACTCCCGGAGATGCTTCTTTATGGCGTTACGCAGCAGGTCGATGGTCTTGGCCGGATCCGCAGCCTTGTACACGCTGGTACCCGCCACCACCACGTTCGCGCCAGCTCCTGCTGCCGCGTCTACCGTGTCAGGCCCCAAACCACCGTCCACTTCGACATTAAGCGCTGGAAACCGCTGGCGCAGCGCCTCCACCTTGGGCATCATGTCGGCCATAAAACTCTGGCCGCCAAACCCAGGCTCCACCGTCATGACCAGCACCATGTCGAGCTTGTCGGCAAGCGCGTATACCACGTCGACGGGCGTTTTGGGCCGGATTGCCATTCCCACCTTCATGCCAGATTCTCGGATCTTGTCAATGACCTCGAGGTGGTTGTTTTGCTCCACACAGGCCTCGTAATGGAACGTATACGAATCTCCACCAGCCGCCGCCATGTCGTCAATCCACTGCAGCGGATTCGACACCATCATGTGGCAGTCAAAGTATACGACTTCCTTAGGCACCTTGGATCGCAGCCCTTTGACCACCAGCGGGCCAAACGAGATGTTGGGCACAAAATGCCCATCCATGATATCCACGTGCAGCCAGTCGGCACCAGCATCGACAATTCGCTGCGAGTCGCGGCCCAGGTCGCCAAAGTCGCCCGACAGAATCGACGGCGCTACAATTGCATCCAGCATTTGTTACGAAGCACGGAGTTTGCCAGTCCGTTGCATTTACCTGCTTTGATCTGTCAACACGAGCCCTAACCTGGGATTCTCCCACTGTTCGGTGGGCTCTCTTCAACCCTGATTCGACCGGCCCGTACCCTGTTCCCTTACCCCACTATACTGTGCATGTATAATCTACAATCTACGGTGTGCAGTTGACAACCTATAGTTTACACCGTTTACCGACCCTACACTTTGCGATGGAAGTCAGTGCCAGCGACATACACGTGCTGGATGAGACGCTGTCCAAAGTTTCGGGGCTGGCGACATCCATCACGCTGTCGCTTGACAGGCTGTCGTCCAATGCAGTGCACGCTGAAGCGTCCATTAGGCCCATCTCTGGCAAAACCCGCATGCTGTCGACCTACTCCAAGAACTTGGGAGCCAGCCTGGCTGTCATTGACGAAATCCGCGGCTACGCACAGCTCACGAGCGACTGTGCGACTGTGATCGAGGCAGGTCCGAAACACGCTGGGCTCGACGGCTATCTGAGGGCAGTCGACAAGGTGTCGCGAGCAGCCACCGAGCTCAATCGGTCGCAGCTGAAAAGCTTCTACAAAGTCGTCGACAGGGCCGAGCAGCTGGTGAAAAAAGGCAACAACGGGCTGCGCGACCACTTCCAGACGGTGCTGATGGACGCCTACAAGCCAGTCGACGTCAACGAGTACCTGGCCAAGTCGGCGCGTTTCCCCACCATCCCGCGCGACGAGATCCCCATTCTGAGGGACCTGTTCGGCTACTTCGCCACCACCAAGCAGGTCAACGCTGACGACGTCTATATCGACCTCGCAACCCGCCATATTGGTACCTCGGTGAGTCCTGTAGCCAAGGCTGCCATTTCCGCCAAACCGTCGTCGCGAGGACTCTACGACAAAGGCTCCAATCCCATCAACAGCTACACAGCGGCACTCAAAGGCTTTATACTGGGCCGGGCGGAGGACCTTAATTTATTGTTTCCAGACAGCATCGAGCACCAGACGCTGCTGGCGAACCGCATCATCAACTTCTGCATCAACGACTTTGTGGGCGTAGCATCGAGCCTCAATGACTTTGTGGCTGCCAACATCCAGTCCGAGTCGCTGCTCATCTTTGACATTGTAGACTGCATCGTGGTGCTCATGTCGGCAGTCCAGGTGGTGGTCAAAGCCGTTCCGCCTCGCCTCGACGACCTCATGACGACCGTCAGGGCCACTGCGCGCTCCGTGTTCAGCGAGTTCCTGCGATACGTCGACACGCGAGTTCAGGGCCTGCCCAATCTGCCCTCAGACAATGGCGTCACTGAGGCTACTATGGACGTGATGTCGCGGATGCGCAAACTCGCCGACTACCGCAAGAGTGCGTCTGCTTCAATTGGCCATCTGAGTCCCCAGGACTGGATGCCTAGTCCGCGACCTGCGTGGTCCACTGTGCTGAGCACGACGCAGACTGTTCAAGGCGACGGCCCCTGGAGCGTGCTTTCTGCGTTCTTTTCAGACGCAATTGATGCGCTGATACTTAGTCTGGAAATCAAGGCTCGCGCACTGGGCAAAAAGGGCTCGATGGTTGGGCTGCTGCTGCTCATGAACCTGACGTTTGTCGAGACGTCGGTCAAGAAGAGCGACATGTACCACATTCTGTCTGACTCGGGCGCTGAACGGCTCCAACGGCTCAAGAAGCGTGGCCACGATCTGTTTTTACAAGGATGGAACACCCTAGCCGGCTATTTGATGGACACCACAGTGACACGGCAGGGATCCAAGCAGCTGAGTTCCAAAGATCGCGACGCCATCAAGGAAAAGTTCACAAAGTTCAATACCGAGTTTGACGCACTGGTGCAGCGGCACAAGATGCTCAACTTGACAGACACGGCTCTTCGACAGGAGTTGTGCCGTGAGGTGAGCTTCATATCCCCGCTCTACCACCGGTTCTACGACCGCCACAAAGGCGGAGACTTTTCGAAGAATGTAGACAAGTACATCAAGTACGACAAGCAGCAGCTTGACAGCATCATTGCATCACTAGGCTGATCCTGGACTAGCTTTTTTGACATGTTGCAGCTTAACGTATGCAATGCAGCCAGAGCGTTTTGTGATAAATTTTGCAGGTTTATTATGATTTAACTGCTTAATGCACCGGCATCTGCCTATGTAATATATAACTTGTACCTATATATAAGTCATACCTATATATAAGTCAAGTTATATAATGCGCTGCCTAAAGAGTCAATGCTCATGCCTATATACTGCCCTCTTTCTTCAAGAAGTCCTCTGCAGCAGCACGCAGCTGGATATTCGGAATCAGGTCGTCCTTCGTCAATCGCTCGCGGCTGAACGGGTCGGTTTTGCTCGTCTTGAGATGCTGCAAGATCCATGAGCGCTCGAACGACTGGCCCGACTTCGTCACCACTGGATCATGAAACAGGTTGAACGAGATCGGATCAAGAAGGTACTCGGGCACATCTTTCTTTTCAAACTTTTTGTCAGCCCGTGCGAATACAGTGCGCAAATGCATCAATTTTTCTTCGCACTCTCTGTGAAGATAGTCCTTTTCATCTTGAAAATCTTCGGCAGATAGAGACTGGCATGCCACTCCGAGCTCATTGGCATACTTGGCCCTCAGTAGGTCTTCGAGCTCCTTGAGCAGAGGCGCCTGTTCACGGAGACGCTTCTCTTCCCGCCTATCCCACTTCTTACGACCCACCTCAAGAATGGCAGACGATATGGCTGGTGCTGACGGAGAGTTCTGAGTCAATGCAATTTCGTACGCTTTACGCAGATTCGGCTCAGCTTGAGTGATTCTATCCAGCTCCAGCTGACTGAGGCCCAAATAGTACAATCCCTTGACTGTTGTTAGACAGACTTGATTTGCCGTTGTCGTTGGTAAACTCTTACGTGAATTGCTGTTTATAATCACCGCTCGCAGACTGTCGTCGATAGCTTGCTCAAAGTTCCCCATCTTGTGATATGCCATAGCTCTCTTCAATTAGCCACACGTCTGCTTAGACATGTACTCACATTTGTATAGTAAACTTCATTATCAGGATCTTTGATAATTCTGTATTAGACTGACATCTCCAAAAAAAAAAGAGAAAAAAAAACGTGCAAAGTCGTGTTACTTACGCATTAGTGTATTCCTACAGTTAGCTCGGCATCCCCATACTTCACCATCTTCTGCGATGGTGTTACTTACTTCTATTGCTTCCTTAAACTCGTTGTTCCTGAAGTGCTTATTTCCATTCTGCTGTCAGCAATCCACACTACTTGACATTTGATAAAAATACCCACCTCCTTGTGTCTATCCGCTTCAACTCTCATCATTTTGGAATTGTAAGTTGGACAATTCATGGAACCCTGCGGAATACTTATCGTCATGTGATGATAGAGGTTAGGCGCGCTTATCAATAATAGTTATGTTCATACAAGTATTTTCAAATTCAACGGAGCACATAAATCTTTGTTTTCATTTCGTTTTGACCGGAATGTACATAGTTTATCGAGACTATCCATGAGCATATATAAGACAGGACAGTATTGGAAAGTGTTGTTCTAAAGGGATCTGAGTTTGTTCTTGGTTTTGGTAGACGCCAACGCGCCATGTCAATAGAGCTTTCGTCAGACGATGAACTTGACGACCAGCAACTGCTGACGTTGGTAAACTCCGACGACACGCACCACCAGCTGAACAATGACAATGTTGACTGCTATTTGTATCCCACCAATCTGCCGCCTCGCGACTACCAGATGAACATTGTTCAGCAGGCGCTTTTTCATAATGTGTTATGCGCCCTACCCACGGGACTGGGAAAGACGTTTATAGCCAGCGCTGTGATGCTCAACTGGTACCGATGGACGACCACTGCAAAAGTGATTTTCATGGCACCTACACGACCGTTGGTGTCGCAGCAGATCGAGGCGTGTCTTGGAATCACAGGGATCCCTCGTCACGATGCAGCTGTTTTGATGGGCGGAAACAGCCCTGCTGATCGAGCTGAACTATGGGAGTCGAAACGGGTGTTCTTTGCCACTCCGCAGACTGTTGACAATGATCTCAAGAAGGGCATTGTAGACCCGAAATCCATAGTCTGTCTGGTGGTTGATGAAGCACACAGAGCCACTGGTCAGCATGCCTATGTCGAGGTGGTCAAGTTCATTCTGAGATTCAATCCGTCGTTCCGCATTCTCGCGCTTACTGCTACTCCCTCAGGTTACATGGAAGGTGTCCAGGAGATTATTTCCAACCTTTGCATCTCCAAGACTGAGATCCGGACCGAGGAAAGCATCGACACTCGACAATATGTTCATAAACGGTCAATGAACAAGATAAAAACCGAGCCGTCACAAGATGAGACGGAAATTTTGAAGTTGCTGTCGGCTGCTGTAAAGCCACTGCTGATAGAGGTCAACAACGCCAAGGCCTACGGTGTGCAAGATCCGGCGAGCATCACTCAGTTTGGCGTGCTGAGCGCTCTTCAAAGCTATACCAAATCAGTAGCTGCTAATAAAGGCAACAGCTATCTGGCGTTCAAGGTTCGTGCTATCATGTCGCTGCTGATAAAAATAGCGCATGCTATCAATCTGTTAAAAATTCACGGAATAGTACCCTTTTATGACTATGTCAAGGAACTGGCCGCATTGGCTGCCAAATCGAAGAAGCCGGCAAAGTATCTGAGTCAGCTGGTCGGACACGAGTCGTTCCCGCAGTGCTTGAAATATTGCCAGAATCTGGTGATCGATCCAAACACTGGTACGATACGGCAACAGTTCATTGGGCATCCAAAGCTCGAGAACCTGGTTGATATTGTTACCAACTATTTCAAGGACGATGCGTCGGCTGATTCGAGAGCTATCATATTCGCCGAGTACCGGCAGTCCGCTGCGGAAATTGTCCGCGTACTACAAGAGCACTGCAAAGAAATCGCAAAGCCCAATTTGTTTATTGGCCAGGCAACTGTGAAGAAAACGGGAGTAGAAGATGGCGATGGAAAGAAAGGAATGACGCAGAAGGAGCAAAGGCGCGTGGTTGAGGAATTTAAAAAGGGTGTTATAAATACACTCGTGGCGACGTCGATCGGAGAGGAAGGACTTGATATTGGTCAAGTCGACCTGATTATCTGCTACGATCAGTCGAAGAGCCCTATTCGCATATTGCAGCGTATGGGGCGAACTGGGCGCAAACGTACAGGGCATATTTATTTGCTGATGACCAGCAAGGAGGAGGATAAGATGGAGCACGCCCTGTCCGGGTACCAGTATATCCAAAATCAGATCAACAAGAACGAGAGATTCGAGTACTGTACCAACAATCGCATCCTACCATCCAAGTTCCGGCCCGTCTGCAACAAGGTGGTCATTACCATTCCCGAGGAGAACAAGCTAGCTCTCCAAGCCAAGGACATTATTGAAGAGGTGTCAGCACGCCCCAAAAAGAGACGCAAGGTGGTCGTCACCAAAAAGTTCAACATGCCGGACAATGTGGAAACGGGCATCCGGTTGGCTAGCGATTTGGTTCCACAGCCTCGGCAGACTCTATACGAGAACGCCCAAGACGTGGTGGATCCTATAAAGCATGCCGGTGTATTGTCACGGACTGAGAGAGACATATTCGAAGCAGTGTACAGAATTGACAATGACACATACAACAAAGTGGAGTACGATCCGCTTGCAGGTGCCCGTCTAGAGCAGTTGGGCCATGTATTCGTCCCTCATTCGCGCCAGACTACGGACTTTTGTCGCGTCGTCCAGCAAATGCGGGGTGGACACTACGACACAGCAAGTCCAGGCGGAGACTAATGCAGGTTCTTTCTCAGACGAGCCATCAGCAAATGCACAGAATATTGGACATCTAAATTGCAATGCTGTCAGCCATCCTTTTTTTCAATGTATGCTAATGTATAGAATATTAGACGCCAATCCAATACTATCCGCCATCCTGCATGTCATGCAGAGAATACTCTCTACATCTAATGTAATTCTCTATCTCAATTGACATTCAATTCCCAGGCAGTTTGTCAGTCTTATATACAACTAATATAAGAAAAAGCTGTTAGTATACTATTTGTCTCTCGGGGGAAACATACATAGTTTGCAATGCACCGCTCACACTTCATCGCTCGCACTTCATCGCAAGACGCGTCAGGATTAGGGAAGTCACGTGCCGAACACTATATAAAGACGCCCATCGCCAAAGTTTTTCTCCTTATCTTTATGCTCGGGCATTACGCATATCAGTGAGGAGTCATCCGAGATTGTGTATTTGCTGGTCGAAAACTAATTTACGACCGCTCCTACACGCGCTTGCGTGCAGGGAATTTTTGGAACTGCTCATTTTTTGGCATTTGTCGTGAGGTCATGACTGGTGCCAAAAGATGGCCAGTTGGCAAGTTTGAAGCAGCTTTGTTTGGCAGGTAGTATTGTAGATGGCAATGGCGGAGACGTCTTACGTGTGGCTATAAGACAAAACTGGTCTTGCGACTCCGTCGCGCTGTAGCAACTGCTACGCAGTTGATGTTTGACCGTCTCGTTATATACGTGCAAACTCTGCAAAATTGATTGAATACTACAGTCGAACCATTATTGTCGTTCACAGCTCAACTGCGCAGCGGTTGCTACAGCGCGACGGAGTCACAAGACAATTTTGCAATGTAGATTGGTCGTGCAGATAGTTAAGTAGTGAATTCGGCGGAGGCCAATCGATTTGTTCGATTTGTTGTAGCGCAACTTGAGACATGATAAATTAAGCCAGTGCCGATGAAGAACTGTATCAGGCTTGTCTCATTTGATATTTATGATCGGTATGGTGCCTGGTTATCAGGTAATTATAAACATAAAGACAGCCATGTGGCAGAAATGCCGAGAAGCGGATGTCTAAATATGTAGCAGAAGGCAGAACTCATCAATGAAAAGCGCAACATCAACTGCGCAGCAGTTGGTTCTGGTACAATCCAACAGGCGTGATATATAGCGAGGCAGTCTAGAGAGCACCATTAGACTGCGCGTCTATATGATACGGTGACTCGTGGTGAGGTGAGACATGCTCATTAGAGTGCAAATCAACAATATGTACAGCCGCCGATCAGCAATTAAACCGACAGCCACTAGACCCATTGTGGCGATATAGGGGTCGCGTGCGCGACATTTGACGCTGTCAAGCTGTCAATGTCTCTGGCAGGCATTTGATAACAGCAACCTGATACAAGTCTAATTATTAATGTATATCTTGCTATAATTATGAAAAATAAATAATCATTACCACAATATTGATGTAGGGCGTATAAGACGCAGCATCTGGACGTGCCGCTGTGGTGCGCTGGTAATTGCTCCATCAGCAGTGCTGTGGCTATGTTGATCCGACAAACTACCGTGGCTGCGCTCTGACAGCAGCTGCTGACAGAAGCATCTTGCCTATCAATGACACATATTGCTGCATTGACCTCGGTATTATTGTATCAGTGTTTATCTCGGGTTTGTCGCATCTCCCTCTTGTAGTAGCATATTAATGCCTGCTTATATTGATGAGGCTGCAGTACTGGTGTGCTCGTGGAGTTGCAGGCAGTTCAACGCCTTGTATTAGCCGCCGGCGCGGTGCGAGTGTAATTTGCAGTCTGGCCCCCACCGCCATTAACAGGACAGTCGACACCGTCGTTGTACGCGTCGAACCGAATTTGTCGGTCGACCTCATCGCGACACGACCGACTAGATCTGCTCGCCATGCACGCTGCCGCCCTTGCATGCCGATCGTCTGGATATAGCCCAGACAAGCAAAAAGGGGTTTGTTATGGCTGCGCATCTGGCAGACGCCATGTCAGTTTCGCGGTTCCAATTATACTGGCGCCACGAGCAAGCGGTTCCGCTATGGCGTAGTCTGGCGCCTACAGCAGACTGGCACTCGTTTGTGGCTCATTAGTGCCCGTGTGGGCAGTTGTGGCGCTGTGCAGTGCTCATTTGGCTAGCTGGTGTTTCATTTCTGGCGCTGGTGCCAAGCCCCATCTGTCAGGAGCACGGCTCAACCCACCACGGCAGCCACAACACCAATACCCCCGCGGCAGAACCGTGCAATAATAAGACACCCAATCAAATATAGACGCAATGATAAATCACCAATAAATACAATAATATTACCAGCAGCGACCAGCAGCCGCCAGCCACTAAAAGACACCCGTTTAGAGTTCAATTGGCCGGGCAATCAAACTGGGTTCGGTGCTTGGCCTGTCAATAGCCTATTTGCCTAATCGGTCCAGTAGGCCAGTTGGGTAATTTTAAATAAACCCTGGCCAGTCGCGATCGTGTGGCTCGCCTAGCGTCGGTGGAGGCTCCTGTTCTCCTTTAAACTGTCGACATCTGCAACTTGACATCCTACTGTTTCAGAGCCCCGAGTCGTGGATAGTAGTCGCCGTGGCTGTTTGTAGACGTGGGCACCTCATTGCATCGGCTGGACCTGAGCCACTGTCGCTGGAACCGCTGTTTGTGCCGTATTGTCGACGTGGTTGCGTCGAATCCAGGGGTTCAAGCTCGTGAAGCACCAACTGCGCGTTTGCACCCGCCAGCTTCTCCACAAGCACCCCGGACGTGCTCGCCATGTCGTTCTCGACCACCGCCTCGGTGTTCTCGCAGCACGCATTCATGAATCCCGGGCCTGCGCCGGCTCCTCCTGGCGCCAGCTCTCGTCATCCTCGCAACATGTCTGCCGCCAATTCGGAGCTGTCGCTGTCCAACTCCAACTCGTCGTCGTCCATAGCGTCCAACGCTGACCACTCGACCCAGCGCCACGTCCCCGTGCCGCCGCCGTCGGCGCGCGAGGACGGCGTGCCCACGGCGTTCTCGTCGTACTCGTCGACGTCGCAGCAGGCGAACTCGTCGCCCATCTCGCATCACCACACCAACTCGAGCAACAACCTGCTCCGACTGGCCCGCACGCCCAAGCAGGGGTGGGTGTCGGTCAAGGAGGACGGCTCGATGCGCTTCATGTGGGCCAAAAAGTACCTGGTGCTGCGCGAGTCGTCGCTGGAGCTGTACAAGAACGAGACCCAGAGTGGCTCGTCCCAGACGGTGCCCTACAGCACCATCAGCACCGTGACCCGCGTGGACATCCGGCCCTGCTGCTTCGAGATCATCCGGTCGGGTGGCGCCAAGAGCATCTTCGTGGCCTGCAAGTCGGACTCGGAGCTCTACTCGTGGATCGACGAGATCTACTCCAAATGCCCCTTCACCGGCGTGTCGAGCCCGACCAACTTCACCCACAAGGTCCATGTTGGGTTTGATCCCGTCACGGGCGATTTCACGGGCCTGCCCGAGTCGTGGTCGAAGCTGCTCAGCGGCTCGGCTATCACGAAAGAGGACTTCACCAAGGACCCACAGGCCGTGGTAGACGTGCTCAACTTCTACTCCAACAACATTATAGACGACAACGACCGGCTGGGACCTGCTCCAGTCACAGGCCCCTCCACGACCGCCAGCGGTGGATTCAGCTCTGGGTCAACTGCCAGCAGCAGCTCGCACGCAAACAAGCCTCTGCCGCTGGGAGGTTCCTCGTCGCAGCAGCCATTCCGTCCGCCTCCTGCGCCTCCGCTCGCCAGCACTGCGGATTCCAATGCCACCTACGACGCGCTGGCCAACCAGCTCCAGGACTGGACCACCACGCCTTCTATGAAGACGTCGACTAGCATGAACAACCTCAAGTACGGTACCCAGCGGACTGCTCCAGCACCGCCATCTGCTGGTGCTGCTGGTGCTGCTGGTCCAGGTCTGCCACGTCCATTGCTCAGAGCAGACACTGCTCCTGTGGGAGCTGGTGCTGGTGCTGGTGCTGGTGGCGACGGTCGTCTCAAGCCGTTGCGCCAGGCTCCTACCCAGCCGAATCTGCGGCCTATCAAGCCTCTGACCGTCAACAAGACGAGCAACGGCAGCAGCTCGTCGTTGGTGTCGCCTGTCCGCATGCAGTACCCTCAACAGCAGCTTCCGTTCGCCAACGACGCGCAGAATCGACTACACGCCGGACAGCAGCAGCCCCGCAGACCCTCCGAGTCAGCAGCGTCTGGCATTCCGCAGCCGAGCGTCAACCGAGCACAACAAAATGGTGGTCCAGCTCCCATTTCGGCCCAGCAGCGTCAGCAGATGGCGCCACCAATCCAGCAGTATCCCCAGCCAAAGTCTATAGCAGCAGCACCCATATCTCCAGTAGGCAATGGCCCCTCTCAGAATGCGCCTGTGCCCTTCATAGAGAAACGTCCAGCACCTCCTAAGCCCAAGGTGGTGACCAAAGACAAGCCAACACACGCTTTGAGCAAGCCTCTTACATCGCCCTCGACTGCTGCTGCTGCCGCTGCTGCCGCTGCCCAGCGAGCACTAGAAGGAGCCGGCACAGCGCGACAGCACGAGGCAGCTGGCGAGCGACGGATCTCGACCATGACAGACGCGCAGATCATGCAGAAGCTGCGCACGGTGGTGAATCCCTCCGACCCCAACGTGCTGTTCCAGAAGCTCAAGAAGATTGGCCAGGGCGCCTCGGGCTCCGTGTACGTGGCCAAACCCGTGGGTACGTCCGAGTTTGCAGCCACCCACCGCCGGGTGGCCATCAAGGAGATCAGCATGTCGGTGCAGCAGCGCAAGGAGCTCATTGTGATTGAGATCGAGGTCATGAAGGAGAGCCAGCACCCCAACATCGTCAACTTCCTCGAGTCGTACCTGTGCAACTCGCACGACTTGTGGGTGGTGATGGAGTACATGGAGGGCGGCGCCTTGACCGACGTGATCGAGAACAACACGCTCACCGAGGAGCAGATCGCCACCATCTCGTTTGAGACCTGCAAGGGCCTGCAGCACATCCACCGCAAGAACATCATCCACCGCGACATCAAGAGCGACAACGTGCTGCTCGACTCGCAGGGCCACGTCAAGATCACCGACTTTGGGTTCTGCGCCAAGCTGACGGACCAGCGCAGCAAGCGCGCCACTATGGCAGGCACGCCGTACTGGATGGCGCCTGAAGTGGTCAAGCAGAAGGAATACGGCCCGAAGGTGGACGTGTGGTCTCTAGGGATCATGGCCATTGAAATGATCGAGTCTGAGCCGCCGTATCTGAACGAGGAGCCCTTGAAAGCCCTCTATCTGATTGCCACGAACGGCACGCCCAAGCTCAAGCGGCCCGACAGGCTGTCCAAGGAGATCAAGAGCTTTTTGAGCGTGTGCCTCTGTGTGGACGTCAACTACCGGGCGTCTACGGAAGAACTGGTCAACCACGAGTTTTTGAACAAGGGCTGCAGTTTGCGCAGTCTGTCTTCGCTGCTTGCATACCGAACACGAAAGAAGCAGCCATCTTAGACTTTTTGACATTTTGACATTACGAAGAACGCATTTGCATTTTACGATGGACATCATGATGACACATATGTGTACAATAATTTAATATCATTCAGGGGGAAAATTGTGTAGCTAGGCTCTAAATACATCAGAAACAAATCAACCGCCAGTATCTTGCGACTCCGTCGCGCTGTAGCAACTGCTGCGCAGCTGAGCCGAGGTCACAGCTGCAGTGGGCCCGCACAGAATGAAACCCATTTGCAAAATGTAACATGAACTTTATTATGTATGGGACCACGCCGTCACGAAGCCTTATTTATGAAATTGCCATCGTGGTTCGTCTATGACAGGCTGACACCACGATGAACACATCTTTATTCTTTGGAAAGAATGCAATGCCTTGCAAAGATAAGCACCGCGTTTTCTACGTGGCATACAAAATATTGGCCATATTTAGCAACCAAGACCACCAGTGTCCTCGCTTCAACTGCGTAGCAGTTGCCACAGCGCGACGGAGTCGCAAGATATTGTGAGTCAATTAAACTCATGTCAACATTTTGCGACTCCGTCGCGCTGTAGCAACTGCTTCGCAGTTGAGGCGAGGATTCCGGCTAGCTAAGTGGCAAGCTCTCATCAATATATATAAAGTGTGTGAAATATAAAGATAAACGCAGAGATAGAACTGAATGGGCTAAAATTAAAAGAATAGGAACATAATTATTAAAAATAAAAATAAATAAAGCAGAAATATGAAATAATACTATATTAAATCAAGATGCAACCACGTTGTGCCTTACACCTTACTGCTGCTGAACAGTATATGAATATCGAAACAGCATTTCTTTGCGATGGACAATATGAGAGATGTGCAAATAATTTAATATCATCTAGCGAAATTTTGTGTAGCTAGGCGTTTATAAATACAATAGGAGAAACAAGCGTCACGCAGCAAACAATTGTCACAACAAACGTAGTTTATCTATAAATAAGTCACCATGTATACTATTTGATGGCTGTTAGTGGTTTGTCTCTTTTTGGTTTTTTCTCTAGGTTGTGATGTTCCGTCTGTCCCGCAGACCTCTCTGGTATGCAATTAGGTTCCAAGTTCTAAGTTTAGGCGACAATGTTTGAAATGGTGAGTGAGACTTTCTTTGTCTTGGGATCAAAGCTGTTGACTTTGACACCCGTAAGATCGCGAATCACATAGTCGGCGCCAGCAGCCTTGACATGGTCAGCATCGTAGGTAGTGGCCATGCCAATCACAATGGCGCCAGCGTCCTTGCCTGCCTTGATGCCAGCAGGAGCGTCCTCAAACACCAAAAAGTGCTCGAGGCCCAGCTTCTGCGCACCCAGCTTGTACCCAGCGGGGTGGGGCTTGCCCTCCTTGACGTCCTCAGCAGTGATGAACACCGTAGGAGGGTCGAACTGCAGGAAATGCTTGAGCCAGCCAGACGCCATAGGCAGGGTGCCACTGGTGACGATTCCCCACTGAGATGGAGGCAGAGCGTTTCGCAGCTCCCGCACACCAGGCACAGGACGCGCAAACTCTCTGAACCGCACTGGAATAGTCGCCTCTAGTTCGCCAGACGTCTTCTCGTCGGCCATTTCTGGCTTCCATTGGCGCAGCAGATCTATGGTTCGTCGACCGTGCGATGTCTTGAGCAGCTCGTGCGAATCTATGCCGTGCTCGGCACCAAAGTCATGCCAGAACATCTCGACACAGTTGGTCGACAGCATGAGGGTTCCGTCGAGGTCGAAAAGAACACCGTCGGTGACGATATCAATGGACTTGCCGGACAGGCTTTCCAGCGAGGTCACCGAGGAAGCGGGAGACAACGGAGTCTGAGGAGTGGCTGCGTACGAAGACTGGCCAGACATAGTGATGATGAGTTACAGAATAAATATGCACTAGGAAAATGCTGGCTATTTATAAGAAAAGGAGGTGATTTTTTGTTTGCATTTCCGAACTCGTTAGCATTATATTGGAAATGCAACTGATGATCATTGTGCATGCCACCTACCGAATCGGCCCACAGTTGGTTGTGGGTACGGGTTGCATGCCATCTAACACAGTAATTTAGGCACTGTGACGTCGCCGGCTCGTACCCGTCCGAAACACCGTGTTTACAAAAGTGCCCACGATAATGAAGATCCGATAAAGACTGCAGCTCGCTGACACAGGCATCATTGCCGTTGCACATGCTGTTCCAGATGCACAGCAACGATGACGTGGGATCGCTGGTTGCTATGGTGCAACAGTTGCCGCGGTTGTGTTTTGCGTCCCATTTGATCAGCTAAACATCCGCTAAAAACAATTTGCACCCTAACAAAATGGCAGTCTGGGAACCACCAAAGGCACAAAAAAACTTCTTCCGCCCTGCTCTGCCAAGTTCCACCGCATTCGGCCGGTTTCGGGCCCATCAGGCAAGGTTTGTCCGTAGCGGCAGATGCGATGACGTCGGAATGCCACAACGGGCCTAGCGGCGGAAAAACTTTTTGGCCACACTGGGTAGAGATCGCCAGGTTCACCTACCCGACAGGGCCATGATCGCCGTCAGGGCGAGGTGTCCATGCTTAAACTGTCTTCGACTTGTTGCACTACTGTTGCCAGCAGCTGGTCCTGGATAATCTCCAGCGCAGCCACACACTGCGACGTCTGGGTGCCTGTGGACAGATAGAACGCCTTTAAGTGGGCGAGGTGGTGCAGAGCCTCTTGGACAGGCACCACCGGCACTTCGACGTCCTGCCTGTCTTCGGGTGGCTGATAGAGGGTTCCCATTCTCTCCCAAGTGACGCGAGTCAGCGTATCACCAGCAGCCTCGTCGTGGTTGTCTCGCGCCGAGAACGTCTCGTCGGGCCGCTGCACAAACAGGTCCAGGGGCATCATGTCGCGGATTCCACACAGCACTCGGGTCTGGTTGTACAGCATTTCCACCGCTGGGCTCGCAACGTGACCGTTGCGTGGCCGCAGGCACAGCTCGCGAGACATGCAGAAACAGTCGTAGATGTCGTCACTGAGCACGCTGTAGTGCCACGACGTCGACAGCCACACCAGCATGTCGCGCAGGCTCACTGTGGCGTACGGGTTGGTGGCAATGGCCGTGCAGTGCAGGATGTAGCTGAGCCAGCGTTTTTTGTAGTAGACCGCCAGATTGCGAAACACACCGTGGTGGAACGGCATAGGCCCCGTTCCGAGCAGCTCCACTCTTATGTTGGCAGGCGCTGGGGCACGCTGCAAACCGTGCACATGACACGACTTTGTGTCCATGACCAGCAGCACCCTGCGGGACTTGCCCACGTATTTATAGAACATATTGAGCCAGGTCTTCATGATAAACGGTGTCACCCGTAGAGCGGGGTCGAATTTCCACTGGCACCCCATGGCGTGGAGGTCGAATCCCTGGAACGACTTTGGTTCTGCGTCGCTGCCAATGACCCAGACTGGCAGGCGCTCCGAGCCAGACGCGTTGCTACACACCATCACAGTGACTTTGGCGTCGTTGCCGGCAGTGTACCCGCGTGTTATCGATGGAGCCAGCTGCTGATCTGGGCATACCATCCAGTACAGAGCGGTCTCGTCGACCACAAACACGTCGTCCTGGCCATAGCTGCCGTAGATGGTAGGGAACACAGTACTGCCCATAGATGCAGTGGTTCTGAGACGGCCAATTGGCCACTTACTTAACAAACCGTTCGCAGCGTACAGATCACAAAAGGATCAGGATGCACCACGGATAGATCACAGATATATCACTATTGGACCCGAAGGATCACTTGTGGATCACTCTGATCAGATAACGATGGGCCTCTCAGCCGCGAACCTTAACGGTGCGGCGCGGGATAGGGCAGGCCTGCCTATGATTTTTCATATCGATTCAAAGTCTCGGCACAGACAACTAACACGACCACAACCGTCTTGTACAGATTTGTAGTTGGTGGTCCCGAAATGCTGCAGAGGCTACGTTTGCGCACGGCGTGGCTGTCAATGCCAGCGAGGTTGTCCAGTACTGCTAGCGGCGGCTCGCGTTACATGACGACCACTGCGTCTGTCGCTGACATCACAACTAGCACATCCACAAGTAGCACAACTACGAGTAGCGCAAGCACAAGCACTACCGGTGCCAATGCGTTTAGTGCGCATCGCCAGGTGCTTAACCAGCCGGCAGCACTCGACAAGGCGGCAGTTTTGTCTGGCAAAACGGTCGTTGGCTATGTGCTGCACGGCAAGTTCACCAACAACAACACAATTCTCACGCTGGCACGCCGAGTAGTGAGGGTCGGTAAAGAGGCAGAGAAGTTGTCGGAGCAGCAGCGCATTATTGACCAGGTCCGTCCGCACCAGGAGGTGCTGTGCACGGTGTCTTCAGGACAGTTGGGGTTCCGTGGATCCAAAAAGAGCGCGTACGAGGCGGCGTTCCAGACGTCAGCCAAGATGTTTCGCACCATGGAGCAGAAAGGCTACCTGGGCCACCGGCTGGAGATTGTGTTTCGCAACTTCGGCGAGGGTCGCGAGGCGTTTCTCAACGTGCTCAACGGCAAAGAAGGCACCCGAGTCCGACCAGTCGTATACCGAGTGACGGATGGATCGAAGATGCGGTTTGGAGGTGACCGGCCGCCCGGGCGACGGCGAGTGTAAAAAAGCAGTTCTCCTGTTGTAGATAGCATTACTCATTTTATTTTTAAGATGACTCGCAGTGTAGCAATCACTTGCATGTCACGACCAGCTCAATCATCTGCATAGCAGTTGCTACATCGAGACGGAGTCGCAAGATGCCCGCCGAGGGAAACTTGGAAGGGAAACTTCGGCGGGCATCTTGCGACTCCGTCGCGATGTAGCAACTGCTGCGCAGTTGATTGAGGTGTTCAAATTGACCCAGCCGTAGCAAGTTATACGGGTGCTGGTCCTTCGTTGGCGTGCATTACATCCGTAGATACTGGTGCCAGTATATAGTCGGCTCCAATCTGATTGCAGAGCATATTGACTAGTATTCGTAATTTGATCAAAGTCTTTCGATGTGATAGTTAGATGACAAGCTTATAATATAAGATAGTAAAAAATGGATTCACTATATAGATTTTCCGCATCTACAGATCCGGTTTAAAGCTCGTTAATTGCAATGATTATCGCTTTAGGCTTACTCAGCCGTGAAAAGAAAGTAGCTACTGCTATGAACTGAAATCGAATGTCGCTATTTGCAGATGCTGCATATTTGTGCTGCAGTCCGAGTTAGTCATTAACGTCAATTACATTATATGCGAAGTTGCTTCTCCGCAAATAAATTGTGGGTGGTTGCTCAGATACTCCTTTTTTTTTTGTACTTTAACAACTTTGGAATGGATGCATACGCTGTTTGGCAATTACTGAAATCAAATAACTTGCATTATCTGCGCTTTCTAGAGTAGCAAATCTACCATCTACTTGCAGACGATTGTCACGGCCATATTAAATTGCAACTTATTGTAAGTTGTACGATTCTAAGTTGTACATTTCTAAGTTGTACATTGTTTTATATTGTAACTTTTTCCCGGCATCTACATGAATTATCTTTTCTAGCACGTATATACATTGTTCGTCCCGTTTTAGGATAACCACTTTTAAAGCTTCCGTCAGAAAATAAATAAGTTATGATTTAAGACTATTATATAGAAAATGCGTACTTCTTACAGATTTGAATTCGATAATGAGAAGCTGCTATGAGCATATAGATATTATCTATATATTCCTTTTATTTCATCGTTTAGGTACAGGGGAGAGCTTCGGCACAGCAATGACGTCCATATAGCGACTCAAGAATTTTCTTCAATGAATGACTGCAGATTGATGTTGGGAAGATGCATTTGGGCCCATTTTAGCGGCCGTTTTGGCGGGAACAGCGTGCCGAAATGGTGACGACCAACTTCTGAAACTTTGGTCTGCCATGCTTTAGCCCCATTTTGAGCCTCAGAGCTGAGGACTCCGAAAGGTGGAGCGGAGCGGTGGTCAGAAACGAGACACCAAAAAAAAGTAAAGAACACATTTATTGAGACGGGAAGGAAACCTCATATGAGCACAATGCATATCCTATTAATAATTCATGGCGTAGTATATGCTGCAATGTACACTTTTGAACACTCTCATCCAGATGTGCGCATAACAGCTAGTAACTTCTATAGCTCATAATTTCTAAGCCGACGATATCTCTCCTTCAATGTTTCGGAAAATACAAGCACAGAAGCAATGCTCCTGGGCAGCTTGATATTCTGCTTTTAGTGACTCCGCGCATTGCAGATATTATATTACGACTAATGTGGTTCTATTTGCTTCTGCGAGTGGTCCCGCTGAATAGCCTGTAACTTCTATTAATTGTTTCATATCATGACCTTGTTGATACTACATCCGTATCAAGATTTGGTCTAATATTTTTTATCGAGTCAACGTACAAAGAGAGAATTTCATAGATATGTAGCTGACGTCGCTTTCTGTAGAATGGCAATTAACAGAAACTTTACTACTACGCCAGAGGTAATATGGTTGTTCATTTCGACATCTGTAGACAGCCCTCAGTGATCAAGAATTCCTGATTAACGAAATTGCTGATGCATGATCATATTTCAGCCAGTTACCAAAGCAAATCAGCAGCAGACCGCCGAATACGCACATCAGCCAAACCCACGTCGGTACTTCCAGTCATGACTAGCCAATTACGGCCCACTACGGCCCACTACGGCCCACTACGGCCCACTACAGCCCACTACGGCCCAGGCAACTGGAGTATGAAACAACAATGCACGACAATAATACGGATAATGCCAAAAAGAAACCGGCTCGGTACGGTTAATACATAAACATAAAAATGCCCTTGCAGATAATTACATACTACCGATAATAATCCAAGTTGAAACATTAATGAGAACTTCCAATACGAATATTGCGGTTAAGGGCAAATTGCTAATGCGTTCGCAGATAATTAATCCGAACCAATGTAATCGCTGGGCAAGGTTCCAGGAAGCTGTTAAGAAATGTGGGGAAGATGCCAGCAGCACAACGGCAGCTGCCGGAAGAAAAGGGGCTAAAGCGGGCCCATGAGCATTAGTGTAGCCACCGTGTGGGTCATGGCCATCCTGGTATCTACCGACTGCCCACTCTCCCCTCCCTCTTCTCCCCCTGAAGAATACGGTTAATTCAATTAGTATATAGGCAGCATACTTCTACTCTGAAGACACCCTGAGACCCAGTGAAATAGGAACTAAACATGGCGGTAGTGGGTGATGAAGATGCAGTGTATGGACGGGTGATTACATCTTGGTCATCGGGAACTTTTGTCGCCCCTAAGCCTGAGACAACGGCAGCACCCATAACCTCCTCCCCCTCACCCCGGCGAGAGGTAGTCTTGACGTCCTACGCTGCCACAAAAGCGAGACGTTACCAGCTCTCCAGGCAGAGGGCTACTGCTCACAGTTTGGTTCAGTTGAAGAATAAGCTGAAAGATAAAGCTTTGATAAGTGCCGGCTCGCGCAGTGCAGCAACCTCAACAACTTTGCCAGAATTGTTAGTCGCACCGCGAACTTTATCGTCAGCAAAGTTGGCGACATCCTCTGTTGTGACTCCCAATTGCGATCTTCCTCTTAAGGTCTCTGTCGAGAATTCCACCATCGGAGAGGCTTTAAATACCAATCTTCATATCTCGTATGGAGAATCTGTTACACCTGATCACATCGTGGATTTAAGTAAGTCGGTTAAAGATAAAGAGGTATCTCTGTCTTTGGGAGACGTCCCTGGCAAAGCTGACCCAACCATTGTTGCCTTAACGGGAGTAAAGACACCTCCTGACGTACTTGAAAGTGGACAGTCGTCATCTGATGTGATGATGCCGGTCCTGCCGCAAACTGCGTCTCCAACGTCTCCATCTCTGGATTTTAAATCATACCATGCCACTCCTACCACGACTAGTGATCCGGTTATATTAAGACCAGAGTCGACCTCATCGACGCAGATATTCTATGGTTATGAAATCAGAAAGGAGTGCACTCACACTTTCAGAAATTTCGTTACTCTGAGAAAATTTATGGAAGAAAGAGCAGAAGCATTTTATGCTGATGCGTCTCTACAGTATCTAGCAGTCCGGGGTCTCAAGGAGGACTGGCTGGTGAAGATCGAAGAAAATGGAAAACGGCGTGAATTACCGCCGTTCAGAGCTTTATTGATTGATGATTTTGAAGTTGTCGGAATTTTGAAGCTAGTTAACGAGGAACATGAGCTGGGTTCTGCGTGGTTAGCGCCACTGATATACGATAAGCTTAGGGAATTTGACTTCGATAAACCTCAGAATTATTTGCTCTCGATAAAATCCGCAAGACAGAAGATTGTTGAAGAAGATCAAAACCAGCCTGAGAACAAGGGAACCCGTAAACGCAAGAGGTCAGCTAAAGACAAGGTGAAGAGAAACAAGGAACCTGATGAATCATTCAGACCAGCGGACGCTAGAACTTCTATGCCTTATTTTGTTGTTGAGGTTGGCTTGAGTGAACCAACGAAGGAGCTAATAGAAGATGCAGAACTATGGATGACTCCATCCAATGAGTATCCTAAGGGGATACTGCTGATTGATGTGAATATGAAGCGGCGAGTGGTGACCTTTGAGCTTTGGAAGCGTGGCGATAACGAGAAAGTGAAGCTAACATACGAAGCTGATAAAGAGGAAGAGTTCGTTGATCCTCTAGTTATTCCCGTTCGCTTGTTCTTTCGTCGGCACCTTGAAGATATTCCAGAGGGTGAATTTATATTTCCTCCGGAAGAGTTGATACCAATTTGTCATCGTCTATTGCCTATTAGAAGGTATGGCATTCTGGCAGGGGAATTCCGTATTCCTGACGCGTTATGCCACACATATTCTGATGTCAATGGCCTTCAAAGGTTTTTGCATGAAGCACTAAACAGCGAAAGGGCGAGAAGAACCTGTCCTGGGTTTGTTCTCATTAAGAATTTTTCTGATCAGCATTTACTGACAACAGAAGTTGTCGACAGCAGAGCCCACGAACAGCTACCGAACTTTGTAGCGATAGTTGACCAGGAATCAAATGCATCTATTCTGAAGGTCACAAGTCCAATCGATACTATCGTGGTACAACGAAGTCGAGAATTCCTACTCCGTTTGTTCAACAGACGTTTGCCGAACAGATTCCAAGTCGGCAATTCTAGGGGAAATTCTGCTGTTGGAGATAATTGGATATTGGAACCCGAGACTTATTTATTTTGTGGAAATGACGACAATAGGCTGCTAGTTCTGGTAAGTAAAGTGAAGAATGATTCTCGCATACTGAATTTATCTGAAATGTGGCTTGATAATCCTCAAGTAAAAATGGTGGTGTCAATTTTAGTGAATAACGAGGCGCGACCAGGTGAGAGGTTACTTTCCATGGCATTTCTGCAGATTACAGATGGACGTCTCGAAGAAAAGTTACTGGTGTACAAAGGACCCAACTTAGTTGTCGAACCTATATTAGTCGATATTTCTGTATTCACAGGTGACGGAGAGAGAGGTAATGACATTATAACAATCAATGATGACGAATTTTCTGAGTTCAGCCGAAGAACATTGGATGAACTTAGGGCCGAATTCTGAAAGTACCTCAGACCTCGCAGAACGGGAATAAGAAGCGCAAATTAAAGATGGATCGACTAGATGAATGGTTAATGTATCTAAATTACTTTTTCAGTCGCTGTTAAAGTATGAAGGATAGGATAGTCATAGCTGTATGCCTGGCGGACCAAGCTGAGTTACTTGGTAGAATTTGAGATACATATTTGCGCTTCTACATTTATATGATCCAACAATGATTTATCTTGTGTAATTCGATGTTAATATTAACCTCCGCAAATTTAGTCTGATGGGATATTCGTGTCAATTACATATTTAATATCCATCCTGGGAAATATAAGGGCGGAAGTTATTGATTTTGTTTTCATGCATCGCGGTGTTTATGTTGAAATGCTAGGCTATTGCTTCAAACGCCAAGTAGTTCGCTCCTTCACTTGAGCAAACATCAAGTGGAATCATGTGTGTTCTACTGACAAAAGTAACTCACCTCAATCTGGGAGTGGAGATTATGACGTGAGTGGAACCGATGCGGATCGGCATAAAAATTGAACAGCAGCTGCACAGCGCGACGGAGTCGCAAGATAAGTAATTGAGACCAACTTCAGCACGCATCTTGCGAATCGATCACAACTACTGCGCAGTTGATTGTGGTGTTTAATTTGACCCAGCCTTAGAGAGTTATATGGGAGCTGGTCCTTCTTTGGCAAGTATATCTATGTGTAGACTGGCGTGCAGTCTAGGATCTAATCCGGTGGTAAGCGCATTTGACTGGTATAGGTGACTATATTGTGCTTCCATATGATCATTATATAACAAGCGTGTGACAAAAGTTTTAAGTTTAAGAATAACTTATGGCGTTACCTATATAAAGTTTCCGCACGCCGTGGATTTAAGTCGGTTAATGATAAAGAGGCATCTCTGTCAAGGAAGGGCCCAGCAGAGCTGACCCCATCATTACTTCTTCAATGGGAGTAAAGAAACCTCCTGATGTAGCAGAAAGTGTAATTTCGTTTTCTGACGTGATAATGCCAGTCCTTCCGCAAACTGCATCTGCAACGTCTCCGTCTCTTGATTCACACCAGGCTACTCCCACCACGACTAGTGATCCAAAGTCATCGACCTCACCGACAAAGACCGTATGTGGTTATGAAATCAGGGAGAAATGCACTCACACTTTCAGAAATTTCGTTACTCTCAAAAAATTTATGGAAGAAAGATTTGAAGCATTTTATGCTGATGCATCTCTGCAGTACCTTGCAGTACGGGGATTCAAAGAGGAATGGCTAGTGAAGATTGAAGAAAATGGACAACGACGTGAATTACCGCCGTTCAGAGCTTCGTTGATTGATGACTTTGCAGCTGTCGGAATCTTAAAGCTTGTGAGTAAGGAACATGAGCGGGGCCATAGGTGGATAGCACCACTGATTTATAGCAAGCTAAGGGATTTTGAGTTTGACGAGCCTGAAGATATTTTACCATCGTTTGGATCCACAGGCCAGAAAGTCGTTGAAATGGATGAAAACGACCCTGATAACAAAGGGAAAGTCAAATGCAAGGCGAGACCTAAAGGAAAGGAAAAATCCAAGAACAAACAGAAAACCAAGGAGCCTGACAAGTCATTTATGCCGTCAAGTGCCCCTCAAAATTCTTTGCCATTTTTTGTCGTCGAGGTTGGCATGAGTGAATCAAATGTGGGCCTTCAGCAAGATGCTGAACTTTGGATGAATCCGGCTAATAAGTATCCTAAAGGCGTGCTGCTTATTGATATAAATAAGTCTAAAAGAACGGTAACCTTCGAGCTTTGGAAGCGCGGAGGCGACACAAAAGTGAATCTCGTATACGATGCTAACAAGGAGTCTGAATTTACAACCCCTCTGGTAATTCCAGTTGATTCGTTTTTTAAAACGTACATTGATCATATCCCTGAGGATGAGTTTAGGATTTCCCCCGAAACCTTGATACGGGTGTGTCAAGAACTATTGTCTACTAGAGGGTACGGTGAGCTAGCAAAGAAGTTTTGGATCCCCAACGAATTAATTCACCCATACTCAGGTGTCGATGACCTTGAAAACTTTTTGAACAAGGCAGTGAACAGCAAAACGGCAAATAAAGGTTGTCCCGGTTTTGCTCTGATTCAAAATTTTTCTGATCATTTATTTTCGCCAGAGGTTTCGGATAGTAGGTTTAATGAAGTGCTACCCCCGTTTGTATCCGTGGTGGATCGAGAAGCGAGAGCATGTATTCTGAAGATCACAAGTCCTGCTGACAGTATTGTGATAACGCGAGGTCGGGAGTTTCTACTTCGCATGCTTGAGGCAAACTCACCCGACCTATTCCGAACTGGCAACTCTGAGGAAATGTCCACTATAGGCGACAATGATAATTGGGTACTGGAACCCGAGCCTTTTCTGATTTGTAAAAACAAAAATAAGTTGCTGGTTCTGGCCAGCGAAAGAAGGAATGATCACCGTATGCTGGAATTATCTAGGTTATGGCTTAGAGACCCACATGTAAAAATGGTGGTGTATATGTTAGTGGATAACAAATTGTTGATGCTTGACGGCTACTTTACTATGACATTTCTACAACTTGAGCTTGGGGAAGTAAAGATGCAAAAGTTGAGGTATAATGGATCCGATCCACATGTCGACTCCATATCAGTTGATATTTCTGTATTGACGGGTGATGCAGATGGGCAAAATGAGATCGTCACTTTTGATAGCAACACTTTTTCTGCATTCTGTCGAAGGACGTTAGGAGAACTCCGAGCGAGTTGTGAAAGTAACCCGGGGGCCGCAGAAGGGAGCAAAAGGCGCAAATTAGAGATGGACCAAGGCGATGAATAGTTAATCAATCCAAGTTACTGTTCTATGATTCATAGATATTGGTATCAGAGGGCCAGATGTTTTCAACGTATGAAACATGGCAGAGCCGTGGCCGTATCACTGGAGTACCAGAGTAACTTGGTCGAATTGAGATCCATATTGACGCTTTTACATGCAATTCGATGTTCTGCACAATCAGTCTGATGGGACATTCATATCAACTCCATATATAAAGTCGGTCCTGGGATGTTTTGGATTTTGGAATTTTCGACTATAGCGTTTATGTTGAAATATCGGTATACTCTCCAGGGCCATGTAGGTCACTTCTTCACTTGCACAAGCATCAGGCGGAATCATATATTCTATTGACAGGAGGTGCCCATTTGAGTTTGCTGAGGAGTAATTATTATGAGATGAGCTGGAACTGATGCGGGTCGGTAGCAACAACTGCGCAGCAGTTGCAACAGCGCAGACGGAGTCGCAAGATGAGTAAGCCAATTGTCCAGATCATGTTGCGACTCCGTCGCGCTGTAGCAACTGCTGCGCAGTTGAGTTGTGGATTCTGGCAGTGATATAATTTTGGTGTATTAAAGAGAAGTACAACCTCGACTGCGCACCAGTTGCTTCAGCGTGACGGAGTCGCAACATGAGAGCCAGTTGCGTAAGTATTTTCGCTGACGTAAGCCGATATCTATTTTGACATCTAGGCTAACTACGTTTCAGTGACAGCATATATTATGACTACTAAGTTGTTGATTGCCTGTCTTGTTTGGCGGATATTTGTGATATAGCTGCAACCAGGTTATATGCATGTCGTATTCTTTGCGAGGTGCAGGTATTTTTGACATGCAACTAATGAGCACTTCTATGCACGCAGACAATGGACTGGTGAGCTAACAGATAACTGTGCATAGGCATCGCGTGACCGTTGTGACAAACGGGTGACCAGGCATTTTTTTTGGCGCCAGCATATCGGCTGCAGTCTGCTATCAAGTTAGATGTGCCTGCTACTGCATTTGGCATCAATAGCGTAGTAGATAAGCACATGTGGGCGCCCTTGTATGCCTTTTATGCCAGCTACGCCAGCTACGCCAATGTGGCTGTCGCGCTGATAATGCCGATAAGTATATGCAACGCGCCGACTCTGCCACTGCCCATGATCAGCAACGCAGTATTAGTCCTAAATCTAAATATCCATATCTAAGATCGACATCGTAGCTGAACTGCAGAAGCCCATGCGCCCCTGTGAAAGCCAAAAGAAAAAAAATGTTGTAAGAACCCGCATATTCACATACGGACGTATTGACATACTCACAGCCGTCACTCGGAATTCGACTGAGTGCATCCCAGCGGTCGGCATCCAAGGTTGCCCTATTCGAGGTGGTGCCGCGTCACAAATTTTTGCGCCCTGATAAGCTCCCCTCCGACTATGGCCTTGCGCTCTGCTTATCGGCCCCTGGCACACAGCAGCGCCGCCATATTGGGCCGGGGGCGCGGTGCCTCCAAAGTGTGCTTCATGACTCGCACTCGCGCCTACTCGGGGTTCGCACACCCCCAGATCAGGGCCACGCTGGGCCAGCTCAACCACATGGCGCCCCGGTTTGTGCTGGATGCTGGGCAAGTGGGCGTGCTCACTACGCCTGCTGACTTCTACGCTCGACTCAAGACGCTCATCGCAGCTGCGAACCGTCGCATCTTCCTGGCTACTCTGTACATTGGCAAGCACGAGCACGAACTGATCGCGTGTCTGGACAAGGCGCTCGCTGCCAACAGCCAACTGGAGCTGTATATCCTGACCGACGCGCTGCGAGGAACTCGTGAAGCTCCTCGCACCTGTACTGCGTCGCTGCTGGCTCCGCTGGTGGCCAAGTTTGGGTCCAACCGCGTGCACCTCTCCATGTACCACACCCCCAACCTGTCAGGGATCCGCAAGCAGTGGATCCCGCACCGGTTCAACGAGGGGTGGGGGCTGCAGCACATGAAGCTGTACGGATTCGACGACCGGGTGATCCTGTCGGGTGCCAATCTGTCGGTCGACTACTTCACCAACCGCCAGGACCGCTACATCGAGTTCGACTCCAAACCGCTCACGGACTACTTTTTTGATCTCCACCGCGCCGTTAGCTCGCTCAGCTATCGCGTCGAGCCTGCGCCTGCCGACCCAGCTGGGTTCCAGCTCGTGTGGCCTCACAGCGCCAGCGTGATTCCCGAGCCAGTAGAGGACCCGCCGACGTTTGTGCAGCGAGCCACCGAGGTGCTGTTCCCGCTGCTGCGACCGCAGGACCACGACCATAACAACAACAAACAGGATCACAATCTTGACCAGAACCACAACCAGAATCACAACCACAACCGCAACCACAGCCACGACCACGATCTGGCGGAGCTGCTGGACGACGCTGGCGCGCGGGGCCAGACGTTCGTGTACCCCATCTCGCAGTTCTCGCAGCTGCTGTCGCCCGATACATCCACGGAGCTGGCGGTGATGTCGCGCGTGCTGTCCATGCTGGGCACAGACCGGTTCTCGTGGACGCTCACAGCTGGCTACTTCAACATTCACCCGCTATATCGCGACAAGCTGCTCAGCACTAGCCCCGAGAGTGCTCAGGTCATCACAGCGTCTCCGGAGGCTAACGGTTTCTACAAGAGTGCTGGCGTGTCGGGGCTGCTGCCAGGCGCCTACTCTCACTTGGCTCGCAACTTCCTACAGTCTGTAGTGGCTGCCAAGAAAAGCGATTCCATCAAGCTGCACGAGTGGCAGAACGGCGTCGTCAACGAGTCCAAGGGCTGGTCGTACCACGCCAAGGGCCTGTGGGTTGGCTGTCCTGGCGAGCCCACTCCTTGCATCACCGTCATTGGGTCGTCCAACTACACGCGACGCGCTTACACCCACGACCTCGAGTCCAACGTGCTGGTAGTGACAGCCGACCCTGCTCTCCAGCAGGCGCTGGCGGGTGAGGTGGCCAACCTGGAGCAGCACTGCACTGAGATGAGCCTGGCAGACTACGACAGGGCTGACCGGGCACCCGACTGGCGCCAGAAGCTGTTTATCCGGCTCATGGGCGACAAGATGTAAATATGTATACTACCCTAGATAGAGCATGCCACGCACAAGCTGCTGGCGACAATGAAATTTATACCATTTTTCTGAATGCTTCAATTTATTGTAAATGTGGTCTTGCGACTCCGTCCCCCTGTGGCAAATTTGCGCAGTTGAGTCTTGGACACTGGTTTCGACCATTGACTTAAAACAGTTTTGTAACAGCAATAAGAGCATGCCATGCATAGCATTTGTCTGAATATTTGTCCAGAATCAAGTATTTAAAGGTTGTCTTGCGACTCCGTCGCGCTGGGGCAACTGCTGCGCAGTTGATTTGTGCTGTTACTAGTCCGCTGAGTGCATGTCGAACCACACCTGTCAGTATCCACGGAATCAGTGCCACAGCGCGACGAAGTCGCAAGACTGGATGGTCATTCGAACTCGTCAAAGCAGGTGCCTGGGTTTTAGCATTGCACTTCACTGCGTTTGCACCGGTTTGTAGTGCATTTGTAGTGCGTTCGTGCTGCTCTAGCGCTGCATTTTCCCCGCATTTTTTCGTGCGCTAGTCGTGCGTTAGTGCCATCGTATGTCCTGCATCAACTGAATTAAACGCCAGCGCTCTGCCTCTACAGCTGAATATGATCCTAACAACGGAGCTAAATCAATGTCAATATTCCTCAACAGGCTGAAATTCGATATAAAATTAAAATCCCCAGAAAAATTTAAACTTGTCAATTAGGCTGTCACGAATTTCTGGTCAATGTCAATGCCATCCCGACCTTGACTGACATTGACTCGCTTTCGAACATCTGAATATTGATCTACTACAATACAGAACGGTTTCGCGACTCCGTCGCGCTGTGGCAACTGCTGCGCAGTTGGGGCATGGACACTGGTGACGAGGTTCGACGTTGCGATTTTAATTCAGCTGTTCTCTTGCGTGCGAACTTTCTTCAATTCGTATCCTGTGAATTAGTTTTCAGTCAGCCATTCAAATACACTCTGTCTCCCCTGCATGACTATCACTACGACTCCAAGGTGCAGGCAGTCTACACATGCGACAGACCATTCAATATTCACAGTCACAGTATTCATCTCTAGCGCCCACGCCCCAACTGCGCAGCAGTTGCCACAGCGCGACGGAGTCGCAAGACCTGATAGCAATTACTGATTAAAAATACACCTAAACTGTCACACCATATTGTAGGAGTGCAGGGTATTTATTCGTGACATAAATGCATGTCAATCTGAACGCCCCACTGGACTCGACTCTGCGCATGCGTTCACGATCAAGAGCATCTACGGCAGCTGCTGTGTCGTCGCCAGGCCCTGGCGCGCGGGACGACCACGACGTCGAGCTGTGGGCGAGCCTGGTCAGTGCGGTCAACGACGCTCGCGACAACGGCCATCTCAAGCTTCGCGACCTCGCCAAGGTCATCACGTCCACCCAGGCCCAGGTCGCCATTATCCTCGACAGCCCCGACAGCGATCTGGCGACTGCGGTGGCGTCCGTCAACGATCTCGACGACGCTGCCGTCAAGCTCGCCAAGCTGCAGTCGCTGTACCAGGACGAGACGCAGCTTCGCCAGCACGAGGTCGACATGCTCACCAGCGGTCTGGAGGCAGCCACCAGCCTGACGTCTAGCGTACAGGCGAGCTCAGAAGAGCCTGCCGCCACCGCGGCGAAGAGCACGCTCAAAAAGCGCCGGCGGAACGAGGACCTGCCGCCAGTCGACCTCAAGCTGCCGAAACGCGGCAAAAACACCGGTGTAGAGCCTGCTCCGCCAGTTGGCCTCGGATCGCAGGTCGCGTTCCGGCTCCGCAAGCTCAAGGGCGGCGAGGAAGAGTGGATCCAGTGCGAGGTCACTAAAGTGCTGGTAGAGGGCTCGCGGTTCGAGGTCCAGGACCCAGAACCGGACGAGAACAACAACCCGGGTCAGTCGTACAAAGCCAGCATCCGCGACCTCATGGTCATTCCGTCTGAGCATGACATAGCCACGCTCGCTCCGTACCCACCAGGCACGATGGTGCTCGCACGGTATCCGGAGACGACAACCTTCTACCGGGCAGAGGTCATTGACAGTACCAAACGCGCGTGTCGGCTGCGGTTCGAGGGCGAAGAGGAGGAGGGCAAAGAGACCGAGGTAGAGCGCCGGCTGGTGCTGGCCCTGCCACGGTAGGCTGCTTGACGTCTCGCATTCAGCTGCAATTGACTTCACATATGTCTTGCGACTCCGTCGCGCTGTGGCAACTACTGCGCAGTTGGATATGATCTCCGTGATAGCAAAAGCAGCGCAAAGGAACCAAAACTGCACAGCTTTTTTTTTGCCACAGCGCGACGGAGTCGCAAGATCAATACACATGTAAAAACAGAACGCATCTTGCGACTCCATGGCGCTGTGACAACTGCTGCGCAGTTAAGGCATGGACAATAATATCTTTTGGATAGATTTGAATCAGCTAAACTGGCTCATTAGTTCAGATGCTTATCAGTTGTCGAAACGAAGAAAGGAAAAGGGGAAATGACTGCAATTATAAATGGTCTATAATAAATAAGCCAGTGGTTTGACTCTCAATTCGAGATTGTTGATCGTTAAATTCTCAACATGGCTAGGTGGGCTGTACTGATCGAGTCGTCGCTGATTGAGGTGGACTGAACTGAACTGCATCGAAATGGATGGTATCTGTCACTGATTTTCCTGCTACTAGTGATCTGCTACTGATTAGTCTGTTACTAATTAATCTATTATTTATTGATGTGTACAACTGCACTTTTGCAGCAGGTACTGCAATTCATTCTTCTACCGAGGACCTGCAGCTAATTAGTTGTCGATCAATGCGTCTGCATTGACTATGCTGTACGACGTAGTTCTGACCACACCCATTTTGAACTGTTGCTGGTGTTCAATAGTCAATCTATCCATTGCATAACAACTGCGCAGCAGTTGCCACAGCGCGACGGAATCGCATGATGGTGCTGACGGCATCACATGTGCAATTGATCCACTGTAACATGGCACCAGAGGCGCAAAGGAACCAACTGCGCAGCAGTTGCTACAGCGCGACGGAGTCGCAAGATGGTGCTGTTCGTGCTGTACGACATCAGAAGCGTAATTGATCTTGCGACTCCGTCGCGCTGTGGCAACTGCTGCGCAGTTGGATATGATCTCCATGTAAGTGAAACCAGAAGTGCGGAGGAACCAACTGCCCAGCAGTTGCTACAGCGCGACGGAGTCGCAAGATGATACTGAACGACTTCAGTGGAATTATATGTGGTCGATTATGTTGATTGATGGTCTCAGTTAACAATGCAGCTGTACATTACGCGGTGTCTACAGCGGCACCAGCCGGGCCCGATACTATATTTATTTACTTTGGTTGTGTTTGCCAGGGCAGAGCACTGTTGAGCAGCTGCCGTGCAACCAGTTGTCAGTGTAGGAAGACCATTTTTTGAGAGCTTGACTCGAGCGTGGTTGTTGGCCACATATTGGAGACAAGCACCAGTTCTGCCGTGAGCGCTTTGAGTTCCTAGCCACACCATATACTATTACATTTCCAACTGACGTCCAGACCATGTACTATTACACATCCATCCAGTCCACATCACAACCACCACCACCCCTTACGACCCGCGGAGCCCTGTCAGTCAGCGACAATAATAATCATATTTTGGGGAAACTATAGTTGGTATCGTCCATCACACAAATAAAAACACCGCCTTAATAATACACTAACTATACGCCACGTACGAGATGGCCAGGTCCCGGTTGCCGTAGTTGTAGCCGTTGAGCTTCGTGATGGCCTCCTCTGCCGCCGTAGGGGACCCGAACTTGACCACGCCGGCGCCCGCGGACCGCCCGTTGTGGAGCAGCTGGATCTCGGCCTGGGAAATGGCCCCGATGGTCTGGAACAGGTCCACAAGGTCCTCGTTGGTGGTCGACCACGGCAGGTTGGACACGAACACCGTGTCGCTGGGCACGCCGTTACCGTGCGCCTTGTCTGTAAAGTCGTTTTTGACGGGGGATCGTGACATCGAGTTGCCATTGCCGCTGCTTGATGATCCGGACGCGTTGGACAGCGACACTGACCGCGCGAACCGGTCCTCTCGCACCTCGATGGCGCGTCCGCTCCACTCGTAGCCGTTGTACTTGGCAATGGCGTCCCTGGCGTCGTCCGCCGTCTCGAACAGCACGATTCCGGTGCCCTTCGACCTCCGCAGCGGCGTCATCTGGACGTCGGCTCGCACCACATTACCGCAGGTGCGGAACAGATCCTTAAGATCCTGCCAGCCCACCGAGTACGGCAGGTTGGACACGAACAGCTGGCAGCCAGCAACGCCGTCTGGGGACCCTGCGAAACTCGATCCCCCAGACGTCTGTCCTACTGACGACGACGAGGCTGAGCCTCCTGCTGCAGCTGCTGATGAAGATGGTGCTGCTGATGACGATGAAGAAGAAGACGCACCTGGAGGCCCTGGAGGAGCGCCAGGGGTGCGCGTAGGAGGCCCGACCTCTCTGTCCTCGCGAACGAAGATGAGGCGGCCCATCAGGGTCTGGTTGCTGAGCGTCTCGACGGCTCGCTGGGCGTCCTCGGCGGTCGCGTACTCGACGATACCGCAGCCTTTGGAGCGGCCGTTGGCGAGCTGCAGCACGTCGGCGTGCACGACCTCGCCGGCCTGTCTCATGAAATCCTTGAGCTGGTGCCACCGCACGTCGTACGACAGGTTGCCCACGTAGACCCGGCGGTCCTGCGAAGACCCGTCAGCCATGGTTGCGGAGCGGGTCGAGTGTCTTTCTCGGCTGCGAATGCGGTTGCGGCCCGAATTGCGGTCGCTGTTGCGTGGTGGAGAGCGGGATCGCGAACGCTGTCTATGCTGCTGTTAGTAAAACGCCCGTAGACCACCCTGTTGCGTGTATAACCACAAGTGCTAGTAACTTGGCAGACCGCTTGGGGCTGCTGGGAGGGGGGAACCTTGCTGGGTGCGGGACACTGGCGTTTAACCGCATGTCCCCACCCCCTAAGCGCCTAGCAGCCCTGCGGTTGCTGCCTGCCCGTGCCCACGCCTCAACCCAGTGGGCGCGAATTTTCAGAGCCCCGCTGTCGCGTCGGAATGTTAAAGTGTGTGTCAGCGGCGACCAGCTGCCAGTATCGAAATGGCGCTTGGACGAGCAGTTGCTGTTGCGGTGCTGTAGTTGCTGTGTTGTTGCTTGTGTCGATGCTGTGACGTTGCTGTGTCGACGTAGTTGCTTACGTATTTGCTTACGCAGTCGATGCTGTCGCTGTTGTGCTGTCGTACTGTCGTACTTGTCGTGGTCGTGGTTGTCGTACTTGCAAATTGTCGTACATGTAGTGCTTGCAATTGTCGTGGTTGTTGGTTTTTGTACTTTAGTGTGTTGATTTTGTACTTTTCGCGTTGTCGTGTTGTCGTTTGTCGCAGCTCTGTCGAGTATTGTCGTGGTGTGGTGGTCGAGATGACTGCTTTTGATCTTTTCGCCGTGTACTTGTCGTGGCGTTTTGTGTTGGGTTCGCAGCGGGTCTGGCGGTAGGGCTCTGCGCCAATATTTGTCTAGTACGAATACATTACCTGGATCAAACGCATCAACACGTAGTTGCTGCCACTCACCCGCCCATTCGGTCGGCTGCGCGTCGCGAATGCTCTGTAGAAGTGCTGCTGCACTGGTTTGCTGTCGCCAGCGGGCTCGCCATGGACTCGTGGCTGGTGTCGCTGTGCTGATGGACGCGGGTCCCTGCCGTCTGTTTAGCGCTTGGGCCTCATCACCTTACCTTCCCACCAGATACTCACCCCTATGTCTATCCGCGAAGCCAATGCTGCTGTTAGAACTTCGGTGGTGTCGGCTGCCAAACTCACACATCTACGGTTAGATCGCCTGCGATGTCGTTGCAAACACCTACTGTCAACCCGCAGTCAACTGGCTAACTTGCCAGCAGCGGCACCGTGGACTTGGGTTTCTCGCGACGCCCCAAGTACCCCGCCAAACCCCACCACATCCGTACCCTCGAATCACTCCTGAACAGACGAGCACAAGACCTCGATCTGCCATAACCTCACTCCACCATCTGCCATCAATTGGCACATACCACTACACCAACCAGCCAGAGTCCACGCCCAACTGCGAAGCAGTTGCCACAGCGCGACGGAGTCGCGAAAACCAATCTGTTGCCTATTGAACACCTCTGGCTGTCTGATAACAATTGCTGACTATCAATTGGGTATAGCTATTATCAATTGCTACTTGACTATCAACTGGATATAGTGGGCTATCAATTGAATAGAGTGGGCTATCAATTGGATAGAGTGGGCTATCAATTGGACAGAACTGACTATCAATTGGATAGAACTGACTATCAGTCGGATATAGTTGCTGTCATCTGACTGTCACACTTCCCTAAACGGCCAGCGTCTCCAATGAACGTCTTAGTGGACCTGACGCCAGACCCGCTGGATCCCGTAAAGCTCATCGAGTTCGTTAAGACGCCCCAGGCGGGTGCCGTGGTGTACTTTGGCGGCGTCACTCGCGACAATATGGACGGCAAGCCGGTCAGCCATCTGTCGTACGAGGCGTACGTGCCGCTCGCCCGCAAGACGCTGCACAGAGTCGCCGAGCTGGCGCTGTCCAAATGGACGGGACAGGTATTTAAAGTGGCCATCGTGCACCGTCTCGGGCTCGTGCCTGTGCAGGAGGAGAGCGTCGTCATCGCAGTGAGTGCTGCGCACCGCGAAGAGGGCTGGGAGGCCGCCAAGTGGATCCTCGAGACCGTCAAGGCCAGTGCCGAGATCTGGAAGAACGAGACCTACGCTGACGGCACCAGCTCCTGGAAGGCCAACGACGGGTGCCGCCCTGACCGCCACCACGTCGCCGAGAAATAGTTTAGCATTAACTATTTCTCGGCTTGTCATTGCATCCAACTGCAGACATCTAGAGACGTCCAGATCACATCTTGCGACTCCGTCGCGCTGCTGCAACTGCTACGCAGTTGGTTCGTTAGCATCTGATTTTGCCATGTATGGTGATGATATCCGACTGCGCAGCAGTTGCAGCAGCGCGACGGAGTCGCAAGACTAATTTCATCTGATATCGACTAAGCTCGCATCTTGCGACTCCGTCGCGCTGTAGCAACTGCTGCACAGTTGGTTTGCATCTCTGATTTGCCATGTTATATGGTGAAAATATCCAACTGCGTAGCAGTTGCTACAGCGCGACAGAGTGGCAAGATCAATTTCATCTGATGTCGCAGCAGTTGGTTCGTTTGCATCAAAGATTCGCCATGTTACATGGCCGTGCTGAGTTCATACTGTACTAATATAAAATCTAGAACTACTACAAAGACCACAGACTGATGTATTGCATTGACTAGTTCGGTTCTCTACTAATGCTACTCCAAACCAAATCTTCATCAACTGATATATACATTTTTCTAGTGCTGCTGACACTCAATTAGCATCAGGAAAGGCCAAGTTGTCGCAGTGTAGTCCAAATGAAATCACAACTGCACGTATTGGTCTGTTCCAGTTTTCGTCTGGCTATTTTGCTACCTCTGCGGCCGCTTTGGACTGCCGGTGCACTTGGGTCACGAACTCGCTGTACTTGGACGTCTCAAACAGCCGGTCCTCTATCAGCATGTTGGCGAACTCGTGCTCGGCTCCGTCGTAGCCCTGGCGCGCTATCTGGACCCCGAGTGTCTGGATGCCCCGCTGGCGAGCAAAGTGTGCGCACAGCTCGCGTGCCTGCCGTGAAACATGGCTGTCAATCACTGGCAGCTCGCTCAGGTACGGATCCACCTGCTTGATATCGTCGACCCCAAACAGGTCCGTCAGCAGCAACGGCGACACCTGCTGGTGGATCCACATCAGGAGCCTCTGTCCATTGTAGAGCACGTACACACCGCCAGCTTCGAGGTCGGTGCTGGTGGCCTTGACGTTGGCAGGCATCGCAAACTGGCCGCCGGGACCGTACAGGCAGTCGTCATGGTCCAGATTGTGGAGCCCGATAATTCGCGGGTACAGGTACAGGTCGAGGTGGTCGACGTCGAGGTTGTACATATACTTGATGGCGTACACGCGAGAGTCGCTGGTCACAAACACGTCGCGCAACGGCGGCGACTTCTGCAGCGACAGGCAATAAATAATGAAGCTGCGCAGCGACAGCGGCATCAGCAGCAGCGTCGACGGCAGGCTGGTGCCGGCGTTCTTGCGGTACTGCGTGAACACCTCGATGACCTTGTCTTTGAGCCCGTCGCGGATCTCTTTGAGTGGTTTGTTGCCAATGCGCGTCACCATCTCGCGGCACACAATGCCCATGATGGCGTCGATGTCCAGCAGGTTGGTCACCGGCTTGAACTGCTCCGTGACAGCCGTCAGCGAGTTGATGACGCGCACGCGTCGCTGGCCCTCGCTGGTCGTGTACAGCAGCGCTGCCTGGAAATGGGCATCTAGCTTGGTGTCGAGCTTGCCGTCGTACGAAAACAGCACGCCTATCGTCGAGTCCGAGTCCACAGCGCCCATTTCAGGGTCGTCGAACGCCTCTGCCTGGTACATGTTGCCGTAGTATGCAGCCACTTGCAAGCCATTCGAGCACCGCACTTTGAGCAGCGCCTGAGTGCCAATGTCCAGGCACGCAGACCGAGCCACTGCTGCCACGAACCGCGCTCCGTCACGCTGGGGCACGAAGTTGCTGTAGTAGTGCAGCTGGCCTCCTGATAGCGTCGCGACTTCGGACGTATTTGCAGCGTCGGCATAGGTGTTGGGAACAAGAAACAGATCAAGACCGATGCCTGCCTGCGCGTACTTCTTGCCCATGTCGATGTAGAAGCTCGAGGTCGCCTTGTAGAGGTCTTTCTCCGAGTCCGGGTTGCGCTGGCTCGTCACGTCTCTGAAATGCAGGTTTCCAGGGCCCCAGGTCGGCAGCGCACTCAGCACCACCGTCACTTTCCCGCCTCCCTGGCGGAGCGCCTCGTAGGCCACTTGGAGAGCTGCTCCATACACCGGCTCCGTCACCACCGAGTCGGCAAACAGCGTCTCGAGCTTGGCCAGCAGCTGGTCAATGACGGGCCGCGACTGCACTGGATCCACAAACAGGCCTGTTTCAAGCGGCACAAACGCATCGTGGATGTCGCTCATCACCATCATCTGGGGCTGCTCCAGCCCAGCACCCAGATTATAGAAGTGGACGGCTCTGTCGAACGTGGCAATGCCAACCCGCGCGCCTTTAGCGAGCTTGCCGCTGTCGAGTGCCTGGCGGATCGCGGCTGCTGCCAGCCTGGGCAGGTCCTTTTTCACCGACTCGATCGTCACGTCGACTACAAACAGGTGCCGCAATGCCACCGGTGCCGTCTTGTCTTTCCAGTAGTCTGGCGGCACAATCATGTCGTAGGTCCCGTACGCCAGCTCCGGACGACTCTCCCAGTCAATTCGCCTGTTGGTGGTGTCGGTCGGCTGGTAGTAGTCGCCGTCTACTGGGTTCGAGAACTGGCACATATTGCATACAAACCTCGCTCCCCCGTGGGTAAACAGCATCGATGGGTTCATATAGGTCCGGCACCGCCTACACCGAGGCGGTTCTGACGTCGAGAAGTCGACTACAGGGATCTCACAGTCGGAGATCACCCATTGACCGTCCACGAGCTTGGCACTGCGAGGAGACGCCAGCGGACGCACCAGCAGTCCTAACGGCATCCTGGTAGACGCACGAAGCTGCTCAGTAGCAGGCACATTGTACATGGTCAGTCGCATGAAATCTGGCGCCGAGATGCCCTGGTCCAGCACTGCGTACTCGGTGGTCGCTGGCGGAGGGCATGCATGCTCAAACGTCTTGTAGACAGCCACCTCGCCCATCGACTCCTGAGCGACCCTGCGATCCTCTGGCACTGATGGCAGCGCACCGACGTTTTTATACGACTTGATCGACCCGTCCATCTCGCCTTGTAATGCCGTTTCATATGCAGTCTGGGCCTGGGTGCCGTAGGTTTTGTCTCGAGAGCTAATTGGGCCTGCAAACGTTCCATGTGGTGGCTGATGTTGCTGATTCTGGTGCTGTTGCTCATACTGTTGCTGCTGCTGATGCTGTTGCTGAGATTGTTGGTCCTGAAGATGCTGTTGGCTTTGGTACTGCTGGTACTGGCTGGCTCCATCTGGCTGCAGAGCCGAGGCGTAGGAAGACGAAGTGCCATAGTTCAGTGCGCCATCGCCGTCACCACCGACACCAACACCTCCACCAGTGCCAGTATTGAATGCATTGACATTGTGGTAAGCATGGGCGTGTTTCTTGCGGTGGTGGCCGTCCTTGATGTCCAGGCTCGCCAGCCTGTCCGTAGCCTGCTCCATGTGGTAGACGTATAAAAACCCTAATGGTCTCATCGCGCTTATCGCGGCTTGCATCGTCACGTCAACATGGGAGTGTCTGGTAAGGACTAAATGCGAAATCGTCGTTGGTGGCTAACAATCAAAAGGCCTGCTCAAGGCGCTCAAGACTGTTGGTGTCGACAAGTCGATTGATGCCTATAAAGACCAGTGTGTGGGCATCGACGGGTACTCGTGGCTGCACAGGAGCGTGGTTTCGAGTGCACGCGAACTGGCGCTTGGCCAGCCGACCGTCAAATTCGTCGACTCGTTCAATCGTCGCATCCAATTGTTGCTGGATCACGGCGTACGGCCCTACGTGGTTTTTGACGGCGACAGGCTGCCAATGAAGAAATCGGTCGAACAGACTCGACACCGGTAATTACTCAACGCTTCAGATGATTATTTGGTGGTGGTGTATTAACATCAGCAATCGCGTGGCTGCTCGTACCAAAGGAATGCTTCTTTATAGAGAGGGAAGACACCGCGAGGCAGACGATCAGTTTCAGAAATGCGTCGACGTGACGCCCACAATGGCAGCTATGGTGATCGAAGTAAGTTGAAAGCACGCAGTGAAGGGACATTCGACGATTAACGCCAGTCTCTGAAGCAGCGACAGGTTCCATATGTAGTTGCTCCGTACGAAGCTGATGCACAGCTCGTGTATCTGGAGCGAATGGGGTATATTCAGGCGATCATTGCTGAGGACTCTGATCTTTTGGTGTTTGGAGCCCGATGCCTACTGACCAAAATGGACAATGAGGGCCGACTGGTCGAGATCCGTCGCGACAGATTTCACGTCGCTACAGACCTCAATATGGGCGACTTTAGCGACGAGGATTTGCGTACAATGGCGATAATCTCGGGCTGTGATTACTCGCCAGGATTGCCCTCAATTGGCCCTGTGAAAGCCTACAACCTTGTGCGACGGCACAGGAGCTACGACAGGATCATCCGGGTGCTGCGAATGGAGGGAACTGTCAAAGTGCCTGCCGATTTCGACTCCACCTATATGCGAGCAACCTTGACATTCCAACATCAGCGAGTCTATTGTCCGCAGAAGCAGTGTCTAGTGATGCTGAGTCCTCCTGCTGGCGAGATATCCATCGAAGGATTTCAGCAGTTCATCGGTGAAGATACGGGGCCCGAAATAAGTACCAAAGTAGCCACCGCAGTGGTCGACCCTATAACCAAGAAGCCAATTGTGCTTCCGTTTCGCGCCACCCGCACTGTCAGCGCTCCAACGCCAGTCTCTTCAAAGCCATCGTCATTCTTTACCCCAAGAGCCTCGGTTGTTCGCAAGCCTCTAGCGGACGTCACTGCTGCTGCCAATACGCCTACACTAGTAGGTTCGCGACTGAAAAAGTACCTTGATGCATCCGACAGCGACGAGATCAGCAGTCCAGAGTCGAAAAAGAGCCGGTTCTTCAAATTGTTTGACAAAGAAAACGACAGTTCGCCAGAAGCGTCTCCACCACGGCTGTCGAAGGGCCAACAAACTCCAATTGCAGCTATAGCCGGCGTGAAATCTGCTCAGCTGCAGACACCGCTGTCCATGAAACGTGAGAGCAGTATCCAGCCTTCGGGTGAAAGGAAAGCGTTTCGGTTTTCAAGCGAGAGTAAGTTGGACGCGTGGAGAAGCACCCTCGACAAGTTTGTCTACGAGTCCTAGTTGCGATTAGTCCGGGCATATTAACGAGCATTTACAAGTCAGATACCTGGACTTGTGAACAGTTTACGAAATCGGTGTGAAACGACCAAAAAGAGCAGTTGAAAGACTGCAATTGATAGAATTGTACTATACAGGCGAATCTGTGGATATCCACGCCTCAACTGCGCAGCAGTTGCTACAGCGCGACGGAGTCGCAAGATATGTGCAGAGTCGATATCAGATTTTGTCTTGCGACTCCGTCGCGCTGTGACAACTGCTGCGGAGTTGGATTTATTTTTGAACATAGCATTGTATTGCTACAGCGCGACGGAGTCGCAATATGTGTGATCGATATCAGATGTAATTGTCTTGCGACTTCGTCGCGCTGTGGCAACTGCTGCGCAGTTGGATTTACTTTTGAAGCATAGCATTTTATTGTTCTCAACTGCGCAGCAGTTGCTACAAAGTTGCAAGATGTGTGCAGTCGATAGCAGATGTACTGCATCAATAGACAGTGAAATACGTAACCATTATTTATGCGCTTGAGTCCATTGATGATGATTTAAATCGCATCTAGTATATAAACAACAAAAATACATTTATAGAGATGCTTTTGCGAAGAGATGCCGTTGGTTCTAGACGACGCGACCCATGCTCGAGTCGGATATTTTCTGCTGGTTGCTCGACACCTTTTTCAGAGCTCTGCCCTTTTCGATTTCTCCCAGGAGACCAGCGAAACTGGGCGCCCCTTGCGGTGCCTGAGGTGCTGCTGCCGACGGCATTGGAGGAGGCGGTGGAGGCGCACCAAATGGCGGTGGAGGCGCATCGTCTGAGGGCAGCGGTGGTGGTGGAGGTGCATTCCCTGCTGGGAGTGGAGGTGGTGCGGGTGCGTCTCCTGCTGGGAGAGGAGGAGCATCTCCAGAAGGAAGAGGAGGAGGTGGAGGAGCATCTCCAAATGGAAGAGGAGGTGGTGGAGGCGCACCGCCTGATGGGAGAGGAGGTGGTGGAGGCGCCTCAGATTGAGGGAGCGGAGGCGGTGGAGGTACATCTCCTGATGGAAGAGCAGCTGGTGCTCTGTCTGCTGCTGCTGGAGGCGCCTCAGGTGGTACAGCAGACGGAGAAGCGATGTTGTTCGCAGGCTCGGGCGTCGACGTGACGCTCGATCTGGGAGTCGCAAACTCGGAACTGTCGCCTCCACTGGACTGTCTTGCTACTGGAGGTCCCATAGAGCCGAACAAAAGGGATGCCAGCTGTGCTGGAGTCGCACCACCACGGAGTCCTTCGTCGTCAGACGACTCGTCGTCGCTCGACTTGTCGCCCCACTCGTCGTCGGACTGGCCCCGCTGTTTGCGTCGCTGCTCAGCGGCAGCAACTGGGTCGACGTCCACCTTTTCAGGCTTGGCTGGCTGGCCTGCGCGCAAGAACGGATTATGGCTTGACACAGCAGGTGTTGCAGTCGTTGCAGTCGTTGCAGTCGTCGCAGTCGTCGCAGTAGTAGCAGCCGTAGCAGTCGTAGCAGTCGTAGCAGTCGTAGCAGATTTAGCAGATTTAGCATCAGTAGTTGGCGCTGCTGGAGTTCCATTGCTTCCATAGAATGGGTTCTTGGCTCTGGCATCAGCACTGCCGTTCACAGCAACTGGCTCTGGTTGTTGAGGAGCAGCAGCGAGTTTGCGCTCGGCAAGCTGGTGATCTCCGTCTTCGTCAGAGTCGCCGTCGGTCGACTTCTGCATCAGCAGCCTTTCGCGCTCTTTGGCTGCCTCGAGTTCTGCACGAAGAGCAGCTCGACGCTCCTCTTTGCTCTTCTTGGCAGCCACTTTTCGCTGCTGTGCTTCCTCCTCGAGCTTCTTCAACCGCTCCTCCTGAAGCGTCTTCTGGCGCACCAGCTCCTTCACCTCTTCGTCGTCAGAGTCCGAGGTGTCGTGCAGAGCGGGCGGTACAGCAGAACCACTAAGACCTGGCTTTGCTCGAGATGGTGGAGCTGGAGGAGCTGGCTTGTTGAGAGCCGACACAGCAGGAGTCGGCGATGTCACCGCTGCGACTGGCGAGCTCACAGATGTAGGAGTGCTGAGAGACGACGACACGTCGCTCGAGGCAACTGCTTCAGGGGCTGGCGGGTTGAACGCGGTCGACCCTGTCTGGGGACGTTTGATCCCCAGCGCTGCCAGACGCTCGTTCATTCGTCGCTGGGCCTCTGCTTTGACGTAGGCTACTCGGTCCTCAGAACTGGTGTACGAAGGAGTCGACGTCGACGACCCGCCAGATTCCTGGGCAGCGACAGGTGCCGGAGAAGGCGCTCCACCAGCACGACCAGCAACTGGTCCATTGCTGGCTGTTGCAGCTGGCGAAGAGCTGGTAGTGGAGGCCGCTGGCTGCTGGGTGGCTGAAGTGCGTCCCAAGGAATAGATAAACTCCTTGACCTCGTCCTCGACGCCAATGGCATCTTCCCAGCGCCGTCGTTCTCTGTCGTTGTGGATGTCGTCCTTGGTTTCACGCAGGCTGCGCTCCAAGTCCGTTCGTATCTGTAAAGCACTGTCCTGAATCTCGTTGAACGTCCGCTCGTTGGCCTCGCGTTCCTGGCTCACTCGGTTGGCCTCTTCTGCCAGCAGTCGTTCGTACGACTCGAGATCAGACCCGCTATCGCCAGCTCCAGCTCCAGCTCCTTTGCCAGTGAGCTGGGCCAGTCTGGTCTTGAGAATGGCCCGCGACCTCGCTTTGCGTCTATCAGCTTCAGTGATGAGCCCGTTCTCGCCAGTGCCAACAATGGTGGCGCCAGGATGGTCCTTTTCGTAGTTAACGCGGAAAATCTCCAGCTTGGTTGCTGCGATTTCCGCCTCGATCTTCTTGACGTCTTGCAGCAGCTGCGGCAGCATGTCTGTCTGCGAGTTGAGCTTGCGCAGCAGCTGGCGCCTGTCGACAGACTGATCTGAGCTCAGAAACGCTGCCTGTGGGTACTTTGCAATGTCGCTGTGTACGCTCTTGATGCGCGCTTTGAGGTCGTTGACAGCCGACCGGTCGCGACTCTCAAGCTCCTCGACTGCCGAGTAGTCGTCCTCGTCTTCGTTATCAATCGCCTCGAGCAGGATCTTCTTTTCGCGGATCGTCTTGCGGAGCTCTGCTATAGACATTTTGTTGGGGTCCTTGTTGAACGTCGTAGTGGTACTCGTCGACGAGCCGTTGTTGTTGTTCTTGTTGTTGTTGTCTTGTTCCCTTCTGGCTCGGTGACGTGCGTTCGACACGTAGCCACCCATATCGTCGTCGTTGTTCTTGAAAACGGTGGCGTCCTTTTTGAATCGCGAGTCTTCAGCCTCCTGTCTGAAACTGCGACCTTTTAAGTAGCTCACGCCAGTCCGCTCGGGTTCCAGAGCGGCTGGGCCAGTCTTGTCGGCACGCAAAAAGCTCTTGATCTGGCTCACAGAGTCCGAGAAGTTGCGGTGCGAGGGCGGAACCAGCTCTGGCGGCAGCCGGAGAGGCAGCGGATAGCCGTTGAGGCGTCTATAGATGAGATGCATGGCCACTGCGAACTCGTCTCTGTCGAGCTTGCCACGGTTCCCAGGGTCCGCCAGCGTCCAGATCGCCTCCAGATCCTGCCTGTTGAGCCCACTCTTGCCAAAGATCTCAATGGCGGCGTGGCTGCCAATAGTTCCCTGTCGCTGGCGGTCCCAGGCGCCAAACACGCTGTCGTAGATGGACTTTTCGTCTTTGGTGATGGCCCATTCGATCGTCGCGTTGCCCTGGAGCTCTCTGGACGAGAAACTGCCTCCAGCTGCTGCTGCGTCTGGCATGAACCGGTCTTTAAGAGCCTCGATACCCGGCAGGCCAGTGCCAGGCGTGTTGATGAACCCCCACTGGCCCGGCTTGCCTGTTGGCTGCGCTGTCAAAGGCTGTGCGTAGCCACCAGTGCGCTGCGCAGTCAGTGGCTGTCCATAGCCAGTCTGCTGGTTCGTCAAAGGCTGACCATAGCCAGTAGACTGGCCTGCTGTTGGCTGAGCAAAGCCAGTCTGCTGGTTCGCTAAAGGCTGGCCATATCCTGTCTGCTGATTCGCTAAAGGCTGGCCATATCCAGTCTGCTGGTTAGTCAGAGGCTGTCCATATCCAGTCTGCTGGTTCGCCATTGGTTGACCTACTGGCTGCCCATATCCTGTCTGCTGGCTCGGCACCTGCTGTCCATAGCTGGGCAGCTGCTGGCTGTATCCAGTAGGCTGAGACAGCAGAGAAGCAGTCGAAGTCTGTGCCTGTGGTGGCTGTTGTTGTTGCTGCTGCTGCTGCTGTGAACCACCTGTGAAATCTGGCACGTTCGACGGCAGCTGGGCCTGTGGGGCTGGCTGCTGTTGCTGCTCTTCTGGGATGCTGAATGAGATGATGTCCACCAGACTCGACACCTCGTTGAGGATCTTGTCGGGCAGCTTGGAGGGCAGCTGCTGGCCTTTAAGTACTAGTCCACACAAGTACATGGCGAGAGCAAACTCCGGGAACATCAGGTGCCCTGACTTGGTGGTGTCTGCGAGCTGCCATATCTGCGACAGCAGAGCCGGTGCCAGGTTGGATCGCAGCAGGATATCGCGTGCCTGGTCGCCAGACAGCGCCTGCTCGTTGGGGCTCACTGCGGACCGGAACAGCGTCTCGAACTTCTGCTGGTCGTCCGCAGTGATGAACGTCAGGCGCACCGAGGGGATTTTCACTGTCGCTCTCCCACTGCCTGTTGCTGATGCTGCTGCTGGAGGTGGTCCTGCTGGAGGTGGAGCTGATGCTGCGGGAGGTGCTGTTGCTGGAGGTGCTCCTGTCGGCTGGCTGTACTGAAGCTGGCCCGTTGGAAGCCCGTAGAGCTGTCCCTGCTGGCTCGCACCGGTCTGTTGCTGCTGCGACGGCGCCTGGTACGATTGGTACGGTTGGTAGGGCTGCTGCTGGCCACTAGGAGTCTGCTGAAAGCCTTGCTGGCCACTAGGAGCCTGCTGAAAGCCCTGGTAGCCACTAGGTGGCGCACCATAGGGCTGCTGCTGCTGTGGCTGTTGCTGGTAGCCTGTGGGCTGCGATTGAGCGGGCTGGAACTGCTGGGGAGCGTATTGGAAGCCAGTGGGCTGTGTGGGGAGCGCCTGAGCCTGCGACTGGCCCTGATCCTGGTACGACGGGTAGTTGCCAAAGCCCGCGCCAGTCTGGGACGCCGTCAGCGGCTGCGGAGGCTGCTGGCCGTACGGAGTGCCGTACGAGCCCGAGTTGTACGGATACGACATGTGCAATTGAACCAGGCTGGCTCAAACAACTGCTAGCGGGGTGTGATTTGGCCAGTTGGTGCATCTCGCTCGCGAGGCTCACACTGGCGTTACCCGACGGCACTGGCGCGGCTGACAAGGACGATAAGCTGCGTCTGCACTCTGACTGAGTGACCTTACCGCGGTAGTAGGAGGCCGATGGAGTCAGAATAACAACTCAACCAAATTCAGTCGGCAATTGCAACAGTTGACAGAAACAAAGCCTGTCAGTAGCATGCGGCTGTGCTGTGATGTTACTATGAGCGTGGGCTAAGAGAGGTTCTGGCAAAGGTAATACTCTGCATACTCAGTCAGGGGTATGCAGCGTGACGGAGTCGCAAGACTAACACGGGTAAACAAATTAAAAATCAATTAAGAAATAAAATCAAAACAATACTAAGAAATGAGTGCACACGACCAGCTCGATAGTCAAGTATATTTTTTATATGGTGAATATGACGAGAGTTGTGGAAATACTGTAGTGTCGGGACTGCAATTCAGAGTCCATGCCTCAACTGCGGAGCAGTTGCAACAGCGCGACGGAGTCGCAAGACAACAAAGGAAAACAAACTGAAACAAACTGAATCAATTAAGAAATGAAATAAAAACAATACTAGAAATGAGTGCACACGACCAACTCGATAGTCAGGCACATAATATGATGACTCGAGCTACACGCCAACCGATATGCATAGTGCGCAGCCAACAGCAGCCACGGACGCGGTTAAAAATAAACGTCGAACTCACTCAGAAAATCGAAACGTTAAAATAAAAAAGTATTAAATCGGTTTCGAAATTAGAAGTACAAAAAGAAAAGGACAAACAAGTCTAGAGTAGTCAGCAGTCGATAGCAAAGAGCAGTCCAAACTAGACGCACCAAGTGGGGGCACTGGGAACAAGAAATCCACCCTGCAGAGGCAGCCATATCAGGCAGCTCACAGGTAGCGGATATACCGTAAACCGCTCGACGGAGTCGGTTGCGGAATTAGAATCAACTGCTATCAAAAGCGATACGAGGACCGCAGAGAATGACATATTCAGAATGGAATATTGGAATATTGAGAATGGACATGTTCATAACGGAAATATTCACAACGCATTATTCAGATTGGACGCAGTGTCTGACATCATATACTACAGATATCATATAGTCCACCTGCTGACAAGCGTACACCTACTGACAAGAGATATGACCTGGAACCGTGACTTTGCAACCACCAAATCCCGTCAGCCACAGCTTGTTGGCATATTTCGCTGACTACGCTCACTACGACCCCGCACAACAGTTGCGACTTAAATAATCTCATATATAACCATACTCGACACGTCAAACCGCATATTTGCGGGTCCACTCGCGCGCCGTGGCCTCGTAGCGGGCCCGGTCCGTCTTGTACACATGAGCAATCTCGGGAACCAGCGGGTCGTCGGGATTGGGGTCCGTGAGCATGGAGCAGATGGACAGCAGCACCTTGGAGATGGTGAGGGCTGGCGACCACTGGTCTTTGAGAATGTCTAGACAGATGCTTCCGTTCGAGTTGATGTTGGGGTGGTAGATCCGGGTCGTGAAGCTCACCTTTGGCGGCTTGAACGGGTAGTCGGTGGGGAAGTGGATGGACAGGAAAAACACTCCGTTTGTGTATGGCGAGTCGCTGGGACCCATGATGGTGGCTTGCCAGTGGAACAGGTCGTCGCCAATAGGTCCTGCCGAGCATGACGATGGAGGGTCGCTGCTGTTAGCACATCTACCTCTGGTTGGCGGCCTGTTGTGTTTTTGCCGCTGCTCCTACTTACATTCCAAGATCAGCCAGCTCTTTGTTGATACGTTTCAGTGCCATTGTTAATGCTAATGTAATGCGTGTGTAGAAAGTAGAAGGGGAAAACCCTGAGCGCTCGACATTAAAGGGTGCGCCAGGCGGGTAAGTTCTAGACCGTTCTACTGGCGGTGTCTGGCCTGCCCATATCTGGTCCATTTTTGGCTGGTTGGCCCTGATTTTTTCTATTGTGGTCTGAAATTTGTGTTTTGTAGCGGTTTCAATGGCCGATTTGGCTTTTTTTCGCTTTGTTGTGACTTTTTTGCCTTGTATTCCTGCTCTTCTCATTGCTCATTATGACCGTAGCCTGCGGCGGACGACCTTCTCCGCAGTCCTAAACCTCGAAATAATAATTTTTGTAGATGCTCACAAGAGAGAGAGACCGTTCACTTATAAAATATCTGATATTCTTTATGTAGCGATAGTGAAATTTACTTCTTGGTACGCATTACTGGTTTTTTATTTATTTTATTTTCGTTTTATTTTGTTGTTTTGTTTCTGTTTATATTCTTTTTTGTGATGTGTTATATGATCCGTGCTCTGCGTTTTCAGTTGTGATCTCTACAGTAACCTTAGCAGTTGTGCATTTGTGCATTTAGGCAATTCTGGCGAGGCTGAAAGTTAATGCTCAACATCAAACCAGCAGTAGCCAAAGCTGCGGTGCGAGCACGAGCTCTTGGTGGCGTTGGTTCCCGGAGATGGCTTTCTGTGGGCGAGACGGTCGCTGGATACAGCGTTCGCGATGTGGTCAACGTCCCGAGGCTCGACATGGAGGCCATTGATCTGGTTCACCATCAGACGGGGGCTCGTCATGTCCATATTGCCCGCAACGACCCCAACAAGGTGTTTGCCGTGGGCTTCCACACGCTGCCTACAGACCATAGCGGGCTGCCTCATATCCTGGAGCACACGACCTTGTGCGGATCCAAGCAGTTCCCAGTGCGAGACCCGTTTTTCAAGATGCTCACCAGATCGTTGGCCAACTACTTGAACGCTCTGACTGGCGTGGACTACACGTTCTATCCGTTCGCCACCACGAACGCCACCGACTTTTGCAATCTTCAGAAGGTGTACCTGGATGCGGTATTCAATCCATTGCTGCGTCAGACCGATTTCCGCCAGGAAGGCTGGCGTCTTGAACACGAAGATCCCCATGATCCGTCCACTCCGCTCACGTTCAAAGGGGTCGTCTACAACGAGATGAAGGGCCAGATGTCGAATCCTGCCTATCTGTTCTACATCCGGTTCCTCAACGCCATCTACCCGAGTTTGCAGTTCAGTGGAGGCGATCCTGCTCACATTACCTCCCTCAAGTATCAGGATCTGGTAGATTTCCACGATTCAAAATACCACCCTTCAAACTCGTTTTCGCTCTCGTATGGTGACATGCCGGTGGACCAGGTGTTGGCTCCGCTATCAAAGACGATTTCGACGTTTGACAGCCGCCAACACGGACCTTTGCCAGTCCCTCAGCCAATTGACCTCGCCGAGACGAAGTCGGTTACTGTGAAAGGACCGATTGACCCTACGTTTGATCCCGACAGGCAGTACAAGGCGTCGCTGTCATGGCTGGTGGGCGACTCGTCAGATCTTAAAAAGACAATCGCGTGGCGCATTCTCAGTACTCTGCTCACTGATGGGCACGGTTCTCCGTTCTACAAGACGTTGATCGACTCGGGTCTCGGTACCGACTTTTCCGTCAACACGGGACTTGAAGATACTCCGTCGCAAAACATCTTTTCCATCGGTCTACAGGGCTTGTCGGGCGAAGCAGTTCCTCAATTTGTAGATACTGTCAAGCAAACGTTGCGAGATGTCGTCACCAGTGGCATTCCTCGCGAGCGACTTGACGCGGTGCTTAACCAGGCGGAGTTGTCCGACAGAGAGGTCGATGCTGGGTTTGGAATGGATCTTGTTTCACGGCTCTTTCCCAGGGCCTTTAATGATTCGTCTTCGGTATTAAAACTGCTCGACAACGAAAAGCTGTTGACAGAGTTCAGAGCCACTTTCGATGCCGAGCCTCAACTGTTCCAGCAGCTGGTTTCTGACTTCCTGGTGGACAGTCCCTACCTTCAGTTCACGATGGCTCCATCTGAGTCATTTGACGAAAAGATCGCTCAAGAAGAAACTGCTCGACTCGAGGCCAACTTAAAGACGCTCACTGACAAAGATAGAGGGGCAATTGCTGAAAACGGTGAGCGTTTGCTGGAGCTCCAAATGACCAGCGAGGATGTTTCAGTGCTGCCTACGCTGGAAGAGTCGGATATTTCTCGAACTGCAGTCCCTATTGAAGTGTCTCGTCATAAAGTGAACGATGTCCCTGTGTATGTTCGACAGACGCCAACTCAGGGACTCACCTACTTGCATATTTTGAAAAACATGGGTCATATTCCAGCGTCTCTGTATCGCTATTTGCCTCTCTATACCTCTGCCCTCACTAATGTTGGAACGTCGGACCATGACATGTCGGATCTTGAAAACATCATCAAGCTGAACACTGGAGGTATCGGCTCGACCGTTGTTGTGAGGTCTCCTCCATCAGCTGCGACCGACTTGTTGCTGACTGTTGGTGGTTCTAGTCTGGATCAGAAGTCTGCTGAACTGTACAATTTGATGTATGAGGTGTTTGCCAAAGCCAACTTTGCCAACTTTGCCAAGCTGAAGCCTCTTATATTGGCAAGCGCGTCCAATTCGCTCAATTCTCTGTCAGACAGCGGCCACAGGTTTGCCATGAACCATGCCAGATCGTCAATTTCTGGAACGCTCAATCTGAATGAAACTCTAGGTGGTATGGAGCAGATCCGCTTTATCATGGATGCTTCCAAATTGTCGGATGCAGATATGGCTGACGCGGTTGTCCCCAAGCTCCTGGAACTTCAAAAGCTGCTGGCAACTGGAGGTGATCTCGAAGTTGGTGTGAGTTTTACTCCTGACGCCGACGTTCTGGGGACACACTTGGATCAGATCAGAAACTTTTCGAGTCAGCTTCCAGAGGGCCCAAGCGGTAGTGTGCTGCCGGAGTTTGCACGCAACGAGTCTGTCAAGACATATTTCCAGCTTCCTTTCCAAGTCAGCTTCGTTGGTGCAGCTTTGCGTGGCGCAGACTACTTCAGCAGGGACAGCGCTGCACTACAGATCCTTGCCAACCTGTTGAGCCATAGGTATCTCCATACTGAGATCCGCGAAAAGGGCGGTGCTTATGGTGGAGGAGCGTCGTACTCTGCTTTGGATAATGTGCTGGCGTTCTATTCCTACAGAGATCCCAACCCGTCCAACACCATCAAAACTATTGCTAGTGCTGGCCAGTGGGCTGCGTCAAGGCAGTGGACAGATACAGATATCCTTGAAGCCAAGCTCAGCGTGTTCCAAGGAATTGACGCTCCGCTCAGCCCGCGGTCTGAGATCACCTATGAGCTGCTGTATGGTCTGACCAACGAGGACAGGCAGCGTCGCAGAGACTATCTTCTCGCAGTCACCGCTGCAGACGTGAGTCGAGTTGCCGAGAAGTATCTCGTAGAGCCTCTGAAGGACCTTGGTTCTCGCAGTGCCAGTCTCAGCGTGCTGGGACCGAGCTCTGACGAGTTCTCGACGTCGCAGGGCTGGTCCGTCATTCAGCCTTGATGTAAATATTCGACTGTAAATAGCAGTAGTGCGAAACAGATACATGTACATAAATAATAATACTGTTTGAATCAGCACCTGGATGTTGGCTATGGAGCAAAAAGCGTCTATTATTGGCTTCAATACTGTAATTATTTGTGGACGCTTGAAGAACAACTGCACAGCAGTTGCCACAGCGCGACGGAGTCGCAAGATCAGTTCTAGTTCTACAGTCTACTACATATCTTGCGACTCCGTCGCGCTATGGCAACTGCTGCGCAGTTGGTTTGACAGCATCAGGTTGTATGGTTGCAATAAAATTGCGCTTCTATTACACGATACATGATATAAATAATGCGACGCTAGAGATAGAACTTCCTCTTGTCTTTGTCCATTTCAGGGCGATGCTCCCATTGCACTTCGTTTCTGATGCCCTTCTGAACCCTGCGAAGTCGCAGCGTGAACTGGGGCCCCAGCTCTTGCAGCCCCACTCTCTCCTCGTTCTTAAACAAGTACCGATGTCGTCTGAAGAATATATAGTCGCGCTGGTTGTGCAGCGTGACAGCCTGACGGCCCACAAATTCTGGACGCTGGGGAAAAAGCGACTGGAACAGCCTGCCTACCGTCTGGCCCAGTCGTGTATTAAAGTTGTTGAGGATCAGCTCGGGAATATGCGCAGTGGCTCTGCCGTGGCCGCGGATGCCCTCAGTCTTGACCAGAGAACTGATCGAGAAGTAGAAAGTGGGACCTTCAGGCAGATGCAGAAACGTCAGCCCATTGACGACTTTTTTGTCCTCGTTGATCACAATAACGTCAGTGTATTCTCTGTTGGAACAAAACTTGGCAATGTCCTTCATCTCGAATTGGGGCTTGCGCTTGACAAACTCCGAGTGTCCTGGCATGATTTCGAGCAGCAGTTCGCTGAACTCGTAGGCCTCCTTGTGTGCATTCTTGTTGGTGGTGATCAAAACCTTGGGAGCCCTGCCATCAAAATAGCTTTGAAACTCGTCATCTCCGTCGACCTCCGCATTTATCGTTTCGTCATATACCCGCTTGGACTCGATGGTCTGCGTTACGTTTTCTGCCAGACGCTCTTCTTTCAACGTTGGATCCTGCGCTTCTGCCTTGGCCCGCTCGCTTCTCGCAGCATGCTTGGCTTTATTGGATTGGTCCTTCAGTTTAGCAAACACTTCTTGGCGCTTGACTTTGTTTTTTATTCTCAGTGTCTTGGAAGCCTTGACTTCTCCTACAGCCCCCGAAGTGCCCATGATGAAGCGAAGAAAAAATTAAGCCGCTGGTGTGCATTGTGCATAGTATGCATCTTCAGAAGGCCTCATATGCAATGATTCGCATGGGATGGGAATGGCTTGTACTTGGACTTTTTTTCTTACTATCATAATTTGCAATCACTCTTAAAAGTTTGGACTGCAGGCATGTTATCAATTTTGCACCATTTGTGACGATGTTTTATCATCCGAGTTCCAGCAGAGCTGTTCACCAACTTGGTACGCATATAAAATGAAGACATATAGACGTCGGTTTTATAAGAGACAGTTTATCAGTCAAGTAGCTGAACTTCTTATCTCGTGTTCGTTATCTATTCGCATCTTCTGTCTATGCAACTTATGAGAGATGGTTGCAAATTTATGTGGCATCGGCAATTCCAAGTATATGCTGTGTATCTTCACGCTGTATCTTCCTAGCAAGTTCCCAGCGAAACTGTATCTTGTAACTAGCGAATCTATGCGGGACCACTAGCTGATCTCGAAACAGTACTTCATGCAACTTATATATAACAGAAATTTAATTTCATAGGTTTAAAGTATTAATTACTATTGAATTACAATATCCGGATCTTAGATTTATTTAATTTTCTTCTGTGAGTTGAGCAGCATCGCAGGAGACTCCCCGCGCCGAATTGGTCTTATTACATATCGCGCGGCTGCTCGCGTCTTGGATATATCCCCACCAGTGTCGCATTATCCCAGTAAAACTACGACTTCGGAAGCTTCGCGAAGATGAGTAGTTCTGGCGGAGGAGGATCTGGGCTTTCGCTACGGAAGCGTGGAAGCGTATCTGCAGATGCCAAATTGTTCACAAGGGTGAGTGACACAGAACAGCAGAGTGGGCCTGAGATAGTGGAAGCTAACTGAAAGGGCAAAGCAGGAGAGCTTCGAGAAGACTTGAACTTGGGAAAGAAGGATAAAAATCACAAGGCAAAGAAAACAGCACTGAAGAAAATCGTGGCAAATATGACAATGAGCAACAACGAGATGATTGCATTGTTTCCAGACGTAATTGCCTGCATGTCCATCTACGACATCGAGATCAAGAAGATGTGCTTTTTATACCTGTTGACTTACGCCAAAGCCAAGCCCACCATTGCAATTGAAGCAGTACCCATTCTTGTCGACGATCTCCAGGATTCGTCGCCATTGATTCGCGCACTAGCACTGAGAACAATTTCCGCCATCCCGGTTAAGGAGTTTTTTGAGACTGCTCTGGAATATACCACCGAGCTTTTACACGACGACGACCCCTATGTGAGGAAAACTGCGGCCTATAGTGTAGCCAAGCTATGGAATGCCGATTCAGCCAAGGTTGAACGATTTGGACTGGTCGCGGAGCTCAACAGCCTGTTAAACAACAACAATCCAACCGTTGTGGCAGCTGCATTAGCTGCTCTGTCTGACATCACTGAGCGCAGCGATGGTTTGGAGCTCGCCATTGGAAGAACGCATGCATTCAATTTGGCCCGCATTATCTCCGACTGTAACGAATGGTCGCAGTCGTACATTTTGCACGCTCTCATGAACTTTGTGCCTCAGACATCAACCGACGCAGTTGCTCTTATCGAGTTGATCCAGCCGCGACTCCAGTATGCGAACTCGTCGGTTGTACTAGGGTCCATTCGTCTCATCCTGTACCTGACCAATTTCGTTCCCAATCTCGATTCAGCAGTACCCAACCTCGATAAGCGACTGGGGCCTGCGTTGATAATTCTGCTCTCAAAACCACCAGAGATTCAATACCTGGCACTCCGGAATTGCATTTTGCTGCTGCAGAGCCGTGAGTCGCTGCTGAATCTGGATGTCAAGGTCTTTTTCTGCAAGTACAACGACCCTATCTATATTAAAGCGACAAAGCTGGAGATTATTTTCTTATTGGCAAACGAACACAACATTGATGTGGTTCTTCGTGAGCTTCGAGAGTGCGCTACGGAGATAGATGTCCAGGTCGTGCGAAAGGCAGTTAGGGCCATTGGGAAACTAGCCATCAAAATAGAGTCATCTTCGCTGGCCTGTATCGAGGCCCTGCTCGAGCTTGTATCCACCAGGATTTCGTATATTGTCCAGGAGGCCACTGTTGTCATTAAGAACATTTTCAGAAGATATCCCAACCGTTATGAGTCGGTTATTTCTGCCCTTTGCGACAACCTGGACTCGCTGGATGAGCCAGAAGCAAAAGCGTCTATGATTTGGATAATAGGCCAGTATGCGGACAGAATTGATAATTCGCACGAGCTTTTGAATGGGTTTTTATCAACGTTTCTAGACGAGCCGGTGGAGGTGCAACTCGCACTGTTAACTGCCATTGTAAAGTTGTTCATACTACGCCCGACCAAAGGACAGGAAATGGTTCCTCGAGTGCTGAAGCTCGCCACCGAAGAGTGCGACAACCCTGATTTGAGAGATCGAGGTTACATGTACTGGAGAATGTTGTCAACAGACCCAACTGAAACCAAGCAGATTCTCATGACGCCGTTCCCAGAGATTGGCACCGACTCGGACCGCATGGATGATGAACGCCTTGAGGAGCTTGAACTCGCCATTGGATCACTGGCCACCATCTACTTGAAGCCAATCAACCAGGTGTTCCGCGTAGCCAAGGTTCGCAAGATGCCTCAAAGTCCGGCATTGGCTCCAAGAGAGGTCTCTCGTAAGACTCTACTAAACAACAAAGCCCTGCCAACTTCAAGCACGCTGAGGTCGCAACACCAGCCACTGAAAATTAACACATCTGGGTACGACAATTCTCTTTCAGATAACCTCCACAACCTCAAAATTTCATCGCCCGTGTCTCCGTCATCAGCGCAGATTAGTTCTGCTTCAAGAAATGTATCTTTTTACAATGAGGTGGGACCCAATGCGGGACAGTCTAGCACAGATCTCATACAGTTTGACGATGATGCAGGACCTTCTAGTTCATATGTTGTCAGCCAGAATGGTCTGTCAGGCGGTGGGACACAAGACTTGTTGTGGTGATGGCATCTGTATTCCCCACTACATTATTATATATTTTGGTTTTCATTTCAGTAGTTTCATTTCAGTAGTTTCATTTCAGTAGTTTCATTTCAGTAGTTTCATTTCAGTTGTGTTCGATACATTCATATTGTTTGGAACGCCTGTAGCTTTTTCTTCACTGGTGTAGCAGCGACGACCGTTTCAATCCCATTGAGTTTTCCTAAATTAGGCTCTGGACCTTGAGGAATCGAATCCAAGTCGATTTGCTTTCCAATCAGCGTTTCCAAAACGAGCCTAGCACCGACTTTGGATATGATCTCGCTGTATTCCTTACACATCGGAGACGCTACACATTCAGGACAGCCCCAATCGCATGGACATTCGCGAATCCTTGTCGCTGCCTGCCGCAACAAGTCACTGCTGAATTCAAATGCCTTCTTGCTGATGCCATGGCCATTTGGACCACCCCTTTTGTCGCAAAAAATGAGTCTTGCCGGTCGTTTTCTTGTCGTCTGGCGCTTAGCATATTCCTTCTCTGGAGCTTTGCACTCAGTTGCAACTTCGCCAGGAAGCACCGTCACAAAATTAGGAAACAAATTCAACATCGCGTGCTCTGCTCCGTGGATAGACCCTGCTGGTGACAGGTCTTTTGCTTTCAAAATATTCAGCGCTTTTGACGGCACATCAATCCAGAACCCTTTCAAAGTATGGATAATCGGAGCATTGTCTACTTCAACTGCATCAAGGATCCGATCACGTCTATCGACCTTGAAAAACCCAAACACATACGTAGCGAGTTTGATGGTACCGTAACAAGCAAGAAATGTTTCAGACCCAGGGGTTTCTGAGAGAATTTCTAGGGATTCTTCCGTCATAACGGGGTCAACGTTGGTGAAGTCGCGCTGTTTTGTTATCCAGTCTACATCGGTCCTGACGACCTTTGCAAATTTGCCATCACCGTTGAACTCCTTAACCAGATACGGTTGACCCTGATGGATGAATATGCCACCTTCATAAAGAGTAAACGATGTGCGAGAACCTTCGACGACCTCGATAATCGCATTGCGGTTATTGGTGATATCAACCACAGCATATTCATCCTCGTCGATACCCCGTATAACAACCTGCGAAGAGGGATTAGGCAAATACCTTTCATCGCAGGTATACGAAGTTTCAGATATCGCATCTAGCCTTGATGATACCAATTCCGTCCACTTGGCATCTTTGGGGTCGTCAAACCCAAAATATTTGTTATCCACAAACTGTCGGACTGGAAGTTCATATGCAGCGCACTGCAGGTGGCTTTCAACTACAAGCACATTGTCTATTGCCAGCGGTATCTCGACATCAGGAGTATCTATGATGGCACGCGGATTTGCCATGTAATGTTGATCTACAGCATCACCACTCCCAATCAAGACTGCGAGAGACTGTTTAGATCTTCGACCAGCACGTCCACACTGCTGACGCAGATTTGAAATGGAAAACGGAAACCCCACTATTAGAACGGCATCAAGATTACCTATATCAATGCCCAGTTCGAGAGCATTAGTAGCAACGATTCCTAAAAGATTGCCACGAAACATTTCCTGTTCGATTTTGCGCCTGTCGTCAGGTGAATAGCCACCTCGATAGCTCATTATTTTCGAATCCAGATGGTCATGTTCGTTTTTCTCAATCTGCTCCCTAACGCTCTTCATAAGTAATTCACAAGTTCGCCGTACTTTACAAAATGCAATTGTCCGTATTCCACGAGATACCAGATCAATCAATAAACTAGACGCCTCTCCAACTGGATGCACGCGACCACTAGTCCGGTCGTTTGGGCTGACATATCGGGAATTCCAAAGCAGGTACGTGCGACCACCATTCGGAGACCCATCTTTATCAATCACAGACGCTTGTCTGTCAGATCCAAACATGGTTTTCATAAGCTCTAGGGGGTTGCGAATCGTTGCGGAGCAGGATATAATTCTAATGGAATCATTTCCAAGCTCGCTACAGATTCGTAATAGACGTCTCAAAATAAATGCGACATGTGCGCCAAACAACCCAGAATAAATGTGTAGTTCGTCGACGACGAGATATTTGAGTCCACGCAAGAATGGTCTCCATAGACTCCATGAAGGGAGGATCGCAGAATGGATCATATCCGGGTTTGTGAATATTAGACTCGCTCGCGATCTGATGGAATGTCTGATAGATTGAGGAGTGTCACCATCATAGGTGTCTGCAACAATCACATTAAGTCCAGGGATGCTTAAAAGCAGTTCCTGGAACGATCTCTTTTGATCTTGTGCCAATGCTTTAGTAGGAAATAAATATATGGCAGTAGCCGACTGATCTTGGATGAGTGCCTCCAAAACAGGAAGCTGATAAATCAGCGACTTGCCAGAAGACGTCGAAGTGGTTACTATGACGTCCTGCCCGTTCCTGGCACTCTCTATGGCCTCGAACTGATGCGTATAAAGTCTGGTGATTCCGCGAGAGTGCTCTAGACTTTGAGCAATCACGTCTGAAAACAGATCCTTGACGTCCATACTCCCGTACTCGGCCTGTTTTGCAGGTATATGTATCTCACCATCTTCAACAATCTGGTCGGCATATGACGGTGAGAGCCTGACTTCTCGAATAAAGCTGGCGACCGGATTTTCAGATGGGATTTCCTTAACGTCGCCGTTATTAGCAGATCGTGAAGCCATGAGCTCTACTGGATCCATAAATAACTTTTGCTGTGGTAAATATACCTTGGACTGACTTTCAAGATGGTCTTCTACACGGACGCCTTCCAGCTTGCACTTATCGTGAAATGCATCTAGTGAAGTGCTGAACTTCAACACCCTTTTTGTAATCAGTGATTTTATGCCTTCGACCGCAAATGTTGGTTGCGACATTGTGGTCTTGCTGTTTGGTTTCCTCTTTTTCTTTTCTGGCTTGAGGTTGTCATCGATAATGTCAAACACCAACAGCTGCCTGGGGTTGCCAGATTCCTGCAAGTCGTAGATATCTCTCTCAGACGGAACATATCCTTTTTCGGTGATCTTTGCTGTCTGTCCTGCATGGATGTCAAGTTGGTTCTCGTCAACATATTCAAAGACAACGTCGTCCGGCAGAAGGAACTTAATCTTTGCGAGATCATCGATTTTCAGATCTCGACCCAGCTGCTTGCTTACTGCAGACTTGATAGCATCGAATGTCGGCAAAAACTGTCGTCCCGAACACATCAGGAACGTGAATATTGTGCAGACGCACTTGTGTAGTCGTTTCAGTTTCGCTACGTATTCTTCATCCTCCATTATTCCTCATCAGTGATGGCAAAACACATAGGGAGAGACGCCGCCGCGTTCGGACTTAAACCGAACATGCGTACTCGTGAGCCAACTTGAGATGGTACGTTATATAAACCTGATAGGATTAACAACTGCTGATATATCCCAACCAACTTTTCAACATTTTTGTTTCGTCCTCTTATAATTTTAAAAATGGTTTTGTGAATTGTAAATTTATTTTTTTGTAGTCATTATGTACTGTTGTTATATATCCAGGAGTTTTGGCGCTCCATGCGAGTGTCATATAGCAGACATTTGGGTGTGTAAACAAGTCTCTGCGACTGGTAATAATTGCAAAGCAAGTATCAACAAATACATAATACATTTGATTCATTCGATTTCATGTTCGATAATATACAAGGAGAGATGGCTTATTTTGACCAACTGTGGATCAATCACTTCCCGCGGATTCTCAACCTGATATATTTCATAACGATGTATTAAAAGTCATATAGTCATATCCCATGGATGGGCTGTGAAACAAATACAAGACACACAGAAACTATTTATACAAAAAAATTTTGCTCGCTTAAACTGAGCTCACCTCTTTAACGAGGCTCCTTCCTCTTGATGTACCCGAAGAAGGCTGGTGGAGATCCTCAGGAGGTCCAGATGGCGACAAAATAGGAGGGGGTGGTATTAGTGATGATGTGCCGATGCTGAACGACGTTATTCGCTTGGACTGCCCACTGCCGCTGCTCGCTTGTGTAGACTGCGTAGGTGTATGTGTACTTGGCGGTGGAATTAGCGGGTTCGACCCAGCACCGTTCGATAGCTGAGTGGAGCTTGAAGATTTGGCACGCTGCAACGATTTGATTCTCGACACCGGAGCGTGTCCGCGCGACTGTGACCGTTCTCGACCTTTATGACTGTTGAGATGGTTGGAAGACCTTGCTTTGTCTTCTCTAATAACCCAGTGCTTCCATCCCTCAAAGTCTATCAGGGCCTGCATACAACCCCACTCGATTGTCTTCTGCTCGAGCCAAAGAAGATTGACAGGCTTGGTCAGGAAGTCATTGCAGCCAGCAGCCAGAGCCTCGGACTTGTCAGCGCTCGACGAACTGGCTGTCAGCGCTACAATGATGACGGGAGATTTGAACAGTTTGGTTTCTAGCTTGTCTTCTTTTGTCATCGACAGCGCAGCGTCCTGGTCGTCGGTCGGAGAGAACTTCCCCACCCTGTTTGCCTGCTCCAGACGACGGATCTCCTTTGTGGCGTCAATTCCCGACATTACAGGCAGCTGGATGTCCATGAGCACCAAGTGAAAGCCTCCTTGTTTCCACTTGTCGACCGCTTCTCGACCGTTGCGAGCCACCGAGCTGCGGATATGCTTCCGCTTCATAAACGCCTCCAGAATCTTCTGGTTGATGACATTGTCTTCGACGATTAGCACGTTGATCTGCGGGATGATGCGCTCCAAGATAGGCAGATTGCTCATCGCCTGTGGGAGATCCAGCTTTTTGCCATTTCGTGACGCACGCGAAGTAGCATCACCACCATTTCTGCTTGAAAGTTCTACAGTCCCGCTGCCAACGCTTCCATTGCCGCTTCCAGGTGCGCTATTTGGCTCTGGTGATCCGCTCAAAGGCGGTGACTTGGCTTTTGTAGTAGGGTTGCTGGGTGGATCTGTATTGGAGTCGGTGTCGCCTCGTGCAGACCCAGGAGGAGAATGCTTCAAGTGGACACGAGGCGCCGCCATTTTGTCCGTTGAAGAACTGGACGACTCTGACACGTGGTTTGGAGGCTTGAACTGGCGCGGAAGCAGCAGAACTCCGTTGGACTCTCCTTTGGGTTTTGCTGGTTGGCCTGTGGCTGCCCCTCCAATAGCAGCATTTGCACCGGTTCTGGCGCTGGTGCCGGAATCTATGCTCATTGAGCTGCCATGAGCAGCTCGGGTACCCTTTTGCGACGTCTTTCGACCAGGCTGCTGAAGAACAGGGCCTTGTTGTCGGTACGCGGACGGAATTCCAGTAGGAGATGGCACCAGGTCTGCCAGGTGCGCGTGGTCGACCGACACGCCTGGGAAGTTGACTCTTCGTTGTGCACTGTCGGGAACCACGCCGTGGTCGTCCTCAGAGCCCTGTCTGCCACCGTAGTACTGCTCTACAGCACTCGGAGACGGAAACACCACTAGTGCATCCGCCATAGTCATTCCACCTGGGAAATAATGCTCGAGGAATGCGTAGACGTTCTCGTCTGGTTGTAGTTCCACCGTAATTGGCGCCTGTCCAGGGCTTACTTGCGCATTGATGGTTTGGCGAACCGCTGGCGACGAATTGGCCAGACTAGCAGGCGAAATGCCAGCGCCGGCCGTCGTGTTTACAGCGGGCTGCGTGACAGACCCGTTGGATATCGATGGCGACGCCACGAATCCCAGTCCTACATTCGCTCGCTCCAGAGAGTACTGGCCAGGCACTGTATTGCCGTCCTCAAAAACCACCTCTATGGTCAAGTCGGCAGGATCGCATATGGTGGCGAGCGTAGTCGGGTACTTCTGTAGAACAAGGTGCTTCAAGTCGTCGACGATATCTGATTCAGTAACATATACAGTCGTGGGTTGCAGTCCAGGTCTCCGCACCCAGACACGGCGGGCCCCGTCGACCACCGACGCCATATTTCCCGCCGAAAAGTTCCGCTGGTGTGTTGACCGGCCAATACTGGAATTGCTCATGCCACTCAACGTTCTGGAGTGGCTGTTTTCGTGAACTGCTGGCGAAGACATGGCTGTGTCCGCTTCCAGGTTGGACCTGCAGTTGAGTACGCACAAATGGCCTCTATCGACACAAAACAGCTGCCGACAGCTTCTCTTCACGTGCCTCCTGCACAACTACTCCCGCTCTGCAAGTATTTCTCTACGTGCTGGCTGGTAGCCTGTTTATCAATGTGCTCTTCCACCAGTCGGAAGGTAGTGTGCAGCCCTTTCAGCGAACCTGTAGATTGCTTCGTCACGTGATACGTCTTGTCCGTGGAGCTTCTAAAGTATACAGTACTGGTTATCGAATGTATCACTCATAGAACCGATATGCCTGTAGATATTTGCTCATATTAACTGCATGTGTGTTGCCAGTGCACTGATCGTACACTTTCATGATAGCAATCACAGACAACCAGTTATAAGTATAAGATCATCAACAGCCCAAGCACAAATTTATAGGTTTCATGAGTAGATATCGGCATTATCTGTAGTATTCAACCTTTATATAATAATGACTCTTTTCTTGCGACTCCGTCGCGCTGTAGCAACTGCTGCGCAGTTGGGTGTGTACACTGTGTCATACAAAAACCGTCAACTTCCATGTCGAACCACATCTGCCTGTGTCCATAACTGCGCAGCAGTTCTACAGCGCGACGGAGTCGCAAGAAAAGATCTTTTAATTCTGCTTTTGGAATTCTGTTTCTGCGACTTCGTCGCGCTTCAGCAACTACTGCGCAGTTGATTTAATACAAACTATACAACCGTCAAACCCCATGGCGAACCACGTCTTCCAGTATCTACGCCCAACTGCGCGGCAGTTACTACAGCGCGACGGAGTCGCCAGAAAAAAAATCATCCAATTCGGTTGATGCGACTCCGTCCAAGAAAGAACTTTGCAATGCGAATGAAATTGAATAAGTACAGGAGCAGAAGCGCTGTAATACAGTGAGATAATTTCCAGTTCACGCGGAAACCCAATAAATATGCTATCAACATCATATAGAATCGTAGCCCTCGTCGAGCTGGATGCCGCCAAAGTGCATGCTCATGCGCACACAGCTGGCCACCAGCTCACGACGCCGAGCTAGCGACAGGTCGAGTCCGTCTGCGAGGTCGCTGCCAATCCACACCCGGGCAGACGACGCGAGCGCCTCCATGTCGGAGTCGGACGCGAGGCCCTTCTGCTGGGCGATGCTCGACAGCATCTTCCAGATCGCCACGAACCCCAGCAGGCCCACCTGGCCCTCGTTCTTGATGTGCTGCTTGCAGCGCTTGGCGATCTCGAACGCATGCGACTCTCTGTGGAGGCTCACGAAGTACAGCACCAGCGCACAGCACATGGCGACGCTGCAGTCGACGTCCACGTCAGGCTCGACGCCAAACGACCGGTCGCTGAGGAGCGGCAGCCTGTTGGAAACCGCCTGTCGCACAGGACTCGTGCTGATGGTCGCGTCCGACTCCGAGTCAGAGTCGAACGCATCCTCGTCCTGCTGGTCCTGCTGGTCCTCGTCAGCCTGTCGGTCCTGTTGGTCCTGTTGGTCCTCCTGCTGTTTGCCTTGCTGTGGTTCTGGACCGTCCAGGGATTCGTGCTCAGCGTCGTGCTTGGCAGGCACCTTTACTGGGCCAGTCACACCCTCGAGCTCCGTCATGGCTGACTTGATGTGGCCAGCATTCGACGCTCCTAGAAGAAGCGCCTGGGCAACCACAGCCCTCCGACGAGCCACGCTGGTCGCTGGCGCCATGTCGACGCTCTCGCGCAGCTTCGTCACGTCCACAATGCCACCGTTGGCGAGCACGCCCTGCAGAACTCCGTCCAGAAGGGCAGTCGACTGCCAGCAGTACAGCAGGTCCAGAACAGGTACAGCGGGCGACTTCTCGTCTGGCTCGTCGACTCCAAACGCCAGTCGCGCCAGCTTGCGCACAAACTCGGGCGCTGGCGTGTATCCCCTGCGCAGAATCAGCGCCAGATGGCTCTCTACGGCGTCCTCCTCGGAGCTGTCGTCGTTGACGGTATTGGCGTCAACATACGCGACTGCCGCGTCCCACAGCCAGCTGGAAACCGTCTCTCCCACGCTCTCCAGCAGCTGGCCACTGTGGTAGAATAAGACCTTGACTTGCAGCGTCTGCAACACATAGCGTTCTGCGTCTGCTGGCGCCAGAAACGACTTCAAAAACATGTACGCCAGTCGCAGTCTGTTGCACTCAGCGTCGCCTCCGCACAGCTGGGCGTCGATAGCACGAATCACCGACGTCTGGCACAGCACCAGCGACGCGTGGGAGCGCCCAAACACCTGGCAAATGGACATGAACCCATCGAGGCCAAATAGCGCTTTGCACACCACTTGGCACACCGCCACTGCCAGCGACAGCCCACCAGCGAGCACCGACTCCTTCGAGGGAACCGCCAGCAGCTGCGACGACGTCAGCCACGAGTGTCGGTACAGCTCTGACGGCTTCATGGCGTTGTACACCATGGAAGCGCTTGGCGATACTTTAGGACGCTTGGGACTGCTCGACGCAAAGAACAGCGGCACCACCATGTAAGCGATCGTGCCAACAATGAGCGTCAGTTTGGCGAGTCTGGCAGCGCTGCTGACGACATCCACCCCGCCTATCTGGCTATACGAGCTGTACGACGACAGCCACGGCACTGCAGAGAGCCCGTGGACGTTATTGCCGCTGTTGCCATCGTCACCAAGCATCGAGGTGCCCAGCATCGCTGCCATTGAGCACATCATGGCCTTGGACACCGTGCTGGAGCCGCCTCTGCGCGTATTGCCGTCTCTGCTGGCACTGACTGGTCTGTAGTCGCTGTTCGCGAGTCCACCAGCACTGGCAGGCCCTGCTCGTCGACGGATCCCTGAAACCTGCTGCATGTCGGGTCCTGGAAGACCACCACGACCGTGCTTGGCATGTTCGAGCTGTCGTAGAAGCTCGTTGTTTTTCTGCTTGAGATGGAGAATGTATTCGGTGGCTTTGGTAAGCACTGTGGCTTTGTTGAGCTTGGACGCCGGCTTGAGTCCCTCCAGGTCCTCGTCATTGCTGCCTGGCACCAGGCATCGCAGTGACGGCACACAGTCGCGCAGAGCGACAATTTTGTCGTTGATGTTGGTTCGGTACCGCTTCTCTATCATGTTGTGCGACGACTTTTCTTTCTTACCTTTCGACACTCGGCTAGTGCGCGTGTCTGCCTTCCCTACTTTAGACGCCCGGGCGCCTGATTTCGGCTGGTCCCAGCTGTCTTCGTCGTCGTCGTCGTCTAAATCATCGTCGTCGTCAGCCTCCTCTCTCTTGACGGTCCAGTTTATGCCCTCTTGCTCCTTTTTGACGGTCCAGCCGGCGTCTGGAGACACTTTCGCGGGTTGCTGGGTCTGGAAATAGGGCTGCTGCATCCGCTGCGACGTAGCCAGCTCGTAGCTGTTCTGGCCATTGGTCCACGAATCCGACTCGGACGTGTACGACGAGTACTGCTCCGAGTTATGCGGGGTCGACTGGGCAGACGACGCGCTCGCCTGGTCGCTCGAGTAGGGGTCCATTGAGTGGTCCACCACCAATGTCTGGAAGTCCTCGTTGAAAATGCCGGGGTTTGCGAGGCCCTGGGGCTCCACCGCCTTGGCGATGCCGCCGTCTCCAACCAGCATCACATTGTCCATAGGCCATGAGTCGTTCTGGGGCGCCAGCAGCTGGGGATTGATGTCGCTGACGCCAGTTCCATTGAGAATGTCCTGGGGAGACAGCGTGTATTGGACAGGCGACCGCATGGAGCTGCCAGCATTGGTGGTGGTCGAGGTGGGCGACACCCCCGAGTCGGGGCTGTTTTCCAGCGACTCGAGAAAGGCGTTACAGTAGTCGAAGTCGAGATCAAATGAATCCATTATCACCACGCCACAACACACATATACAGGTCATGCACTTTTCAAACTACCGGTTCCAGAATCACTGCGCTGTTCCACAATCTGGGGTTTTACCAACTTTAAAAAGGTAATGGTAAGAAGACAAGTTAGTTTATATTGAGGGGCTGTGGAGATGGGCCCATATAAGCCACTGCAACAAAAACTACGCTAGCAGCGCAGCGGATCTAAATGGATAGTCACATACATAAAATCATTGCCTGATTACGGTTTGTGCCGAAAGTGGCCTGATTTTAGTGCCTGTCGCCTCACGGGGCTCGCGGCAATCGCAGTTGCCGTGCAGACCACTGCACACGGCCAGTACAAAGAATAACCGCAGGCCGCGTGCTGAGCGGCCTGAATGTACTAAGTAGAACAAAAATAATAGTTGCCGCACCAAAAACTACAGCACCTTCCGTTCTCGTATGGTCTCCCACTACAATACTGAGTAAGGCTCTCACAGGCTTGAATATGACTGATCGGACGGGAAGTCTTATTTTCCTGTAGATATGGCCGTAGCTGAAAGTTAAACATGGTGGACTGTTTTCAACGGATGAGTATCTAGAGAACCCTAACCCTGCAGTTTTTGAAATGCCGAACCGTGGGCCTACGATCTCAAAAACCCTGAATATCAGTTTAAACTAGTAGATTATTACAAGGTGGTGGTGAAGTTCACTCAACCTTTATGGCTGACAAGCGTCACTCAATAAAATTAAAATCAAATCAAGTAATAGAGTCAAAGCACGGCGTACACTGAGCCTGACATCTACAAGACTACTCAACATTAAGCTCTGAACCCCGCACTCTTCCATCAAAGTCAGCACCACAGCGCCACGGAGTCGCAAGATTTGTTTATGGTTTCAGACGAGAGAGAAAGACTAGTTCAACACATTTTAGGAAATACGACTGTTGATCCTGTTGGTATTTCGAGATTTTTGTAAAAAGGGCAAAAATGCCAGCTTCTCGTTGCTCGACATTGACTTCTCTGTGTCTCAATGCACGTCAGCCATGTCGCTCGCTGGGCACTACATCCCCTTGGCCAATACCTTAGTACTGAACGGAAAAGTAATTTACCTTTAGTTATAGTCGTCAGTTGTCTGTTAAGCAGATATCGCGCGGCTATTCAATGCACCTTCAGTCGGCTAATGCAAGAGTGACAGCCGTGCGTTAGGCGATCATTAACCTTACCGCAACAGGATAGCTCAGAGGATTAGAGCCCAATACATATATCGATATTTCAGTGTTCGCGACTCCGTCACGCTGTGGCAACTGCTGCACGGTTGGGGCGAGGACAATGGCTGGTGGTACAAGTCGCTATAATCTACTGTTGTCTCAGATCGTCTGAGAACTTCATTGTAGTATAATACTACGACAATAACTCTCAATTGAAAACAGTAAATTGCACAATAGTTCTTATTCTTTATTTTGCAACAGAGTTTGGCAACAAAAGTTTGACAAATGATTCGCCTGTATTGACGGCAGCTGCAGCTACAGCGTGAATCGGAACCCTGTCTCGGGCGCCATTCCGTCGACCGTTTCGCCATTTTCCAGTTTCTTGTTGAGTTTGCCCAAATACAGCCTCAGAATTGTGAGCATGAAAATACACACAGCAGAAAAGGCTATGCAATAACCGAATCCAGCATAAAAGTGAGGCGATGCGTTGGACGTGAATATATAAGGGGCCCAAACATTAGGAAGATTGCCTCCAATATTGACCAGGGCAATTGCAGCTGCTCGCTTGATAGGCGGTCGTGGCATACTGCTGGCAATCCACGCATAGGATAGACCATACGAATTGTATGCCTGCAGCAATAGCATCATGGCCAAGTATCTCGGAGCCGTCTTGAGAGTCGATATTCCAATCACATACGCGACCAGTGAGGTCAGCGGCCCAATCATGAGATGCCAGTATCTCTCTTGGATCCTGTCTGAATTCCAAGCAATTGCAATAGAGGTGATTGTGACCAGCAACCAGGGAGGGGCCGTCAACAGCAATGTCTTTGAGTCATCGTAGTGCAACGACCCAACTATTGTAGGAAACACAGCGTTAATAGACGCAGCGGCAGCCTCGGAAAATACCACCACAAAAAACATGTACATCTTGACATCCTTTAAAGCCATTCGGATTCCGGTCAATGCACCCTTCTTAACAGCACTGTCTCCATAGTCGTCGTCTACTTGGCCAATATCCTCGATGAGTCTGACCACACCTACTAGTCGCTCTTCTTTCGACAGCCACCTCGTAGTTGCAGGCAGCTCCGGAAGGCAAAGCACGCAAATGATGCCGACTCCAACGGTCGTGACACCCTCAATCAAGAAAAGCCATCTCCAAGCCGCCAATCCATGGACCCCATTGAGAGATCCCATGACTCCATATGCAATAAGCCCAGAAAACGCTCCTGACAAGAGTGATCCCGTGTAGAACAGAGCCATTCGCTTGGCGAGCTCTTGTCGAGTGTACCAGCATGACAGATAAAACGCAACACCAGGATAAAATGCTGCTTCAAAAATACCCAGCAGGAGCCTGATTCCCAGAAGGCTGCCATAGCTGTTGACAGCAGTTATGCACGCAGACAACGCACCCCACACAATCATGACTCCTGGAAGAAAGATCTGCGGTTTACCGAGCTTTTCGAGAATGATGTTGGCAGGAAGTTGCATTGGGATATATCCCACAAACAAGATGGCCTGAGCTGTGCTGAATTGGGTCGCGTTCATGTTGAGATCCTCCATCAGCGTGCCCAATTTAGCAGCTGCAATGTTGTTTCGGTCCAGATAGTTCAAAATGTACATAATGATAATCAACGGTAGAATGGTAAGGTCAATTTTGCGAGTTAAGCGCGCCTCTAGTTTCTGTCGTTCAGGCGTTCCCTTTGGAGGAATAGTCACGCCTTCAAAGAGACCGGCAAAATGGCCCAACTCGACCTGGATATCCTTCTTGTCGTCATGGGTCTCCACATGAGACAGATCCTGCTTCGGTAAGTCGTCCATGGTGAGATAATTGAGCAATAAAAAGTAGCTATTTTGTTGTATTTATATTTTCCCGGTTAAAATATTGCCAAGTGGAACCCCCGCACGGGGGACACTTGCAGCCGGAGCAGGGATGCGATGCCGCCCCCACCCTGCATGGTGCGGGGTCGGCGCCGACAGCTGTGCATATTTCTGATAAGTCCGAGCTCCTTTTTGCCGAGCTTTTTTGGCCGACGCTGTACTGTGCAATAACCGGTCTTTTCAATTCTCCTTTTTTCCTCCTTCTCCAATTCGATAAGAATGCATCCATTGGTAGGAGCATTGACTGTTGAAATGGGGTAGTGGCTAGAGAATGCAAATAAAAGAGCGTAAGCAATAGAGTGCAGGTAAGGCGGTCGCTAAAGCTTAGTACGGGGTTGGTAATCCGCCAGCAACACAGACGTGACGAACTAGACTAGTATGCATATAGCCAAGGCCAGGATTGTCAGTTCCGCAATCTGGTTGCAGGATTTTCAATGAATCGTTTCGGTCGATTTTATTTTAGGCGCATTTTTGCTTTAGGTAAATGTAGGTTTCTTTTCTGTCACGATTGTTGTGAAGTTGCTATAGACATTCTTGCTGCAAATGGGTATGGCATGGCAAGTGGGGGTTGACCGAACAACATAGATAGGGAATTCGGGGGTGCTTATTGCGGGGTATAAAACAGCTAATGTTTTATCTGCAACTTCCTGTTTCGTCATTTGCTGGCTGCCAGTCGCCATTTAGGAGAGTGTCATCACCCAAAGAAGGCTCTATCTGAGATCCTACAACACACGTCTGTAGAGTTAATTGTTCCTATATGAACATTATGGTAAAATATGACGATTCAGGGGTTGCCTCGTGAAACTTTCGCGTAGGTACGGTTTAAGGTTGCCAACGTGGCCACGTTGAACACGAAGGTTTTGTTGGAGTTGCTCAAGTACAGCATTGCTGATGGAACGTTCGATTGCCGCAACGGCTATCCAGAACTTTGTCCGCAACTCATAACCGGAGAGTGAAGGAAGCACCGATGGATTGGGATCAATATGGTCAATGTAAGCTCGCTGGACACGAATTTCGTCTTCGAGTTGAGCAATTCGTGCCAAGTGGATGCAATTAGCTGCCGATGCAAAGGATTTCATTCCTTCTTCTGTCAATTTGAAATTCAACAGACTAGTGCGTAGGTTGGAAACAAACTCGTCGAACCGATTATCAGCTTTATCTCTCGGCTGTGTGTGACCGAATACTATCCCGTTTTCTCCGTGTTTTTGCTCGTCACGCCGTTTGGCCTCATCCTCCATAGATCGAAACTTGCGGCAAGTTAGTTCTTGAGAGATGCAAATCATCTGAATCAGAATGGCCAAGATGTCGGAAATCTCATTTACAGCATTCGCATGGGCGGTATTAATTGGGTGTTCGTGGCCACCATAAGAGCCAATTCGGGGTCTCAGCGCCGACAGATGAAGCTCGTGATATAATTTGAGGACTTTCCTACCGAACTCAGGGGAAGATCCGTTGGTTGGCACTTGGCAGAACGATACGAACTCATCAAAGCGCGTTCTGATTTCGTTGGAGTTTGCGGGTCCTAATCGGTAAATCCTCGGTCTCATGTCTCGAATCACCGTGATCCAATCATTCAACAAACCCTCCAACTCATGAGTTCTCTTCAAGTCATAGTTTTGAAGTGAAGTGCGCCATTGACGAGCCAAGATCTCATCAACGAAAAGCACTCGAGCGAGGGGGGTTTGATTTGCGGACTGTAATGGCGCCAACATCTTAACGACAAGTGTGAAGTTGGTATCTCGCCAAGCTGCCAGGAGAGGGATCATTATTTTAGCGTGCCCTGCCCATAACTGTTATGCTTTTCTAGACTTGGATATTGGATATACTATTTCGACACCCGTCTGCAGTGAAGAGAAGTCAATTTGTGTGCCACTCCGTCGCTCTGTGGTAACTGCTGCGCAGTTGGAGTCGAGCTTCGAATCTCTGTGCCCACACCCTTTAGAATATCGAAGCCGGCGATGGAGTCGCAAAACCTCTTGCCGTATTGACCGATATGAATAGGCGTTCAATATGCGAAACACATCAGTGGATATGAGATTAATTGCATAACCACTACGGTGGTTCAGCTCCTTTTTGTTTATTGTTCAACTTGGTTGAATGTGTCGTATGCAATACTGTGAGTTTCAAATTTCCCGATCGCATGACCTAGTCAGATCCCCGCTCAGCTGCGCAGTGGTTTCCACAGCGGTACTAACTCGCAAGATGTTGACATGTATATATGAATTCTAGTCCACCCTTCCAAACACTCGTTGAGCACAAATTCAGAATGGAAAATTCACCTCCAAACACTTGATATGGCATTCCCAAATCTGCTTCTAATTAGATTCAAACGGAACCCGGTCAGCACTTGGGCATAAATGCCTTCGTTGCTTGGAAATTCCTTTTCGAGCGAACTCCAGAGGATTATATTTTCTCATTCTAACCTCACTACTAGTAACAGCGCATATTAATATCAAATTTGTGAATTGAGCTATGTGCGACGTAAACCGATCATAATGGTGCAGAGGAAATATCTTCGCGAGGAGATAGAACAGACAAGAGGAGGCCGACGATGAAGACGATTGATCAGATTCCGAAAGCTGAAATATATTCCCATCACTGGAACTTCTCTGGATTGGAGCTTTTGGAATAGTTGACCTGTTTGGCGAGTCCTTCGCTTCGAAGCTATGACTTGACTCCGATGGCATCTTCAACCCTATTGGCTGCATCGAGATGATTCCCTTGGAACTTCTCAAGATGCAGCGACATCAGGATTCCATGTTGGACAACACCAAGTTTACCTCATCTTGATTCGATTCTACAGAAAGTCCTCAAGATGCAGTGACACCTGCTCTGCAAACATCAGATTCGGTTCGTCGGGGTCTACTTCTTCCGTCGCGCTTTACCTCTTTTCCGGGATTTATTTTTTTTCGTCGGGGAGTAGCACTTTCTCCTGGGCGTAGCTCCTCGCCAGGGTGTAGCCCTTCGCTAGGGTGCAGCTCCTCGCCAGCGCGTAGCTCCTCGCCAGCGCGTAGCTCTTCAGCGGAGTATATCGCCGCCACATCAATAGCGCTGCAAATCACTTCGTCTGCAAGTCCAGCTGAAATATCGAACTTGGAGAATAGAGCCGTGTATACACGCAGTTCTTTGTCGGGGCGTATCGCTGCAACATCAATAGCGCTGCAAATCACCTGGTCATCATGCAACGGCAGCGACTGAGAAGAGTGATCGCCTTGTTCTTGCCAGTGCATTTCCAGAAACATCGCGACGGTTAAGGACGCCAACAGGAATGCTGCCATGGCAATCATGTGAAATCGATTGATTCTCCCGACGATAGACGCAGTAGCACGAATTGCACGCCCCAGAGTTTCTGTGACGAGTCCAACAGCAGTCGGAACATCACGAGCGACCGTTGGGTCCGTGACGGAACCATCCATAGGTTGGAGATAACACAAGTTTCCATACCCAGCAGCACCGTTATCAAGTCTGGTTGGCTGTCGATTAAAGACAAACTCGAATTTGCTATCGAGGACAAACTCGTATGCGCTATTGGGGCGGAAGTCCCAACCTGCAGCAGCGATCGACTCGCCCAGCGCAGTCGGAAAGAAGCGAGACAGGTCAATGGTCAATTGCACCGGAGGTGCATCAATAGTCAATGTCACTGGAGCTGGTCCAATTGTTAATTGCGTCGGAGTAGCAAATGGGTCAGGTAGTAGGGGATCAGTGTCGGGTGACATCCCAAAGAGACTTGCAATAGTTGCAATATAGACGTCAAGCCAGTTAAGCAGAAACATTTTAATATTTAGTTTTGTTGGAGAAAGAATTTGGAAATGTGGTGGCAATTTATATTCTATATTCTGAATAATGTGGGACTGGACGTTATGTGCCAGTGTAGCCCCTGCATATTATTACGCTATCAGGCATCGACCCTGCAGCAGGGCGCATAACGTAATGGAGAGATCACCGGTGCAGATATGCATCCCAGCGCACAGCGCTCACAGAGAGTGAGAGGGGGATGATTGTGTGACGATAGTATTCTATAGAGTTTGACGAAATAGTTAGATACATTGTTGTTACGTATGGCTAGCTAGATGAGCCTGAGAGATATTTGGTTTGTCGTATATATCGTATCACAACGGGTTCGGAATCGGAGTCAAGCCGGAAACATCCGAAGTAGTGCTTAAAATAGTATATAATCATTTACTTTATGGTGCTACTATAGATTGACGAAGTCGGCTCTAATGGTATTCTAACGGAAAGCATTGGAATAGGCTCCATAATACTTTGACACTTTATGGCAGCTCTACAGTATGGGCACGTCTGAACAAGCCGGTGATTCTGGGAGAGTTGTGTAATAAGCTATAGACACTGTTTTGCGCAGTAGACATTTCAAATGAAGGAAGATTGGATATGATAACAATCAAGAAGTCACACAATCCATCTATTTTTTTCTACTATTTCAGTTCGCTATTGGTTATATTAAGAAGAGAAACTTTCGGTTCTTTCAGCTACTTACTCATCAGATGGCATTCACAAACCAATGTATATTAATATAAACCAGCTTGATTATGAAAAAGCAACCTCCGTGTGGAACGTTTTTTTCCCCGATGTTTCGCCACTCCGTCGCGCTCTTGCAACTGCTGCGCAGTTGAGCATGGACACTGCCAATGAGGTTCGGCTGGAATCTTGTTTATGCCCTATGGTCAACGAATGCTAGTTATTATTGCTGAATGCACTGCTATTTGTAGTCGGTAATAGTAACGGAACGAAGTAGAATACACGCATTACCTGCGCAGCTGGAGAAAAGCAGACAGACGGAAAAGCATAGCAATCAGATGATATTAAGGAATTAACGCTGTGAAGTAGAAACAAATATATGTGTGTGGTGACGCTCAGCACACGGCAAATCCACTGGCATAGCTGACGGAGCTGTCGTGCACATCTGTGACTTTGCTGCTCTGCGCATAGCCGATCCAGCTCAGCTTGGCAACCGCATCCTGTTCGTCGGAGGCCAGCTCTATGGTGCGAAGTACAATGCCCAGCGGAGTTCTTCCGCAGATGGTGTTGTCGGTGCGGTCCAGGTACTTTGTCCATGCGTCGTAGGACCCTGTAGAGGCCACCTGCATTGCCAACTTATCGAGGTACTCAATTGACCTGTATATAGGCACAGTGACAGGCGCTCGTTTCTTGGACAGCGACACCAGGTTGTCGACCGAAGGCGACGTCGTGTAGTTTGTATACGCAAACCTGGCGCCCCAATGGCAAAAGTCGGTGCTGATGACGAATGTGTTTTCAGCGTCGTTGAAAAAAGGACGCAGGAACTGGGCCAGTTTGTCGTCAAACGCACGGTCTGTGTCGCCAATGATGATCGGAACGATGGCAGGCACCCCAGATCTAGTTAGCACAGAAAAAACAAGAATAAAAACAATCAAGCAAGCTGCAATTAAAACAGTCAAACTTCATGTGATGCTCTTGAAGACCGATGTTGCGACTCCGTCGCGCTGTAGCAACTGCTGCGCAGTTGTTCGACGTTTGCACATCGAATCTCAGAATGGAACCATATATCTTTCATCTAAAGGGCGGATCCACGCCTCAACTGCGCAGCAGTTGCTACAGCGCGACGGAGTCGCAAGAGTACACCGAACTGCACTTGCAAAACTGCATAGTGCAAAACTGCCAACTTCAAAACTGCAAAACTTCAGAACAACACTTACGAGGCCGTCATCTTGTATATGAAGGGCATATGCATCTCAAAGCTGTGCTCATCCTCGTCTACCTGCTCGCTCATGGTGCGTACCAGCCCTGACTGGCTGAGCAGCTCGCTGGTGTGGCGGTCCACAGGGACGTCGCCCAGCGGGGTCTGGTAGGTGTGAAACGGACTGACCATGGCACCCTTGAAGTAGACGTGGTGCGATGGACCAAGAATGAACACTCGTTTGACCCCCGTGGTGTCCCAGGCTTTGTAAGTCTGGGCCAGAGTTGGTCCAGCATAGGTGTATCCAGCATGGCTGTGTCAGTATTTTGTTGGTGATCATTGTGGTGTTGTACTTACGGACCGACCAGGAATCGGGCACCAGGCATAGGCAGGCGGTCGTAGCCGTCGCCGGCTTGTGGCACTGCGTCCAGGAACTTGTCCATCTGGCGATTGAGCCTGTCCTTGGCAGCCAGATACCAGGATCCAGCGTGAGTAGGGGGCCTCGACATGGCAGGGAAGTAGGATGACACAATCAAGTTCACACAATCAAGTTGACACGATCAAGATGACACGATCAGGAGCTATTCAGGTGAAATATCAATACTCGGAACTGCAGGAATGTGGTCGGGTGAGGATGTACTCAGGTAGCAGCCCCAAAATCACAGCAGATGTCCAACCGAACAGCAGCAACTCAGACCCAATAGCACCGAATCGATAAGACCCGGAACTCCGCACGCAGTTATGAATCGCAAACCCCACAAATATAGGAATTTAAGTCGTAATCCAAACAGCAACGACCCAAATACAACTGAATATCCACGCAAAACACCGCTCTAAGTGATTGATTCCGTCAGCAAAGCGAGCCAACTAAGAGAGTCCTCGTCTCAACTGCGCAGCAGTTGCTCCAGCGCGACGGAGTCGCAAGATATAGTATGTGTAATTGAGTGAATCCAACTGAATCAGCTGAGTCCAACTGAATCAGACCCAAATTGAATCAAACTGGATAAACTAAGAAAGCGGTCAGTTGAAAACAGTTGCACAAGCTACTAAAACTACAGGTCTAGGCAGTTACAATGACCTTTCTATGTTGTACAACGCGGGGTTGCGGCGGTTTATCTATGCACGATTATCTTAATTTTTACGCAGCCCACATCAGCCAGGCGCTGACAACATCTTCAGCATTATCTCAGCACCACTTGAACCAGCTTGACCCGATTCTTTTTTTGGTCACATCTCTGCAGCTCAAGCAGCCGTTGTCCTCCAGCATCAGTCTCAGCCTGCTCACTGACATGCACTTCATGTACTTTACATGCACAATCGACATGTGTTAACATGCACACTTGACATGCACTTTACATGCACTATTGAGATGCTTTACATGCTCAACTAACAGGCACATTACATCTCAATTGACATGCGCTTCATGCATAACTGGCCTGTACTTTACATGCACACTCGACATGTATACATGCTACTTCGCTTGCTGATCCTGGTGCTGATGCTGATGCTCGTGGCTGATGCTCGTGGCTGTTTGTTCTGCTGGGACGCCAGCTCAGGCAACAAAATCCTCGCCCTCCTCGGACTCGTACTCGTCGCCCGACACCTGGCGGATCTCGGCCTCGGACCGCTCCATGAGCTTGGCGAGCTCGGCGTCGTCGTTCTCGGTGACCGCCTTGGGCTCCATCTTGACGTTGACGGTGCCACCGTTCTTCTCCACCGACTGGCGGATCAGTCCAATGGCGTCGCCCAGCGTCGCCACGGCGCGCTGCTTGTCCAGCGACACCGACGTCAGCACAAACAGCGGCGCTGCCACCAGCTTGACCTTCACTGGCACAGCTTCCGTGTTGAGGCTCTCGCCTGCTCGCAGTGCATCCTTGACAGCATCGACGCCGTCGTAGCTGAAACACGTCACCTCGATGTCGGCACGCACCTTGACGGGGTTGGGCGTCAGCTTGCGCGAGATCTGCTGCATCAGGTCGTCGTGGACCTCCTTGGAAGGCGCAACGACTCCATCGAACACCGAGTCGGGGTTGGTGATGGCCAGCTTGAACCCGTCATAGGCGTGGCCGTACTTGCGGCCCAGCGGCCATCCGATGGTCTCGTACAGCGTCTCGAGCGCGATCTTGTGCTTCTCAGCGACATGGCGCAGGATCGAGTGCACGGCTTTGGACTTGTTGTAGCGCTCCTCGCACTTGGCAGCCTCCTCAGGCGACACTCGGCGCTTCGACAGGTCGATATAGCCCTTGTCTTTGTCGACACGCAGCACCACCACGACCTCGTTGCGGCCCACCTTGATGAGCTTCTGGATACTGCGGATTCGCCGTCTAGACAGCTCCGACAGCAGAATCATGCCCTCGATGCCGTCGTACTCGAGCAGCTGCACGTACGCGCCCATGTCGGCGATCTCCTTGACGTTGACCACCACCAGGTCGTCGACCTCGGGGTACTTGTTTTCGTAGAACCGGCACGACGACGTATTGACTTCGGCCATGATGTAGGATGGATACTGAGATGGATGAGAATGAAATTTTCATCCTAACCTCATGACTAACTGGGGCATCCGCACGGCTGACTGCAGGCTGCCGGCACGCCAGTTTTCATGCTATCAGCGACTGGCAGAGCAGGGATTTTTGTTGTCGTTTGGTTGTTGTCGTTTGGTTGTTGTCGTTTGGTTGTTGTCGTTTTGTTTTAGACGTTTTTGTTTTGATGCTTTTGTTGTGATTTCGTTGTTTGATGTCATTATTTATATTATTTTCTGTTTTGTGTTCTGTTATACGGCTTTAGACCTGGCTGCTGCTGCTCATGCCGTTCAGTGGTCTGGAACGAGCCGTCTACTGCATGCTAATACAGATAATCGTTTCAACTGCACAGCAGTTGCCATGGGGCGACGGAGTCGCAAGATATAATGTGTGTAATGTGTTCAATGAATGTAATTATCTGTTGCGACTCCGTCGCGCTGTGACGACTGCTGCGCAGTTGGTTTGAGCTTCTTATATATCCGCAAACATCTACAGTGTCCATGCCAACTGCGCAGCAGTTGCAACAGCGCGACGGAGTCGCAAGATAGACCCGAACTCAATTGTACTCAATTATACACCTGATATCTTGCGATCCGTCAGCTGTTGCAACTGCTGCGCAGTTGTTCGTTTGCATATCGTGCTGCCTCATCCTGCCGCTAAGGGCAGAGTGCTGCAGTGTGTGCAGTAAGTCGATCTAGTGCGTGTGATCTGCGTAATCCACTGGCTGTCATTGGCAAGCAAAATGGCTGCTGAGTGTAATCTACAATATGTGCCTACAAGAGTGTGCTACGGCAAGTAGATCTGCCACTGCAATACAACGGGTACTGAGATGCGTCCTGCTGCTCATGCCTGCTCATGTGTACCATGGCTGGTTATTGTCACTGATATTGTAACTCGCTTGATAATTTTATTTATCATTTGTTAGCTTTGTTATGGTGTTTCTTTTATTTTTGGTGCTGTTTCGCCACTGCTGTCCCACTTTGTGTGCTGCCACCTCTCGCCTGCATGTCTGAGTCTCTGCATTTGCCAACGACTTCTCCGCATGCTGTGATATGCTACTGCTCGATACGCACTCTACTGCTTTGTATCTATTTTTTTGATCTATCATGCTGGCTATTGTGTTGCTCTGCTGTAGACGCGGTCAGTTGTGTGCACGGCCCGGCCTGGCCTACTAGACTAGGACGCACTGGGAAAATAATATCCTCGGTATCGTACAGGTGCTGCTCCAGTCACACCACAGGCGCCAAACCTGCAGAGCTGCTGCAGCGGCCCGGAGTGGCTGCTCTAAGCGACTAATTGCTCGCCGCCAGTCTCATGTCAAGCGTTTTTCTGTTTTCGGTTGTTATTTGCTGCGCATTGCCGCCTAACTGCGCTCCCGCTACCTGAAAACCTTGTCTGCCGTTATGCAACCTTAACGCATGTTTCTCGTTAGACCACTGCAGCTGCACCTGCCAGGGGGCCTTCCGCATTGGGCAATAGTGCAACATGGATCTCCTATATAAACAGTGGCAGCTGCCGATTTTGTGCGTCCTGTCCCATCTGAAACGTGAGCTGCTAGCACCTTTGCCGGCACCGGACGCGTCGCAAACCTGGTCCCGCTCCGGTCGCCTAGTCCGATCTGCCGTTGCTGCTTTTCCCGCTCGGCTGATACGACTATTATTGTTGTGTGGTTTCAGGAGACCTCAGGGGATACGCTGCCCAACTGCGTAAGAAACAACCAGAAAACAGTCAAAGACCACCATCACCAAAACCACAACAAAAACCACAACAAAACCAGAATCACGACCAGAATCGCCACAACCAGCAACAGTAGCATTCGCGAACATGGACGACTCGGACATGTCGTCGGATGGCGACGACGTCCCTGTGGTGCGTATGGTGTCGACGCCTGAAGTGCAACCACCCCGCATCGACGATGACAAGCTCGCCAAAGAAAAGGAGGACGCCGACAACGCTGCTAGGGAAGCTCGTGAAAAGCACGCCAAAGATGCCCGCGACAAGCTCGCCAGAGACAAGCTGGCAAAGGATAAGGCTGCCAAGGACAAGCTCGCCAAAGACAGGCAGGCCAAACGGCGGTCCAGAAACGGATCGGTGGAGTTTGGTGAAGACGGGTCTCGCAATCCTGCGTTCTGGTTCCGCAACCAGCAGTCGTCGCCGTCTGGCGCCAAATTCGACCGCCATATGCAGCACTGGATGCGCCAGCGGTCGTCTCAAGGCACCTACAACGGCCAGTACCCGGATATTTTTGGAATCTCATCTGCTGGCGACCCGCCAGTAATCCATGAGCTCGATGGCGAAGATGATGACGACGGAAGAAATAGCAAGTTTGGCTGGGACGGTGCTGACAAGAACGGCAAGCAGGACAGCCATAACGGCACCAACAGCACCAGCAAGTCCGCGTCCAAAGGCTTGGCGTCGCGGATCAGCGACGTATCGCCAGCACTGTATGTCGCGTCCATCAGCGTTGCATTCATCATGGTGCACCAGCGTGAGTCCATTGAGGACTACACGAAACAGTTTTTGGCACTGCTGTTTTCCGTCTTGTCGGGACTCGCAGCAGTGGCTGGCGTTGTAGCGCTGGTGCTGCTCGTTCTGCGCAGCGTATTCAAGTCGTCAGGGTTCTCGTCATCTTCCACGTCCTCACCATCTAAAGACGCTTCCAGACAAGCCCACAAAAGAGCCCAGTCCGATCGGGCCGTCAACGGCACTCACACTGACAAAGAGATCGAGAAGCTCAAAGCGACGCTGGCGAGCTTCAACAGCATTTCAGGCCCAATGTCGCCCTTTGGTGACTCAGCGTTTAATCCCTACCAGCAACAGTCACGGCCCATGTTCAATCCGCGATCCTACTCACAGCCAGTGTTGTCGAGTCCCCAACAGTCGCACAACTGGGGACGGCTGCCACCGATGGACATGGACGGATCCACCATGGGTCTCAATGGTCTCAATGGTCTCAATGGTCTCAACGGACCCAGTGGGCCCAACGGACGCTCAATTCATCACGGCGCAGCCACAGCACCTCCTCCAACGACATTCCACCATCAGAGCGCGGTGCCTCGGTCGCCCCAACAGGTCCAGATCCCCATCACCAGCGACTACAGCCACCACCCGCTGGCCAATGCAGACATCAACGTCAACAGCAGCGAACAGTATCCAGAAGCGTACGGCGACTACGACCATCCAGTGTTTCCCGACTACTTTGCTGACTCGCAGCCGGTGCGCGAGGTGGCTGCTGACAACAGCAACGAGTTTATGAATCCCATCAAGGTCGTGTTCAAGCGACGAGAGCCTCTCCAGGGCGCAACCATCGCCGAAGATCCAGCTAACAGCCCTCCTCCGGGACCTCCTCCAGTGTCGCACTATGCTGACGATTTTTCAAGCAAACCGTATGGGCCTCCAGTGAGGCGGTACCGCGGAGTCAACATCTAGTGGCCCACTATAGTACGACGTGATGCCCTGAACGACAACCTGGTTACTGACTGGCAAGTTACGAAATGCCTCTAATGAGAATCTGGTTTCGAGAACCCACTGCAGATGACAGGCTATGTCAGCAACAAATTAGCTTAACTATCTAGTTGAAAACATGACCAGCCTGCAGTGTCACATATGTATCATTCATGTAGCGACTTGTGAATGTAGTACATGTGCTCCGTACTAGAAAAGGTACAATACGATGTCACATATCTTGCTACTCCGTCGCGCTGTGGCAACTGCTGCGCAGTTGTTCCTGGTCCTAATCTACCAGGTGTCTGCCTTGTCTGGCATGGAGCAATGCAATGCTTTAATGGATCGTTTGTATTAACTTCGCATTGATCAAGGTGGTTTCGAGGAACAACTGCGCAGCAGTTGCCCCAGCGCGACGGAGTCGCAAGATAGTTACTAGAAACAATTTGTTAGTACATAGTACATCTGTCCAGAAAAGGTGAACATCTGGTGGATTAAGACCACGAACAACTGTGCAGCAGTTGCCACAGCGCGACGGAGTCGCAAGATATATGACATCGTGCATCAATGCGAAGTTACAAACGATTTGTTACAAGTCTACTGCTTAGCTACAGTTGATGCTTAGCAAAGTTTCATGCTGGATTAGCGTTCTCCAGCAGGTCCAGGGCAGTCCGCAGCTCTCTGATAGCGGTCGACATGTCATCGTAGTTGAGCGCCGAGATGGCGAACTTGGCATGTTTCTGCGCAGAAGACACCACGTCAGTCTGGTCGAGAATCTTCTGGACCTCCTGCTTCGACAGCGCATGTCCAGCCCGGGATGCAGGTTTGGGCGGTGCTGGTGTCTGTGGTGCTGACGCTGATGGTGGCAGCGGCGGTTTTTTTGGAGCAGCACGAACAGGCGTGGGTGCTCGTGGCAGTCCCGTAGGGATGGTGGGGAAAACTGTCCCTCCCGACACAGGTGCTGACGGGAAGACGTGGCCAGACGGAATGCCTGGAGGCGGATTCGGCAGTACCGGAGGAGCCGACGGCAGAACTGGCGGCGGCGTAGCGACTCCAAATGCTCTGCCAGCGTTGCCAATTGTTTGATCTGCTTGGTCGATTGTTTTGTCTGCTTCTTCGAAAGCTCTGCTTGCGTCGTCAATTGCTGTATAGCTGCCCCCCAGCTCATCAGCATCGAGTCGTTGGCCACTCCTGCCACTACTAGCTGGTTTATCAGTGCGAATTTTTTTATCAGGATCAATTTCTTCACCAGAATCGCTGGGTTGCCCACTGACTTCACCACTAATTGGGACATCGATATTTTGGCTACCGAGTATATCGCTACCAATCGCATCGCCACCAAATTCGCCACCACCAATCTCGCCACCACCAATTGGCTCGCCTGCGAACTCTCCCGCATCCAGCAGCTCTTCCAGTGGCTCCTCTTCAGGCTCTTCAGGGAACTCGAAGTCGTTAGGATCTTCCCCAGATTTGTATGCTCGCAGGATCCTCGCCGCATGAAACTTGGCGTACTTTATCTTATCAGCGACGTCCGGATCCAACGAGTCGTGAAACACCCGTAGCAGGTCGAGGAACGTCGCTGCTGCCAGCAGCGTGCTGGTGGTTGTCTTTGTAGTGCGCTTGCTGCGCATCTCGCCATCGGCTTTGGCAAACACTTTGAGGGCAAACGCCTCCACATAGGCCTCAGCAGCCACGTCGTCGCTGAGGATGGACCCCCCACCACCTTCGGCCTCATTAGCAGCAGCAGCCGCCTCTGACTGTGTCTTGAGCTCCTCCACATTGTCAAGCAGTGCCGTGGCGAACTGCGCAGCGTCTGGATCCGACAGGTGGATGCCTCTGCTGAGGATCTGCTGCACAGCATGGAGGCGGCAGAAGTATGCGATGACGGGATCAATATCTCCCAGCTCGTTGGACCGGGCTATCAGAGGCTGCACAAACTTGGCAGCGGGCGGCACGGGCGGCAGCTCATCATTCATGGTGCCAGACACTGCGAAATCTAACAAGACACCAGAAGTTAAGTGGAGAAGCCACTGCAACCAACTGCGTCTGCAACTAAGGTTACTGGGAGTGGTATTAGGGTTGGATGGGCAGATCTGTAAGAGAGGTCTAGAGGGACAACCAGTGGCAGCTAAAACTGGTCTTTTTTTCAATTGTTTTACTCAATGTTTATATAACTGCTGTATCAGATCCAACTATGCACATATAAATCATTTTCAACTCAAAAACAACAACAGTGCTTCTGGTTGACGTCTACTGCTCAACTGTAGCCCAGCTGCTGTCCATGCAGCTTGACGAAGGTATATACCAGCAGCACACAATTGGCGAAGCAAGGCAGAACAGCAGAACGAAACCCATTTATCTTGCGACTCCGTCGCGCTGAAGCAACTGCTGCGCAGTTGAGGCGAGGATCGTTCACTTATCAGTGGCATACAGAGATCAAGGTTTTAGCTAAAATGATGATCCTCGCTCCAACTGCGCAGCAGTTGCCACAGCGCGACGGAGTCGCAAGACCAAATTGGCAGAACGAATCAAAAAGCGAATGTATCTTGCGACAGAGTCGCGGAAACAAAACAGCACAATTGCCATTGATAGTGCTGTTTCAGCAGATGTGTTTTCGAGTTGATTTTCCAGGTCGTTGCACCAGTGCTTACCCGGGCCTCACGAATATTTCCTGTTTAGGCGCGCCTGCGATGTCTGCCAACTGACGATCTGGTGGAGCATTTTGGACCCAATGAACCAGAACGAGTTCTACGGATCGCACGTGGTGGGCCCCGCGGGCGGTGTGATGATGGGCCAGTCCCAGGGCGTGCACCTGACGCGCACCCCCACTGAGCACGACATGGTGATGGTGGCGGGAGGCAGTCGCGCCGACTACATGACGTCGACTGGCACTCTCGCCGACTCGGGGGTCGAGGAGCCCCCAAACTCGCAGCTGCTGAGCGCGCGCTACAGCGGCTACGGCAGCGCCAGCGCGAGCCCCCAGGTGGCGTCACCAGCGCACCGCTCGGGGTCGAATGACGACATCTACACCGCCATCTACTCGGGGATCCATGTGTTCGAGATGGAGGTCAAAGGCGTGTCGGTGATGCGCCGGCGCGACGACTCGTCGCTCAATGCCACCCAGATCCTCAAGGTGGCAGGCATCGACAAGTCCAAGCGGTCCAAGGTGCTGGAGAAGGAGATTCTGACAGGCGTGCATGAGAAGGTGCAGGGTGGCTACGGCAAGTACCAGGGAACGTGGATCCCCTACGAGCGGGGCGTGGACCTGTGCAAACAGTACTCGGTGTACGAACTGCTGCTGCCGCTGCTGCAGTTCGACGCAGCCAACTCTGGCATGGAGCACACGCCCACCAAGGAGCAGGCCATGGCAGCGAGACGACAGCGGTCGTCGCAGAGCCATCATCTGCTCAGCAGCTACCACAGCCACAACAGCCACCCCCACAGCCACTATCAGTCGTTGTCGTTTGGCCAGCTGCAGGCGGGCCACGCGACCCCGCTGTCGATCAGCGCCTCCTCCGCACTGTCGTCGCTGGCGGGGCCTGCCGACTACGACCTGGGCGACACCAAGCGCATCAAGTACGGCGATCCGGTGACGCCCGACCACCGGCTGCATTTGCATAACTCGGCCTCAACCTCCGCCAATAACCCCTCCAGTGCTAACAACAATGGTGCCAACAACAACAGCATTCACAACGGCAATCACAACAATCACAGCAATAACAATAACCCCAACAATAACCCCATCAACAATCCCAACTCCAACGTCAACAACAGCAACAATCCCAACTCCAACGCCAACAACAACAGCAACAACAACTCCAATAACAGTTCCCACAGTTCCAATACGAGCATCTCGAACAATGGAGCTACCATCTCGAACAATGGCGCTGGCGGCTCCCACCAGCCCCACCGCGGGGGAGGGGCAGACACGTCGGTGCCAGAGCTCGACGACGGTGATATCCCGCCCACGTTGGTGCCTCAGAGCCCGCTGCCAGCGTCGGGTGAGCTGTTTGAGCACTCGCGCGAGCTCATCACCGAGATCTTTATGGACAGGGCCCATGGCGATGACATGACGGCGATCCTGGGCGGTGAAGACAAGCTGGGCGCTGTGGACTTTAATGTCCCGATTGACGAGTACGGACATACTGCGCTGCATTGGGCTGCATCACTAGGACGTGTGCCGCTGATCCGCCAGCTGCTGGCGCGCGGGGCGTCGCCGCGACGAGGCAACTACCAAGGCGAGTCTCCGCTCATCAAGGCCGTGCTCGTCACCAACAGCGCGGAAGGAAACCGCTTCCCGGAGATCCTCGACCTGCTGTACCCCGCCATCCCGCTAGTCGACGCACAGCGACGCACGCTGCTGCACCACATCGCTGTCACGGCAGGCATTAAAGGTCGTAGTGGGGCCAGCAAGTATTATCTCGAGTGCCTGCTCGAGTGGATCGTCCGGCGGGGCTCGCGCAGCAAAACAGGCCGGTTCGGCATTGGCTACTTCATGAACGAGGTCGTCAACGCCCAGGACCACAACGGCGATACCGCGCTCAACATCATCGCTCGCATTGGCAACAAAGGCATTGCTCAGCAGCTCGTGGATGTTGGCGCTGACGCGACGATTCCGAACCGTGCAGGACTGCGACCTATCGATTTTGGCGTCCGCAGCGCGTCCCACGACAGTGCTGGCAAGGATGTCGCTGCGAGCGCGTCGGCTGCACTGGCAGTCGCGAGCGCAGCGCCAGCGTCGGTGACATCCGAGACTGGCACAGACAAGCGCAAGGCGCTCGTCAAGCACATGGTGGAGGCGGTCGAAGACCTCGAGACGGAGTTTGCCCAGGAAGTGCAGGTCAAGCAGGACCTGATCGACAGCATGCGTGCGCAGCTGCGCGACTACAACATCGAGCTCACGAGCCGTCGCGAGCAGTACGACCGGCTCAAGTCGCTGGCCGACAAGCTAGCCGAGTGGAAGCGCAGCGGCCAGAACCTCGACCGGGCTGTCGAGGAGGAGGACCGCCGGTTCAAGGACGACGAGGTGCGCCAGGGCCGCTCGGGCGCGGGGTCGCTCGAGTTTGAGGGCAATTTCGACGCCGACCAGCCGTTCCGGGTCTGGCTGGACTCGGACGAGGTGCTTGGAGCGCGCATCCCGCCTGCACTGCTGTCAGCGCGCATTGCAGCGTACCTGCAGAACGAGGCCAAGCTCAGGCAGCTGGCGGGCGATCTGCGCAGCCGGTCGGTCGCGCTCGAGCACAAGTTCCGCAAGATCGTGTCGGAGCTCACTGGCGTCGAGATCGACCAGGTCGACGCTAAGCTCACCTCGCTGGTCCAGGCGGTGGAGAGCGACCCGCCCCAGATGGACATTGGCCGCGTGTCTGAGTTTCTGCGACGCGTCACCGACACCACGATGGCCTGATATCGTCTGCTCTTCTCTGAAATTATCCAGATGAGGCTTGGTTTTTGCGACTCCGTCGCGCTGGAGCAACTGCTGCGCAGTTGATCGTGGATCTTTCAGATGTGGCGCGAGTAGGGAATTTGAAGGATCCACGCCCAATTGCGCAGCAGTTACTACAGCGCGATGGAGTCGCAAGATATCAATTGGAATCATCCGAGTGGGACAAGTTTTTGCAATTTCCTTGACGACCTTCGAAAGATCCACGCCTAACTGCGCAGCAAGTTGCTCCAGCGCGACGGAGTCGCAAGTGTCAATTGAGCTGAATACTGACGAAACGTTGAAACTCTGATTATCGAGACCAATATGCTGACGCTACGTTGTGACGTATCGAGTGTTGCGGAGGATTACGAGAGTACGATAACTTGATATTTATTTTTTGTTCTTGCCGTAGACTAGCTGCCCTGTTCCTCGCTCAGCTCTTCTTTTTAGAAGGGCTTTGAGCTGGATATACTTCGTATAATGGGCTAGATCAACGATCCTACTTTTGAGTGCGCTCCCATTAGAAGATGATGGACAGTGTAATTTTCGGGATCAACACGTAAATTATGACTCCGTCGCGGGTTTGGATCTCGTAAATGTTGTGGGCGCACCGATTCGAAGCTCGATTCCAACTGCGCAGCAGTTGCCACAGTGCGACGAAGTCCTAAAATCAAGTCGCATCTGAGTAATTTCAATAAACATCTTGTGACTCCGTCGCGCTGTAGCAATTGTTGCACAGTTGGCAAAGACTCTAGGGCTTTTACGTACAATCGCTACAGGATTTAATGACAGTATTTGATGAGCAATTCGATATAGACGCAGCCTGCGAACTGACTGCCAAGTCCTCGCCAAACTGCTGCACAATTGGAGGCGTGGAATTGGAGTTTTATATTTTGTTTGAAGATTTACTTGTTATGATTTAGTAGTAAAGTGTCGCGATAGCCTCAAACATAAAAATATTAGGGGAAGTCGGGTTCTAGCACACCATAGCGTAGAGTCACCTGACTTAGAGTCGTATGGTGGGGCCAGTAATTGTGGGGTAGTAGAGCGGGTCGTTAGATTGGTGGAGATTGTAGTGGAAGCCGATTATTGCATGATTCTTGTGGATTTTGTTCGGTATGGCATAACTACCCAAGGCTACCAAAAAATGACCCCATGGATTAACATAGCTCAACAGAGCTCAACATAGATTAACGTTGCAGTTAGCAAACACAGACACAACAATTGTAACTTACAGGGGCCGTCCGCCCCCGGGGTGCGGTGTGCACCCCTGGCAACTAACACACATCTCTCGGGCAAAGGAGATGGTGCTGGCGATAGTCACTCAACTTGTTTCCAGAGATACAACAGGGTTGTGTCTTATCAGAATGACATAACAGTGTTGCACCGCTCAGAGTATTGATGCTGTTGTTTTTCATCACTGAGATATAACCTCATCAGGATGTTTGTTATAACAAAGCTTTTTCATCATTGTGATATAACACCGTGATATCTGATCATAAGAGAACACCCCCACCGTATTCTGGAGAACTTAAGTGCCTGCACCTACTTACCCAGGCTCTGACGTTAGTGCCAAACAAATCCCACAAGGACACGGAGTATACCCTCGTTCCCCTCGTCCCCACAAGGCACACACTCGTGGGAGTATGCCCTCGTTCCCCTCGTCCCCACAAGGCACACACTCGTGGGAGTATGCCCTCGTTCCCCTCGTCCCCACAAGGCACACACTCCATAGGAGTATGCCCTCGTTCCCTCATCGCCACAAGGCACACACTCCATAGGAGTATGCCCTCGTTCCCTCATCACCACAAGGCACACTCTCCATAGGAGTATGCTCTTGTTCCCACGAGGACACGGAGTGTGCCCTCGTTCCTGTGAGGACACGGAGTCTGCCCTCGTTCCTGTGAGGACACGGAGTGTGCCCTCTTTCCTGTGAGGACACGCAATGTGCCCTCGTTCCCGCGAGGACACGGAATGTGTCCTCTTTGATGACTGGACGATTAAGAAACTGCAATAGTAACTGATATGGGGCCTCGCCGCCTACGTCTAGCGGCACTAGAAGCTTCCATCGAATCGCCAGCTCAGGACCCACCGACTGAAGCGAAACGACCGCTTGGGACCAATCCCATATCCTCAGATGGCATCAGGCCATGAAGAAGACGCCTCAGATCCCCTAGGCTGAACTTCTCCACCACCAGATCGCATCGGATCCCCAGCGCGGTCAAAGACCGTGCTGTTGAGGCTGCCAGAACCTACAAGATGGCATTTGTTTGTTTTAGGTGGCACCAGCACTGCTGCATGCTACACCGGACGAGATACCAATGAGTTTTAGCCTACGCTGGAAACTCCGATCTCTCCACCATGACTCGTCTTCAACGTCCCGACTACGGAGACGAGGGCAGCATAGTACTACCGAGGGCCCGAGTGAGGCCTCTCACCATGGTTTTGCATGGCGTCAGCAAAGCTGTCCACCACGGAGAAGATTAAGTGACCCTCATCAGGGACAGCCAATGGCTGGTGGCCGGCCGGGCACCACAGAACCTCTCCACCCAGTGGCTTCATCGAAACCTACCAGAGGTCTCATGAAGAACAGCGGAGTTCCACCGCCGCAAGAGGGTGACCCTCTCCATGGGTTTTTGGATGGTCGCGATGACCACCGGAGAACTTCAACGTCATAAGACGACTCTGAACCACCAGGGCCAGCTCCAGCACATGCTGGGGTACTGAAGAAATTTCTCCACCATAACCTCGTCGGGACGAAGACAGCGGTTACTACCGGTGCCGAGCCACTGCTCATTATGGCGTTTTTTTCTGGGATGGGTCCAACACTGACAAATGCTGGCCCTTCGAAAAAGGTCGGAACCTTCTCCACCATGGCTTCCAATTGGAAAGACAGCGCTGTCACCTGCTGCCGAGTCTTGAGTTCTCGCCATGGCTTTTTACACCAAACTCCCCTCGCCATAGGTCAAATGTGGTCAACCCAATGCCTTGGGTCTTCGGGATGGTTCAGCTCTTAACTGACCACGAGAGTTACGATGTAATGTGCCATAGTTCGACCTCCCCTCCAGGGACGCGTCGTCGGTAGTCTTCCACTACCACTATTTGTTGACCCTATTAGCTTTAATATCTTACGTGCGTCCACTATCCAGTCATGTGTGGTGGTGGTGTGAAGAAGAAAAAGAAGAAAAAGAGGGTGTAGCAAATTTATATGACTGGAGCGCATAATTTTGAGAGCGTACTGGCATAACAATATTGTAACCATGCACGGCTGTCACCCTTGCAGCAGTCGATAAACGGTGCATATTGCTTATTGCAGTAGTCGATGGCCTGTGCATATTGCTTATTGCATATTGGGAGGATGGACAGAGGCAAAGGAACCAACTGCTACGCAATTGCCAGTATGACGGAGTTACAAGTTAGATTTTGTTGCATATCGAGATTGCTAGGTATAGAGCACATTATTACGACCAATTGCGCAGCAGTTCCCCAGAGTGCTGACCGGTTTCTGTTTGTATCTAATTAGACGCAGATTTGGTAATTCCATATCAACTGTTTGGGTGAATGTTCCATTCTGAATTTATGCTCAACGAGACTTCGGATGTGTGGCAGCATTAAATACATACCTCAGTTGATAATAACGTCAGAGAAGAATTCACAGTGAAAGATGAATTGGTACTGATGTGGTGGATTTGCGGCACGGGTCATGAAGATGAGGTCAATCAACTGCGTAGCAGTTGCTACAGCGCGACGGAGTCGCAAGATACGGTTCTCACTAACTTCAATCGTTTTTCTTTGGCTTTGCCAAGATTACGCGTAGCAATGTTCGAAATTCTCAAGTGAAATGTGCTATATCAAGGTCACAATATTGGAGTCGCGATGCTGGACGACTACATTGGAATATTTGATCTGTCTAGTACAAAAAGGTACACTTAATTTCATCAAACAGCAGGTTTGGATTATGTAAGATACGTCATTATCATAAATACATTATTAGAATTTTTTCCTAAAAGTCCTCGTCGAGGTTGAACGCGTCGTCGTCGCCGCTTTTCTTGGAAGTGCTGGCCATGACGCCGGCCTTCTGGTAGTCCGAGACGCGCTTCTCGAAGAAGTTGGTCTTGCCCGACAGCGAGATGTTCTCCATGAAGTCGAACGGATTGGTGGCCTTGTAGACCTTGGGGTTACCCAGAGCGACCAGCAGGCGGTCGGCCACGAACTCGATGTACTGGCACATGAGCTTGGCGTTCATGCCCAGCAGACTGCACGGCAGCGCGTCGGTGAGGAACTCCTTCTCAATGGCGACCGCCTCGGTGATGATCTTCTCGACCACCGACTTCTTGGGGCGGTTGACGAGGTGGGCAAACAGAAGGCATGCAAAGTCGGTGTGCATGCCCTCGTCGCGCGAGATGAGCTCGTTGGAGAAGGTGAGGCCCGGCATGAGGCCGCGCTTCTTGAGCCAGAAGATGGACGCGAACGAGCCCGAGAAAAAGATGCCCTCCACGGCCGAGAACGCCACGAGACGCTCGGCAAAGGTGGACTCGTCGTCGGTGATCCACCGCAGCGCCCAGTCGGCCTTCTTCTTGATACAGGGGATGTTGTCGATGGCGTGGAACAGGTAGTTGGCCTCTTTGGGGTCCTTGATGTAGGTGTCGATGAGCAGCGAGTATGTCTCGGCGTGTATGTTCTCAATCATGATCTGGTAGCCGTAGAAGCACTTGGCCTCGGGGATCTGGACCTCGCCCGAGAACCGCTCCACGAGGTTCTCGTTGACGATACCATCAGACGCCGCGAAGAACGCCAGCACCCGCGAGATGAAGAACCGCTCGTCGTCGTTGAGCTTGTTTTCCCAGTCGTGCATGTCCTTGCCAAGATCGATTTCCTCGGCCGTCCAGAACGACGCCTCGGCCTGCTTGTAAATCTGCCAGATCTCGTGGTACTTGATGGGGAACAGCACGAACCGGTTGGGGTTCTCGCGCAACAACGGCTCGTCCTTCTCGGCCTCCTTGAGGGTCGCCCGAGCGCGTCGGCGCACCTCGTCGCCGGTCGCAAGGGCGTGCGCCTCTTCGTCGACCTCGTCGGGCTCCTCAATGCCAGCAGCTGCATCCTTAAGGCCCTTGGCTTTGAGGAGACTCTGTTTGAGGTCGTGAGCAGGAGCATCGTTGAGGTCGAGTCCCGACAGGGCAGAAGCTGCCTTCTTGGATGGAGTCTGCTCGGTTGTCGACATGGCGGAATGCAAAAACTAACAGCGAAAAATCACCTGTTGACAAGTTCAAGTTGGCAATGGGAGAGGGGCGCCAGCCGCCTTTTATAGTTGTTGGCGAGACACGTCAGGCGCGCGCCCTAATGCGCGATGTGGTCGAGACGCGCCTAACTCGTGAATTCCAGAGGTTAGGGCCGGTCCGGTCGGGCAAACAACAGTACAGCACCGGTAGCAAACGGCTTCTAACAGCCGTGAACGCAGCCAACAAAGGTAGCTGCTGTGTTAGATGTGGCGATGTGGCCGTTTGGCGGTTCTTGTGGCTTTTGGGGATTATTTGTGGCCCAAGTCGCGTCGCAAATGGGGTGGCTGTTGGCTGTGGCGCTCGACGCTTATTGAAGTGTGCAGCTGTGATGCATGCAAGATGATCTGACAACAATCAGGGAATGGTGGAACGAGCAGCAGCAGGCAGCAGGTGGCAGGCTGCGAATATACAAAACAGACAACCGACGACGAGGTATCGAATCACCAGAACAGCGGAATTGAGACTGGAGCTGATGAGCAGATACGGTGGAGGACGACGGTTTCGGTGGAGCTGGTGTGAAGAAGAAAAGTTTCTAGGGTTGGGAGTTGGCTGAATAGAGCTTGATATCCGAGCAGCTGGTGGCTGCTAACTCGGATAAACATTCAATGCGATGGCCATCTACCGTCCGAACTGGTACATACACACCGATCGGAAACGGGCGGACCAAATGTACACAATCACGGACGACGATCCATCAAAGTGGACTGACCAAACTGGAGCAACTCGGGAGATCCCGTCAAAGTTCGTAAGCGATCCCATTTAATCATGTGAGTAATGCATACAAGCCAATACTAGTAGGATATGACTATTGAATATTAAAAAACAAAAGATTAATGACGCATTGAATGATAACACATCGAATAACACGTCGAATAGCACGTCGAATAGCACGTCGAATAGCACATTAAATAACACATCGAATGGCACGTCAATAACACATCGAATAGCACATCGAATAGCACATCGAATACACATCGAATAGCACAGCGAATAATATATGCCGAACAATGAAGAACGCATTGAATAATAACACGCATTGATCATTAAGGATGCCAAAAATTCAATTCATTACCAGTTGTCCGTCTTAGTGAATAATGTCCTCTAATTTATATTTGCCTGTGAATATTTTTTCAATCAGTACACCAGACGAGGTTTCGCGACTCCGTCGCGCTGTGGCAACTGCTGCGCAGTTGGACGGGGACCTTCCAGTATACGCGATAACACGAACCCTTTAAATTCCACGGCCAAACCATGGCTACCAATGTCCTTGACTCAATCGCGCAGCAGTTGCCACAGCGCGACGGAGTCGCGAGAAGTTATATGTTATTTCAATCAACTTGAGATTAGACACTCAATTGCGACTGGTGCGTACGCAGTTGAGGCGTGGGTACTGGCAAACGGTACGTCATCCGCAACTCATCGGAAGAACCTATAGCAGTACATGAATACTATGCTTTTCATTTTGGATAAGTTATGAGTTTTTGCGATCAGTCTATATTAATGAAATCTCGGAAAGTTCACGATCTGCAATGCATATTTAGTACTCTCCATGCAAACTATTGTACATATATGCAGCACGTCTGCACTACATATGCCAGTCTGCAGCTTTTCTACAGTGTATTGCTCATTCAATTACAGTATGCATGTATTGAATATACATCTCACTGTGACTGTACGTAGAGCAGGTCATTGCCCGTCGACTGGTCTTGCGACTCCGTCGCGCTGTAGCAACTGCTGCGCAGTTGGGCTGAGAGCTTCCAGTTGATATACGTGATAATAAAATAGAGTCACGGTCACCGAAATCCTGGGCCAACTGCTCAGCAGTTGCTACAGCGCGACATAGTCGCCAGATTTACCGTATTCTGTTCAATCGACAACATGACATTTCTATCTACATTCTATCGATATTCCCATCCGGAGACGGCGTTCGTGCTATCGACATTTCGCATGGCATTTCCAACATCCTAAGATGGGCCTTTTCTACAACGTATGCATCGTAACTCTACTGCCGCTGGGCATTGGCGAACATCGAGGGTGGAGGACCCCTGCTGGAGTACGATTCCTCGACTCGCGGTCGCCCATACGGCTGCTGGGCTCCAGTAGGAGCAGCTGGGGCAGCTGCTGCTGGTCGTGACTGCTGTGGAGGACGTCCGTGCGACGGCTGAGGAGCGCCGTATGGCGACGTCTGGGCAGCTCCGTAGCGGATTGGCGGGCCAGTCTTTGCGTCGCCAGTGTAGGGCGTCTGGACAGGCGGAGGCGGCTGGCGTCTGGGGCCAGATCGGTCGTAGGGCTGGTTAGAGGGAGTTCCGTACCTCGTCTGGGGTCCTGAATGCCCTGGCTGAGGTCCTGGTGGGGGCCCTTGGCCTGGCTGTGGTCCTGGCGCTGCGTATCGTGGTCCAGGAGGGCCTTGGGCGTATCCCTGGGGCCCTGGGCCCTGTCCTGGCGGACGCGAAGGCGCCATCCGCTGGGCAGGTCCTGGAGAGTAGGCGCGTCTCTGGCCAGACCCGTGGGGTGCTGGCGCGGCGAGATGGCCTGGTGCTGGTCCCGATCCAGGTCCTAATCCTGATCCTGATCCAAGCGACGACGCAGAGCCGTTGGCATGGACTCCCAGCGCGTGAGGAGGTGGCATGGGCGACCGCGATCGCTGGGAACCGCCACTGACGGCACTGTTGACGGAATTGGTGCTGTTGCCGTGGCTGGGAGTGCCGTATGGCGACCACGGAGCAGCACCAGCACCCGCACCAGCACCAGCGCCTGCGATGTTGGTCGGATCAAACATAGCAGCACCAGCTGGTGGCGCTCGAGGCGATCCTGGCGAGCCACTGGGGGCGTGGGCATACGGCTGTGGGGGCTGGAACTCGGTCGACACAGGTCTGCGCACGACCCGATGGGCAGCATTCTTCTCTGGCGAGCTGGGCGCCACTGCGACAGGCCCGTTGCGCGCACCAGCCGAGCTGATGGCGTCGGTGGGCTCACGCGACCCGAAAATGTCCTCACGCATGCCAGCACGCGAGTCTGCACCAGCACGCGCATCTCCACGCGAATCAGCACGCGAGCGAGCCCGTGGCTCCTCTTCAGCAGTCGCGAAGCTCGACGACGAGCCGTTGTTGGACGCGTATCGCTGCCGTGAGTCGCCAAACTCCTCTGGGAACGCGTTGACGAGCGGTGAGATGGGCTGGGTCGTTGGACCCACTGCCGACATGAGGTTGTTGGGGTCGTGGCCGAGCGAGGCGCTGCGCTCGTGGGCATATCCGGTCGTGGGGTTGGTATTGGCGCCTAGCATCCCGTATCGGCCTGGTTTCTGTTGTCCCTGGCCCGGCTGACCTGGCTGACCTGGCTGACCTGGCTGACCTGGCTGACCTGGCTGACCTGGCTGACCTGGCTGGTTTCTACGAGGACCAAACTGCTGCTGCTGTTGATATTGCTGCGCAGACCACGGCTGTCTGCGATCTCCAGCTCCACCAGGCCCACCAGGCCCACCAGGTCCAGGTCCTCCTTGTAGGTGCGCTGGTGGTGATGGTGCGTCTGCAGATGTCGAGATAGCTGCACCAACTGCTGCTGCTCCTCCAAATGCTGTTGCTGCTCCAAATGCTGCTGCTGCTCCAAATGCTGCTGCTGCTCCAAAAGGCCCTGCCGGTGCCGGATTCGACACATGGCGGTCTCGGTGCGACACCACGCTCGACGTTTCGCTGCCACTGCTGGTCGGTGACGTGCGCAGCGTGCCAGTGCCTTTGTAGCCAGTCGAGATCTTGCGCGCAAGCAGCTCCTTGATGTTACGGGTCCAGTCCTGGGTCGTCCACTTGTCGCTGCCTGACAGGCCCACCAGCATCACGAGGTCCAGCACGTCGAGGTACTGGCAGCGAGGCAGCGTAGGCACGCCAAACAGCAGGGATCGCATGTCTGCCTTGTCGGCGTTGAGACGTTTAGGACGTCCGTACAGCTGGAACACGTCGAGAACAGGGATGAGGAACCGGATCAGCGTCTCGAACCCTTGAACTCCCGGGTGCTGGTCGGGCATCAGGAAGATGGAGGTGTCGCGGTCGCCCTCGAGCTCGGCAAACGACACTTTGCCCTCGATTTTGATGAGCGTCGACCCGTTGACGAGGATGCTCTTCTCCGGGTATACTGCGTAGGCCGCGTAGCCGGCCGTCGCGATGGCCAGTGGCGGTTTCTTGACCTTCTTCGGGTCCTCGTAGAACGAGATGGTGCCCGGAATGGGCATGTTCTTCTTCTTCTTGACGTCGAGCGGCGTCACCACCGTCCAGCACCGCTTCCAGGGCATCCCCGACCCGAACCGCACCCGCACCCACTCCTCGTGGCGGAACTTCGTCTCTGCCAGCAGCGTGCGGATCCCGTTGAGTCGCGAGCCCTTAGCGGACAGCAGGGCGCCTGTGTAGGCCTCCTGGAGGCTCGTGTACTCGAACACCGCCAGGCGCAGCGCGGCAGTCCACTCGTGGAACGCCTTGGTAGCCGCGAACTGCAATAAATATCGGTTTTTCATCGTCGTCGACAGCACCACGATGTTGTTGAGGTCGCCGTTGGGCGACGGCAGCACTGCGATCGACTTGAACGTCGAGTCGGTGATGTTGATGTAGGTCGGGGTTGGCTCTGCAGCGCCTTGACCTCCCGCACTGCTGCGACTGTCGTTGAAACCGCCAAACCCGTCGCGGCTGTCGCTGAACCCGTTGGTGAGCCCACTGGACGCTCGCAGATGGTCGCTGAGCGATGCTGCGTTCCAGATCGACAGCACTGTGCCGGTGAGACGCCCGTACACCTCGACCCATTTGCGGTCAGACACTGGCTTGCCGTCCGAGCTCAGGTCGTTGAGCAGCATCAGGTAGCCGCTGTAGTACTCGCGGGTCTGGTGGGCGCCCAGCAGCGTCAGCACTGGGATCATTTCTGGCGGAGTGTCCTTGGGGAGGTCCTGGGTGGCTGTAGGAGCTGGCGACGGCGAGCTGCTGAGCCGAGTCGCTGCCATGGCCTCTGCGAGCTGCGAGTGGCCCACCGAGTCGTTGCGGCCACGGCCTACTGGCATCGCTGGCGGCATTGATGGCGGCTGTGACGACTGGTAGTAGTTCATGTTGAGGTTGGCGGTGGGGTCGCGAGGCGGAGAAACTGGCTGCTGAGCAGCTGATTTGGCACCTGGAGGCGACGAGGGGGCCGACAGAGACGACAGGGATAGGTGGCGCAGGCGGCTCGTGAACCCTCCAGAGCCAGACTGTCGTTTGGCGTGGCCTCGGTGGGGAGAAGGAGGAGGATAAGCCATTGTGGCAGTCGATGTTTGTTTTGGGAGCGCCGTTGGCGGATGCGGCTCACTGTAGTGTACCCTTGCCCGGGCTGCCTGGGGCGGGGAATTTAGCGTCTGATGGAGCTGCTTTGTTAGTCAGGGCAGAGAACGCCTAAAAGAGCACCGACGAGAACAAAAAAACCGCTCAGCGACCGTCACACCATTGTCGCCCAGTCTGTCAGTACCGAATACAGTCGCAGCCAGTACCAAATATAGCACTAAATATAGCACCAGCTGTAGCACAAACTAGTACCAGCTGTAGCACAAACTGTAATACCAGCCAGTACCAGATACATTACCTGTTATATACCAGATATAGTAGTACCTGATATAGACCTGATATAGTACCTGATATAGTACCTGATATAATACCTGATATAATACCTGATATAATACCTGATCTAGTTTCAACTGACCAATAAACTGCCTGTCTGTGCTCTGTGCGTTCTTTGGTACTGCTGCGCTGTTTTGTGCTGCGCTGTTCGTGTGGTTGGTACTGGTGGTGGTTTGTGCCGGTGGTTTGGTAGTTGCTCGTAGTTCCAGCGGCTGTCCACAACCACCAATCTCGCAGCGTCGCACCCAACCACCACCACCACTAGCACTACCACCACCACCGGCAAAGCTCGGCACTCCACGCTCTCACAACTCGTCGGTCTGGCTGCTCGGATCTCACTTACTACAACTCAATGTCAAGATGACAGATGAGTGCGGGCCGGACGGAACCCTCCGCCTCTAAATAGCGCGCCGCATCGCCTGCTCCCAGTCTTAAAATAGACAGCAAACTCAGGGGGATGGCCGATCTCAGCGGCGGCTGCGAGCGTTATATGGCAAATTGGCGCATATGCGCCATGACGTTATGGGCTGTGGAGACGGGTCGAGCGCACCGACTGTCACCGCCTGTCACCGCCATTACGAGCGATTTAGCGGCTTCTTTCGTTGCTCCTCAGCCGTATTTCGGTGGCTCACGCCGTATAGAGACGGCCACCCCGGTGGCTTGCGGGGCGATGGTGGCTGTACAACCCTGCTGTTTCAATTGCTGGCCATCGCTGTCTCAACTGCTGCTCACGATGATGTCGCAATGCTGCGATTATCGCGATTGTCCCCTGCACTGCAGCACCGATGGCGCTAGCAGCCACAATGTCGTTGCGTGCTGCGACCTGTCAATCAGTACGGCAACCGGTATCTTACGACTCCGTCGCGCTGCGGCAACTGCTGCGCAGTTGAGGCGACGATCGTGATGCTACCACAAGTAACGACAATACGGAATGAGAAGCAAATCTCACTGACATGAAATATTGAATCTGGTTGAGTTCAAATGTCTCAATATTATACAATATCAGCCAACCTGCAACACTACATACGAGGTCTTGCGACTCCGTCGCGCTGGAGCAACTGCTGCGCAGTTGAGGCGGAGACCGTGATGTTACTACGGTCACTACAAGTTATACAAGTTATGACAATCAAGTAAAGGTAGCCCCGAACAAAACTACCATCCGTGATAACAATTGAGCAGCGGCTGTCATGGCATGGTGATCAGAAACAACGAATCAGCAGTGTAAGACTATCAATGAACGACTATGAATGATGACTATGAATGATCTATGAATGATGACTACATATCCGAATGGCAATCAATACGACTGTCAAGTAAATCACAAAAAGTAACGATCGTCGCCATGGAAGAAAAAAAAACTTGTAGATCAGTACGAAACCCCGCCTCAACTGCGCAGCAGTTGCTCCAGCGCGACGGAGTCGCAAAAACCTCGTATGAGAGTTTTGCCCATATGGCCCGATATTAAATATTATTTAAACTCTTAAAACTCAAATCGGTGCTTAATATGTGGCTTTCTCTTGAGCTCCAGAATAGTATCCGTCGACTTAAAAGTACTCACAATATCTCTTCTAGTTAGTGTCTAGCCAGCAGCCTAAAAGAGTAATTCCTCTCAGGGGTAACAAGCCTCGGCTGCCATTGACTGATGTTGAGTAATATTCAGACGCTAAACCCCCAATCAGAGACTCAATACTCGGCTTGTTCTTGTCATTTCTGGGATGTGATGACCTGTCGTAGCTATTACAGAGTACGGTCCTCGTATCAACTGCGCAGCAGTTGCTCCAGCGCGACCGAGTCGCAAGAAGTTTGTCATTGACTGATATTGAGTGACATATAGACGCTTGAACTCAATCAGTGACTCAAGCGACTCAACAGTCGAAAAAGTAAAGGAAGCTAGCCTGACTGTAAATAACTGGCCCTGACTGTAGTAGTCAATATGGTCCCTGCCTCAACTGCGCAGCAGTTGCTACAGCGCGACGGAGTCGCAAGACCTCGTATGCAGTGTTTATAGGGCTGATTGATATTGTATAAGTTAATAGATATTGTATAATATTCTAACACCTGGGCTTAATCAATGAGTCAATATTCTACGTCACTGGAGTTTGTGTTATCAATAGTGATTGTCATTAGGGAATGTCATTACTTCATTACTTAACTGCTTGGATCTGTCCTATTCGATGTCTAAGAATATCGTCTCGATCTTTTACTGGCTTACTCCTCTTTCCAGTTCCAAATAGTCCTTTCCAGGTCAAAATTGACCTTTCCAGGTCCAATCGCCTTTCCAGACAGCTGTCATGCCATTTCGATCCGTTCTGTGCTCAGTCGTTGTAGTTGCCGCCCCGGCTGCCGTCCTGGTCGATGGTGATGCCGAGCTCGCGCTCCAGCTCGGCCTGCTGGCTCTTGCCGGAGGCGTCGAAGTAGGGCACTTCTCCGTGCACTGTGACGCGCACCGCGTGGCGCCTGCTGGGGTAGAACCCGTATGTGGCCGAGTGCATAGTAACGCGGTTGTCCCACAGCGCCAAGTCGCCAGGAGCCCACTTGAACCGCACGCTGAACTCGTGGGCGGTAGCCATCAGGCTGAACAGGTACTGGAGGATAGCGTCCGACTCGGCCTTGGGCACGCCTACAATGGCTCGCGTGAACCCCGGGTTGACGAACAGCGACTTGTAGCCGGTGACGGGGTGCATGCGCACCAGCGGATGCTCAGTCGTGACTGGATCGCGCCTGACTGGCCGTCCAGCACGCATTGAGTCGTTGGCCTGCTCATCGGCGCTGTGGATCGCCGTGTGCTTGTCGACGTACTCCTTGAGCCCTGGCGACAGAGCGTCGTACAGCGCGTACCCAGACACCCACAGCGTATCGCCGCCAGTTTCAGGCCCGTCGAGCACCTTGAGCGTCGTGTAGGCAGGCGGCTGCAGCTCGTACGTCACATCCGAGTGCCACAGGTAGGTGTGCGAGAACGCAGACGAGGGCTTTCGGTGCTCGTCCGACCACACCACATGGACCTCGTCGAGGTTCTGCTCCTGCCACGCCTGGGGCACCGACGTAGTGGCATGCTTGTGGAGACGCCCCCAGTAGCGGCCCAGAGCCAGCTGCTTGTGGATATCGAGGTCTTTCTGGTCCTTGAAGAACACAACACCTCGATACGCCGTGAACAGCGCCAGCTCGTCCTTTTGGACGTCCGTCAGCGTCGCCAGATTGACGCCCTCCAGCACCGACCCGATCTTCGGAGTCAGATGGGTCACTTTGGACGCTGCTTGGAATAGATGCGTGTAGTCTGGGTCGGCTCCCAGCGCCTTATCGACGTAGTCGAACTTCTCGAGCGGAGGCCACTTGATGTCTGGGAACGCCGGCTTGAGATGCTCGTGCTCGTAGCCATCTGGCTTAGAGATGCGGAGCTTTTCAAAGTTCACCTTGGAGATGTCCACGAGGCCTCTTTCCACTGCAGTTGGGCTCATTTTGAGGGGTTTTCAGGATGCCATGTTTCCCAGGGGTGTGCCCACTATTTATGTGGCATCGGTAGCGCCAGCTCGCAGTCACTCACTTCTGAGATCAACGCATGTGAAATTTCGCCTCGCGGCACCCAAATTGCACAAGCGCGGCTCACGCCCACCGGACCTATTGCCCAGTTGGGACAGATGCCGCTAGATTAGATAACGGCAGTTAGCGCGTGCCGATCTCATCGCGTGGCTCCGCTTGGCCGTGCAAGGCAACTCGTCACAGGACGCTACAACGGCATATGTAATGCCTGCGTGCTTGCCGCCAACCAGCCTTCGGCGTTGTGCGGTCGCTGCAGGCCGCTGAAGGCGTTGTACAGTCCCGTTTCAGGCGTCAATCTTAGATTCGTCAGATTAAGTTCAGGCACACAACCCCGACACTTCTTATTAAATCGCCAAATATCTTGCGACTCCGTCGCGCTGTGGCAACTGCTGCGCAGTTGGTTCGTGGACACTGACAACGAGTTTCGTTCGACAGACGGTGTTAGCCAATACAGCGTTTGATATATAGCACACATTCGTAGTCCATGTTTGTTAATCTCTTTCAGAAGCTGATGGGTCAGAAATTATATTAAAATCTTGTGTGTGTATATGTTGTCTCAACCCGGTACGTATCTTGCGACTCCGTCGCGCTGTGGCAACTGCTGCGCACTTGATTCGTGGACACCGACAACGTGGTTTATTCGAGAGTTGGTGTCGTGAGGTATTAGTGGAATATGTTGGCCAATACGGCATCTGCCGCTAAATAGCCCGTGTTCATAGTCCATGTTTGTTCATGTCATTCAGAAGTTGATGTGACACGTAATTATATTGGAATATTTGTGTATATATTGTTTAGACACTAGCAGACGAGACCTGTCGAGTACACGATATTGGACCTTTTAGCTGGCAGGAGCAGGCAACAAAGGTTCCCACGCACCGACTCCTGCGCAGTTGATTCGCTGACAACGAGATTCGTTCGACAGGTCTTGTGATGTAGACGGAATATGGTAGCCAATACGGCATTTGCTAAATAGCAAGCATTCGTAATCCATGTTTGTTCGTATCATTTAGAGGTTGATAGGTCCGACGATTTTCTTGAAATCTAATATTCTATATTTTCAGACGTTGATGGACCAGATATTCGTCACCAGACCGGAAACACATTGATAACGAAGGACTCTCAGCTCGCAGGAGCAGGTAACTGGAGTGAGCTCGCCTCATCTGCGCAGCAGTTGCAACAGCGCGACGGAGTCGCAAGACATGGTCGAGCTTCACAGCTTTGCCTATCTGATATATTGTGGCCTATCCTCTGCCGTCGAGTCTGCGCTAGTCGTGCTGGTGGCTCTACATTAGCTCTGCATCTATGTGGTCACGTCAACCTAATCTGGCATTGGACTTGCGGCGATGCAACTATTTATGTATAATATCAACGGATTTTTTTTCTGTATCTGTTGATTCCTCGCTCAATTGCGCGGCAGTTGCCCCAGCGCGACGGAGTCGCAAGATTGATTCAATTGCTTGCGATGCAACTGCTACGCAGTAGGAGCGGGGACTGTGGGTCTACAAGTGTTGTTGTGCAATACCAAGCTCATATAAAAATAAAAACTAAACCGCCCGCATGGTGGGTATCATGTCGTTGCTGTAGCGCTCGGCCATCTCGAAGTACGGATGCATGATGCCCCGCTTGGCAGAGATGCGCCCCGCAGGGTCGTACGCCAGCAGCTTGTCCAGCAAGTCGATGCCATAGGCGTCCAGGCCCGGCACTACCGAGCTGAGGCTCTTCTTGCTCCACTGGGGGAACGTGCTCTTGAAGTCGGGCAGCGACGTCACGCCGGGCCAGATGGACTCGTCGGGGGTGCCCAGCAGCCGGAAGATCTTGAAGATCTCGTCTATCTCCGAGTCACCTGGGAACAGCGGCTTGCGCGTCACCATCTCGGCAAAGATGCATCCTATAGACCACATATCGACTCCCGTGGAGTACTGGCGCCCGCCAAGCAGGATCTCGGGCGCTCGATACCACAGCGTCACCACCTCGTGGGTGTAAGTCCGCAGCGGGACCCCAAACGCCCTTGCGAGCCCGAAATCCGCCAGCTTGAGGTTTCCCTCCTTGTCAATGAGCAGGTTCTGGGGCTTGAGGTCGCGGTGGAGGATCCGGTGCGAGTGGCAGTATCGGGTGCCCCTGATGAGCTGGCTCATGAACCGCTTGACTATAGCAGGCTCCAGGCCCTGGTCGGCTGGAATCGACTCCATGTACTTCTTGAGGTCGAGGTCCAGGTACTCGAACACCAGATAGAGCTTGTGGCTGTCCGAGTGCACGATGTTGTACAGTGACACTATATAGTCGTCCCTCATCTCCTTGAGCAGCGAGATCTCGCGGATGGCAGTCGACGGCACTCCCTCATCCTCGGCCTCGAGGCGGATTTTTTTGAGCGCCACCAACCGGTTCCCGTTCAGGGTATCCCGTGCCTTGTACACCACCCCGTACGTGCCCTCGCCGATTTTCTCGAGCCTCTGGTAATCCGACAGTTCGACCATGGATGTCGAGTAAACAGAGACTGTGTATTTTACTCTATTAGGCCAGGGCACGGGCGCGTCGACACGGCTGGAGTGGATGCGCTTGAGCGAAGAGCTGTTTCTCGTTGTTTCCTACTGTTTTTATTGTTTTTATTGTTTCTCGTTGTTTTACATCTTCTTTATTGTTGCTTTCCCTTTTCTTTCCTTTTTCTTTTATATTCCTTCTTTCCGTCTTCATATTTAAAATCCAACTAATCATCAGGTTTGGCCACTACAGATGTGCCAGTTTTTTTTTGGCAGTAACTGCAGCTGCACGTTTCCTGACCCATCGCAGGACGTAATAACTGCTTCTCTTGATATTATCGGTGTGATCTCTTCTTTTCTGTTTTTTTCCTCTTTTATCGTTTTAACATCTCTTGTTTCTGCAGTGCTTTGAGTTTTTGGCTCTTATTTTACCTTTTTAGATTAGTTTCGCCAGTAGTCAATCTGTATACTGTCGAGATCATCTGCAGTCATATGTTGCTTAATTGACGTGCATGAACAACTGAAGAGTTGACAGCAGTCTCAGATCTTGCGACTCCGTCGCGCTGTGGCAACTGCTGCGCAGTTGAATTTACGTTTGCTGCTAATCGGCGTAAACTGTACGAACCGAGCGGAGTCCATTGGTCGAACCACGTTGCCAGTGTCCCCGGCCCAACTGCGCAGCAGTTGCTACAGCGCGACGGAGTCGCAAGACAATCTCATTATATATCAGCCAGCAGTCGTTTCCAAAATCCAATAAAACACAAACAATACACAGTAATATCACTAAAATATCTAACAAGGCTAAATTAGATTCCCAAGTGACATGTCTAGCAGCTGCTTGTGGCACCTCCATTACCGAATGCGGCGCTATATCAACACAGTCGCGTAGCTTCCAACATCGCATCTCACGCGATCCTCCCCTGATATCAGAGTTCCCCATGCTCACGACTCTGGGGTAGCCCTTGAGTGGGCTTCGACCCAGTGGCGTGAGCAATTGACCTGCTTTGACCTTGAGCCTGCGGTTGTTCCAGGACAGCATTCTCGCGTGGCTGCCGGTAGTACTGGTAGCACGTCGACGAGAGTGGCCTGTCCCAGAAAGAACGACCCTGGCTAGAGGCATGGCCAGTTTGCCATGCGGTGTGTGGTATTTGGATAGCGAGCTTTGACCACACATGCTTACAGAAAGCCCTGCACGGAACTCTGAAACCACTCAAGAGGATCACCAGGCGGCCTGCTGTTGGCGGTAATGTGGAAGGTCGCACCAGCGACAATGATTTGTTCATGTCGGAAGCATTCGCACCAGCAGGAAACGAGGTGTCGGGAGGTATGTGGGTGGTTTTTATATTATGTATTTGTGTGATTTTTCGTAGTGGTTCCAACTGGCACTGCCCGATGGTATTTTTGATTTTAGTTTTGGTGATTTCTGATGTTTGATATTGATGTTTGGTTTCTGATGTTTGATTTCTGATGTTTGATTTCTGATTTTGATTTTCGATTTCCCTTTTATTTGATGTTCGATTTTTATTCGACATGAAATTTTCCAGTCGAGTTGAAAGATTGCCTTGTTGATTAATTTTACCGAACTGGTCAATTGTTAATTCTCTGGTTTTGCTTTGGACTGACTTTTGTACAATGTTGTGCTGTGATCTGATACCTTTGATGCCTACTCGTTTCCGTTAGCAAGCACTGGTTTACATGGTGTCAGTATTTAATGGATAAAGTACATCCTCTTGATGACAATACGTCAGTGTCCTCGTTTCAACTGCGCAGCAGTTGCCACAGCGCGACGGAGTCGCAAGAACTCTTATAGTCCCGAACATGCAATACGTTAGATGAGGACCTCTAGATCATTTTTAAGCAATAATTGGAATTTATCTACAATCAACCTAGCAAAGAGCGTAGGGAGGAAATGGAAATGCACGGCATAACCACTGCTGATCCAGGCTTGTGGTTGGCATGCTCAGTCTTCTATAGCTAGAGCACTGGCACTGCACTTTCTCATTTCCTGCAAGTGGTCAAAACATTTTGTTCGCACATCCGGATTGGCACGCACGCAGTCCTCGTAGGCCTTCATTTTGTCCGAACACCGCTCGAGGATCTTGACAAAAGACGGCACTTCTGTCCGCACACAGCCAGCCAGCACCTGCTGCTGCTCAAGGCACTTGGATGCGTCTCCGCCGAGCAGGCACTTGTGGTAGTCCAGGAACTGTGCAGGGCAGTACCGAGCAACCTTGTGTTAGCCTGTAACCAGTCTGTTCGGTACTTACGTCCTCTACCAGCGCCTGATCCAGCAGCAGCGACATTATATCAGTTTGATGAAATGCTATGCGGCAGGTGCCGCTTCATCAGAGGCGCGTGTTTATCCGATTCGAAACGTCCGAGTCGAGTATCATATAAACTAACGGCACAAATACGTCTATTTTTCTCCTCATTGTGATTGTAGTGGTGCTCTGCTAGTTGAGAATCTGTTGGTGTGGCCATGGCTATTGCAGCTCCTCAGACGCCACGGCCTGGACCAGGACGTGGTCTCGCGGTTGGCGACACCGTGACGCTGCCAGGGGGCCAGCAGGCAATCCTCAAGTTTATAGGGAAGATCCAGGGCAAACCTGGCGAATACGCGGGTGTAGAGCTCGTTGGAGAATACTCGAACCAGGGAAAACACAGTGGTGATTTTGAGGGGTATGGCGTGGAGAAATCTCTAGTTTCACCTGTTGCTAACATATAGAGTCCACTACTTCAAGACCAGCACGCCGAATTCTGGGCTATTCATCACATACCAAAAGCTCATTGGCTCGACAGTGCGATCAGATGGCGCTCATAGCCGGATAGGCTCAGTAGGAAGGCTGTCGCTGGTGCCTCCACGGGCTGGCCAGCTGCCAGGATCCCCAGGCAAGAAGACATCGTCGTCTATCGTGCGACCTCGCGCGTCTTTGGTACCGACGACCCCGCGACGCGAGATCGTAACTCCGTCGCGTTCGTCGTTTCTGTCGCCTGTCCAAAAACCGCGCTTCGTGCGTTCTCCTGATGCTGGAGGTGGGGTTGGTGCTAATGGAGGCGCTACGAAAGCAGCTGCCAGTGGAAAGCCCGTGTCAGAATACGAAGCGCAGATCGCATCGCTCACGAAGCAGCTCAAAGAGGCCAGGGCGGCCGTTGCTGATCGAGAGCAGCAGCTCGAGGAGCAGACTAAAGTTCTGGAGGAGTCGTTGAACGAGTTCAAGATGATTTCCAAAGATCAGGGAGAGCAGCAGCAGCACTACGATGTGGACACCCTGATGCGCACTATTGAAGACCGAGACCGCAAGCTCAACAACCTGCGCAGCGAGTTCGAGCACAAACGCCACGAGTTCAGGCTGACGATTGATGGGTTACAGGCAGACATGCAGGAGACGACCGAAGCGTACGAAGCCGAGATCAGGGCACTCAAAGACAACGCAGGCGAGGCCCAGATTATACATTCGCGCATCCTCGAGCTCGAGCAGATGGTGTCGTCGCTGGAAAAGGGACTCGAGACCTCGCAGACGTCGGAACGCAATGCGCGCCAGCAGCTGTCTCAGCTGGCCGAGATTGAGAACCGGCTGCTTGAGAAGGAGCAGGAACTAAAAGACGCGTCCGACAGCGTTGAGCATTACCGCACCGTGTTGAAAAGCAGCAATGCTGATGCAGCTTCGCCAGAGAGCCTGAATCAGCAAGAAATAGCCAAGCTACAGGAGAAACTGACAGCCGAACGCGAGACTGCTCGAGCCAAAATCAGTGAGTTGTCAAGCAGTTTGGACCAAAAAACCCAAGCTGTTGAGCAAACTGCCCAAAAGCTCGACGAGGCTACTAAACAGCTCGACACACTTTCACGTCAGCTGGCGCAATCTGAGAACGACAGCCAGCAGCTGAGGTCCAAGATCAGCTCTTTGGAGCGTGACAACGCAAAAGTCAGTGATGATCTCAAGAATGCGCTTGCAGAGAACCGCAGAATAGCATCGGACTTGAAGGCTGCCGAGACGTCGAACGCCGACCTCGTGAGCCAGCTGAAGGAGCTGGATATCCAGGGCGATATCATCAGCGACTTGGAAGCGAAGGTCAGCGAATTGACTGCCACCAACAACCAACTTGTTGCGAAGCAGGCCTCTCTAGAGCAGCAGTTGATCAGCATGCCACAGCACGTCAGTCCGTCACGCACATCCCAGCATCAGCAGACCCTCGAGAACGAAGTAGAGAAGCTCGAGGCAATGCTGGAAGCCAAAATCCTGCGCGAAGCCGACCTCGAGAAAGAGATCGACCAGCTTCGCCAGTCCACCGCATCTGACGACGCCACCATAAACAGCCCACCCACTCCTGTACACCCCAGCGAAGCGCATCAACCCGACTTGCACACCTACAAGCCTCCCATCAATATGGATCCTGCTGCTGGGCGTAAAATGTGGTGTGGTCTGTGCGAGCAGGAGGGCCACGAGAGCCTCGACTGTCCCTACGAGGAGGAGTTTTGAGCCTATAATATGTACAAACAGGCGCAGACATATGAAACAGGCGCTAACAGGCCAGGAATGGCTAGACGAAGGGCATTTGTAACCACAATTTTGTAATGTACAAGGAGTTTGAGTCTACCACAAACAGGCGCAAACAGACAAAGAATGCCTACAACGAATGGCATTTGTAACTACAATTTTGTAATGTTCAAAAGAGGAGTTTTGAGCCTACAACATGCGCAAACAGGCCAAACAATGGTAAGAGCAATGACATTTGTAGCCACATTTTGTAATGTTCAAAAGAGGAGTTTGAGCCTACAACACCTACAACACCTACAAACAGGCTCAAAAAGCCAAATAATGGCTACGAAGAAAGGCGTTTGTAACCACAATTTTGTAATATACAATACTAACTAAGAGGAAGCCCCGGTAGCAGAAACAACCGACGAAACCGTCTCAGCAACCTTGTTGATCGCTGCGGGAGGCAGTTTCTTGGGCATTACAAAGTCCATGTAGCAGGTTCCCAGGCCAATGAACGCAGTGATCAGACCCAGCCACGCTGGCTGCGCATCAGTGGCCTTCTGGGCAGGCTCGTTGAGGAACGTCTGAAGAGCAGTAAACAGCGCTGCCCACGACAGGATCTTGTTCCTCAGGAACATGGCTGCCATTGGCAGCGTGCTCGAAAACATCGTCGACGGCGTGTTCACCTTGATAGGGACATGGCGATAGCTAAGTTAGACAGCCTGTTGGCAGCGGACCAAAACTCACGGCACCACCAGATCCTGTCGGCGGTTATCAGTGTTGGGAGCCATTAGTGAGTGACAAGCTTCTGTGCTGTTCTTAACTCTCCGCTATAAGCATAAGCTGCATGTAGCGCCGTGGGGTGTGGCTGACAAGCACGGGGCAGCCATTTAATACTCCGCATTTACAATGCAGACCCCATCTTTTTAGCCTGAATATTATATTATTATATTTGTCCACAACCGTAAATGACTTGGTCATATATCTTACGATTCCGTCGCTCTGTGGAAAACTGCTGCGCATTTGGGCATGGATCACTGATCGAATTAACCCACAGAGTTGCCAAGTCAATTGGGTGTAGCGCCTTTTTTATATCAGCTATGGCAGAGTCCTTTAACTATAGGTCTTGGAATTGAATCTACAAAAGAATTGTACGGAGTTTCCAGCCTATGTGGAACTTCTTGATTTTTAACATTATATTTGGATATTTGTCTGCATGGAACTGATTTTCTGAAGAAGTTGCCAGGGCCTATATCTTGCGACTCCGTCGCGCTGCAGCAACTGCTGCGCAGTTGAGGCGTGGATCATTCATCGAATTAATGTTCACAGTCTGCCAAGTCAATTGCATTAATATTATAGCACCATATTGATAACGTTATCCGCTATGGCAGAGTTTATTAAATATTGGTTTTGGAATTGAATCTACAACAAAATTGTGTTTTTCCCCAACCTATCTACAAGTGTCAAAACACGATCCTATACGGCTGCACAGTTTTACTTAATATCAGACTTAGATGGCTGGACGTCTGCGATTACACTCATGGGAGAACGATCCACGCCTCAACTGCGCAGCAGTTGCTACAGCGCGACGGAGTCGCAAGATATAAGATCTTCAGCAAATACATTATAAAAGCAGCAATTGCATTGGTAAAATAAATAAATGCGGTGTTTCGACATATGCACACGCAGCACTAGACGAGCTCCTTTCTGCGTGGGACGTCGAGATACAGCACCACTATCCAGGCGCTCACGTAGTTGACCAATTGGGGCATCATATAGGCGTGGAGAAACCCATACAGTAGACCGTAAGCTGCTGTGTACAGCAGCAGTGCATTGGTGAACAGGCTCTGCAATCTGGTGTGGGACCGAGGAATCATGTGGCCTTGAGCAATCTGCGCAACTACAAGCAGCACTGGCAGCACAGACGCGATGTTCGTGAACGACGAGAATGCCACCGACCATCTGAGTGTCAAGTTCTTCAGCCACACTGCCAGCACCGGCCCATTGATGACGCAGGCCCACAGATACACCAGCAACATAGACATGCTGAAATTGTATATGTTGCAATGTATCTTGCCATAGCCATTCTCCCTGAAGTAGCCTATTTGTGGTGCCGCCATGCTGGCGCGTAACAGCCTGCTGGTAATAAACAGCAGCCACACAGTGGTGGTGATGAAAACGACCTGGAACGGCACGAAGAACAGCACCACCACGGCAGGGAGAATCATTCTTCGAGACAGCTCCACTTGGAAACCGGGCCTCGAGATTCTAGAAGGAATGCAATACACAGCAACCAAAGCTATACAATACACGAGATAGCTCAATCCGACAGACATAACCGCAAATATAGGCACCAAAATCAGCAGACGGATACTAGTCGTGCCGAGGAAAACGTCGTTTGGAACGAACCCACTGTCGAACGCAGCCAGCGCCCGCACATTAGCGGTCTCGGAGGGAAGTTGCAAGGCAATTATGAGCCGGCGGAATGCGACGTTATCCAAGCATAAGTATAGCAGGCTGAGTCCTCCAAGCAGCGGGCTCAGAATCCTTCGTATAAATAGAATCGTTGCGTCTGAAAAGCTCATAAACAGCCCCCTTTGGTTGTAGCTAACCAACTGCACCAGGAAAATCATACAGGTGAACGCCAGCGGAAATACTGCCGCCAGTGTGCGGTATCGCAGGGCAAGACTGCCGAGCGAAGCGAACCAGTCTATCGTGATATCCAGCGTGAAAGGGACCGCGTCCTTGTCCACACAGACAGCGTGCCCAACAACGACCTCTAAATGCGTACCCGAGTTGAGTTTGGTCGGCATGAATGGACTTGGTCCATGGCCCGAAATCGTCACCACTTTGTCCAGAACGTTTACGTGGATCCTCGACTCTAGAGGCTCGACGGTCGACTGGCGGATAAATGGCGACAAATTGGCAATACAGCCTTTTGTTTGAGACAGCCTGGCTCTGTACGAGAACAGGCTGCTGGTCACGCCAGTGACGTGAATATCGGTCACAGAACTGAACAGCGACACGTTGACACCGCTGAACAGCCGCGATTCAGCAATTGCTAGCTTGGAGACTTCGGAGACACTGTCCTTCACGACATGTTGGTGCGACGATACAAAGATGGGGAAGTCTTGTACCATGCGTGTCCTCGCATAGTACACTCGAAGCAGGGCCTCGTGTGGATGCTCGAGCACAGGATTCGACTGCGGAAGTAAAGCAGCCGCCTCTGATATCGGTATACACGCGAGCTGGGACGAGGGACCACTGTACGTGTCCTTCAACGCGTCGTGGTGTTCGATCTGTTCAATGTGGTCTTGTGGAAGTGGCCAGCGACAGAAATATACTTTGCTTTGGTCTCGAGCCTGCAGAACTGACGCGTCGTAGCCGACTTTGCTGAGATCCATCAAGTGGTAGTCTCGCTTGACCACAGAGTTATCTTGTCCCGACCATTCGTCAATTTCCAGAACTACCGACGGTTTGCGGTTCGACAAGTCGAATGGCTCTGTGCCGGATAACAAATACTTCCTGAACACCAGCATGCGCTGGCTCAGCGGGACAGTTCGCGTCGCAGAGTGACGGTCGACAATGTCAAACAGCGCCTGTCCCAGCGCCTGGCGAAGCTGGTCGCACCACACGATCGCCAGGTGGTCAATGCCCATCCACACATCGGGAATCGAGTAGCTGAACGTCTCAAAACCGTGCTGGAGAGGCACAATTGACGACACCGCGACGTAGTCCGACGGAACCATCGTATCGCTGGCACCTCCCGCGATCGACACCAGCGACATGTCCTTCATGGACCGTTCAGTAGCACCGGTGGAGTTTGCAAATGCCCGGCGCCAGTACTGGTTGACCTTGTCGTACACCACCGTGATGTCTCTGTCAAACGTCAGTGGAGGCAGGATATGAGGTGTCGACAGCGTGATGATGGTATTTATGGATTCGGGTACGTAGTTTGGCAGCGTCACTAACGTTCGTGCCACAATGCCTCCCATGGAGTGTGCGAGGATGATGACCGATCGAGGTGCAGTAGTACTGGATCCGTACAGGTCGAGAATATAGGCAATTGCGTCGTTGACGTACTGCGCCTGGTCCAGCAGCGTTGGACCGTGGAACGCCGTGAAGTCTTCCTGAAAATCGACTGTGAAAAAGTCGAACTTCGCCATAGTGGGGTCGTCCGAGGTCCTTCGCGCACAGTACGATGCGATGGACCTCACCTGGTGCGCACTGCCGGCGTTTCCAGGAATAAACAGAATTGGCACTCCGTCCGCGTGCACTTCTGCACGAGCACTGTCGATAAGGCCCTCCCGGTACATGGAAAGCGAGTACTTGGATCCCATGCGACTCTGCACGGACGTGAAGTCGTCCAGAGCTGCGTAATTAGGTCTACTCCACGACTGCTGGCATCCATGGGTCTCCCTGTGGTATATGTTGAACCACGCGGTGATCAGACCTAGCAGGATCACTGCCACCACCGAGAACAATGGCGGCACCACCCTTGCAATCCTCAGCATGAACTTTTAATGTCGAAACTGTAGACGCGAGGCGTTGTACATGTAGAAGTATATGCACGGCAGATGTAGGCATCGCATAGTGAACAGCTATAGCAGCTATAGCACCAATGACACAAATGTTCAGACGTCAATGCTTGATATCTAGAAGCGTCTATAGAAATATATTACGTCAAATTGGAATTCATTGTATTTTTCGGGTCATGTACGTGATATCCAGGAAGCTACCCGAAAGTGTAGTTTGGAGGTGATCTGCAGATATGCAGCGTGCATTTTATAGCTCCTGTCATCGATGGCTGTCAGGTGTGTAGACCACTGAATCATAACTATAATTATCAAAGCAACAATTGTCTGGACTATATTAACCAATCACTACAGCCACTCTAATTACTACACTTCATTAATTACTTTGATGTAAATATATAATGTTCTTAACGACCTCATATTGGTGTTCTTCAGTACTGTTACTACATTGCCAGCAGTGGCCCAGCAATAACGCATGGATTTGCTGGAATTGTCTTGCGACTCCGTCGCGCTGTAGCAACTGCTACGCAGTTGTTTACGTCGTTATGAGACCCCATATGGCTTTTATTGTTGTTTAGCGCATCTCACTAGCAGTACAGCAGCCCGGGCTCTGCCCAACTGCGCAGCAGTTGCTACAGCGCGACGGAGTCGCAAGACAAGTACTGGAATTCTCATGCCGCTGCGACTGCTACGGTTGATGTCTACAATGCTCAAGCCCACCTCGTTTATTCAATTATTAGATGTCTAAAGCAGATTTGGCGGGAACTTGTTGAAGTCGACCTGCTCCTGGACCTGGCGACCGTCCACTGCAAACGTTATTCGTAGTCGCAGCTTGACGGGCGCGCCTGGCGTGCCGGTGACCTTCATGAGCTGTGTCGCAGCCTGTCCTGGGCCCAGCGTCGACGACGACAGGCCCTGCATCTGGAGCTTCTGGCTTTTTGGCACTGCCACTTGCAGTACGAGGCTCGACACCGTCGCTGTGGTGCTGGTGTTGTGGAAATGTGCCGAGATGGTGATCGAGCCAGCCACTTCCTTGGCGTGGAGAGCAAAACCCACCTCCAGTCCGTTGGCGCTGTAGGCCACAATTGTCTGTGGAGTTGCCGAGCGAGCACTTGAAGCAGGACTGGCTGCCTCGCTGGCCGCGGCACCACCAAGAAGGTCGCCAATGCCATTTGCAGTAGGTGCTGCCTGTACTGGCGCAACAGCAGGCGTCGCAGAGCCAGACCCGAACAAATCGAGAATGTTCTGGTTGGCGCTCACCGACGGGGTCGCAGGAGCAGCTGGACTGGTAGCACCGAATATATCAGACAGCAGGTCTGCGTTGTTGCCGTTGGTCGCACTACTGCCATTGAACGTTCCAGCAGAAGCATCGCCAGTGAGGTCCAGCAGCAGGTCGACAGCAGCAGCACGAGCAGCAGGCCGCCTGGCGTTGGCTTTGGCCTTCTGGGCCTCGTCCTGGCGGCCCAGCGCGTGCTGGACTTCCGGAGCAGGCATCTTCTCGAGCACACCTCGTCGCACTGCGTCGTGGGCAAACAGCGCAGAGTACTCAGCGACTCGCTGCTGGACCTCCACGTTGAGCGACGCAGCGTGCAGCTCGAGCAGCCGGCGGATGCGCTCGATCTCCGACGGACTCGACAACCGCACGGTGAGCTTGATGAGCGCGTTGATCGTGTACTCCTTGACGACCTCGGTCGCGTACAGGCTGTCGAGCACTGCGCTCAGCAGGTTCACGATATCGGCCTCGCTGACGTCCTGGACGTGCGAGCCGTCCTCGAACGAGCCTCCTGCGAGCAGCACGTTGGCGTACTCGCCAAGCAGCCACACGCTGACCAGCGTCAGGCCCTCCTGGGAAAAGTCCTCCTTGAGCGCCGAGTACAGCTTCTGGACCGTGTAGAGCTGCAGCTCGGTGGACACGATGACGAGAGAGATGAACGCGGACAGCACATTCTCCTTGGCGTAGCTGCCAGCGAGCCGGAGGGCGCGAATGAGCGTGTCGATGTGCCAGCGCTGCGTCGGCGCGTACTTCTCGGCCGCCAGCGCCAGCTGTGAGATCAGGGTGGTCTTGAACTCGGCGTCGGCAGTCTCGAGGAATGCAAGCAGCTCGCGAACCAGCACGCGGATGTTCTGGTCGTTGATAAGCGCGTACGCGAGCTCGAGCGCCCGCCGTCGGATCGAGATGTCCACGTCCTGTAGACAGTCGATGATGGTGGAGCGGTGGCGCTGTACAGCCGTTGGTTCAGTCTCAATGACCTTCAGCAGCGAGTTGAGCGCTACATACCGCGTGTTGTTGTCTTTGGTGGTGAGGAACTTGCCAAGGATGTTGACGCCCAGCACCCTGAGCCCCGACTCAGCGTCGATGCCGAAGATGGTCTGCACTGTCTCGTAGAGCACCGCGTTGCCCACGTTCTTGGACGAGTCCGTGTTGGACGCGATCTGGGCCAGAATGTCGCTCATGGCCTCCGAGGCACTCGAGTCGCCAGCGCCCAGCAGCCTCAGCAGCTTCAGGATGTTGACTTGCAGGAACGGGTCGGTGACGCCAGACACATCGTGCTCGGGCGCGTATCCGCTGCTCGACAGGCTCTTGAGGTGCTTGATGAGCGTGGGCAGCAGCGGACGGAACTCAGCCACCAGATTGGGGTCCTCGTTGCACAGGTCGTACACGAGCGCCGTGCCGCACAGCAGCACTCCGTGGTTCTTGTCGTTGAGCAGCAGCTTGGCCTTCTGGACGAAGTTCTCCTGCAGCTCCGGCACTCTGCTCACGATGCGCATCGCGCACAGGGCCGCCTTTTTCTTGAGATAGGGATTGGACGACGACACGATCTTCTCGATGTCGGCAAACAGGTCGCGCGCCATCTCGGTGGATGCAATGTTGGCCAGCGTGCACAGCGCGAGCGCCACCACGTACTGGTTGGGGTGGCACAGGTCGTTGGACAGCGAGTTGGTCACCAGCGTCAGCACCTCCTGGCTCTCGTCCAGCAGCAGCATCGTGCCCAGATAGCCCAGCCGCTTGTCCGAGAACCGCTGAGTCGCCAGCAGCTTGAGGCACTCGACCTGGCCGAAATGCGTGCGCTCGCCCAGCGTGAACAGATACAGCAGCTTGGCCACGTTCTGGCGCCGGATGTGGTTGTCGGAGAAGTCCTCGCGGAACGACGTGCGAATGGCGGCTGACTCCTTCTGGATGACTGCCCGCTCGTCCGCCAACGTCTTGGCCGCCCTCACCGCCTTGATGAATGCCTTGAGCGACGTCATCTCATGTATCCGCCCCTCAATGACCAGTCTGGCGACGCACAAAGTTAGTTTGGTTGTGTTCTGGCGCTCTATATATATAGCTGGTGGCATCTACTGCCCCGGATAACCGCATACGCACGGCTGTTAGGGGCATAAAATCAGGGGGTAAACACTGCATCCAAGAATATTCGCTTTTAGTAGTCAAGACGATATTATCAACTTTAGATCTTGCGACTCCGTCGCGCTGCAGCAACTGCTACGCAGTTGGGCGTGGATCGATGAATATATAGTCCTGCAAATAGAGAGTGCAATAAATACACCAGTGTCCTCGCCTCAACTGCGCAGCGGTTGCTCCAGCGCGACGGAGTCGCAAACGCTAAACTATAACAATGATGACATTACGCTCTTGCGACTCCGTCGCGCTGCGGCAACTGCTTCGCAGTTGGGGCGTGGATCATTGAATGATTTGCACTCTGTGATGGTGAATCACTTCAAATTGAGTGCTGACTAAATTGTTTGCCCATTCGATTCAGCCGGTTTCGTAGTGCAAATTATTCAACGATCCTCACCTTCAACTGTGCAGCAGCTTCACAGCTTCCACAATGTGATGGTCTCAAAGATCGGGTTATCACCGATAACAGTTAGCTTCAGGGCTAAAGCCATGACGATGATCGTCACATCAATTGCCTAAACTGGACACACTTCAGCCGTGCGAAAGGCGAAAGAGCCTGAATTCACAGTTTTTTGAAAAACTCGCTTACAAAAATCTTAGAACCTTGGGTGATTTTCGACAATCATTACCTAAAATGGGTTTATTCAGCCTTGCAGTAAATTACAACGCAACAGAATCAATGTATTTTGAAGCTATTCTTCAAGTTGTAATTCTTGCACATATTCAGTCCGACTCGAAGATATTTATAAGGTATAGAATTTCAAGTTTTATACAGCGCTGGTTGAGAAATAAATTGTTTTGTCTTTTTGAGGCGATCGGCACTTTAATTTCCTAAAATGGGTTTATTCAGCGTGTGTTGATCAATAATATAACAGAATCGATGTATTTTGATGTTATTCAAATTCTAATTATTGAATATATCTGTCCTGACATAGAGTATTGTATACGTCAGTGAAATCGAAGTTTGATAAAACGCTGGCTGATGAAAAAATTGTTTTGGTTTATTGAGTTGATCGTCCACTCTGCTTCATAAAATAGGTTAATTTAAGCGTGCAAAATGTTGAGCGAAAGTGATGTCGAAACTATAAATGCCAGAAGAAAACATTAAAACTAAAGTATTTCAGAAATAATCACGTTTCAAATTTTAATTCCATCCGAAGTTGTACTTCTTGCGACTCCGTCGCGCTGTAGCAACTGCTACGCAGTTGAACTTGGACACTGTTGTATTTATTGCACTCTCAATTTGCGGGACTATATATTCAGCGATCCACGCCCAACTGCGCAGCAGTTGCTCCAGCGCGACGGAGTCGCAAGATAATTGAGATTGGCTGGTGTTTTCTAGTGAACTGTTCCGGTTTCGATGCAGCACCAAACAAACTCATTAATTACTCTATACTACCGATTGTTACAAATACTTGTCCAATATGCTTATAAATAATCACTGCGGCCGACCTCAATAGGCGACAACAGCAGGTTTCCGAACATAGGGTCGCTGGCGAGCCCGCTGGAGTCGCTGCTGAGCTCTGGCAGGCTCCACACATCGCTGTCGAACTCGCTGAATAAGCTGCCAGGAAGGATGCTGAGCGGTTGGACTTGTGGGACATCTTTAACAGACGGTGGTGTCGACATGTCGGAAACAAACACCGAAACATGGTCTCTATCGCTATCGTCGGTGTCGTCAGTATGCCAGTATTCCTGTCCTACAGATAGCCTCTTGACGAACTGGGTATGCAGATCACTGGCAGATTCGTGACTGCTGAGAAGCTGCACGACCTTGTTGATGGAGAAGTCGCCATTCGCGGGGATGCAGTTTGAAATGTCTTCGTTGTTTGCCAGTTTGAGCAGCAGCACTTGAAGACTGTGTTCGAGGATATCGACCTCGGTCTCGAGATGCTGCACGTATTCTTTCGAGATCACCCGCTCGGTCCTCTTCTTGTCTGAATACGTGCAGAGCCTGTCGTCCTGGCTGCACCGGTTGCAAGGCTTTCTGCCGTCGCATTTTGTTTTCTTGACACTGATGTTAGAATTTTGAGTCATTTATTTAGAAAAATCAACTTACCGACAACTGTCGCAGGCCTGGGGAACTCGCTTTTTTGATAGCCTCGCGTACATGGATGAACAAAGTGGATTTTGGAAATCAGTGTGGTGGAGAGGTGGAGAACCAGCGTGTATTATATATGGGGTCCTACTATAACGTAATATGGAGTCCAATGACACACACGGAATAGCATTTGTACGTTGTTTACGTGATCCGGTCCGGTAAGGAACGAGCTCGGCACCGGTAGGAACCGACGATCGGCAAGCATCGTTTCCAGATCGAGGGCCGCTGGCGCTAGGTGCGGGCGCCACAGCTATAGCGCCGTGCTGTGTGGCGGTGGCCACTGCCGGGGCTTCGCCGGCGATTGGATGAAGAGCGGTGGCGCCGTGCCATGTGGCGGTGCCTTTTGCCAGGGCGCGGCGGCGATTGGCTGAATTTGGGTGGGCAGTGGGCTAGTGTGGCTGATGCTAACAACGGCAATGCCGGCACCGCAGCCGGCCGGTCGGCAAGGGCACGGCGCCCGGGCTCTAGTCCCAAACGGGCAACTGTGGCTGAGAATTTTTAGCCACCTCCACACCTCAGCCACAGCAACCCAACAGCCATAAATACCCCGTTGGTTACTCGTAATGAAACACCAAACTACCCACATGAAATACTTCTCTTACAGAATCCGCAACTTCTCGCCGGCGTGGTTCGGCGCCTCCATGGGCGTCGGGATCAGCGCAGCTATCCTATATGACTTTCCGTTCAGCGCCTCGTGGCTGCGAGTGCTGGGAATAATAACATGGGGCGTCAACATCGGACTGTTTGCCTTTGCCAGTGTCATGATTCTGCTGCGTATTATATTCTATCCTGATCAGTTCTTCAAGATGTTGTACCATTCTGGCCAGAGCGTGTTTCTTGGATGCTATCCAATGGCGTTTGCGACGCTAATAAACATGACAGACACGGTTTATGGTGATAGTGCGTGGAAAGCCAGCTATGTAATGTGGTGGATCGACGTGGTGCTCGCATTGCTGACTGCATGGGGAGTTGTGTTTGTCATGTTTACCAAGCATTTTAGGACTGACGATGCGGTCAATGCCACAATACTGCTGCCAGTTGTGTCCATCGTCGTTGCTGGGTCCACTGGCGGACTTATTATCGACAGTCTTCCTAATTCCCTACACGAGAGCACTATAATAGTCAGTACCCTGCTGTGGGCCAACGGCGAATTGTTCGCGTTTGTGTTCACGACCATCTACGTTCACCGACTTCTGCTTAAAAGCCTGCCTCCCAACGCCATGATGATTTCCAACTTCCTTCCAGTGGGTCCTCTAGGACAAGGAGCTTTCGGAATCCAGAACATCACCGAGGCGTTCTGCCAGCTGCTGCTGTCGCGAGGGGTCAGCAAAGACACAGCAGACGCAGTGCATTATGTGGGTGTCGCAGTAGCCCTCGTGATGGCGGGCTACGCCACATTTTGGATGGTGATGGCCACTGCTGTTGTTTTATCGCATCCACCCCCTGCATTCAGCATGTCGTGGTGGGGGCTAACATTCCCCATCGGCACCTACGTGGTGACATGGTACAAGCTGGCCGACAACACCGGTGTCTATGCCTTCAAAGTGATTGGCGCCCTGTTTGGAGTCAGCGAGGTGCTTCTGATGCTGGTGTGCTTCTACATGACAATGTGGCATGCAGCAGTACACTCGACGGTGTTTGAGCATGCCGAGATTGAGACTGGCCAGACTGCAAGCTGCTGATCTGTTTAAATTATTTATTGCACTCAACTGCATTATTATGTACTGATTACGACAACCCACATTATAACTAATAGCATTTATTACAGCAAAGGAGTATTACTAATAGAATGTGGAGAGCAACAGCCAGCCACGATTTGAGATACTGCACCTGAGATGGTCTGCTGCACGGCTGTCACTCTTGCATTAGGCCGATCCTTGCAGTCTCATATTGCGTTGCTTAATAGCATCTCAAATAGGACCAGCATATTCAGTATCAATCTATATTGTAGCAGTGGTCTTGCGACTCCGTCGCGCTGTGGCAACTGCTGCGCAGTTGAGGCGAGGACACTGGCGAACGCGGTTCGAACTTGGGATTCAACCGGGTGGGTGCAATTCACACATGTTAACGAGAATATCCAAACCACAGTTGCTACAATACGACGGAGTGCGGAGTCCAAGTCTAGCTCTGCCGTATTTGTCAATGTCCCCTCAGTCAACCTCAGCCACAGCCACCCACCGTTAACATGCGTGAATTATAGGCAACCGACTAATCCAATGGTCAACCCGCATTCGCAGTATCCTTGCCTCAACTGCGTAGCAGTTGCTACAGCGCGACGGAGTCGCAAGACTAGTCTTCTAGTGCAGAAAACTTCAGCCACAGCCACATAGTACAACCCCAGTCACAGCCACAGCCACACAGTGGAATTTCAGCCACGGCCACAAGGGCAGCCACACGGCAGCCGTACGGTAGTGCAGCCACGGCTGTAAATGCTGCCGACACAGCGGCTATAGAGAGTCCTGCAGTTATGCGCATCCTATCTCAGTTTGGCACGCCGACTTTGTTCCGAGTCGGCACAGAGTGTGCCGCCCATGCGATGTTTTTTCTTCCACCAGTTCCGCCCGAATAGCCGTTGGTGCGGCGCGGCATTGTTCTCAAACAGGACTGCACAATGCTGCTAACCATAGCTTAGGGCAGGGCAGCTCCAGGCGTAGCAGAAACCAGCTACCATAGCTCAGCTAGCTCAGTATAAGAGACTACCAGAGCCTGAATTCGGGCGTAATTATTTTCGTATCTATTTGAGATTCCACAGGCTCCGCAATAAAGCAAAACAAGAAACCAAAAAAAAAAACAAAGAAAAAGGCCCAGCCAGTTCAGTGCAGCCCATCTCCCAGCCAGTCAGGGGTGAAACATTGACAGCAGCAGCACGAAATTAAAGCACGACATAAAAAGTCATACCAGCCCAAAACAGCGGGCAATAAAGCAAACTAGATTAAAACAAACTCAAAAAGAAGCACCGGAAATAAACGCAATATAGAAAAACCAAAAATTGGCAATAACGAGGCCCAACGCATCGACAGACAATCGGCCCATACAACACCCCACCACAAATCAGTCCACACCGGCCCGGCCAAAACCGTTGCGCGACAGCTGCACAACTGCCACTGGCGCCGCTGCACCCGCCACGTCTGTACGACTGAAACAACCAGCAGCAAAAACAACAACAGCGACTTAGGCACCAGTTATATTGACTGTCAAGTATTCCGTCGTATTGGACCCGTCTGCGGACCCATCTGCGTACACCTCATCGCAGCCCTGGGTTGCTGCAGCTTCTCCACATTTTGGACCGCGCGACGTCACCGCGCGGCGCGCCCCAGCCCTGCTCATTTGCAGCCTGCTGATCGGCGCAGTTTACTCCTGCCGTCACCTGAGCAAGGAGACAAAAGTGCCGCTACTGGGTAAACAGTTGCCCAACTGGGCAAGCGATCTGGCAGCCCTATATAAAGGCGGGGTGCTGCTGGCAGACGCAGCCTAACAACTGTGACATTTCACTCGATATCTAGAAGACATTTTGACATTTTGCGAACCGCAAAGGACTTTGGGAGCCCGCACGGCGCCATGACTGAGAAGCATTTTGTTCGCAACCCGTTTGCGGGCGTCAGGCAGAGGCTGGACCTGGCGGGGCACCGACCAGAGCCAACTCCACCCAGCTCTCCAGACGCAAACCCACAAATGAAACCAGAAGCAGACCCACAACCATGCCTACAACCAAACTCACAGGCATACTCAGCCAACTCACAGGCAAGCCTAGAAGCCAACTTCGCCAACCTCGAAGCGACGTTGTCTGGGTCCAACTCTGAGTCGCACGAGTCGCACGACGGATCTGGCGACGAAGCGCTGTCGCGCCAGAGCTCGAACTCGGAGCCCTGCTCGGAGCTGTACGCGCACTGCATGGGCAGGCCTCGCACGCTCATCAGCTCGCATTCGGGCGCCATCACGGTGGCTCTGTCGCTGAACGAGCCAGCAGTGTTTCTGCCCTGCTGTCGCACTGGCAGCAGCTCGTCGTACCGCGACATGGGCATGGCAGAAGCAGCGCCTGGCGTGCCGCTAGCAGCTCCCGACTCGCCAGCGTCGAGCGACGGCGCGCAGAGTCCTCGTGCACCCTCGCGAGCGTCGTCAGCGTCGCTGGGCAGACTGTCGGACCTCCCGCCAGCCACGCTGCGCGGATCGGTGCTGCTCAAGATCACGAAGCCCACCAAGCTCAAGCACCTGTCGCTGGCGTTCTACGGAGTCACGAAGACGACGTGGTCGCAGACGTCGCGCGGGTACCATAGCGAGCTGGCCCAGACGGCGTCCGAGGTCGAGGACGTGACGTACATCAACTGCCACGACTGGGAGTTCCTGCCCTCTATCGACGAGTCGTCGCCAGCGCTCGCTGACAGCACCGACCAGTCGCTCACCACCGTCGTCACGGACGTGTATGGCGCTGATGCTGCGCTGCTCAAAACGAGTCCCGATACTGTGCTGGTGCGCGACCCCAACGCCAGCACTACGAGGCACAACCGTGCGTGCAGGCTCGTAGCGGCAGGCGAGGCATCCTCAATGCCGCTGTTCTCGCCAGCTGCCAAGCCTAGACGAAAACTGCGTCACGCCACGAGCTGTGCGCACAAGGAGGGCGTGCTGTTCCCAGCAGGCGAGTACGTGTACAACTTCGCGCTCGCCATCGACGCCAACACGCCCGAGACGGTGTCTGCTCCGTACGGGAGCATCGCATACTACGTGGCGCCCAAAGTGGTGCGAGCAGGCCCGTTCGCCATGAACCTGGCGGGCCAGCACGAGGTGGAGCTGGTCCGCAGCCCGCCCAACAACTGCGACAGCTCGTTCAACAACCCCATCGTGATCTCGCGGTCCTGGGACGACCGGCTGCACTACGAGATCGGGATCCCCCAGAAGTACGTGGCGCTGGGCGCGTCGGTGCCGGTGTCGGTCAAGCTCACTCCGCTCGACAAGGTGATGGTGCATCGGCTGCGGGTGCAGGTTACCGAGACCATCAGCTACAAGTACTCTGGAGACTCCAACATGGAGTTCACCGAGACGAGCGCCAAGCTGGTGCTGTTTGAGAAGCGTGGCGAGCCGTTGGACGACGCGGACGCAGACGCAGGTGATGGTGATGGCAGTAAAGCTCATTCTCGTGAAGCACATGCTCGTGAAGCACATGCTGATAGTCATGCTCGTGAAGCAGGTACTGATGGCAGTCGTGAAGCTCGTGAAGCTCGTGAAGGTCCTCGTGAAGCTCACAACTCGCGTGCTCGCAAATCGGACAAGAAAAAGTCGCGCATGACTGCCAGCATTCTCGACGACTTCGCGACCGTCACTGGCGAGCCTGCCAGCACCGTCGTCGACTGCGTGCTGCCTCTCGACTCCGTCACGGACGCCAGACGCCCCTCGCGCCACCTCCCTGCCATCCTCCGGCCCATCAACAACCACTGCCTGCGTCCCGACGCCCAGAGCAGCCCCTACATTCGCATCAAACACCGGCTTGTGGTGGCGCTGCGCATCTCCAAGATGGACCCATCCGACGACAAGCGCCGCCACTACGAGGTGAAAATCGACACCCCGATTGTATTTTTATCGCGACGCTGCATCGCCGACAACGTGGACCTGCCCCGCTACGACCTGGACGTCCACGCGCTGCTGCCCTCATTCCGCGACGCGCTCGACGACGACCTCTACAGCGCAGGCGCGCTGGCGACGCCTCCTCCTGAGTACTCGTCGCTCGAGTTCGCCACCAGCGACGCCACCGACACCGCCAGCGACGACCACGACTCGCTGAGCTCGCCCCACCACGCCAACCACTCGATGAGCTCCATCAGCTCGATCACCGGCGGTGCGCTGGCTGCATACGCTTAACTGTACTATAATGACGACACGATAGAATGACACTGATTGAATGCTAAACTTGTAGATTTCTAACTAGACTCCAACGAGTCGATGTATATGCAAAACACTGGTTTTCGCGACTCCGTCGCGCTGTGGCAACTGCTGCGCAGTTGGTGGAGCACTTGTGATTTATGTAAATTATAGAAACGTTGAATCCTATTCAATGTATATGCAAACACTGGTTTTCGTGACTCCGTCGCGCTATGGCAACTGCTGCACAGTTGGTGGAGCACTTGTTGATTTATGTAAATTGTAGAAACAGGTTGAGTCCCATGGACATGGCCCGTTCAGAATATATGACAAAACGCTTACGTTTGACGGAGTCGCAAGACACGAAATATTATTGAACAACAACTAGACGTAACTGGTTAGTGAATTTCATCTCCATAAGCATTGATGAGACAATAGGAGAAAAGCACAAATTTAAAAATTTCCTGCGCAGTTGAAATTGAGCTGTTGATGTACGTAAATTAGAGAAACAGGTTGAGATTGAGGTCGCAAGACGCAAAATCTAACTGAACATCCACCAAACGTACCTGATAGTGAATTGCGTCTCCACATGCGATTACGAGACAATAGAAGCAAAATACAAATTTAAAATTCCGTGCAGTTGACATTGAGCTCTTGTTGTGAAATACCTAAAATTATAGAAACCCGGTTGAAATTCGACCAGTCTATAAAGCAAGACACTAGGCTCTCGTGACTGCGTTACTCTGGGGCAAGTGATGTGCAGTTGAGGTGGAGCTTTTGCTGATTTGATGTAAATTATTCCAGCCAGTTCGTAGTGTCCATGCCTCAACTGCGCAGCAGTTGCTACAGCGCGACGGAGTCGCACGACAAAAAAATTAGACCATCAAGACGTAGCTGTCAGTATATCACATCTTCACAAGCATTAACGAGAATACGAACAAAATGCAAAATCGATTTCAGCGCAGTGGAGGTTGAGTTTTGTTGATAGACGTAAATTATACGTACCAAGCGAATCCTATGGTCTGATCACGTCAACCAGTGTCCACGCCTCAACTGCGTAGCAGTTGCCACAGCGCGACGGAGTCGCAAGACAAAAACCAAATTGGACCTCAAGACGTGACAAGTTAGTCTTGCATCTCCAAAGCATTGATGCGAATTGAGCAAACCACAGCTCAAATTGAATAACCCCAGACAAGACGCTGGCCTGTGCTGGTGCGAAAGAAGGGGCAAAAACTCCATATTGAAGAACATGCCAATATATAATAAAGCAGATAATTGCCAGTCTCTACAGCACAATTGCAGTAGCTGGTCAAATTGAGTAGCCTTTTTTCCACATCCAGAATGCAATCACTACCAGACAAGTAGCCGCCCACTCCCAGTCCATCTCCAGAAACAGCCAGACCCAGATGGTGCCCAGCGGGGGCGCGCGCTTCATGACGTAGTAGTAGCCCTCCTCGTGGGTCGAGTACAGCAGGTAGCCACCAATGCCCACCGACAGGAAGAAGCTCACGATGCGAAACGGCCTGGTGTGCCGGTACGGGTGGAACACCACGTGGAGAATGGTCATGACGGGAACCGACGTCAGGCTCTCAGGCAGCACCCGCTGGAGCTCGTGTTCCTGGCCGTACTGCATGCGCACCAACAGGTTGAGCACCAAATGGACTGCAAACAGCGGGATCATGTACGCTGTCACGTCGAGAGCCTTGAACATGAACCGGCCAACCGCAGTCAGATCCGGGTCGCTGTCGACATCGATATTTGCCTTGCGTCCAATTGGCGCTGCTCGGTATCGAGCCGGCTTTGGCTGGCCTCCTGTTGCTGGCGGTTGTCCAACACCACTGCTATCTGGCTGGTTCGGGAGGCTCTGCTGCTGCAACCGCTCGATATGGCTCAGCAGCGTCTCCTCAGGCACCTCTGCTTTGCCAACATAGCTGCGCAGGTCGTCGACCGACCCGAGCTCGACGATTTTCGCCGACTGCGGAAACTTGCGACGTTTCGGTGGCATGTTAGGAAGAAGACCATCTCTACAGCATACGCCACATCTAACTACACCACAATTAGTCCTGGATCTCAATTAAGATGTGGTATGTTGAACAAAGAACTAATAAAAGACAAATGAAAACAAATGAAACAAGCAGTTGGCAACAATTACCCAGGTGAACTCAGAGCACAGCAGTCAGAGCACAGCAGTCAGATCACACCCTATACTGTGAAGCACTCATGAAGCTCGCAACAGCAGAAATATACCCCACTACTCAGCATCTCTGGAAAATAGACACACCTGAAATAGGAACACATATTCAGAAGTCTTGCAAACACCAGAGGCTCCAGCATTCTTCCAGATGGACATTGTAAGCATTCCTTGACAACCAACTGCCGTCCAACCCCATCTACTACATATCAAATCGGTCTAACCATCAGTCATAATAGATATTACAGGACTATAAACAATGTTCTCGGTCGTTTAGCGGGCTTAGTCGAACAGACCCATTCCCATGTCCTCGTCAGACTCCTCCTTCTCGGGCTCCTCCTCCTCGGCAGCAGCCTCCTCAGCAGCAGCAGCACCACCGGCAGCGGCACCACCAGCAGGGCCAGCAGAGGCAGCTCCAGCAGAGAACGAGGTGAACAGCTCCTTGAGGTTCTGTGTACCAATGGCCTTGGCGAAAAGGTCGGCCCAGATCTACAAGTTAGTGGTGCTTCGTCGCAGAAATGTCGCATCAACTTACGGGCTCGACTCCCTCAACACCGGCAGCCTCCACGAGCTTCAGGAGCTTGTCGGAGGTGATCTCGACCTCAGCATCAGCCAGGATAATGGCAGCTGTTCGTTAGAAACGTTCCTGGTCCGCTGGCACAACATACCGTATGAAACAGCAGCTTCAGTAGACATTGTTATAGTCGATTGTATGTCGAATTGCAACTTCAAAGAGTCGCTATACGACTGAGTGGGTTCCGCAACAGGCAATTCCCAGAACAGCCAGCAGTCACACGCGGCTGAACGACCCTAAACGCCCTCGAGGCGGTATTAGGGTACTGCTCGAAAGGACGGAACAGTGAGCAGACAATCCAACTGCGCGAGTCGTCAATACACCGTCTACATTCCGGTGAGGTCTTGCGACTCTGTCGCGCTGTGGCAACTGCTGTGCAGTTGAGGCGAGGACACTGTAGTACAGTACAGATTGGCCATGGATTTTACGTATACTTCAAATTGAATGATTTTGCACCACTGTGCCTTAAATAATCGGTTGAAATTGTATTTAAATCAAGTAGTTATAGAGGTGGGACATTCTTGATACATTTCTTCGAACAAGTTACATTGATAGGTATTGTTTTTGGTTGACGGAGTCGCGCTGTAGCAACTGTCAGTTGAGGTTGGAGAGCATCCAGTTAGTATGCGTAAATATACACAACCGTTAGGATCCAATGGTCGAACCACTCTCCAGGATCCACGCCTCAACTGCGTAGCAGTTGCCACAGCGCGACGGAGTCGCAAGACCATCTTCTCAACGTGGAATACCAATTATGCATTGATCCAGAATCTCCAGAATCACCCCTGAGTTTCACCAGGGTTAGGCCGCATCGCGATATAAACTGTTCTCTCGTTGCTGCTGCTTCGTTATCGACATGGAGGAAGTACAACCGCCAGATGGCGTCATTATACCGCCGCCTGATATACGGACCATAATAGAAAAGACGGTGGGGTACGTGATTCGTGGTGGGCCCGGGTTTGCAGCGCGGATCCGCGAGACGGAAAAGAAGAATGCAAAGTTCAGCTTTATCAACCCGACTGATCCCTATCACAAGTTTTACGAGTGGAGAGTCGAACAGCACAGGGCTGGCAAGCCCGGAGACGCCGATGCATCAGCAGATAGCCAGTCGCCCGAATCGGCGGTCGCGATAAAGCCTTCGGGGCCTGTTGAGCCGCCAAAGTTTGAGTTTTCGACCGAGCTGCCTCCCATTTCTGCACAGGACCTCGACATCATCAAGCTCACTGCTCGCTATGTGGCGATATCTGGCCGACCGTTCCAAACGTCTTTGTCTCAGCGTGAATCAGCCAATCCGCAGTTTGACTTTTTGAAACAAAACCATTCGCTGTACCCGCTGTTCAAGAGTCTTGTCGACCAGTATCGCAAAGTTGCTCACCCCAGTGCTTCTCTTATTGAAAAGGTCGCTGTAGGTGCTTCCAAGAAGCTGGACGCTCTGACTCGGGGCAAGCAAAGAGCCGAATGGATTGCATACAAGGAAGACGTTGCGAAAAAGTCCGCAGAGGCTGCGGAAGCAGAAAAGATTGCATTTGCACAGATCGACTGGCACGACTTTGTGGTGGTTGAGACGGTGGTTTTCTCGCAGGCTGATCTCGACACTAATCTTCCCCCACCTGTCAGCCTTTCTCAGATCCAATACGCATCGCTGGTTCAGAAGAATGCCGGCACATATCGCATCGAAGAGGCTCCTCCAGACTTTGAGCCTGAGCCTGAGCCTGAGCCTGAGCATGAGCCTGAGCATGAGCATGAGCATGAGCATGGGCCTAAGCACGAGCCTGAGCATGAGCCTGAAACTGACCATACGCCTGTAGTTGCGTCATCGCAGATACGGCATACTCCTCCAGTTGCAGCTGTGCCTGATGCAGTTGCTGAAGTCAACAAACGCGAAGACAGTGCTGAAGTTCGTGATCAAAGCCCATTACCACAGGCTCCTCCTGGCATGAAAATCCGCTCCGCAGGTACTCGGCGGTCGAGAAATACTGCCAGGGAGAAAACTATCATATCGCCTTATACAGGTGAACCTATTCCGGAGTCGCAGTACAACGAGCATATGAGAATCATGAGTCTCGATCCGAAGTGGAAGACTCAGAAAGCCGTCGAAGAGTCTCGGATGTCTACAACGAATCTGTCTACTAATGAAGTCGATATCAATCTCAAGCGGCTAGCCAGTAGCCGGTCGGACTTGTCTTCAAAGGAAGACGACCGATTGAAGCGCCCTGCCTCTGAGGTACATTGGGATGGCTACACAGAGACTGCTAAGGCAACCATACTAAAAGCAAAATTGGAAGTAGACGAAGAACGGGAGCGTGAAGCCAAGCGACGTCGACAGGAAGAGCTGAACAAAATCGGCCCCCAGGGGAAGTAGGTGTGACTAGTATGTGTATTTATATTACTGTAGTTAAGTTAACGTTAAATTATCGTTTTTCATAAGTTTTAGTGTTCTAAGGAATCGTTCTATCTCAGAACTTGTACTAGTGCGTTACAAGATATTCGTCTAGTAACAATAAATAACAGCATCAAATACATATTCTGCTTTTTGGTTCACTCCAAGAGGTCGGTCTGGTGATAAATACCTGCCACTACAGCGACAATCATATCTAAGGTCCATATGGTGAGTGGATCTTCAACTTCATCAGAGGTCGGTCGGTCTCGCACTTCGACAGCCTTTTTCGCAAGACTGCGTAGAACCGATACTTCTTGGCCAGTTACAACACTGGGCAATCGAGCCAGCAGCGAGAATGTCCACACTGATATGCCTGGCGGTGTACTAGGGCCTAAAAAGCTTTGGCAGTAACCGAGCAGTCGCAAAACCAAATCAACATTAAAAGATCGCAGCAACACTAACTTTGGGTTCTTGTCTGGGTCACACATATACTGTCTCCATTCAGCTTTCGTAGCTGGAAGCTCACCTGATGTTTCCTTCTTCGGCACCTTATCCAGTGACTGCTTCAGAACGCTGAACTGCTCGACAAACGAATCATACCATTCTTGCTGAAACCTTGCTTTGAACCCAACCACATGGCTATCTTTAGATTCGTCTTCTGGTGGGTCGTCGTAGAAATTAATGTCGATATCATCTACAGGGCCTCTCACTGACCTTCTTTGCACTATGGGAGTTGCAGAACTGACAAACGAAGGTCGCAAGGTAGCCTCATTTCGCACGCTCGCAAGATACTCACTGGCACTCATAGGAGGGCCCTGGCGGGCATTGTAGTAAGACTCTGTGACGACACCGGGGAAAACACTCCGCTGACCAGCTACTTCGTCCAGTTGTCCCTCAGTTATGACCTTTTCACGACTGAAATTCAGTGCATCGTGCCGTGTTGTCCGTTTCTTTGCTGGGTGATTCTCACCTTCCTGAGCTCTTTTCATAAATGAAGATGCGTTTTCAACGGCTTCAGTCAAAAAGCTTTTACTCAAAAAGTCCACTGGTATCACAAACAGAATGGATCAGCAAGCTTACTGCTTCTCATGGAATCAATGTAGAGGAACAAGAAGAGGCTAGGGATATCTGCCACACATACATCCAAAGCATGGAATAGGCACTGAATGTCGAGCTCAGAAGTTCAAAAAAAAAAATTGTTCCAAATTGCGAATGAGACCGTAGCTGTCAACGCATATTTATTTCTACTGACAGTTGCTGGTTTGTTTGGTTGGGTCGATGTGCCTTGCTTTAAACGATTTCCAAACAAAATGAAAGGGTCACCGGTGAAATTAAAGATTGTCGTTTCGCCATGATCACATTGAGTGGTTAAGGCGTACCTCAGCGTGCATTATCCAGCTGTGATTCATCACACGTGTTTACACAACCACAACTTCGCATTTTGGCACTCATATCTACAGTGGAGTCGAGTTTTTCGCCCTAATATCGCCAACTCTCAGCCGGTTCGAGGAACTGCGCGAGCCATCGTTCATGTAGGGTCGATCCGAAATAGGCATGGTCATTACCCCTGAGGCAGCAACGCCAATCTGACGTCTAATTGATTGCAGTCGCTATGTGGGAGCATTTCTGTCACTGCGATAGCATAGTCAAACAGAACTCAGAATGTTGAGTAATATCTGAGCTAATAGAATGATACTTGACATTCTTCAGTCAAACATCAATTAAACTTTTTACCTACTGTCTGTACGTGTGATCGCACCGCCACAACGGCTGTGAAACGCCCTACACGTGCCCCAGCGAACCCAACGCGCTCTCGTTCCCAATTAGCCCTATTGTCCATTGAGCGAAAAAAGACCATTTAAAAACAGTTCTCTTTTTATCTGGTACGATCATTTCGTTAAGCAATATCGTCTGTCATTTCAGGTCATCCTTCGTAAGACCTTGCCCTGGGCGTATAACGACACATGGCTGCAACTTGCAGAGTTGCAATACTGCTAAACTGTCGAAGTTTAGAAGATAATGTCTGTGGAGAGCTGCAACTGCCAGTTATAGACTCCCAATTGTACTACTATGGCCAAAAAGTCTAAAAAGCCTTCAAAGGCGAAACAGCAGCACGTCACAGCCGAGTCTTCCCCATCAGAGGACACTGCGCCAGTCGCGACTGACGACAGCCCTGCGACAAATGGTCAATCTAATGAGGTCAAGCCTGATGACGAGCAGGTAGAACAGATCACCACAGCTATCTCTGCATTGAACGCGGAGGAGGATACGGAACCACTGGAAACAGGCCCAACTCTTGTTCCAAATAATGTGAATGGTTCAGCGCAAACGCAACGTAGCACTGTTAGTGAATCCAGTACCACTAGCGAAAACAATACCCCTGGTAAAAATGGCACTACTGGTGCAAACGACACATCTGTACATAGTACTAATGGGACCCCAGAAGGTTCGAGCTCGCTGCAATCTGTTATTGATCAACAAAACCAGCAGCTTGCTCAATTAAAACATGACCTGGAATCGCTTTCTACAGAGTCTGCTGCTAAGGAGACCAACCTGCACGATCAACTCAAAGAAGCCATTGCTGCCAAAGAAGAAAGCGAACAACAATACGAATCACTTTTGGAGCGAATTTCCACCATCAAGGCGACGCTCGGCGAGCGGGTCAAATCAGACGCTGCAGAGATAGCGCAGCTCAAGGAGCAAGTCGCCAGTCTAGAAGCCGGCAAAGCGGATCTCACCAAGGCTTTAGTCACGCTGCAAGATGAGGCGTTGACAGCCAACAAGGAGAGCGACGGTCTTTCGCATGAATTGTCGCAGCTGCGAGGCGAGTTTCAGGCCAAGATGGCGGAATGGGCAAAGGAACGCGATGGGCTTATTTCTGACAAAAAGCGCGCCCTCGAGCTCGCTGCCAAGAATGAAAACCTCGTGAGGGATCTCGAAATCGCCATGGCGGACGCCAGGTCTACAAAGGACAACACTGGGTACAAGATCACAAGCCTCGAGGAGCAGATCTCCACCCAGATATCCTACGCTGAAAGATATAGAACAGAACGCGATGAAGTGCGGAAATCTCTTGAGTTGCTGACAAATGAATTCGAGTCAAAGTCGCTGTCATTCTCGGAAAAGCTGGGCATTTTGGAAGCGGAGAACCAGAAAATCCGCGAGCTGCTTGGCCAGGCGCAGAGCCAGGCAGCCGAGCAAAAAATTGAAATTGACAATCTCCAAACGGAGTTGCAAAAGCGGTCCAAGCTGGAAGAAGAAGTCAAGGAAAAGAGCCTGCTCATTGGCAAGCTGCGGCATGAGGCAGTGATCTTGAACGAGCATCTTACCAAAGCACTGCGAATGATCAAAAAAGACTCGGAGGGCGAGACGGTCGACAAGCAGCTCATTACCAATCTTGTAATATCTTTTCTGCAATTTAACCGCGGAGACCCCAAGAAGTTTGAAGTTTTGCAATTAATATCGAGTTTTCTTGGGTGGGACGAAGACCAGCAAGTCCAGGCTGGTTTACTGAGCAGGTCAGGGACATCCGTGACCTCTCCGAGGCGCTCACAGTCATCAAACAGCTTAGCATTCGACGATACCAGTTCGCCTGGTCGTTTTATGGGACTTTTTGCCGAATTTCTCGAGCGCGAAACTCGCAGAAATCCTGACAACTGAGGCAGGTTTTTTTGGATACCCCATCCTGCTACATAGATGAAATAGATGGCCATCTAAATGTACATTCCTTTTATAAAGGTTATTTTAAAAAAAATGGGGCTACTTGCCAATGCAGAAGTTACCAAATACAACGCCGAGGATTTCCTCGACTCCAACTCCACGACCAGTTATCTTTCCTATTCCCTCCACTGCCGTTGTCAACTCGGCCATAGCTAGAACAACATCATCGTTATGCTTCAAGATATCTATCGCTGATGATAATCCGGGTACCACTTCAAATTCTAGTAAGTCTCGTATGCGATGTGATGCACTGATGGGAGTCGTGTCAGAACCTGTTATGGCCAGTGCGCGACATTTTGCGGAAAGCTTTTCAGTCAGAGCACTGATTCCAATGTCATTGAAACAGGAAACTGGGACAATGTCAGACTCGGCTATACCAAGGTCTTTGGATAACTTGCTTGTGATTCGGAACCAGTCGCATTCAGGGATCAAATCGACTTTGTTCACTGCCAAGATGATGGGCTTTTCTATGTCCTTCAATCTGCTGAGCTCATTGAAAACACTGTTATCATCACTACTTGGCACAGCAGGGACAACTGCAATGACAATATCTCCTTCTTCGAACCGGAGTATGGCTCTCCTGATCCCCTCTGCTTCGATTCGAGCAGCAGGATCCCGAATATGGTCATGGATTTCTCTCAAACCTGCTGTATCCCCGACAACAACCTTGAGACCATCTATATCCATTGAAACTTCAAGTATATCCCTGGTGGTGCCAGGAATTTCACTGACGATAGCTGCTTCTCTCTTTACCATGAGGTTCAACAGAGATGACTTGCCAGCATTAGGCGGTCCGAGGAGGTTCAATTTGACGCCAGACTTTAATAGTTCCGATCTTTTCACATTCACAAGATGCCTACACACTTCATCGAGCAAACGAGCCATGTCTTGCTCAACGTTGCGCTGAATTTCCATTGAAGTCGACTCTATGTCGGTGCTATCTTCTCCAAAGTCTATTAGTGCTGTCATCATGGCCACTTTGTTTACGATCTCCTCTCTCCACTTGTCGTATAACAATCTAGCCTGTCCTGACGAAGACCCCACAGCAGCCTGTCTCTGTAGCTCTGTTTCCGAGTCAATCAAGTCTCGTATTCCTTCGACTTCGGTCAGATCCAACCTATTATTATAAAATGCTCTTTTTGTGAATTCCCCAGCCTCAGCATATCTAACAACCGCTCCTTCTGAGGGGCTGTTGGTCGAGCCTATAGCGTCCAAGACAGCTTTCACTACCGCATTACCTCCATGGACATGTAGTTCTACGACGTCTTCACCAGTATATGACTTAGGCGCCTTGAACAGCAGGGTGAGTGCCTGGTCGACCACCTTATTAGTATCTGGATAATACAAAGTTGATAGAGACGCTTTGTGAGATTCGAAATTCCGCCTTCTGGTCAGCTTTTGTAGCACAAATTCACTTTTGTCACCAGATATTCGAATTATTGCAACAGCTGCCTTGCCAGGCGCAGTCGACAGAGCATACACAGTTGAAGTCGAGTACGACAAAGCACCTGCCCCTCTTAGCCATTGCACGTTCCATGATTTCGCATTTCTATATAGCGATTTCGAAATAATAGACCGAAATATTGTCATAGGTTAAAAAATCATTGGTATGAGATCATCACATTATTAAGTCTGCATTCAAATGCAGATGTGCACTTTGGGAATTGGAAAATTTCAGCCTCAAGACATATCATGTTGCGACACTTGAATAGCAGGCCCTCGACCTGGTTTCAGGGCAGCAGGCTCATTGTGAGACTCTCTTCTTCTTCGACCGTGACAGAGCCACCTATCATGGCGTCTGTTCGTCAGAACTTGAAAGATGCGATGCGGGCAGGTGATGAAACCAAGAAGACCACTATCCGTGCAGTTATGGCAGCTATCAAGAACGCCAATATCGACAAGCCGGGCTCTGTTGTCAGCGATATCAGCTTCTATGCATTAGTCGACTCTCTAGTCAAGAAACGCGAAAAGTCAATTGAAGAATACAATGCTGGGAATCGCAATGATCTGGCAGAAAAGGAGCAGGCGGAAATCGGCATTTTACAACAATTGCAAAGTCAGGTACAAATTGCCTCCGAGGAACAAGTCCAGCAGCATGTCAAACAGTTCATCAATGATATTGGAATTGCTATTAGTGACAAAGGGGCTATGGGAAAGATCATATCGCAACTGTCTTGGCCACAAGTAGAGTCTGACTGGAAGGCCTCTCAGAGTCAAGTGGTCAGAGCCATCAAAAACATCACCACGAAAAGAGGGTTTTCCACACTGAGAACTCTCAATAGCCATGAGAATCCTTTAGTATGTAAATAGTTCTTTCTTGTTTGCTAATTCAAGGGCCTTCCAAGAAACATTCCACAGCGTCGAGCAGGTCCCACGCTGACTCGAAAGCCGATTCCGGGAGTCGGAAAAGTGATTGCCGTATCTTCAGCAAAGGGAGGCGTAGGCAAATCGACCGTGGCAGTCAACGTAGCTCTCGCATTATTCGCTCAGGGATTGAAAGTCGGAATCCTGGACGTCGACATATTTGGTCCCTCCATTCCCAAACTGCTCAATTTAGCTGGAGAACCTCGACTATCTGGCGACAATATGTTGATTCCAAAAGTCAATTACGGGCTGAAGGCAATGTCTATGGGGTTTCTAGTAGACCCTCATAAGGGGATTGCTTGGCGAGGGCTGCTGGTGCAAAAAGCTCTTGAGCAACTCATGTTTGAAGTCGATTGGAACGGTATAGACGTGCTGGTGCTTGATATGCCACCAGGTACAGGAGATGTCCAGCTGTCGCTCGCACAGCAAGTCCTCGTGGATGGAGCAGTCATTGTATCAACTCCTCAAGACATTGCATTATTAGACGTTGTTCGGGGTATTGACATGTTCCAAAAAGTTAGCATTCCGGTGCTAGGAATAGTGCAAAACATGAGCGTCTTCGTGTGCCCTAATTGCCACCATGAGAGCCATGTATTTGGTCATGATGGAGCCGTCAAGGAAGCGAGGTCAAGAGGGCTCGATGTCCTGGGTGAGATTCCTTTGAACGCCGACATATGTTCTACTTCGGACGCCGGTAGACCCATTGTCGTCGCGGACGGTGCAGGATCGTTGGCAAAGCCGTATTTCGACATAGCTAACACTCTGCGAGCAAAGTTGAAGTTGTAGAAGACCTATACACCCGGCCCATAACGTGTGTGCCATTTTGTATTTATGATAATTGTGTATATAAGCAGCATTAAAGTACGGTTGTTTTTTTTTGGTTTAGTCCGCGATGAGAGCGATTAAGTTTTGGATAGTTATTGCCAGTGGCATTTTGGTTTATGGTGCTCCTTTAAGTACCACCGATGAAACAGATCCGAATGCACTACTGTTGCCCCAGTCTTTATCCCAGTATGTACAGACTTGGGACCTCAATTATAGGAGGTTCCGCCACGAACAGCCCGGAGACAATCCAGTCGAGCCATTCGATCCAATTGCTGGAAATAGTGACCAGATTCCGACAAATGATGAAACTCTGCCAGGACAAGCAGGGACCGTGCTAGACACAGAAGTGCCTCCCGAAATTCCTCCCCCTCCTCCTCCTGCGACTCCTCTAGTGCGTCGCCAAGATGAGCCAGTGTTTCGCGCCCCAGTATTGAAGCCAGCACCTGGAAAGACACCAATTGCAGAGCCGCCTCAATTATCAGACCGTCATGATAATGACACTGCCAACGCAGTTGAGATTTGGGACTTCGCGCAAAACTCGACAGGATACCAGATGGAGACGGCAATGAACAGAACAGCCATACAATTGGCTTCGACAGCGGGCGACCCTGATAGTACTGGCTTTGTTGCAGATATCTCGAGTGGTATCCAGCTGTCTGGGCATTCTAACATGGTACTTTTTGGATCAATTTTTGTCGTCTGTCTATGCTGGTACTAGAGAATGAGAATGAAAACCCCCGAATATACTGAAAAATAAAAACTACAATAAGGATTATATTATCGAGCCGATACAAACTATTTTGGTGGATAAAATAATAGTTAAATATTTGCTCATTTTTCATGTCGTAGAATAATCATATCATGGACATCCGGAGGTTCAGTCGTGGCTTAGGCACGGCTGGCTGTTCGCGGTCGCGAGCCTCAGCCAATTTGCCGTCTCTACTACTGTTTGTCAAACTGCTTCTCGGAAGTGAAATAGTTGGGTTGTATCGATTGCACTATCAGCACAACCTCCAGGACAGCGCGAACCACAGTCTGTCACTTTTTGAGAGATTACAATTCTATTAACTGCCACCGGACCGACGATTGGAAAATGTCAGAGGTAAGCATAATATATACATTGGGGCTCGCAGTAGTTTGCTTGTGATCTGAACAAGACGCGATCTGACGATTTGTTGGTTGCAATTGCCAGCAAGCACTGTTTCTGTTGGACAGAAGTGACGTGGACTGCCCGAGTCGGACGGACTGTGGGGACGTTTTCTAACATTCAAGACGGTGACGCGAAAAGTACGCATAACAACCATCCAGGAGGTCCTGAAGGACGTTGCCCCGGTGTCTGAGGGGTTTCCTATGCGGAAATGGAGTATTCAGATATCTCTGGTGGGTCCTGATGGCCAGGAGTTGCCTGCCATCATCTTTGACAAGGTTACCTACAAGCTGCACCCCACATTTCAGAATCCTAATAGAGCGATCAAGAAAGTCCCGTTCAAAATCGAAGAGCAGGGATGGGGCGAATTCGATCTGGGGATTGTTCTCCACACCGTAGACAAGGGTGGCGAGCATACGTTAAGCCATGACTTGAATTTTGCACAGACGCGATACGTGGTCGAGCACACGCTCAACTTTCCCACAAACAGGCCCCAGCTGGCGAAGCTTCTTATTGAGTCGGGCCCGGTGCCTGGATACAATGCTCCTGGGGCCAGTGGGACGGGCGAGTGGACCGGCGAGAAGCGCAAGGTCGAAGACGACGGTGGCAAGCTGCGAAAGAAGACCAAGACCATCGAAAAAGGCTCTGTTGATCTCGAGCGGTTGGCTGACGGGCTCCAGAAGCTGTCAGAAGACGACCTGCTCGGCGTGGTGCAGATGGTCACCGACAACAAGACTCCAGAAATGTACGTGAAAAATGATGTGGACGAGGGAGAGTTCCACATGGACCTGTATACGTTCCCAGACCGCCTTCTCAAAAGTTTGTGGGACTACGTCAAGAAGAGGGCTGAGATCTAGCCTTGTAGCAGTTCTCTCCCTATAGCCATTACTTATTGACGTAGATATGTACAATTAACTGGATGTTAACGAAGTGGACCGCTGAATATGCTCTACAGTTCTTATTATACAAAAGTAGACTAGTAGCACAGACCACGCATTAACACAGGCAATCCGTACACACTCGCATAAATACACTCTAGTCGACATATATACACTTCAGTCGATATAAATGCAAATCAGTCGACATTATTCAGCTGCCTGGCTTCTACCCAGAAATGCTCAGCGTGGTTGCGAGACAGGATATCTTTCGCATCTTGTTCGGTTTCAGTGTCATGAACAGTCCACTTCCCAAATCGCGCGGTTTTGAGCTGGCCATGCCACACCAGCCGACATCTGTTCGACGACAGATCAGGGACCTCGTCATCTGCATCTTTTTGGTTCTCACCCTCCGCCTGAGGGCGAGGTGGAGCCTTTTCCTGCCATTTGATCCGGTTCAGAAGCAGTCTACTGAATTTTTTAATCTGGAGCTCCCCACCTTCAACTACTACTAAACAGAATGCCGAATTGAACAAAGTGACTCCAGTAAACTGATATCTCAGAGCATTATAGTTGACAAGAAACTTGTGTTTGCCGTCTGCCAGTATGTCGATGCGAAATGCTGCGCAGTACACCCCTTTGGACTTGTCCCGCTCAATCTTTGCCAAGGTTTTGTCGTACCGCTCTTCTGGCGTTAGTTTCCTGTCGAGGTTATCCTGCTCGTGCTTTTCTTTCCGCTGCTGTACTGCTTCGCGGGCCCTCTGCTCCATCAGTGTCGGGTCTTTAATAGCCTCATTAGCATACACACTCATGATATTTGAAGGCTTGATCTTTGGCGGAGGCGCGGGATCCAAACCAAGACGGATCCTATCTTGGGTCTCCTTGTGTCGCTCTGTGCGCTCGTTTTTTCGTTTCCGCTTGATCTCGCGCTTGGTCATATAAAGTGTAGTTTCTGCTGGCAGATGCTTTTCCCATGGAGCACCTATGGGAATGGGATGCTGAATATATACCGACACCAGTGAGTGCGGATCATTCAGAAGCTTGTTTTCAAACACAGCGGTTTCTATATACTCGTCTGAGTCCATGATTTCCTTGTCCCACCACTCGACAGACGGAGGAGGTGCAGGCTTGAAGTTTCTCTCGCCAGCCAGTATGTCGGCTTCTTTTCTCTCCTTCGCCTGGTAGAGCGCCTCTGCCTCTTTCCTTTCTTTGTCCTGCTGTGCAATACGCCGCTGCTCTTCAGCTTGTTGTATGAATTTCCCATGAGGGTTAAATGCAAGACCTCGCCTCCTTCTAGCCTCGAAGCTTGATCCACCGACGACGGCTGGATCAAAATACGGGTTGTCTTTTTGGGACTGCTCCTCATCAACATACAAGTACTTTTGCTTAGTTGACAAGTCCTCCTTTTTTGCGGCACGAACATCTTCATCTTTAACCTCTGCTAGCAGAGGATGTACTGGTATGTTCAAACCTCTGGGTGCCTCCTTTGGAATTTCAACTCCTGGGCTTTCAGATCTAGAAACGCCAGATTTCAGCTGGGCCTTCCGTTCCCTGAGTGATGCTATGAGATCTGCTGCTTTACCACTGAGGGGCCTGGCCGCTCCAGAGTCACCGTTCCTCGCCGAGATCGATGATGAAGGTGGTGCAGGACCCGGAGTCCGAGTAGGCGGTTTGGGTGGTGGCGTTGGTGCAGAACCAGCTGGTCGGCTCTGATTTAGAGTAGAATTGCTGGAAGCTGGACGAACTGGAAGTTTCCCAGGTGCCAGCTGAGCCAGTCTGGCCTGAATCCTCGCTTTGGCTTCCTCGACAGCATTAGGGTTACTGGAAAGCCGTCGCTTCTTGGCTGGCTCTGTAGACAGCTGCTCGCTGTCTCTTTTCGGTGGCATTGACGCGTGTGCTGTTTCAAGACTTTTGGGCCATTAATAGCTTTGCAATACCCTGCTGAACGAAATATAGATCAGGCCTTGGTGGATGCCAAACAGACAGACAGACAGCCGCATGAAGCATGATATATGGATATGAAACGAGCCTGAAATGAGGGTGGCAATGAATATGCCAGTTCTAGATTTCTGCTCAGAAATAGCAACATTCTTGTCATCTACAACGCGTACAGATTTGTATAGATATCTCACTTAAATTTTTTGAATTTGCTACCGCTTGATAAGTTATACATCACTTGTTGTGACCGCATATCGTCCCTGATAAGGCATTTGCCTCCTTACCCCATCTGCTCCCGGTAGCCGTACTGAACCTGCTCATTGCTCGTATTGACTTTAACAGTACGGTCCCGAGCCAATTGATTTCCAGACTTTTTCTATATCTTTTCAAGTGTCGCTATAACCTCGTTGTCTCACAAAAGGTCAGCACTACTGTGGCTGATTGTCTGCGTGTCAAAAGCCTCGTTCAACTGCTTGTCGAGAGATGGCTGATTCGCCCTATAACACCGGCTCGAATAGCGTTGACGACGAGTCTCTTGGCCAGAATAATGACACTTCTAAGACAGCATCTGCCTCATCAAAGGCGGAATCTTCTACATTAAACGAATCGGAAGTCGGGTCTCGAGATGCTGGTGGTGGTCAATCGACGCCTCAAACCTCGGAAAACATGGCGTCAACACAGAATAGCGCGACATCCAATGAAAAGGAAACCAAGATTCCAGAGGGCTATGAAGATCTAGCTTCACCATGGGGCACAGTCACTCTGATGGCAGTGACGTTTCGAGAGGCGGTTTTGGATAGTCCGACGTTCCGAGCTTCAATGAACCACATTAACGAGCAATTCGACAGCCTCGATCGGTGGATTGAGTCTTTTTCAAAGGCAATGAACCGCATGTCCCAGGAGATGGATAGTAAGTGAACTTGAAGTCTGAAAGAATAATAGAGTGATTTGCTAACTGGAGCCTTACAAGAAAATGCCAACTTCTTGATCTCGAGATTTGTTCCTGACTTCGTAACTCAGGGGATAATCGATCACGACTACACTATGCTCGCACTCAGGAGGTATGCTGAAGGAACCCGTCATTATTGGGCCGAAACAATTCGCAGAGTGAAAACCGGAAACGTCAAAGCACTGGGCCCCTTGGCTTCACTACAGAGAAATGAATTGAGAAGCTACAAAGAATGCAGACGTAACTTTGATATGATTCAGTCGAAGTATGATACGTTTTTACAAAAGTTTGCTGCGTGCTCGAAGCACAAAGAGCCGTCGGCACTTCGAGAGGATGCCTTTCAATTGGGCGAGATCCGCCGGTCTTATATCAAGGTTTGCTTTGATTTGAGTTGCATAGTAATGGTCCTGGAACGTCGCATAAACATAGTGTTGATTGATACTCTGACGGATCCTTGGATTCCTCGCAAAAAGTCGCCACTTTCATTTGATAGTACTTACCATCAGATTGGAGTCGATATGTACCGCATAAAGTCCTGGTCTAAAGCCATGGCTGAGTCGCTAGAGCCGATCGAGACGGAGATGTTGCGATTGAGGCAGGAGATGGAGGAATCATCTGTTGCAAGGTCAATTCCTTCGAGAGATTTAAATGACTATATCCCTCAGGCATCAAATGTGACACAATTCGTTCCAGAGCCCTACAATCCTCAAATATCGAACGAAAAGCATGGCTGGTTGTTTGTCAAGAGTGGTGGCCGTGGTGCGAGGCAGGTGTGGAATCGACGCTGGGCGTTTGTCAAGAGTGGTATATTTGGCTTCCTGGTTTTATCTCCTTCTAAGACATTCGTCCAGGAGACCAGTAAGATTGGGGTTCTTCTGTGCAATGTTGGTCCTGAGCTTTCGGAGGACCGGCGGTTCTGTTTCGAAGTCAAGACAAAGGATTCTACGATATTACTGCAGGCTGACAGTCTTCCCGAACTCAAGTCTTGGCTCCAAGTGTTTGAGATTTCCAAGAGAGAGGCGCTTGAAAAGGTAAACAACAAGAATACCTCTTCTAGTGCCTTCGAACAAATTCATCCATTGTTGCCGGAATTTGCATCTTCTGTCGGTATAGCATCTGACTCTGATTCTGTTTACGAGAAAGGGGGACTGCCCTCTACTTCCAGCTCCCGAAGATCAACTGACGTTTCAACAAGGCAATATGCTGGTACACCCAACTCAGGATTCTTTTCCAGTGCAGATGCTTTAAAGTTGCAATCTTTGATGAATGCAGGAAAATCAATGATGCTAGCTTCGCTCACCGATCCTCGCAATTCGGGTCATTTTAGTTCCTTGCTAGTCGCAGACGTGCCATTGGCTCCAACTCCGTTAATCAACACACCCATGCCTACTTCAATGACAAAAGAGGCTATTTTGGCCAATGCCTATATCAACCCGACTGTGGTTCCTTCTGGGATTACTGCTAATTACTGGGGTACAGTGAATTGGGCAGTATACCAGAATATCCCAGCATTACGAAATTTCAACAAGGGAGACGGGGTGAGTATTGCTACACTAAAGGATCCATATCCCAGTTTTTACAGTAGTGAGCTCAGGTCTCAAGATACCCAGATGAGGGCGGTATTTCAAAGTCTGGTTTCCAGCGATCCAGAAGACAGAGTTGTCATGGTGTTTCGAGGACTATTCAGGCCGAATCCTAAACAAGAGCTTCCTGGGAGAATATTTGTAACCCCAAGGAATATTTACGTATTCTCGTGTTGCTTTGGATTCACGATTCTCAATCGCAAGTCTCTCGACGACCTGGTTAGTATCGAGGGAACGACTAATACTGGCTGGGACACGCTGCATATCCTGAACCAGGAGGGCAAAGGCATCTCATGCCGGATCTTTATAGATTCCGGAAGAGTAGTCAAGCGAAGGTTGCAATTTCTCATTGATAACTTTTGTGCGGAGACTCCGCTTGGACTGGAAGCGGTGATAACATCTCTACGCAGAATTAAAAATGAGCGGCACCGAAGAACAGATTCGGATGGTGCTAATGTTAACGCACTAATTGAAACGCATTACAGTTCTGCAGAGGATAAGAGTGACTCTGAAGAGGAGTTCTTCCACGAAGAGTATGGGGCTACGAGCAAAAAGCTGGTAGATCGTTATTTAGATGTCAATCAGAAACCTCAAAAGAGTTCGCAAGTGACGGCAATCCCAGATGAGCAGAAAGGTGCTGCAATCGAGAGCAACTTGTCCACAATGATGGATAGACTGATGGGAGAGCAGGAATTCGATGTACCTCCGAAGGCGTTGTTCCACGTCATGTTTGGCCAAAACAGCCCTGTGTTTGAGTATACAGACTCTCCTTTATATGTCAAGCATGATCTAGAAATTAGCCCTTGGAAATTGATGTCGTCAAACCGAATTGAACGCGAAATCAGCTATGTGTTTGCGTCCAAGGGTGTCATGAGTGGTATGCAGGGTGCCAAGGGAGAAAGGGCCACCAATATCCAAAGAATCGAAAGGAAGGATGACAATCTTCTGTATATAGTTTACGACCGACGGATCCCATGGGAGCTGCCCTATGGTGCTGTGTTTTACGTATCGACGAGATTTGTTATCTCGTATGCAGGTCGGTCGAGGTCGAAGCTATCAATTTGGTCTTCAATTGAATGGATAAGGTCGGCAGCTATAGCGCGAAACGTCGTTGAGGGCCTCGTGTACCGTCATTTCGCATCCGAAGCTAATATCATAATGCAAAGAGTTGCGGAATGTCGTAAGAGGCTCGGCAATCGAGGAATGTCTGTCACGGCAATTAGAATATTTGGTAAGCTCGGCGTCAAGTCACCACAGGACGAGGAAAAAACCTCTGACACAATACACGACGGAACCGACTCCCTGTCCCAGCCACGTTTACAAGTAAGAAAAGAATACTTGTTGAACGTTTTGGGTACATGGCTTGTTAGTATCATTTCAAATCTCTTCGTTTTTATTGGAAGCATTTGCCAGAGGGTTCGAGGCATCTTCCTGGCGATATGGACGGAGCTTACGCTGAACAAACTTCTCATTTTATCTTTGTCTATTTCAGTGTTCTATAATGTTTGGTTGTCGACACGGTCTTCGCTTTCATTTTGGATTGAGCATAAAGCTGATTCCATTTCGAAAAGCATAAATCTTGTTCCTGGCGAGAATACTCTGATGAAGAGATCAATTTATCTGTCCGATATTGATGATCTCATGGAACGTGGTGCACTTTTCCCTGCTGAATCTAATGGGTCTTGCTATCAAAAGTTCTTGACTGTTTTTGAATATCCGTCGTCCTTTGGGAGTGATTTCGATGATAGCGACTTCGAGGCATCTATCGACTTTGTAAACAGTTGGGACAAAAACAGCCGTGAGTCTGCTCTGCGTTTGCAGGGGAGTCGAAATGAGATAGGAATACACCGCAACGAACTACTCGTGAAATTACGCCTGCTGAACAGATTGGAGCGCGAGCTTGTATATGCCGAATGGAGAAACTGGCTGCTTTATGAAGTTGATGCCTGTGCTACAATGAAAACCCATGTAAATAAATCGACTGTTTCCTCTGCCTTTGACACATACTGTAACAGTTGTCTTAAGGAATTAGGAAACGAAGCTTCCCAAAAGATGCTGGTCAAAGATCTTTTGTAATGTAATATTCAATACGAAACAACTAGGAAATGCTAAAAAAAACAAGAACACAAATCACTCGTAACCTTCCTCAGCCACTTGGTGGGTACCAACGATCTTGAGAAACACCTCTTCCAATGTAGTAGGCGTGACAGAAAACGACTCAATTTTCTGTTGCTGCTTGTTTTCTTCCATCAACCGGAAAATTGTTGATATCTCATTCCTGCCACCATGAGATGGAATCAATATTCTAATCTGACCTTGATAGAATTTATCCTCGGCAACAGCTCCTTTCAAATGCGTCGACACCCATTCCATGACTTGCTCCATTTCGAGATTGGAAGTCCTGGGAGCACTCGAACAGATAATGTGCAAGTGATGGCCACGGCCATATTTCTCACAAAGCTCGTGTGTGGAATCTACAGCTAGCAACTTCTTTGCTAGAATACCCGCTCGGGATGCCAAGGCATCCGCTTCCTCCATTGAATGGGTCGTAAGCACAATAGACCTTCCGTGAGAAACTAAAGACAATGTCTTCCACATGATCCTCTTTGCAAATGCATCCATTCCACTAGAAGGCTCATCCAATAGTAGCACAGGCGGGTTTCCAATCAAAGCAATTGCCAAAGAAAGCTTTCGCTTATTTCCGCCACTAAGCTTGAACGCCATTCTGGACTTGAACCTTGTTATCCCAACAGCATCAATGATGTTTTCGACATGGTGGTCCACATCAGCAAGACCTCGCAGGCGAGCATAAAATCTTAATATTTCTACCACCGTCATCTTGTCCATTGCATCAAATTGAGGACAAACTCCTAGGTGAGCCCTTGCAAGGGATCGGTTCTGTTGAACTGAGATATCGTTCACAAATATATCACCCGATGTTGGCGGCATCTCTCCTCTAATCATGTTAAATGTCGTAGTTTTGCCAGCACCGTTGGGACCCAGAAGTGCAAAGCATTCATCGCTCATCACACCATATGTAACGTCGTCGACTACTACGTTATTTCCAAACTGTTTAGAAACATGTGAAAGTCGGAGGCCCTCGCTATAAGTTTCAGGATGATTGTCAACTTTCTCCATTTCAGCAATGATACCGCTATCGATATCTGCTGACTCCGCTCGCTCATCCAGATTTATCTCAGCAGAAGTCTTGCGATGCTTCCATCTGAAAATCGCAAGAAAGTCAAATCTATATTTCCCGGATTCCCACCAGACTATCGCCCAGAAAAGGACAACAGCTTGGATTATCAGATACAATATCGGTCCACCATAGGCAACGACATTTCCTAAATATGCGATTCTCCCCGGTGAATCAGCATGGCAAATAACGCCAAAAAGATTCATACAGACAAATAATGCTCGAATGAAATTCGCCACGGGCATGATCGCTGCCATCACGAAATGAATGACTAAAAGATTTTGCGATATAGTTTCGGGCGAACCATATGCCATCTCTCCCAGGTACGCAATCAGATAGACCAAAAAGCATATTGCTTGTAGAGCAGCAGTTATTGCAAAAGCAGCAAGCTGGGACTTCACAACAAGCGACAGCACGTACGACATCTGTATCGCACAGAGTCCGTATAAAATAAATATCAGAAACAAATATCCACTACCGATAATTTGTGAACTGCTAGTTCCGATAATGGCAGTGAGAATTGCCGAACTGAGAATCACCGTAATGAAGTTAAAGATCGAATACGCAATCCACAACGGAAGTATTCTCAAGCCATTTGAATATTGCATCGCACGAACTTTGCTTAATCTCTCATATGTTGGGTATAGAGCAACGAATGCAGGAGCAACGCACATTGCTAGACCAAAGTATGTTATAAACTGCAGCGAATTTCCGGTACTGTCAGTCCATGAGTTTTGGAGTGGGGAATAGTTGGTAACAATATTAATTGTACCATTGAGCTGAATGTTATTAACGAAATTCAACATTGTGCTTCCTGTTTGGCAACCAAAGTCGTCGTAGTCTATGACAAACGCTACCGTGGGCGTATTGTTCAAAAACAGACCACCGGGATAAATTGCAGCATAGCTAGTCAAGAAAGCGTTTCTGAAATCGCTGGATGTATCAACGACTGAGTTTGTAAAAATATCAGAGGCTGCTGTCAAGTTGGTCAACTGCATACCGCCAGTTTGGTCAGAGATGTCAGACAATACTGTAGAAACGCCAGACGACAAGCTGCTTAACGCCGATGGTGGGCCAGAGACGATATCAAGAGTGGACAAGTCATAGTCTGTGTATGTCTGAGATTGGTATCGCTGACTAGAGCTACATCCTGAGCCAGAAAACCCTTTGATAAACGACCGCGTAGCGACAGCGACAACAACTGGCAATAAAAAGGTAATAACCTCCGACCAAGGATTACGTCGAAATATGGTAATTCGCTTTCTAAACATGGCCAAAACTTGATGCACAGGAGTGATAATGCCCTTGCTCTCCACTTGGAGTGTCTCCGCAATTTGCGAGGCATCCAGATGACCATTGACAATGTCTTTTTCCGTCAATTCTGCGCCTGTTCCGTCTTCAGAAAGAGTGAACCCATCATGATCATTCTTTGCAACATTTAAAAAGACAGTCTCAAGGCTAGGACCTTCGACTCTGTAATACCTACCAGCTTTATCCAGTTCACTTACGACTGATACCACTTGCGCAGCAGTTGGTACCTTGATGATTTCCTCAGGATGCCTCATATCCGGTGTCCCAACCAGGATAGAATAGCTTCCTCCAAGCGAATCCTTAAGTCGCAGTGTAGGGCCTTGAGCTTTGAGGACACCTTTTGACATGATAAAAATATTGTCAGATAATAAATCTGCCTCATCCAAAAAGTGCGTCGTTAGGATTAGAGTCAACTTGCCGCGATTTTCAAGTAGAATATCCCAGATTTTTCTTCTGCTAAGAGGATCCAGTCCTGAAGACGCTTCATCGATACAGCAAACGTTACTGCCACCGACGAACATGATAGCAAGTTGCAATTTCCTCTTTTGACCTCCACTGAGGTCACCTGCAAAAGAATCTCCCTTGATATATAGGTCACAGCGGCGTATGAGCTCATCTACAACGGCAGGTATATCCTTCTTAGGCGTGCCTTTGATTCCAGCCCAGATAGCAATATTCTCCCTAACAGTAAGTCTATTCCACAGCACATTTTTCTGAGGGCAAATACCCAGTTTGCTTCCTTGACGCAAGGTGATAGCTCCCGACGTCGGTTTCTGAATACCAGATACCATTTCTAACGTGGTTGTCTTTCCAGAACCATTGGCACCAAGCAAACATACGATCTGTCCGAATCCAATCTCAGCGGACAAATCATTTACAGCAGCGACCTTCGTCTTTTGAAATCCATGCCACACTTGTGTGGTGGTATATGTCTTGAAAAGATTTCGAATAACAACTGCATTCTCGTTTGGGTCCGCACCCTCTTTCGATACTTGTGGTGGCCTGAATCCGTACATCCAACGATCGACCGCAAGCGAAAGCAGCAGGAAAAACGGGATTTGAAAAATAGCAGCGAAGAAAATCACAATTACCTCGATGTTGCTACTGGGAGCTTTGTCAACCATGTTTGTTGACTCCACTAGCTCCTGGAAGCGGGAAATCGTTGAAATGAAGTATGAGTAGTTGCAAGGCGGAAACAAGAACGACAAAGCATAGACTGCGCCAGATTTATAGGGACCAGTTGCCGGCAGGCGAGTCTGGATGGTTGTGATGATAGCCAGGAAACACGAAAATACCGATGCAAATATGCCTGATGTCTGGGCATGGCTGAAGAAGTTTCCCAGAAATATCGACCAAGACACCATCGCAAATCCACTAAATATATGGTAAAATATAATAATGGCAGCATTAGTTTGCTTGTAGAGTTCTCCACTTAGAGCAATTGCAATTACAATCCATCCAAGCAGGTACACAGTGGAAAACGAGACGTGATAAGCCAGAAACCTGACTCGTCTAGTGACCCCCATACTGGTCAGCAAGTTTGTCATGCCTATTTCCCTCTCCTGAGCCACTACTCCAGAGAGATGGTATATGACGCCAATCATGGAAATAAACAGGGCTGGTGCGAGCCAGTTGTAGATGACTTTCATGTATACGGAGTTCATCTGGTTCTTGAAACCCTGCTCAGACATATGAGTGTATGGCATAGAATATGGGGTCTGCGTGAAGTTAGCAATCGCCTTATCCACCGCCCATTGCAGTGGTAGCACGTATAAATCTGCTGACGACTGCTGGTTGCTAACGTCGATGAAGTTGAGCCCCGAATCGGCTCGCAAAGTATAGTTGTAAACACCATTCTCCACGTCCACGCTGTTCCACTGCACAGCACCGTGGCAATGGCTGAGACCACGAAGGTTCTCCATGCAAAGTGAATATATGTCAGATGCATCATCCAATGGATATATCTGAGAGTCTGGCACCCCAGACAAGGCGCGAGCCATGATTTGATTGATTTCGGCAGTCAGGTTGCCATCGCTGCTGTAGTAGGCGATTTTCTCCACTCCCACGACGTCTGCAAGCTCCTGGATTGGCGAAGGTTCGCCAACTCCGTATACACCATTCCTGACGAAAAAATGCTTTGCTTCTCCCATGAAAACAACGAAAGCCACTGGGAGGATGAACGCTCGGAATACTGTGGAAAACCAGCTCCGTCGAAGCAGCAACAGCTGTTTGCGATAAAGTGCGTGTAGCTGACGACCAAATGTAAGTTCTGGATCGCCAACAACCATATCAGATTCCGAGTTGATCACACCAACCTCTTCGGACGGCTCTCGCACATCATCGTTCACTAACGAGCGTGGCCCAGGTTTGGACCCAGCTTGTCCCAAATCTGTGTGCTCATCCACACCAGCCATCATACGTAGGCTTCAACAACAGTATATGGAACGCTTTCGACGTCTTACAACTGTAGTTGGTTCTCTGGATCAGCACGAGAGTTTATTTTAAAGGGCTGCTTTGCGTCTACTGTGGACTCCGCGATGTGTCGCATACTTCGGACTTTACTGCATGCTGCGGCAGTGCATTGCGCAGAAGCCTCGTATTTATATGCGCACGATATGCGGGCCGTTTTCACAGTTGTAATTCTACAAGACTCTCTCCGCATATCGGCAGTCGGTGGTAGCTGCTGGTCATTATCTAACAGTTAATTTAAATTAGGAAGATCGGCGCTTCTTATCCGATCTGTCAGCGATATCTGGCATGGAATTGGTAAAGTAGGACACATCTGCATCGCCATAGTTGCTGCTAATTATCTGATTGATGATTAGGATTGCGCACATACTCGCCACGAATTTACTCTATACTTGTCATAAATGTTCGGGAAAGTCAGAGATAACCGGCTGGGTACATATGTCGAGTGAACTGCTGACAAGACCTACCAATCTACTATCTGGGGTTACCGCTAACCGAAGACTATACTTTCAAACATATAAACTTTAGAACATAAAAATATCAGCAGTGGTAACAAAGTATCTTCTAATAGTTTTCTGTCCTGTGGAGACATTTCATCGGATATATCGCATAGTACATAGCCGTGCTCTATCATACTGATCTTCCCCTAAGTTCCTAAAGCGAGATCAGGGGTGCATGATGCTTCAGCGGCATCTCTAATCTCCGAAACGCGTCATGGAATTAAAGCATCCTAAAAGGAGAGTGGTTTGAATACCCACAAACATGCTAGTTGGAACATATCTACGATATGATTGTGAACAATTGGGATGTCGCGTGTAAATACGAACAAACATATCATAGTATGGTTAATTCTCTCCTGGTAGTTGTAAGAACTGATCTTGCCCGATAGACTCAGCCGTGTACCAGCCAACCAAGAACCGCAAGACACAATTAACCAGATTACTCACAGGTATACATTTTGCAGGCTCTAAACTCACATTGGAAAGGCTACAGAGCTCGAAACTGTGTTTGCATTTATAGCTAATCCAAGATCAGTTCGCTCGCTATGTCACAGCCAACCTTATAAATTAGCCCCGGAACCCCCACTCTTGATAGCGAGTGCCGCATGCGTCGTGAGCGCGCCGTGGAGTATCTCCGCCCTTTTTTCCGCAGTTCCTACGCCAGAAACAGACTCCGGCCGGAAATCGTACCGTCGCAATTGCAGGCCACAATTAGCATCCGCTTGTGGCTGCCAAATTCTGGGGCTGACATCCGGTTGGATGGACAATTTTGGCTGCTTTTCCGCCAGAATCCCGCCAGGTGCAGATCTCAGTGCCATGTAAATACATCAATATAAATAGGCTAGTGTATGCCCACGCAGTCTCCCACTTGCCACATACACTATTCAATAGACACAATGGCTGGAAAAATTGGAATTGCGATTCTTGGTGCCGGTATTTTCGTACAGGAGCGTGAGTATTAGCGATAGGAGCAACAAACAGGCTAATGAAAGAGCACCTTCCTGCAGTGCTGGCTGCCGACAATGTCGAGCTGAAGGCCGTGTACTCGCGCAGTATCAAGTCTGTCAACACGCTGCTCAGTGAGGCCAAGGTGTCGACTGACACCTACTCAGAAGACACCGGCAAAGGGCTCGACGATCTGCTGGCACGGTCTGATATCGACGCTGTGATTGTGGCTCTGCCAATTCGAATCCAGCCCATCGTCATCAAGAAGGCTTTGGATGCTGGCAAGCACGTTTTGTCGGAAAAGCCAATTGCTGCCGACATTGCAGCTGCCTCTGAGCTCATTGAGTACAGCAAGACAGTCAAGACAGGCGCTCTGTGGGGAGTAGCTGAGAACTTCAGATACTTCCCCACCTTTGAGAAGGCGCTGACCTACGTCCCTGAGCTGGGAAAGTTCACTGGGTTCCGACTCATTATGGGCGGGTTTGTGAAGCCCGGCGACAAGTACTACGAGACTGAATGGCGAAAAGTCCCCGACTACCAGGGTGGATTCATTCTGGACGGCGGTGTGCATTTCGTTGCTGGTCTGCGAAAGCTGCTGGGCCCTGCAAACCCAATTGTGTCCGTAGCGGCATCTGCCAAGCTCAGCTTCGACTACCTGGCGCCTGTGGACACTGTCAATGGAATTGCCATCACCGCTGACGGCACCTCTGGCCCCATCACCATCTCGTTCGCCGCTGCAAAGGGCGGCTACGACAACACCCTGCAGTTTGAGCACGGCTATTTGACGGTCAGCCCTGGAAAGTTGATTGTCAAGCGAAAGGGTGCTGCTGAGGAGGAAGAAGTCCTCGTCTACAAGGGCAATGGCGTCCACGAGGAGGTCGTTGCATTCGCAAATGGCATCAAGGCGGGCAAGCTCGAAGCTGCGCAGTCCCCTGAGGAGGCGCTGGCTGATCTGGCTATCGTCGAGGGTCTTCTTGAGTCTGCTAAGGAGGGAGGAGCTCTCAGGAAATTGTAGATTAGCGCTAAACAGCGATGTTACAAAGCAAAATCAAAATAAATCCAAACAACGTTCACATAAATGGACAGTCTGAAAAATCAAATTCAACAGTCAACAGTATTAGAAAAGATCAATTCACATGAAATAGTTCACGTGAGGAGCAGTTTACATATTTTGTTTGCTTTTGTGGGCTGTTTGCTCATAGTATTTAAGTGTATGCGGATTTGTACATGGATATGCACAACTGTCTCCACATCTGCATAGTTGAGAGTACTAAATGCTGACACCACTATAGTGTGTTTTCGGTAGTACAGTATTTGGCATCCTAATATACACAATGTCTATAAAAGTAAGAACCATTGCGAGTGAAAGTTTCACTGACAGCTAGTATTTGTCGTCAGCAGCGGCGGCAGCTGTTGATTCAGAGCTCATGTCGTCGGGTGGATTCTCGATTTATCAGTTGGTAAGTGCATACTGTGTGCGTCGCGTTCGCTGACTCGGATGGAATTGGCAGGCCTGTCCGTTGCCCAAGCCATATACAAGGCCCATCCTCGCGAAAAGGGAAACAATATACTGATACTGGCGGGTCCAGGAAACAACGGTAGGTCATTGTGGTGGTGCAATTGTAGGACAACAAAAATGGTGGTGGCTAATGGTTAGGTGGAGATGGATTGGTTGCTGCCAGACACTTGTTGCTATTCGGCTACAATCCAACCGTCTACTATCCCAAGAGGTCCAAAGGAGACCTGTTCGATCGGCTCATCACCCAGCTGGAGAGCCTCAAGGTTCGGTTTATTGACGACATTGACACGGCGTTCGTGGGCCAGCATCATGTGGTGGACGCATTGTTTGGGTTCTCGTTCAAACCGCCAGTGCGGGACCCGTTTCCTCGAGCCATCCAGCTCATGGTTGAGTCGTCTATCCCGGTGACGAGCGTAGACATTCCATCTTCGTGGGATGTCGACAATGGGCCCCAGTCGTCGCAGTTCTGTCCTGATAACCTGGTGAGTCTGACGGCGCCAAAACCAGCTGCCAAATACTTCAAAGGACGACACTTTGTGGGTGGTCGGTTCGTCAGCAAGCAGTTTGCCGAAAATCACGGTTTTGACGTGCCAGACTATCCTGGAGTCGATCAAGTAGTGGAGTTGAACAAGTAACAAAAGATCTGAGTGAAAACAAAAAAAATCTGATTAAATATTAAGTCTTATTTATATGAAAGAGAAACTATACGAAACTCAAAAAAGTTTAGAAATCACTAGGACCAGATTCTTCATCGACAGTCTCATGCTGCTTGGCAGTTCCAATACCAATGACTCCACCTTCCTGGTTGGCGCCCAACCAAGGTTTAATGGCCTCTCCCTTCATCGATTTGGGCACTGTGTAGTACACGATCATGCCCAACACCGTTAGCACGAACCCAATTGGATACAGCCAGTAAACATAATATCCAAACACTCTGATTCCGATAAGAAGAGACCAGAAATCACTGGTGAGCAGCGACAAGTTGTAGAAGGCAGCCGATGACATTCGCAGCAGAATAGGGCATGTCAAGTACAGCAGAAGTAGCGACAGAGTGTAGCCAACGAAGTAGCCGCCTACCTGGCCACTCCAGTGAGCCTCCCTAATGCTGGCCCGCTCGAAAATAGCCGCCTGGACACCGTTGATGAAGACAGCATAGAACCCAAGCTGGCCCAACACCTCGTACAGCGGTCGCTTCGATACGAAGAACTCCTCCACCGTGTTGGAAATACCGTAGCACGCAGCCCCAAGCAGAACAAACAAGTCTCCTTTCACCATATCGACAGCTGGATAGTCCTTATCGGTAATGAGATCAGACACCACCAGCAGAGTCATGCCGGCAATACACACCACCACTCCGAGCAGCTGGGTCCAGTGGTAGCGGACCTTCAAGAAGCAAAACGACAGCACGATCACCACCACAATGGCAAAATTGTCAAGCAACGAAGCAGACAAGATGTTGGTGTAGTCGTAGGCCTTCACCACAAAGTAATTGCCCTCAACATCGGAAAATGCAAACAAAAAGTACTTCCATCCGTCTTTCAACTGCAGTTTGAACCACTTCTTGAATCCGTACCGATACATGGTGTAAGGAGTGAAGATCAGTGCGAGAAGCGCGTAGTTGAAGAGCGTCTGGAATGCAGGCATGCTGTTTCCTCCGTTGGCAAGAAAAGTGGTCAGCGTGTTGGTGGACACGATGCACATCGACAGGATCTGGCCATGGATGAAGATGATCCAGAAGTGCAGTGTCAGCAAGAATCGAAACGGCTTGAGAAGCTTCTGCTTCAGCGTCAGCGGCTCGGTGATCTCGTTGTCATCGTTGGAAAACGAGTCGTCGAGTCTCACAGCAGAAGAAGTCTCTTCAGCGTCGGCCACGATGCCGCCTTTGGTGGTCTGGTAGTCTGCAGAAGATGTCGACATTGGAAAGTCTGGTGTGTCCTTGTGATTGGTAAACCTAGCAAGGAGGATTTTTGTCTGCTAACAAAGGCCCAAAATCTCCAAAAGTGGCCTTCGCCTTGACGTAAACAGTGCAGTTAAGAGTGAAGAAAAAAAATTATCCCAATGGGATTAAGCGTGCATGATGTGCATCAAGCCGTGCGAACAGCCTGCAGCGGAGATAGCCGCAGTTACCTTGATGTTCACACTGAGTTGTTGTCAGAAAGATCATACCCCTGCTATATAAGCTAGCCCTATATGAATTCTCTGTTGTTGTCTTTGAATTGTTTTATAGTTTATTCCAATTGAAGGGCCCGTGGCTTCTTACAGTTGCATTTTTGCACGTCAAAAATACTCTGCATATCTGCATTGCTTCGCGCCCACTCTAAGTGCTGCGCAATGCCATACACTAATATAGTCTAAAAACTAGATGTAACCAACTACTGTAGAATGTCGGCCAACTGCGCGGCAGTTGCTACAACGCGACGGAGTCGCAAGACTGATATATCAATTATACGAACTTTCCAACTTTCTTGCGACTCCGTCGCGCTGTAGCAACTGCCGCGCAGTTGGGCGACAAACTTTCTAACTGACACTGATTTCTAGAACGAAATTTGTGGCATATATTCTGTAATATCCTGATATGGGGCCTGACATAATCGCCAACTGGATTTTCGTCTTTTATCGAAAATAGATTTCATGTGAACTTCCGCAAATTAGTTCGCGCCAGGTGCAGCCTCACTATATATTTCAGCTCGCTCCTACGCGTCTTCACCACCAGTATGCCTGGGGACGTACGGGCTTTTTTTGCTCCACGGAGCCAGACAGTAGGCACAAATTGTTGATTGGCCTTTCTGACAGTAGAAAAAGGCTGAAGATGTGCCCAAACGAGGATCCAACCGTCGCATCATTGGTAGGTGGCTTAGTTACAATGCATGGTCAGCTAACCATAGACGAGGATGACGAAGACGATGCTGCACCGTATGTGGTCAATTGAAGGCCGTCTAACAGAAGAACAGCCAAACCAGCATTGAAAAGACAGAAAGTTGGAGAAAAGCTGGAGGATACGGACGTTTCGAGCTATTTCGGATCCACTAACCAGTCGTCGAAACCGATATCAAAGCCAGTTGAGTCGCCTCAAAAAGTGAAACCCCGTGCAAAAGCGTCGTACATTCCTAGTGTGGATGATTTTGTAGACATTGATGATGACGATAGTGACGACGATGAAGAACTGGAAGTGGTGGCTACTAAGAAGGCGTCTCCCAAGAAGGCGTCTCCGAAGAAGCAGGCTCCTCCTAAGAAGCAAACTCCTAAAAAGAGTCCTAAGAAAGTGTCACAGCAATCGCAGGATATGATGGAAATCGACTCGGATGATAAGGTTGCTGCAAAACTCGGTCGCGGTGGCTCGTCCAGTGGTGCTGTGTCCACTGGCAAGTCGGCTAAGGACGTGCTGGCAACCATTCCTGATGCGGTGCTGCCAGAAGTCGACAGTTCGAAAAAGTTCAATTTCCAGGCCCACCAGGCCAAGCTGGCCCAGGACTCTAGTGCACCGGGTGGCCCCATAGACATTCCAGATGCTGCGGAGAACTGTTTGGCTGGCCTCGTGTTTGTGTTTACTGGTCTCATGCCCAATTTGCCCCGAGACCAGGCTCAGGATCTGGTGAAGCGGTATGGAGGGAAGGTGACCAGCGCCCCGTCCCGCAATACTTCGTGTATAGTGCTGGGAGAAGACGCGGGTCCCAAGAAGATCGAAACAATCAAAAAACTGGGGATCAAAGCTGTTGACGAAGACGGGTTTTTACAGCTGTTACGCGAAATGCCCGCCAATGGAGGCTCTGGAGAGGCTGCCAAAAAGGCCATGGAGAAGAAGCAGCTGGAGCTCGAAAAGATCGAGGAGACTGCGCGGCAGATGGCAGCAGAAATGGAGGCTCGCGACGCTGCTGAGAGGGCAAAGGCAGCCGCTGCTGCCAAAAGAGCTAGCGCTGGTTCCGTCAAGAAGGAAGGAAAAGACGCATATGTCCCTCCCCCGCCCATATCTGAGGAGGATAAGCTGTGGACGTCGCGATATGCTCCTAATGGTCTGGATCAAATTTGTGGCAACAGAACAGTTGTAGACAGGTTGGCGGCATGGCTGGCGCAATGGAGAGACAATGCAAGAAGAGGATTCAAAGGCGATGGACCCAATTCTTTGCGAGCTGCCATGCTCCATGGGCCACCTGGCATTGGCAAGACTACTGCTGCGCACCTTGTTGCCAAAATGCAGGGCTTTGATGTCATCGAGTCCAACGCATCTGACACTCGAAGTAAGAATCTGCTGCAAAACTCCATTGGCAGAACGCTGGACAACACTTCGCTGCTGGGCCACTTCCACCGTCGTAACGACGATACAGGTGTGCAGGCGTCAAAGAAACAGGTGTGCTTGATTATGGACGAGGTTGATGGCATGTCTGCTGGAGATCGTGGAGGAGTCGGTGCTATGGCGGCTCTGTGTCGCACCACCAACATTCCTATCATTCTCATCTGCAACGAGAGGTCACTGCCTAAAATGAGGCCGTTTGACAGAGTGACTTACGATCTGCCGTTCCGAAGACCAGATACCAACGCAATCCGGCCACGGATAATGTCAATTGCATTAAAGGAGGGTATCAAGCTCGACAGCGGCGTGGTGGACCAGCTGGTACAGTCTACGCGGTCAGATATTCGCCAGATCATCAATCTTCTGTCTACATTTGCTACTTCTAAGAAAACCATGGACTATGACACATCCAAGTCGGTGACCAAGTCGTGGGAAAAGCAGGTGGTGCTTAAACCATTCGACATTGTTGCCAAGTACCTTTCTGGAGCCACATTTGCCGCCAATTCGCCTCTCACCCTGAACGACAAGATCGAGCTGTACTTCAACGACCACGATTTTGCTCCGCTGATGGTGCAAGAAAACTACCTCAACACTTCGCCCAATCGCGCAGCTTCGACTCCAGGGGGCCATCTGGCATTGGTGGCAGAGGCAGCGGGGTCAATTTCGGACGGAGACTTGGTTGACCGGATGATCCACGGGTCCCAGCAGCAGTGGTCGCTGATGCCTCTGCATGGAGTGCTGTCGTGCGTCAAGCCAAGCTACGAGATCGCTGGCCAGGCTCATGGACGCTACAACTTCTCGAGCTATCTTGGAAACAACTCCAAGGCTGGCAAGTACTGGCGACTGTTGCAGGAGATCCAGTCGCATGCCCGCCTCAAGCTGTGGGGAGACAGGCAAGAGCTGCGACTCCAGTACCTGCCGCTGCTGACCTCGAGGCTGCTGACTCCGCTTGTTCAGCATGGTGCTGACGGAGTAGACGAAGTGGTTGAAACTATGGACGAGTACTACCTGACCAAGGAAGACTGGGACGTGATCATGGAACTGGCGGTAGGGCCACACAGCGCTGGCGAGAAAGCCAAAGGGCTGGCAACAGCAGTCAAGTCGGGATTCACCCGGAAATACAATGCCAAAGACCATCCGATTCCCTATATGAAGTCTTCAGCCATGACTGCAGCGGAAGCCAAGGTTTCCCGCAAGGCAGAGCTGCCAGACATCGAAGATGTGATCGAGGACGACGTGGACGCGCCAGAGGAAGACACAAACGACAAACCAGAAGAGGACGAGGACGTCACCAAGAACAAGTATATAAAGATCCCAAAGGGACGCGCATCCAAGGCAAAGCCTGCAGCTAAGACAGCCAGCAAAGGAAAGTCGCGAGCCAAGAAGTAGCCACCAAATGAATCATTAGTACCACTCTGTATGCAGAATCAATCATTGCGCACTTAATAGCTTGTATTTGCAGAATTGTCTGTCAACTTCCAGACTACATTGTTGTCTTGAATGGCATGGAAAACAACGAATTCAACTGCGCAGCAGTTGCTACTGCGCGACGGAGTCGCAAGGATTGTGTCCACAACCAACTCTCAGCTCAATTCGTCGTCTTGCGACTCCGTCGCGCTGTGGCAACTGCTGCGCAGTTGAAGGTGGACACTGCAGTAGTGGAGAATAGCCAGTACATGTAGTGCCTATCTCCGGAGCAGCAGTTTATCCGGAATGCCGTTGACAGCGAGTTTATCCGGCGAGTTCTCAGGACTGCCTTTTGAATCGGCGGCTTTTCACCAGCAGTTCTTTCGACCACTCGTCCAGTTCAGCAGCAATGGCTTCGAGTTCGTCTATTTGAGACTCGACCCGATCCAGATGGCCTATGTCGCGTGCAACCTGATCGTCTATTGTTAGATGGGCTGCATTTGGCTCACATACTGATCTGCTGGGTCTGCTGGCCCGCACCCGCCAAAGTGGCAGCGAAATCCTTCATGCTGCTCACCTTGTCAAAGGTGCTCATGTTGGCGCGTTCCATGATCTCGAGACTCCCATTGGTGAGGTCGTTCTGCGCTTCCACCGACTGCTGGGCTGCCACAAACGCCTGCTGCACTGGCGATGACATTGGAGACCCACACGGCTGACGGGACGCCAAACTAAGGTTATCGCGACGCCTGCGACCAGACGTCCAAAAATAGCTCACTGGTGGGCAAAAACTGCGCAAATATGCGATGCGCGATCAGCAATCAGCAGCCGCCAGCTCGACACGGTGAGACGTCGCGCAAGAATGTAGCTAACTCGATGTCGGTTCGCACTGCCACGACAAGCCCCCCCCTCGCGAAGGTTGTTTTTCCCAGTCGCATCGCGCCAAATGGTGCGGCAGAATCCTGAAACTGCAATCCTCTCTCGTAACGTTTCGCCTCCTGAAAAGACGTCCTGACGGTTCATCACAATGGTAGGCAACGCCACGGAGGACCTCGCGGTACTAACAGCAGGCTGACCAACTTACTGAGCAACAAATCTCTGCGTTCAAAGAGGCGTTTTCGCTGTTTGACAAGGACAACGATGGCCAGATCACCACCAAGGAGCTCGGCACCGTCATGCGCAGCCTGGGCCAGAACCCGTCCGAGAGCGAGCTCGCGGACCTCATCAACGAGGTGGACGTCGACAACGACGGGGCCATTGATTTCCCGGAGTTCCTGACCATGATGGCCCGCAAGATGAAGGACACGGACAGCGAAGAGGAGATCCGCGAGGCATTTAAGGTGTTTGACAGGGACGGCAACGGGGTGATTTCTGCCGCCGAGCTGCGACACGTCATGATTTCTATTGGAGAAAAGCTCACCGACGAGGAGGTCGACGAGATGATCCGCGAAGCGGATGCCGATGGCGACGGACAGATCAACTACAACGAGTTTGTGGATCTGCTTCAGAGCAACAAATAGGTTTTGTATCCAATGTGTATTTTCGGCTCATTAGATGTTTTTTAAGCGTTTTGTCAGGCTGTTTGAGAACAGCACTGAACGATTGTCGTAGATGTCGATATGTATTTTTACTAAGCGCATGTATTGACCCGCATTGCTGTGGCAAGTAATCAGCTGCTAATGCAAACACGATAAACAGCTAAGGCCTGTTGTGCTTGTACAGTGTGCTTGTACAGTGTGCTTGTACAGCCAGATGATCTTGCAATTCTTCCAGTGTGCACGCCATCAATTATAGTGATGGTCTAAGATTTTGCCACAATCAGTATATTTCTCTAGATATACCTGTGTATCTGTATATTTACATGTGTATGTGTGTATATGTGTATATGTGTGTGTGTCTGTATCTTTACGTGTCTGTCTATCTCCGCGTGTTTTCTAAATGTAAATGTATACCTACGTATATATCATATCCATATAACGTTATCCATGTAACGTTATCCACTTTCCATATATTGGGTACAATCTCTTTCTACAGGCAGTGAGTCAAAATGCATTCACATATATTTTATAAATATAGATAAATCCTCGCTATATCTATAGACGTCTTTACACTCTGAGCTGGCTCATACCAATGGAGGCACCCACTCTTTATTCACCACCCGATACACTGCCATGTCACCACTTACAAAGTCGCGAATGTTGTAAGAGCCACGTTGAACGCGTCGTATACCGCCAATGTTCTGATGCACCACATCTATAGAATGTCCAGTCGCTGCTATCACCACTGATGTGTGGTCTGGTGCGCCAGCACTCGCAGTGGACGTCACCAATCCTGCTGGGTTTTTGTGCTCGAACTTGGCCAATCTAAACTGTACAATGTCTCCACGTCGAATGAGGTCGTTGTTGACCACTGCCACGTTCGAACCGTTGACAAACTGCTGCACAAGAGCACCATGCTTGAGCCCAATGGACGGCATTGCTGCCCCACCTGACCCTTCATCAATAGCCATCTTGGCCAGAGTCCAGCACTCGCCATTGCCTACCTGCTGGCCCGTTTTGCTTTCTGCCCACCGCGCCACCTGTTCACCAAACTGATCGTGCAGCTGCGCCAGTTGCGACTGAGTCAACTGGGGAGGCGGTGCGCTATCTTGGCGAGTCACCGCAATAGTTCCAAGAGGATTCGACGCCTGCCATTTCATGGTGAACTTAGCCACCGACAGATCTTCAGGCACCCTGACCGACAGATTGAGTTGGTTCTGATCGCCCGAAGAAGACATTGACATAACTCTATCTAAGTTTTGGAAATCTGGGGGGATCTGCATCTGGTTCATAGGCATAGTAAACCACAGTGAGGGGAGCTGGAAGTCGAATCTACGAGCAGGTGCCTGCTGGCCCTGCCCGGCAGTCGAGAAAGCTGCTGGTGCTGCTGGCTGCCTTGTCGGAAGCTTTGGTCGTGTGGCATGGTTGATTGGAGGCGGAATAGCGCTGGGAGAAGGTCGTGAATCAGGAATTGCTGGTGCAGTAACAGCACTAACCTCCGGTGCGTGAGTTACAGGAATAGGAGCAACTATAGGTACTGTGGAAGCCACTACTGGTGCTGCCTGTTGCGACACAGATGGGGGATTCGGCCTCGCTACTGGAGCGGCACTTGAGGGTCCACCGAGACCAGGCTTCTTTTTCGGCAGAGGAGGTGGTGGCTTTTTCTTGACTGCAGTTGGTGCCACTGGCCTGCCACCTGGCGACGGCGGTGGAGGAGATTCTGACGATGCCTTGGCGTTCCTGGCAGCTATTTCTGCAGCAAAATTCGGCACTGCTGGACCCTGCTGTTCAACGGATAGTTTCGACACCTGAGATGTCAATCCGGCGACGTCGTGGGAACTTACGTCTTGCGACTGTCTGGTTGGCAGCCCCGGGCGCTGTGGAATGGACGGGGAAGCGTCTCTGGCTGGAAACTGTGTCGCAGCTGGTACATTTGTGGCTGAAGAAGCTCGAGCTGGCTTTGGTGGTGGTACTGAAGCAGAACTCGGCAGTCCATAAACAGGTGGTGGAGCGAAGCTTGTTGGATCCGGTAGTGGAGTCTTTTGTGTTGGTTCAACCGATGCGTGTGTATACGATGGACGAGAAGCAGGTACAGGAGACGGTCGAGAAGCGGACGCAGGCGTCGGTGGAGTTCCTCTGGAACTTCTCACTGGCGGAGGCACAGCTCCAGGAGGAGGAGCAAACGAGCTCGGATCCGGAAGGACCTTTTTTGGCGGAGCAGCAGCAGCCGGCTCTGCGTATGGAGTAGGCGCATGTTGCGCTGAGTACGTCGGAGGTTGGTCAACTCTCTGAGGCACCGGAGGTTGCAATGGCTGACTCTGCACCTGTTCCCCCTGATTCCCAGTCGGGGGATATTGATATGGCTGCTGAGGAGGTTGCTGAACTGCTGGCTGTGGCTGCTGGTACGCTTGAGGAGGCTGAGCATAGGCTTGCTGAGGACTTGGTTGGGTCTGTGGATACTGCTGCTGATATTGCTGCTGATTTTGCTGAGGATACTGCTGCTCCTGAGCATACTGCTGCTGTTGCGGATACTGCTGCTGTGGTGGATACTGCTGTTGTTGCGGATACTGCTGTTGTTGCGGATACTGCTGTTGTTGTTGATACTGCTGTTGTTGTTGGTACTGCGGTTGTTGCGGATACTGCTGTTGCTGATCCTGAGGAGGTGGATAGGCCTGAGATGACTGATAGTTATTTTGATAAGTCTGAGCAGACTGGTGCTGGTAGCCTGGCTGTGCGTGCGGAGTTTGTGGAGTCGCGACACTGTTGGCCCCGGCTTGTCCTCGCTTTGGAGGAGCAGGAAATGAGTTTGGGTCCTTTAGAGCTGCTAGCGGTCTAGCGGTGACTTCCACCTGCTCTTCATCTATTGTTAGAACTGCGGGTTTTAATGCCACTTACTGCTGCCGCCACTTGACGTAAACGATGATAAAGTTGGACGTTTTTTCCAATCACCAGACTCGTATTTCGCCTTTCCTTTGGTGGACACCTCATTGAACTTGCTGCGACCCTCTTTCAGGATACTCGAGAAGCTAGACATGACACTGGAGAATGGTAGTCGCCTTACAGGAGATATGTAGACTGCAACGTAATACTGCGACAGGAACCTTGTCACGTGGAGGGCCATGGCGTCTAACTAGATCACAATGTTAACATGTAGATGTGGTAGAGGCAGCAAAGCTATTCATGCTTATAAAATAGTAAAGAGTAATTAGATAATTAGATAAAGTCATTATTTTTGGGCAAAAGACTTTTTGTGGTGCCGTTCGCGACTTGTTTGACATGACTTGCTTGACATGACTTGTTCAATACGACGAGTTACTGGTGATTTGGAACCAACCTTTATCGACGCTCAACGCTTGTTGTGAATAAGACAAGGAATCATATATCTGTTGCCAAATCTCCAGCACATAAAGAAGTTGTTGTAGATTTACCATCCTCATTAAGGTGAAAATCTTGAAAACACTCGGCAGTAGTGGAGAAGTCTTGTGGTCAATATATAATGCCGCTGAAAGGTACCAACCAAGTTAATGTCCAGTTAATGTGACCAGTATGTCTGACTCTTTCATCTTTATGTCTGGTAGTGGATTCATACATCATGAAATAGGATGTCGAGTGTACGAGTCAGAACAGCACAAGATACCACATGCAGCGATCAGCGCTGTGATAATGTCATATGCAGGAACGGCTGAGCAGTGCCAAGCCGGCATATGGAGGAGTTTTGATTGAACTGTCTTAAAGCTTTAGTCGTACTCTCGTTCAGCTGTATATTGCAAACAGGAGCAATAATGATCTTCTTCTCTTTGGATTGGCAGTTGTACTCAGTTACTGCGTATACATAGTGAATCCGAAGACCTTTTAGCAATTTCAACGCTTGAGACGGACAGGATACTATATTTATTGCGACATTGTCACAGCGTCTTTTGTTGTTTTGTTAAGATTTTTGGATCTGGGTATACTATGGGTTCCACTGCACTATTTTGGTCTCGTTTTGATGATTTGTCCTGCAAGTTGTTTTCTCATTAAATTGCAAATCACACTACAGTAACAGCCAGCCTGGGTCATTATGTGGAAAGGTTTGAAATCAGAATAAGTGTAATGCATTGTACACCTCCATTGCAGAGTCGTATGTAATATTGCAACGTTGACACCATATTGTGTTGTCTTGAATTACGTCGTGTTTAGACGTATCAGCCTACATTGCAAAGATGATCTTGCGACTCCATCGCGCTGTGGTAACTGCTGCGCAGTTGAATTGTGGATCCTTGCGGGCGTGATTTTGTCTGGTAAATTCACAATCTAAGTGGTCGTCTTCCAAGACGTTTATGATGATACAATGTGAGCATGCTGCAAACGCTCGCGTTATAGCCAAACGACTCTCATGGTAACGCCAGCACCATAAAACTCTGGGGTTATGAAGCGAACCACCATTCATGGTATAGCACTATCATAGTATACAGATATGTAATAGCCTACTACAGTCGCGAGTGTCTGCTGCCAGATACGAGTTGGTCGTCGGATCTCGTTTAGGCGCTCCGCAATCTACCCACTGCATTGCAGTGCATGAGAGATGGCAGATGACAGCATTGCGCCCTACTACATCAGTCTCAGAGCCACATCATCCGGATCAACCACTCCTGGGCTGCAATATACTGCGGACAGCCATTAGAGACCAATCCCTGTAGGGTGATAGCCAATTGGCCATAGCGTGGCTTTGAAGTACTGTCTACAACCGGCACTCAGAGCCGCCCAAACCCGTCGCACAGCAGTCACAGCAGACGCGTCACTCACTTAGCAATTGTTTCGAAATCATATATGTGAGACATATGTCATCATGCTGCTTGTTGTTCTGTCGCGTTCCTGCTATGAAATTCACTCAGCGCGTAATTGCTGGTAGCAGTCTCCCAGTCTTGTGGTCGGCATGAAAAATCAGCCGACCCCTGAATATGCAGTAGCCAACGCAAACTTGCCGTTGCCAAGCCCATATTTCCAGTAGGGCCCTCTGGCGCTTGTCTGGCTAACAACGGTATTTTTTTTGCACATTTTTTTTCCTCCTGTATGTGTCCGTTAATGGCGACCAGCAGGCAACGCCGATCGGTAGCGGTCGAAGCTAAGTCGCGCTCATCATAGCCTTACAGTCCTGCACTGATAATCTCGCAGTTGCTGAGGCCGCACTCCCGGAACCAAACAAGTACAACCCACTCCCATCCGGTGTGACGCACTTCACTCCCTTCCTCCTTCCATACTTCCGGTAGATTTGCATGTTAATGAAGCGAATTTTGGAGAGCCAGCTAAAATAAAAAACTCGATCTCAAGATTTGTCAGATAGCATTAAACAGATGGTCAATGAATAGGCGAGCTCGATTGCAGAACAGGTGCCATAACAAACAAGCAGAAGTATATAAAGGCGACCCCCAGCGATCATGTCTGCTCCTCCTCTCATACGACCGCCTTCTAAACAGGCGTCTCGTATGAAGCTGCCTGGCCTCAAGATACCGTCGTCGCCGTCGGTGGCTCCAGTGGTCGGACCCAACAACGAGGAAATTGGCGGACCTCCAAAGCCCCAGTTCGCGCAATCTGTAGCAGCGCCATCGTCCTATGGATCCGACATGGTGCAAGGAGCTGGGCTGTTCAACGCGGAAATACTGGCAGCAGTGCGTGCTGATGACCATCTGGCAGTCTCGACTGCTTCGCAGCCCTTCTCAGGCTACTCGGTGCCGTACTCTGGGTCGTCGACGGCTCTGTCGCTGTACTCTGCGTCGGCATCGACCTCGTCGACCTCGTCGCTAGTGACGCCTAGACCAGATGTGGAAGACCTCGACGAAGAGGGCTGGAATATGGTGGCCCGGCTGGGCGAAATCGTCGAGCTAGGACGGCTTGGCGAGGGTGCGGGTGGTAGCGTGAGCCGGTGCAAGCTCAAATACGGGTCGACGGTGTTTGCCCTCAAAGAAATCACCACCAATCCCAATCCCGAGCTCCAGAAGCAGATCCTGCGCGAGCTGCAGTTCAACCGGACCTGCAACTCTCCGCACATCGTGAAATATTACGGGACATTTTTGAGCAACGAGTTTTCAAGTATATTTATTGCCATGGAATACTGTGGAGGCGGGAGTTTGGAAGCTATTTATAAGCGAGTCAAGGCTCGAGGAGGCCGCATTGGAGAAAAGGTGCTAGGAAAGATTGCTGACGGTGTCCTAAGTGGCCTGTCTTATTTGCATGAACGGCGGATCATCCACCGCGACATCAAGCCTCAGAACATCCTGCTCGACAGCCAAGGACAGGTCAAGCTGTGCGATTTTGGTGTGTCTGGAGAGGTGGTTGACTCGCTGGCAACCACTTTCACTGGAACCTCATACTACATGGCTCCAGAGCGCATCCAAGGCCAGCCGTACACGGTGACTTCAGACGTGTGGTCGCTTGGACTGACTCTGATGGAAGTTGCCCAGCATCGGTTTCCATTCCTGCCCGAGAGCCACGAGCCGCTGATGCCTATCGAGCTGTTGACGTTCATCGTCAACATGCCTGCTCCTGAGCTTCAAGACGAGCCACAGGAGGGCATCAAGTGGTCTGACGGGTTCAGGCACTTCCTGCGGTGCTGTCTCGAAAAGGACCCTAAAAAGCGCGCCAGCCCTAGACAGATGTTGAGCCATCCATGGATGGTTGGGCAGCGTCAGAAGACTGTCAAGATGGACAAGTTTGTGAAGGAATGCTGGTCTTGAGAACTTGGCTTGCTTCTATCTATCTATACCCAAGCGTGGTCATTTTCTCGTTTATTTTCTCTCTTGCCAAAAAACTTTCGCACATACTAGGCAATTTACAATTGTTGTCAGTTAAGCACTATTTAAGTAGCACCTTTGATGCATGATATTTATATGTCACCACGTTTCCTGTAGATATCTGCCCTCTTTTTCCATGGCACGCACGTACGCTTCGGCTGTCTGTTGATCCCAGTTTTGGGTCTCTTGTAGAACACTGACGACGGTTATCCTCACCTGCCTTGGCATACTCCCCGACGATCCACACACATAGAATGTGGCTGCCGAATTGACAATAAGATCTGCCAATTTTTCCTTGGACTGGAACAGTTTGTCCTGCACGTAGCCGCCATTCTGGCGCGAAAACGCCGTGTCAACTTCTAGTAAGCCTTTTTGTACAAGTGGTTGCCAGTCATCCGCGAACAAGTAGTCTTTGTCGTCGTATCTACAACCGAAAAAGAGAATAGATCCCTTCCGTAGATGGTCTGTCGCAGCTCCTGTCAAGATCAGACTCCTCATCGGAGCGATTCCAGTGCCCGGAGCAACCATTACGACCGGATTGTGAGCTGGGACAGCCAAGTTGCCCTTAATAAGCGTGAATGGGATATCTTCACCCACTTTGAGGTTTTCTATCCACCTGGTGCATACTCCTCTGCGGATTCTTCTAATAATCGTTTTATATTTCACGATTGCAACCGCAAGATCAAACGATGTAATAGTACGGTCGGTACTCGTAGACGGCGCAACCGATGCAATTGAGAATAGTCTGGGCCGCAGAATAGGTACCAAATCCAGGATGTACTGTACTGGGATCTTCAGCGAGTCAAATTCTGTAATTGTCTCGAGAATCGACCGCCTGGGACGATTGGCATAGTCATAGAGATCCTGCAGTCCTTCGAGAGACGAAAACTCCTGCAGTCGTTCCTGTTCTCTCTCATCGGCAGCAAAGTGCCATGCAACCTCGAAGAAACTTCTTCGTGGAATCGACGAAATGTCCAGATGGTGTGTTATGACCGACCTCAGTGTGAGGGGTGTTACCAAACCGCCAGGGACGGCGTCTTCGTATTCGTCGTTGACTTCAAGTGGATAATCAGCTATCTCTTCCCATCCCTGATGCTTTATGAGTGCTTCAACGTCATCTGAGCAGTTGGTTGGATAAAGTGCAACTATATCACCAGGGCTATAGTCCAGCCGGTCGTGACCGTCAAAAGAAAAGTGTCTAACGTCTTGAAAATGGTCACTGGCTGTTATGCGCTTATTCTTAGTTACAGTCGCAGTGTAGACATCACTGCGGTCTCTTGTTAATGCAATCAACATTGGATTATCCCGAGTTGCCCGTTTGATTTTGCCGGTTAGCAATTTCAACTGAAATCGAGGCTCCAGCAGCTCTTGTGGACCGATCTCAGATATGCCAGCAGGGAGAGGAAATAGCTGTAACAATTTCTGGGCCACAACCGCCTTCCATGAATCGAATTGAGCATCAATTCCTTCGGCGTGCATCTCGTCACCTTCTCCTCGAGCATATAGTTCACGGGCTCCCAACTGAAGCAACCGCTTGTGGACTTTCCTAATAGCCCAGTTAAACCTTGGGTAAGAAGAATCACCCAATCCAAAACTGGTAAACTGGACACCAGTGAGCAGAGTCGGAGGGAGCTTACGCCTTAACAAGAACTTCCAAAACTTTTGGGCGTTTCGAGGCAAGTCTCCTTGGCCAGTAGTCGAGCAGATCACTACAATAGTCGATGCGTTCACGACGTCTGCTGGCTGAATATCATCCATGGCAGATACGCGAGCTTGTAAGTGCAACCTCTGGCATGCTTTAGCAAAACTCTCGGCACAGTCCTGAGCATTTCCTGTCTCGCTACCGTACAAAACCACCACCGATCTCATCTAATACTCTAATCGATAGTAGCTATGAGCAGATTCCTCATTAGTGGAATATCCGAAAGCAGTTTTGTGCAGCTTGCTGCAGCGATGACGGAGACGCCACCCCGACCCTAAGAATATTGAATCGGTTGCCTCACGAAATTTCTGGCATTCTCATCGACCAGTTTCCTCAGCTATTATGAGATTTGCGGTTTCTTCAGTGATCCGAGCCAGGCCAGCAGCCCGTATTGCGCTTGCCCGCCCTATTGTTCGATCTGGCTTGCGCACTCCTGTCCAGTATGGTAGTGTGCGGTTTTACTCTGAAAAGCCTGCAGAGGCAGAAGATGCCAAGGAAGCTAAAAGCGAAGAGCCTGAGGCACCCAAGGAGGAACAGAAGGGTGCTGAGCCCGAGCTGAGCATTGATGAACTCAAGTCGAAGGTTGCCGAGCTTCAAGCAAAGTTTGAATCAAAAGATTCTGAAGCAGCCAAGATCAAGGAGCGATATAGCCAGCTGCTTCTAGACTTTAAGAACTTGCAGAGAACCACTAAGCAAGAGGTGCAAAATGCCAAAGATTTCGCACTCCAGAAGTTTGCTCGCGATCTACTGGACTCTGTAGACAACTTTGATAGAGCTTTGTCTGTTGTTCCGGAAGACAAGCGGACGGATAGACTGAATTTCAAAGAGCTTGCTGACCTGTACGAGGGAATCAAGATGACGCAGGATGTTTTCGAAAAGACTCTGTCGAAGCATGGTCTTGTGAAGCTGAACCCCATTGGTGAGAAGTTTGACCCAAATGTGCACGAAGCTACTTTTGAAGTTCCTCAGCCTGATAAAGAACCAGGAACTATCTTCCACGTTCAACAAACCGGGTTCAGTTTGAACAACCGTGTTGTAAGGGCACCGAAGGTGGGTGTTGTTAAGGGATCTGAATAGTTCCTCCTCTCTGTATATATATACATGTAAATAGTAATGCTACGGTACGCCATCATGGCTTTCTGAAGAATGTTGCGAGTTTTCACCATGCGAGTAAAAGACACTGTCTCACAATGCACCACCTGTAGCCAGTGTCCTCACCTCAACTGCGCAGAAGTTGCTACAGCGCGACATAGTCGCAAGCTTCTGTTTATAAAGACAAATCACACGTTAGCTGGATATATTTATGTACATAAAAGACTAATGCCACAGTGTATCATGATCACCAGACACCGCACATTATTCTGTTGAGTCCGACCTAACGGACCTCAATGTCCCACTGGGAGGCGACTGTAGAGACAATTTCGTTGTGAAGCTCGTTGATCTCTTTATTTGTAAGAGACCTGTCCATTGACTGGTAGTTGATGCGATAACATTGGCTCGTTTTCCCCGTTTTTGGATGCGAAAATTCATCAACCAAGCTGACATTCTCTACTAGGTCGCCTCCTATTCCTCGTACAACTTCCATGAAATCGTTGATATGAATGCTTTGAGTGCTGTTATTCCAGAATGCAACGTCTCGACTGGTGGCAGGATATTTGGAATACGGCTTGAACGTGCTGACAGTTCCGGTCTTAAACTGGTCCAAAAACCGTGGGTCTTCCGACCAAAATAGTCGAATATCCGGGATACCAAATAAGATCATGGCAGTTCTCTCAAGGCCGATTCCAAACGCCCATCCAATCTTTTCAGGGACACCAGCATTATCAAGAACCTGCTGTTTTACAATACCACAGCCACACATCTCGAGCCATTCGCCCTTCCACCAGATCTCAATCTCCCAGGAAGGCGATGTCCACGGGAAAGTAGTCTCAATCCAACGAGCCTTTATTGGGCTAAACAAGTCGGGATCAGTGCTGCCTGCCTTGAGGGCAGCTTCTTTCGCCTGGTTAAACACATGGCCCATGATCAATTCAAGAGTCCTTTTTAGGTGCTGTCCAATGAGCTCACATTCTATCTCGCTCATCGTCAATTGGCGGGGATTCTCTTCATGGAATGGAAGATGCGGATCTGACACAATGATCCCCGAGTCTGGAAGAGCTTCCAAATCTTTTCGAATAACATCAGCAAGATTTTTGCCATGTTCTTTTCTCGACCACACTCGGGCACCCTCCATCTGGTGAAACGCCGGATAGTGTGTGCGATCTATAGTGTCTCTCCGATACACATCGGCTGCAATAAGGTATCCAGGCGTCTCACAGGACTGGAAGCACTCCGATTCGTGGGCAGAAGTATGTGTTCTCAATAAGGTATCCTTGTTGATGTAATAAGTGTCGGTCTTGGCCCGTCCTGGATGGTCGGCTGGGAAACCCAACTGGTCGAAGTTTTTAAATGTGCTGACAACAGGTGTAAATTCGTTGTAGCTGGTAAATCCTATATCCTTGACCCTGTCTTCAATGAGCTGGCGGACAATTCCTATGGGGTGGCTGTTTTTATGATGAAGATTACGTCCAATTAGCTTCGTAATAGACTCCGGCACATTGGTCCAATCATCTGCCGCGTAAGCTTCACCGCCGATAACGAGGTCTGACTTTTTCCTAAGCAGCACCAGTGCTTTGGCAGGCCTGATTCGCCCTATACAGCGGATTGTCGCTGGAGTCACCCAGGCCATATAGTTGGAAGTAGTTCGACACGAGTGCCGCACAAAGTCGGATGTTAAAGATGTATGCGGTAAACTATTAAACAGCTGCAACACTGTAACATGAAGTTGGAACGGCCGAAATAAACAAATACACGCCACAATGTTACTCAAATGATATATTGAAACGTACGGTGGGGAAAATTTTTGTCATTTTCAATCGGCATATCCTCAATGACATAATCCGCCAGCTTACAATTCATCTAACGGTGATATTTACTGTGAAAATGCGCATTAGACTGATGTGGGCAGGGCAGAAAGAAAGAACACATTGTGCATGACATTAAACGTAAGTTATATAATTTGTACAAACTTTTTGAAACCCTCGACTGACTTTAGTCGGTGTAGTAGCAGCGGTCGAAGTTGCCTCCGAGGTTGTTACCCCACCATTGAGGGAAGTTGTGGGCAGCTCCACTGGCGCCAGCAACTGCGAAAGACAGAATGAACACCATGACTTGAGTGCCACCCGTCAGACCAGCAGCAACAATATAGTTGTAGTCCCTGAACAGCTTAGGGTAGTAGACTCGCAAGTACCACTGGCTGATGAGCGCAACGATGAAGTAGGTGGTGATGGATGAGTTGACACCCACACACAGCCATCCAATGTACCACGACAGAATGGGGATGTTGATGTTGTTGAATCCAGCCTTAGGGAAGAATCGATGCAGCGCGTAGAATGGCAGAGGGCATGCGAATCCCACCAGGAGCGCCAGCGGCACCCACTCGTATCGAGATCCAACACTGTACATGTACTTGGCGAGGGCACCCCAGGAAATTCCCTGGGTGTTGTACTGCTGGATGTTCTGGCCAGACCAGATAGCAGTACCCTCAATGGACTTCAGAATGGGAGCCTGGTTCTCGACAATAGACTCCATCATGATGTAGTTAAACACCGAGCCGATCAGAGTACCGAGAATCTGAGCAGCGAAAATCGATCGGGGCGACAGCTTGATGTACTGGCCCTGCTTCAGGTCCTGAAGCATGACGAATGCCTGCTGCACCGAGTTGTAACCGTACAGAGTGAAGTACATGTTGGCCATTGGGTTTCCGGGGTGGATGTAACTTCCAATCATCTGGATCACAGTCTGCATCTGAGTACCTCCGAAACCAAACATACCCACGAGACCTCCGAGCACGGCAGAGAACAGGGTGGCGAGGATCAGAGCAACGAAGAATGCCCACCATGGCAGGCCACTGTCAGCCTCGTAGAGGCACACCAGAGACACCACAATCGAAATCAGCAGCACAATTCCGTACCACCAGGCGGGCACCTCCTTGTAGTGAAGCATGGCCCGGAAGTGGTGGTCGTCCGAGTCTTCAGGAATAGTACCATCGGGGTTCAGACGAGTGTCGACCTCGCTGGGGAGCCAGAACTTGAAGTCCCTGTTGCGTACAATGTTGACGAGCTTCATAGGGTTGAGCATGCGGGCAGCGCGCAGCATCAGTTCGGTGTGGTACAAGTACATGTGGGTGAAAGTGGCACCGATGGAAAGGTTGGTGGCAATCAGATACACCGTGTAAGTGGGTGTCATGTAGGGTACACCAATCTCCATGAGAGCAGTCTCGTTGAGCATGTTGTTGCTGTCGAGAATGAGCGTCTGGTTGAACTGCACGTAGTCGGTGGCATTGGACTCGTTGGTGAACAGCAGCTGCGACAGGAACGGGAAGTTCTGAGCGTCCCACACGTTGCCGTAGTACACAGCGCAGAACACAACGATACAGAGGATGTAGCCGACAATGTTGTTGAGGGTGGCCACCAGGGGGATGGCCATGGGGTTACCAGTACTGGCGATGTAGTTCCAGTCGAAGCAGAAGGACAGCAGACCCAGGCCCTCGTTTCCGTTAGTGCCGCCAAACACGTTGGTGATGACGTCGCTGCTGCCGTTGGCAAGGCATGGCACTGAAAATCCAATCATGAGCGGGAACATCCACTCGGGGATGATCTCGTAGAAGAACATGACGGCAAAAGTGATCCAGAACAGTCGGAATCGCTTCTTGTTCTTGTCCTTGCTGCCGTGCAGCGTCTGCAGAGTGGCCACCTGGGGCAGCACGTTGGGGTAGAACATGATGGTCGGGTACACCAGGGTCTTGCGGAGCAGACCGATGATTCCGTATCCGAGAATCTGCGAGCTGAAAATGGTGAAGATGGCAACACCCTTTCCGACCGGCGTGTACCACAGCTTCTGGACCGCCAGCACCTCGGTGGCCAGCGCAGCAGTGGAGGCAGTACCGCAGATGATGACGATAGCGACGTGCTCCTTGATGTTGAAGGGGTGCGGGTTCAAGAACCGCAGAATGGCGTTGGCCTTTCCGAGACCGGGGATGTGGCGAGGAATGGCGGTGGCCATGAACTCTCCAATGACGTAGGCAATCATGAGCAGGAAAATGGTGTTGACCACGATGGTCTGGGGCTTGAAGTAGTAGATTTCTCCCAGCACCGACCCGAAAATGGCCAGACCCACTCCAATGAGAATAGTTCGGAAAGTCCAAGCGTTGAGCTCGGGGTCGTCGTCAGCACTGATGGCACTCTCGACGATTTCCTCGCTCGTCATATGATGGTGCTCATTGACGGTCTCGTCGAAGTCGTCGACGCTGCTGGTTTGTTCCTGAGCAATAATCGCCTTCTCAGGCACGGATCCCCGCTCGCCTGACGAAGAAGTCTTGAGGTCAGACATAATGTGTGGTGGTGGTTTTGGTGTCGCGGTTCCTGGGGCGCCCACCAGCCAGGCACAACAGCCTATTTATATTTGCTCCCCAACTGGCCCTCAGCGAGCGAGACAGACAGAGAGGGGGTCGTTTTTTCATGGAGACGCACAATCCACGGCACCAGTATCAGGCGCAAGATAGGCGCTAGGCGCCCAATCAAGGCCGAATATCATCTATCTTGGGGCGCTATCTGGTGTGGCTTACCGTCCATCATGTACAGGCAGCGTCGTACATATGCATGCAAGGGCGGATGAGAGCTTTGCACTACCGAATGCCGGCGTGACAGTTACTGAATGCGGCATGGGCCCGCAGTAGCGCCGTGCACACTGCAGCATATCGAGATGCCGTGCGCCGCGCATGGGCACCAAGCGTCTGCTTCGGGTGTACATTTTTCGAGAAATCACTGTGGTTGATACGGCTCGAGCGACTCTTTTGTGGTGTCTGACTAGTCCCACTCGGGCTCGTCCGTCGATCTGCGGGGCCGGACCCAGCGAGGCATCGTCTGCAGTCGGGCAAACTTGTCCAACGGGTCCACAGCGCCCGGACCGCCTGTCTATAGCCGACTGTGAGTGATGGGCATCTGCGACGAGCGAAAATCCCGCCAGCTCGCTTGTTTTGCGCCGGTTTAAGGGAGCCGCCAGCTCGCGCGTCCGTTACCGGCGGTTCGCGCCGGAATATGCTTCATGCTTCTCCGAGCATCTGCCCACCGCATTCTTCTGTACGGCAATACATGATGCGTTCATTTATGGCCTATGGCAACTCAGGTTGCTGCGGGGATCAACGAGCGGCACTGCTATCCATTGGCGTCCGCCGTTATCCGATAGTTGGCGAAGCACACTAATTCACTATGAGATCACTGCCGGAAACGCTACAGATAAGCCTGCCAGTGCCGTGTCAAAATTGGTATCTGGAACAGCAGGTTTTTTTCCCCAGTCGACTGGAAAATGGCGTGAAATTTTTTTTTTGCTACCAGCGGAACTCGGCACTCGGCATCTGCGACTCTGCACTAGACGTGTAGTATTTTTCAACGGCGGGATGGGAAGATCATCGCATAACGGGTTTCACCCAGAAGAGATGCTACGGCACCACTTGGAGTCCGCTGCTGTGCGGCGGCTATATGGTGGCAGGCGGGTCACGGTGTGGGGTCGACAGATGGAAATTCGCTTTTGAGGGGTGCTAGCCTATATTCGTGTCTCGCTGGCGGTTTCCTTCCATATCTTCTTCCAGTATAGAGCGACAATCAGATAGTCTAGTTATTTTTTTGGTTCTTCTTTTCGTTGTGCATTTTTTGTTTTTTTTTTTTAACCCTCTGTTCGACAAAAAGCATTTTTTTCTGGATCAATTGGAGAATGCAATATTAATTTAAGGAGCAGAAATTACGTAAGAAAAATGAACAATACTCGTCATATAAATAAAAAGCAAAGCACGAGCGAAACAGCGTCGACGATAATGAAGTATCGCGGGAATTCTACTCGGCAATCGACTGATATCACACTGGTGCTCCTGCAGAGATCCAGCTTATTAGTGCCTCGTACTGAAAGGCCCTAATCTGGTAGCACCCTAATCTGTGTGCCTGTTAAGTTTGCCCTATTCTGTACGCCACATTTTGCGCCACACCGGTGCGCCACATTCAGTGGCCCCTCGGTGCCACGGCGCAGCCACCGCCTCACGTCAAGCCACCACGAACCAGGTCGCACGGCTGAAGAGGTCGTTTAGGGCAGGGTGAATTTTCACAGTTCGACTCAACCTTCAGCATGCCAATTGGCGGTATTTTTTCCGCCCTGAGGGCTCCTGGTGTCGGGGCCGCCAGCTGGATCGGCTCGATGGCACGGTGGGTAGCTCCACGCGTCCAGCGGTCGCTCATCCAGGTCAGACACAAGCACCAGTACGGTATGTAGCTCCATTGAGTGCCGTTGTAGTCATTTCTGCGACACCAACGGAATCAGCCATCTAACTGCAGAGCCGAGAGTCAAGATCCGACGCAAAGCCCACAAGGGTCGTGTGCCTATAAGGACAGGAGGAAGCATCAAGGGTTCGACGCTGGAGTTTGGGACATACGGCATGCGATTGAAAAGCGAAGGAGTCCGCCTAAAGGCCATCCAGCTCAAGGAAGCTGACACTGCTATCATGAGAGCCATCCGACCACTTAAGGGAAAGCTGATCCGACGGCTGACCACCAACATCCCAGTGTGTGTCAAAGGTAATGAGACGCGTATGGGCAAAGGCAAAGGAGGTTTTGAATTCTGGGCATGCCGAGTGCCCACTGGAAAGATCCTGTTTGAGATATCGGGCGACAATGTCCACGAGAGCGTTGCCCGCAGTGCGTTCCGGGTCGCTGGCGATAAACTGCCGGGAAATTACGAATTTGTGAGTCTGAACACTCCACCCAAAGCCGGGTTCAAGCCAATTGCAGGTCCCAAACCTGATGTCAACTATTTCGAGGAACGCGCGAAGAACCCAGACAAGCGCTATATCAATATCCTGACCAGCCAGTCGCCAGATCTCCGCAAATACCTGCGGAGGTAGGCACATACATGTATATATTTTTTGCTATGCACAGTGCCAGCAACAATTTCATGCGAAATATTACAAACATATCATCGTGAACCCTGTAAACTACTGTATCGATCTATGTGATTTGCACAGGTACAGCCCTTGCAGTAGGTGTCATGCTAGATTCTTAATGTAAACTATTGGTTCCCGTTCAGAGGAAAGCAAGGGAAAGTAACAGTGAAAGTAACAGGAATTAACATGCAAGAAATCAACTACGCAGCAGTTGCTATCTATATATGTGCTATGCACAGGTACAGCACCTGCAAAGGTGTCATGCTAGATTTTTAATATAAACTACAACAGCACTCGCACCAGCAGTAGCAACTTATTGTCATATCGTCCTCAACAGCTCGATTTGTTTTTTTCCCAGTACTGTCATTTCACTGAAACAAAAGAGACATTCTTCTATTTGCTTCCTGTTGTCAATTTTGATCTTGCTCATTGACGTCACCGCTTCATGGCAAACTCCTCGAGGCATCGCATGGCTTTGGCGAGAAAAGCCTCGAGGTGGAAGATTGCCTTGGATCCCTGGCGCAGCCGGTGGTCATAGAATGCCGCCAACTCAACAATCTCAATTCCCACAGATGGCGACACTCGCTCAATGATCTTGAACGACAGCGTTTTGAGGATCACGGGTGCGGGGATGCAATGGCTCAGCAGCTCGTAAAACTGCCCCCGACACTTGACAAGCCCATTGACAGTGTGGTTCGACACCGCTGTCGACGCAATGCTTCCGATCTCCAACTCCCAGTCGGCAGGCGGGATAGTGGTGCTGGCGGATATCTTTTCGTTCTGGGCATACATGGCTTCAAGCATCAGCAGAGCCTTGCGCAAGTTCCGACTGCTCTGGATTGCGATTCTGCGCAAGATATCTTGTCGTTCCCGCTCGGTAGTCGGCAGCTCGACCTTTTCTTTCCTGGCCACGTTGTCGAGGATGCCACAGATCTCGTCTAGAGTGGGAGCAGCTACTCTGACGAGCAGCGTTCGCGACCGGATGGGGCCTATGATGTTGGAGGTGGACGTCGCCAGCAGAATGAGCCGGAGATTTGGCGAGTACTTCTCCATGGTCCGTCGCAGAGCTGACTGGGCATCGCGGGTCAGCGAGTCGGCTTCGTTGATGACTACGACCTTGAACTTCTGCTTGGCGCCCAGATCAACCTGCTGGGTCTGGGCTACTTCCTTGAGCAGGTCCTGGATCACCACTCGGTCGTTGTTGCCCATATCGCTGGGCGTGATCTCGAGGTGGTGCACTGAAGACACAATGTTGAATTCTACCTTCCGGCTGCCGGTCTGGAACACGCGGGCGTCAATTTTGATTTTGGTCACGCTGTTGCCGTACAATTCCTTCAGAACAGCAACCACCCGGGTCTTTTTGCCGGCCCCAGACGGCCCATAAATGAGCAGATGCGGGAACTCGCCGCTGTTTGCCAGCGCCTTTAAATTGTGCGACAGCTCGTCATGATAATCCAGGCTGTCGAGGCTTTTGGGACTGTATTTGTGCACCCACAGGCTCATCGCGACGTGAAGTTGGGAGAACGCGTCGGCACGGCTGGTACTTTAATAGTGCATGCAGCGTGCGGAATAAATGTCAGGAGCGCACATCAACTCTCTAGCGATATCCTCACTGGAATATGCACAAAATCAATCGCTCTGTATCAATAGATTAATTGATTTTTGCACAGCTTATTGCCAGCTTTCAGTGTCCACGCCTCAACTGCGAAGCAGTTGCTACAGCGCGACGGAGTCGCAAGACCACCATTAATGTTAATGTTAATGTTAAGCTCATCTTGCGACTCCGTCGCGCTGTAGCAACTGCTGCGCAGTTGGTCTTGGACCCTTTTGTTTAACACATTGCTCAACTGAAGGGTATCAGAAGTTCTTAAATTAATAATGTACTTTCGAACAAATTTTGTGAATTCGTAGAATTGGTTTCGTTTTATGTACCACATTGTCGAGGTATCCACGCCTCAACTGCGTAGCAGTTGCTACAGCGCGACCGAGTCGCAAGACATGTTGAACCATCATGCTGTACTGACTGTTGGGAATAATCTAATATTGACCGTTTCAAAGTTAAACAATTCAATCTCAAATAGTTCGATATTAAATATAAAGGTCATTTAATGTACAATTCATACTGTAGCACGTTGCTTGGCCGTGCTGGTTCTCCGTACAGTATTATCACGTTCATATTCAACCATCCCACAAATAAATAAATACATATCATGGCGCCCATTTATCCTTGTCCATTCCCGCCGACTCGAGCGCGAAGTAGTCGAGCCAGTCGCCGGACGACGGCACCGGCAGCTCGCTGCAGTCCTCCAGCTGGTCCCAGATGGTGCTCAGGTCGGCGTGGCCCACGATCTGGGTGAGCAGCCTTGTGTTTTTGAGCGCCAGCAGCATGCTGACGTTCTCGCGCCACACAAAGTAGCTTCTGCTCACCAGCGTGCGCGTCTTCTTGTACAGCTGCACCACTTTGCCCAGCAGGTGCACTGCGCTCTCGCGGTGGACCCCGTCGACACCGTCCGACGACTTTGCCACGACCGCCGTGATGGTCGACATCATCACCTTCATCCACGCTGGCTGGCTGATGCACGACATCTCGGACAGCATGAAGTACTGGAAGTTCTTGAGCTTGGCCACGTTGTCGATGATCTTGGTCTGCACTTCCAGCGCCCTTAACGCGCACTCCAGGCTGTCGCTCGCTGGGCGGTCTCGAAACACCTTAAGAAACGCCAGTCGCACTCGGAGGAACCGCAGGTACGTGGCGGCACACAGCACGAAGTTGTGCTCCTCGGCGACCGTGAGAATCGGCAGCTTTGTGATCTGGGCAACCGCGTTGTCGAACGAGATGCCCAGACTACGTTCAAACGCGACGTGGGCGCTGTCAATGCTTCTTCCCGCTGGCGACGGAGTGGGCGACAACAGCACCTCGTCGAGCGTCCGACGACACAGCAGGCTCCATTCGAGCGTCGCTCTGTCGAACGCCTTCCCCAAGTTGTCGTACTCTTCGGACGCCAGGTCGTTGCGGATATCGGTGGACGACGCGACTGCCATAGGCGAGCCAGCAGCGTTCACGTCGAACAGCTTCGTGTCAGTGTACTGGAGGTTTATCGAAAGAGGAGTTCCCAGCTGCAGCGACTGCCTGGCGTCTAGAATGGCCACCTGCCTCCACAGCTGGCGCCACAGCCCAGTGTATCTCGTGGGCACGTCCGCAAAGTTATCAGGGTCGCGATGTAGTCCAATAGCCATGGCTGCCTCTATAAGCTTTGGAGCGGGGCTCTGGGGAGCAAACCAAACACCGGAACGGTCGCCAATGGTGATGTTGCTATGGCACGTCAAGTAGTACAGCAGCTGCACCATGGTGAGGTTGCCTTCTAGATTGAAGTCCGTGGCTAGCAGCGAGCAGTAGCCAAACGTGGTGAGTTTGGGACCCAGGTATATCTGGTGGTCGTCCAGCGGGTTGCCAGTCAGCGAGCTGATGGACCATTGAGGCCCCAAGGTCGCGCGAGCCATCGACAGGCACACCAGGATCAGACACACTTTGTGGAGCTCGATTTTCTCGATGTTGTGTGCCATTGGGCGGTGGCGACGGAGGATCCACACGTAGTTCATGTCCTCGCGCAGCAGCGAGGGCGCTACGCCGTGGAATATGGTGTTCACAGACAGGATAAACCGGTTGATCAGGAAGTCGCACACGTCACGGGGAGGAATAAAGTCCAGCACCTCGTCCCACGCGTTCAGTTTGCATCCGTACGACGTCAACTTCGCAGCCACCCTCACTATACGGTCCTCAGCGTCCTGTACATGGCTCGGCAGCTCTGCCACGCTCTTGTGGAGATTCTCCCAGTCGTTCTTGTTGTCGGTGCCGTGGAAATTGAAGATGCTGTAGGCCTCTGGAGTGGCTTCGTCGAGGCCCCCGCTGATGGCAATTGGCGTCGACGGGCCGAAAAAGTTGATCCTGTCGAACTTGAACCGCAGCGACGGTTTGGCTGTACACTCGGTGGCAGAGTGTGCCGCTGCTCCACCACCTCCACCACCAGGAGGCAGCGACGAAGGCTGGCTTGCAGGCGTACTGAGCGAAGATGGCGACGACCACCTATCCTTGACGTCCTGGGCATTGACATTGAAGAATCGGAGCTTCTGCTGAGCAGCAGATTGTGTACCTGTTATAGGAGGCAGCATTGGAGTGTTCTCGCTGGTTTCAGTGGTCAAACCCTCGCTGGACAATGGCAGTTTGTCTTTGGACGATGGCGACGATCGGGTCGGGTCGTAGGGCTGGAGCTGGAGCTGGAAGTTGTCTTTGATGCCAATGGGCTGAGGCAGCCGTCGAAAGTCCTGAGGCTTTGAGCGTGGTTCGCTGGATGGCGACGACGCCACTAGGTCGGACGACGAGTGACGGCTGGCACTACCAGATCGCTTGTGTGCAGATTCCGGTAATTCGGAGTCATCTTTGTCGTAATACCCGTTGTAGTTTCCTCTGGACTGATAAATACATGAATCTGTCAGGTTGAGCGACACGCAGGTCGAGCATGGCTGTTCTCTGTCGCACTAACGTTAGTATTGAGCAAATTTTGTGGCGAATACACTGAAGTTGTGAGATGTGGATTCAACTTTTGGACATGATAATCATCCTGCTGATAAACAGCTAGACTGATCTGGCTGCTCAGCGGGACTGGATCTTGGCAGTCACTGAACTGAACGACTTCAACAGCACCGCTGGACTGATCTCAGCAGATCCAGGCATTCATTATCAGCGTCGTCGCCTCAACTGCGCAGCAGTTGCCACAGTGCGACACGAGTCGCAAAAGTGAAAAGAGCATCCAAGCTGTGCGCAGTGGCCAAACTGTTGCCACTTTGGCCACTGTTAGCGCCCCAGCGAGTCCACTAGCACAGAACTCCACACATCACCGTTTTTTCCAGCATTCCCAGCGATAATACATACCTTTTGCTTGCGAGAACGGCACACCTGGCATGATAGCGCAGTTCGTCGCCGTCGTTTGATTACGTGTGTCGACGTCCCGCCAGCAGACAGGTTTTCCTGCTGGAACATGGCCAGGTCAGGAGAGTGAGAAGGGCAGCCAAGCGAGCGCTGGGTGCCACGGAGCGAGAGAAAGTACGGTGCTAAAAGTTGATGGTACGAGGGAAAATGCGATTCCGCGCCAACCAGAAATATGTAAGCTGATTTGGGGCTGCCGGAGATAATTTACAGTTGCCCGGTTCGGAGATTTGTGCTAGGGTTTGCAGTTCCGGGTCAGGGTATGCCAACAGGAGTCCGAGGGCCGCGGAGTTGGCAGAAATACGAGGACCCACTGCTAAACCTCGCCAAATCACGCCAATGGGCACTGGAAGGCCCCGATTATGGTCATTCTGGGGCTTAGTTGTGCTACAGGGTTTTTTGGAGACACCCAGCTGGTGTGGTTGTTTTGCGGAGTTAGCTGGACGCCGTGCCGCGCATGTCTCTTAGCGCCGATAGCTGCTGCTGCGAGCCCTGGACTACTAAATCCGATAGCGGTGCACGCCAGCTGGATTCGCTGGCTCGAGGCAGCTGTTGAGTGCTGGTCGGATAACTGACTGCCTGGGAAGGTCCACTCGGGCATGGCGAGCTTTAGTGCTGTAATTTGCTCTAAGTTGGCCATCAATTGCCTTTGTGGGCGCCAGTTGCCCGGCGTTCGTATATTAGCTCTTATAGCCGATGCTATGACCCACTGCCCGTGCCCTGAGGCCACATCGGACTTAAAACTTCGTCATGCTGCTGTCGAACGGAATACGATAAACATATAAACGCAACAGTTGGCCAGATAAATTGAAACGTCCTCAAGCATCTCCGAGCATCAGAGAAGTCGTTGTCAGTGGCTGAATGCGATTGGTCGGTCTGAGCCACTCGTGACAGCCCTTAGCTGTTGACCGTCGGCACGCCGTAGCTCCGGCCAGGGCAGGGGCTTTCATGTCCGCTAGAGATACGAGGTGGAGATCTAATCTAAACATCTCTATTTTTCGGCATCAGCGCAATTGCTAAAGCCGTTATTCCAGCTTTAATAGGTGTGTTTGTATTGCTCTATTTCTTCTATTACTTTGAGTAGTTAGTATAATCTCGGTTAGATTTGCGCTATGGTGGTTATTTAGGAGGACTATGCCCTTACCGGATGAGCTTTGTAGAACTGACATAGAAAGTGACGTAGCACAATTTCACTAAACTTATGTAAGAACCAGACCATAATCAAGATAACTGGTCTGATCTGCTACTAAATGCTGAAGCCGAGTGGGGTTTGTCTTGCAACTCCGTCGCGCTGGAGCGACTGCTGCGCAGCTGGGCGTGGACACAGTTGTAGTAGACTAGAGCACGAAACTGTATGGCCAGCAAGAAGATTCAGGATACCATTAAAACAGTTGACCAAAGATAGTCGTGTGATGGGATATGTAGTGATACTGTACATTTAGACTACAGATGCCTAATTGGGACGCTAGATCTAGTTAGGTTGAGATGCATCTGGAACACCAAGTCAATATTCAATCAGTCATACCAATAGCCAACCTTTACACGTCAGAACCAATGGGAGACTCCATCACCCACTTAAGCCATGATAGTATCTTATGAAAACCCAATATTTGGATTCAGAGCCAGAACGTCTCACACGTCGCACCACGACGCATTCGGCAATGCATGCAGAGACGCTGCGGGATGTGGTTCTGGACCATTGGTGATGCGTGCGACTATAGCTGCGATGCCCTCCTCAGGCGCCTGTTTGGCCAAACTCGACTAGTTCATTTCAGCCGAATGTTATTGACGAATCCAATTCTGCCTTTGAATTGGCGGCAGATATGCTCTGCTCTGTTCACAGCAGAGGCAGCGGCTTGCTCTAGACTGTGGCTCCAGCCGTATCGGAAACGGTCTGATAGATCATCGCATCGTGCTGCGATGTCAGTCTGCACCTAATGGAGCCGCGGTTGTCAGCCAGCCACTCCGTCAGCCACTGCTGCTCTGGGAATTTCTATTCTGGGCTACTGGTACCGACTTCTTAGAGTTCGCGTGCACGCCTTGTAGCATCCAAATGCGTGCATCTCACAGCCGGTAGCGCTCTGCAATAACCACACAACAGACCGCCAAAAAAACCCGGCAAAACCCACCAGATCTGGCTGGCCAGCCGGATCGTAACAATCGCCAGGCACACTGTTGTACAACCAGCGGTGTTTTGTTCATTCCAATCGGATATCCACAGTCAATATCGCGCATCACTGTCAGTATCGCACATCCGCTGTATCGCGCATCCACTGCTATGCACTAGGCACCTTAGGCAGGCAGTGACAGCCCGTGGCGGCACGCGCGACAAGGGCAACCATACGACGCACCGCAGCAGTGGAAACGCACAGCACCGAGTCGAGCCAAGCCAGCCCACCACCACCAGCCCAATTGGGAGGGGTCGACTTGAAACTGCCCTGGCGGTGCCATCTCAGACACGGTTGCCTGCTTGAGCCAGTCCCCACAACGGTGTTTGTTGATGTGACGTGCGCATCGTTGCCTGATCCGGGCGTGGGTCGCTGCACACCCAACTTTAAGGGGTATGCAGACTGCCCGTCACTGATCGGTCCCCTGGCCAACCGCTATAGCGGGGCCAGCGCCCCATCCGCAGCGCCACCGCCACCGGTCACCCAGCCACACCATCGCTGTAGCGGGGGACGCATGTGGCATTTGGCGTGACCCCGCCCTGATGGTACATCTCAAAACAAAACATCAGATCTGTCAGTGCTATCTCACCTGGTTCGTTCTTTTTTCCTACCCGCAAAAAACCCCGTCAAGGCCGGTTCTAGCCCTCTGTGGTCGACTTGTTTTCTTCGGTACCTTGTTGGCGGCGTTTTGTCCTCCTTGTCGCGCCAATCGCCCATTTTGCTACCGTGTTTGTTTACAGTGCCGGTTTTATTATTTATCCCTGCTGTATACCCCCTTTATTCTGCTACTGTCCCCTCCTCCCCCCCTCTACCCTCCATTGACTGGACTGTTTCCGCCTCGTCTAGCGACCCCTCCACCCACCCTTCTGCCCCTTTATCTGGACGGTGGTGTGCGCGTGTGTGAGCCTGTCTGGGTACCCCTGTGGTTCGCGGACTTAAACTTGGCAACCCTCTCTATACAGACAGACAGTGAGTGAGGACCCACGACCAGCATCCATGGCTGACGATGCACCCCGCGTATCGTCGCGGTTGCCCAGCGCGTCCAAGCTGACCAACTCGTTTTCGCGGAGGGTCCATCGCGAGATCCGGTTTGGCCAGTACATTTTGGGATCCACGCTGGGACAGGGCGAGTTTGGCAAGGTCAAGCTGGGATGGCGCAAGGACGGGAAAATGCCCGAGCAGGTGGCCATCAAGCTCATCAAGAAAGATACAGTGCCGCCACGGTCGAGCAGGGAAACGAAGGTGTTTCGCGAGATCAACGCGCTGCGCATTCTGACCCATCCCAACATCGTGCGTCTCGAGGAGGTGATCCAGAACGACAAGTATATTGGCATCGTGCTCGAGTATGCGTCTGGTGGCGAGCTGTTCGACCACATCCTCACCAACAAGTGCCTCAAGGACTCGGTGGCGTGCCGGCTGTTTGCGCAGCTGGTGTCAGGCGTGTACTACCTGCACTCCAAAGGCATCGTGCACCGCGACCTGAAGCTCGAGAACTTGCTGCTCGACAAGCACCGCAACATCATCATCACCGACTTCGGGTTCGCCAACTCGTTCCGGTCCGACGGCGCTTCCGTGGAGCTCATGAGCACCTCGTGTGGGTCGCCTTGCTACGCAGCGCCTGAGCTCGTGGTGTCAGACAAGAAGTACGTGGGCCAGAAAGTCGACGTGTGGAGCTGCGGAGTCATTCTGTACGCCATGCTGGCAGGGTACCTGCCGTTCGATGATGACCCTGCCAATCCAGACGGCGACAACATCACCCAGCTCTACAAGTACATCACCACCACGCCTCTGACGTTCCCAGAGTTCATCCAGCCTCTGCCTCGCGACCTGCTGAGACGGATCCTGGTGGCTGACCCCGCCCACCGCATCGACCTCACCGCCATCCGCACCCACGCGTGGCTGTCTCCTCATGTGGCGTTTCTGTCGGTCACCCCTGACGAATGGGACCACAGCTACAAGCAGCAGACCGACAAATATGCCCTTTCTGGCGCTGCTGCGTCTGCTGCGTCTGCTAGTTCTGGCGGATCCCAGCTTTCGCGGTCCCAGAGCGTCCAGGTCAGGCCCTCTGCCCCCTCCTCAATGGCTGCTGCTGCTGCTCCAGTAGCTCGTGTTTCTGCCAGCAATGCTCACCAGCTGCTGGGCATGAGCCTGGCAAATGGATCGGCATCTGGCAGGCCCTACCAGCACGCACGAACCAATTCAGCTATTGCGTCGACTCCTACGGTAGCAGTGTCGGTTCCGACAGCTACAGCCCTCTCTGCATCGCACAACAGAAGACATTCAGTCCAGACTGGCTACACCAAAGGAGTCACCTCGACTTCGCGGTCTCAATATGCTGGGCGCCCTGTCACCCCATCAGAAAACCCAGGACTTTCGTCGTCGTCGTCGTCTAGCGATGAGGTCATTGCTTCGTTGGACATTCCGTCGCGACCTGGCTCGATTGTAGAGGCCACTGAAAGCTCTGCTATCAGCTCCTCGTCGTCGACATCCGCCTCCAAAGCAGCTGCTCCTATTGCACCTATCAGCGAAAACACCAGTGCTGGAGTGGCGATGTCACGACCAGCTGCCAGCAGACTGCCTCCAGCGGCTAGAAAGCCTCGTCCCACTTCGTACCAGCCATCAATGGCTCGCCAGCACAGTGTAAATTACCAGGTCCCTATTTCGCCTGTTTCTCCTATGCAGCCTCGGGTCGCAGTAACGCAGGGGGCCGCTCTCCCGGGAGAAATCATTAATCCGGCATCCAAATCACCATTGCAGGAGTCCATTGACGAGAGTCAGGCTGATGCTGAGGCTGATGCTGAGGCTGCTGCTGCCATCATTTCATCAGGTGTTGCCGCGACTGGTTCCGCGGAAGTTGCAACAAATGCTCCCACGGTTTCCACGGAAGTTCCAGCAACTGCTCCTACCACAGTTTCCACTGACGTTCCAGTGAGTGCTCCAATGAATGCTCCAATGAATGCTCCAATGAATGCTCCAATGAATGCTCCAATGAATGCTCCAACGAGTGCTATAATGAGTGCTCCAATGAGTGCTCCTACGCGTGCTCCAGTGAGCTCTTCGACAAGTGCTGTAACAAATGCTGCTGCGAGAGTTCCGACGAGTGCTCCTACTGCTGTTTCTGCCGCTGTTTCGACTACTGCTTCTACGACAGTTTCCGCCGTTTCGACGCCTTCGAATGACGATGGATTCAAGCAACCAATCGCATCGAGTGACCTTCCTAAGAGAAGCAATACCACTGCGTCGCTTCAGAGCTATGTGAGCCAATCGAATGCAGCGACATCTGGCAGGCCACAGCCGACTTCTGCTCAGCAAAGGACTGCAGGTGGTCGCCAAGCTCACAAGCGGGGCTCTGCCAGCCTTTCATACGGAGCTGACAAACTTTTTGCTAAGCTTCTTGGTCAAGTCAACAACAACAACAGCTCCAAATCACCGGAAGCAGATTACTCGCACCGGCGTTTCTCAGTGCAGAGCACCACCTCGACAGTGGCGTCTGACCACAAGAAGCGGTTCAGCTTGATGAGCTTCTATGGATCTGGATCTGGATCTGGATCTGGCTCTGGCTCTGGATCGGGGTCGGGATCTGGCACAGTTGTTGACGCCAGATCTGGCTCTGGTGCAACTACAGCTAATGCTGCTGGATCTCGTGCCACTACTGCTGGATCTCGAGCTGGAGCCAGCAGTAGTGGTCTTGCAGTGCCGTCAAAGTCAAACACCTCCAATTCCTCGGTTCACACCACAACAGTTGGAACAACAGTTGGACAGTCTGTTGGTGCATCGACCAAGCCAGAAAATAGAAAGGTTTTGGAGCCTCCGGGTCGTGGATCGCTGAACCAGCGCCAAAACAGGCCCAGCAAAGATACATACCGGTCTTCAAAGACTCAAGTCCAGGTCGAGACCTCGAAGGAGCCTTCAACTGCCCGGAAAGTGGTTGAGTTTTTCAAGCGACGGTCTCGCATTGGATAGACTGAATATACCCATGGCACTCTCTTTTTATTCTAATTGTACGCTATTCTAATCTATATTTGACCACGGGTTTATAATTGTCATGTCATTTTTGTGCCAGTAACGCAGCACAGTCTTCTTCACAAAAATAGTATCCTCGTAACAAAACACGTCTCAAAACATGGCATATACTTTCCAATTAAGCCTGTGGTCGGTATGGTGTCCAAACAAACAGCCAGCTACTAATAAACAGTCGACAAATGACGAATCTAATGCATGTCTAATGATAAATAGCTATATACATGGCTACTGGGGCCGGTAGGTAAGACTTTCGGGCCCAACCCCTGACTCGCGGATAAAGTCGCCAATCTTGAGGTTTGTTTTGAAGTATTTGGCAACGCATCGGTCGATGCACACAGATTCTCCCTTGTTGAGCTCTTCTTCGCCATAGTGGCCTGGAATGCATTTGCTTTTGCAGGTAGACAACATGCTGGCATTAGCCCACAAAAGCCCGTTAACAGACTCAGAAAATGCTTACTTGTCAAACAGAGCCGAAAGCGACTCGAATTCCAGCGCGGCCATCTGGATTTTTTGCTGGTCGACCTCCAAGGCCCCAAGGCCCATGGAATACAGCGACATGTTGAAGATGAAATTTCGCCGCATCGACATTTTGTAAGGGGCTCTCTCTCGGTAGATATGAGCTGGGACTAAGACAGATACTCCCCTTAGCTGTATTTATTATCCTCATTATCCAATGCTCCTTTCACAAGGAGTGCTTACAGATTTACATATTTACAGACACGTATAATTCAATACAGAATAGAGAAACGTCCTTCCAAACAACAAACGGGAGACATATGAATGTTCAGGACTGCAGAGAATAATAATACAAGTCAGCAGTGTCATGTCAAGCCAAAAAAGACAAAAACAATACAAAAAAGACAACACCCTGGTTAACGTCAGAAACATCCCAGAAATTGTGAGATAAATTTAGAACGTACGAAAACAGAGTGACAAAAACATGCAGTCAATCTAGATTGGACAACGAACGGTGCAAAAATCCCATTTCAGGGGCCCAAATGGATATCATCAACACGTATGAATAGTTCGGCCTGAATAGCTTCATCTGAATAGCTTTTCGTGGCAGGAAACAAAAATCAACAAAAGTTGTCTGACTTGATGCTTAAATATTACATGGGCTTTTGCACTTTCCAAACAGAGTTGGTCTTGAATGCCTCGGGAGCAACAGGCTTGTCGGTCTGGTCGCGCTGCTTTCCAGTCAACCGGATGTCTCTCTCCATAACTTGTTAGTTGAATCATCGCCAATGGCTACCTACGCTGACGCTCCCACTGGTCAAGACGAGTTCGATCCCGTTTTCCACCGTTTCGATGCGCGTGGATCACGCTCATGCCACCACCGCCAATGGCAAACAGCTGTATATTAGCCTCCTTCCGCTTATTTCTATTTGTTCAGCCGGCACAACATACTGTAAAGATAATGCCATACGGCAATAGAGCCTCGAAAGGAATCATTGTGCTGAAGATGAAAACGAAGCCTCAATGATTGGTGAACAGTAGCTGGTGGATAATCGCATGCCAGCGCGGCTTAAAGGGATGCCCTACTAACACCTAAAACAAGACTCGACATCAGTAAAGGCCTAAAAGACATAAATAATTGCTATAAAGTCGAAGCCAATGAATGGGAAAAAGACAAAATCAAGACCACTAAACAGCAAAACAAAAAGAAGTACGAAACAGCAGTAGAAGTACAACGATGGTCTACCACAGTCTGCTGGACGAGCACCACGTTAATTTCGAGCGTCACCTTAGTGGCTGCTCCTACTACAGTCAAAGCCAAAGCTCCCGAGTTTTATTACAGGACATGAATATACAGATCATAATCGCGCGGAACGGCCCGCATCATCGTAGTTGCATTTTGGCGCTGCCCTTAGATGTTGGAAGGGTAGAGCATGATTCGAACAGTGGCACCGAACGTCTTGGCAGGCAGGTTCTTCTTGAAGTTGGCTCGCACAACGCCAGAGTTGCCGTGCGATCGGGTGATCTTGCCCCAGATGACCCGGATCTTGGTGCCTCGCACCTCCTTGTGGGCCCGGTACACAAAGGCCACTCGCTTTCCAAGGTAGAACTCGGTCTCCTTAGGAGTAGTCACACCCTCTAACTGTTAGCCACCGTTCGTCGTTCAACAGGCATGTCTGCCAGCTCTACATACCAATCTTGATCAGAGACGTGTTGGGGTTGTTGGTCCGCTTGGATCGCTGGTAAGACAGGTGCTTTCCCTTCACGTAAAGTCTGTGCGATTCGGCCATCTCTCTATTGTGCTGTTCGGTGTTTGCAAGTTGGAAAATCCAGAGTCGTTTCCACCATGGGCCGCACTGCACTCTTAGTTCTGAAATATACGGTGGTGGCTACCGCGAGTGGGTGCTCACAAGCGAGTCGCATGGATCGTGTGTGACTGCTGATTGCCCTATGCTGTAAGAGGCAAGTGAATTTTTCAGCCAAAACCCATGCCGCGATGCTGGCAAACCCGACTATAAATATAGGCCCTGATCCGCCAATTTATTTTTTTTTTCTTCATGTCGACGTACTTCATAGGATCATTTCTATAGTTTACGTCCTCTTTTGAGCTCTTCTAAAGAGCCACAGAATCCAACTTGGTTGATGAGATGGATACCTGCACACCCTAGAGTGAGAATATAGTATGTTAGGTTGTGGTCTTCGGACCCTTCCTTCTTGCAATGCCTTTGTTATAGGCGGTGGTATTGTTGTCTAGGCGTTGGAATACCTTCTTTGCTGTCTTCGGACTGGTAGGAAGCTTCCAATCGCTATTGGGCAATTAGTACACTGCCGGAAAGGAGCGATGATCTCGGCCCTTTGCATGTGCTTCTTCGGAAGAGTTGTACTGGGTGGGCGTGTAAGGCTGTCTGACAAGTTTCTCTTGTGGTTGTCTTTATTAGTGTTCTTAGAGCTGCCAGTTTTTTTTTTTGCTTTTATTTTATAACCCTTTAAAACAGACAAAATATAACTGTTGATGCCCTTCAACGTGTCCCCTACCTTCGGTTGTAGCGAGTTGTAACCTAAAAGAAAATTCCTACTAATGCTGTCAGTACAGCGACGCTAATAAATTCAATCTCTGTAACCTGAGCAACCAACTGTTGGCTAAAGTATATTTGATGCTGGCGTTAAATTAAATATTTCATTATTACTGTTTAAGATTGTCAGTTAAAGTGGTATTGGGGTTTTACCTTCGTACAATGCACGTCCTGCTCACCAACGACGACGGACCGCCAAGCGACGACGCATCTCCCTACATCCAATATTTGGTGGACGCTATACAGAAGCACACAGATTGGCATCTGTCTATTGCGGGGCCCTCGAGCCAAAAGTCTTGGATAGGAAAAGCGCATTTTGTCGGCAAGAATCTGACGGCTGAGTATCTTTATTCTTCTGTTGGTGAGGGTAAAACCGAGTATTTTGGTCCTTATGACACACCGCACACCGACAAGGGCACCGAGTGGGTATTGCTAGATGGTACTCCGGCTTCGTGTGCCAATATTGGTATTCACCATCTGTTTGAACACAAAGCACCTGTTGATCTAGTGATCTCGGGTCCAAACTATGGGCGCAATTCGAGTGCTCTCTACATTATGTCGAGTGGAACTGTGGGTGCGTCGATGGAAGCTGCTTTGTGTGGAGTCAAGTCCATAAGCATCTCGTATGCCTTTGAATCGCGAATGCACGATCCTGTCAAAATCGCCCAGGCGGCTGTGACCTCGGTCAAACTGACCCAGTATCTCTATGACAACTGGGGAATGTCTGTTGATCTTTACAGCGTGAATATTCCGCTCTGTGACACGCTTTCAGACGATACCAAAATTTTATACACGCACATCCTAGATAATAGATGGGGTTCGGCGTTTGAAGCAGCCGATATTGACGGGAAGAGGCACTACTTATGGAGACCCAACTTTGCTGCTGTAGATAAGACGGTACAGGAGAGCAGTCCCGGAAACGATGGTTGGGTCGTGGCCAATGGCATGATTAGGTACGTTCTTTCCTCGCATTTTTTATTATTTTCAAGTGACTAACAAAGTGTGACTCCGTTACAAGCAACTTTCAAGCAATTAGATATTCGTGGTGAAATCAAATTGTAAGTAGAATGCTAGTATAGAGCTAAAACATATAGAAGTCAAGTTCCCATTCCAGGTGTTGTTGCTTTATTGTCTACTCCGAACGAGTATGTGCTCCCTCTCTGGGCACATGTATTTGCGGACAACAATATTAGAGTTGTCTACGACAGGGCTACTATTAATGACTCTAGTGGCAAGATCATTGAATATGGCGAATATGATGATCTTGAAATTGACAGAATGGCGGTTGGTGACGACAAATACTTGGCATCGTCCTATATTTATAGAAAGGCGCTCATTAGGAAGCATTACTTGGGTCATACGGTAGCCATGTTTACTGCCAAGAACCCACATTCGCCGTTAAAACGGGCGTACCCAGAATCATACGTTATTGAGGTCGACTATGCTGAGTTTCTGGACGACGCGCTGGACGAAGCATATGAACTGAAACAACAACTGGTTGATGGTGACAAGACTTGGATCCTCAAGCCGAGCATGAGTGATCGTGGTCAGGGGATCAGAATATTTACAACGTTGGACGAGCTGCAGACGATATTCGACAGTTTTGAAGAGGGGGATACTGACGACGAAGAAGATCAAGATCAAGACGACGGCGACAACAACGGTGTCATTTCGTCCCAATTGAGGTTCTTTGTTGTACAGAAGTACGTTGAAAATCCGCTGATTTTGACACCCCACTACAACAGAAAGTTTCATATCCGAACCTACGTGATTGCAGTTGGGGATTTGAAAGTCTATGTCTACAGAGAAATGTTGGCACTTTTTGCACTGTCTGCATATCGTAAAGTAGATGATGAATTGGACCTCGCTGCGCACCTGACAAACACCTGTCTGCAGGGAGATTCTAAGGACGAAGGGTCCGTGTGTCGATTTTGGGATCTCCAATGTGATATTAAGGAAAATGTCTTCAAACAAATCTGCGACATCACTGGTGATCTTTTCAAGGCAGCGGCCACGGTAGATAAAATCAACTTCCAGCCACTGACCAACGCCTTTGAGTTTTATGGCGTGGACTATTTGGTGAGTGACGATGGGCTTGTGCATCTGCTGGAAGTCAACGCATATCCCGACTTTAAACAAACTGGAAATTCGCTCAACTCGGTAATATCTGGTCTATTTCAGAGCGCATTCGACGTGGCTGTGCGCCCGTTCCTCGGTCTTCCCGCCATAGAAACCAACGTGAAGTGTGTTTTGTCAATGGCCAGCATGCGACAACCGTGATACAATAATCAGTAAGCATAAAAAATAGTACCAACAAGCATTTTCCTTCGTGGTTTTGCCCATTGCGTAAGAGCAGCAAATTTCACCTTAATAACATCGAACTAGAACATCCAAAACCACTATCAGGATCAAGTTGAACATTCGAAAACTGTCAACTGTTCATCTAGGGAGCCTCTTTTGGCACCACTGGAGGGCCCGTGGCAGGATCAGCTGCGATGCTTTCATCGAGCTCATCCTCTCCGTTCATCTCACGGCACCACTTGTACACCAAGTCTTTACGACGGTCGGCTCTCAACAAACCGTCGCGTACCTGCACCATGCAGCGGATAAACTCTTCCATCCGCTGTTGTGCGATCTGTGTCAGCTGGCGCGTTTCTTCTGCGTTCTCGGGCGTGATTCCATAGTTTCGATCTACCGTGTACTGGGGCATGGCAAAAAAAGGATCCACTTCCTGGGTCGACTGCTGCCGCGTAATACGCCTGTCGTCATCTATGTCGTTGGCCTCTGGCTTGCCATTTGTAGCCACCGTCCCATTCCCTTCATGATCGGGTAGATCCATCTTGCTGGTCATCAAATACGACGGGTCGTCTCCTAAAAATACGCCCATCAGCTTGGCAAGCTTGACGGCGCTTTCCTGTTCCTCGCATATGAGGTCCAGCAAATCCTCTGCCATGGACGAGATCTTGGTGCTTGTGAATGTGCGCGACGCTGCTGGATGATTCGGGACCTGTCCTGGCTGCTCTATGGGTGCCAGCAGATCGTCGAGCTTGATGTCCTCGTAAGGGTCTTCTTCGCTATCGTCGTCGTCGTCTCCTTCATCGTCAGAGAACACCGTGCGTCGCTTTTTATATATCACAGCCCGCTTATAGCCCATGTACTCGACCACTCTGACGCCATGGCCCTCGACGGGCGGCGCTCGAAGCTGACCCTGCGCAACTTGCCTCGCATCTCGCTTGAGCTTGTTGCCTCTATTTGTGGAGGCTGGTCCAATAAACTCCGCGTCCGAGTCTGACGCATCGGCAGGACACTCCAATGTATATTTGAATGCGCTTAAGTTAGTAACACGGCGACGATTTGCAGCTTGTAGTGGCTCCACTCACGCTATAGATTCGATTTCTGGGTCGTTCGTCATGCTGAGCAGCAGGGGCAGGAGGAAGTCGAAGTTCACGACGTCAACTATGTTAGGGTTGAGAAGTCTTAGTGTAAGAATAGAACTACGATAGTAGTGAGAGAGTAGCCCTCGATATACAATTATGAAATAACCTACCTATTGATAGATAATTGTATTATCAGGCAATGTTACAGATAACTGATAAGAATATTGTAGCATTCAGAAATGCCGATAACAGTGGTAGAATACGATTATAGTGATACGAATAATTGGATCTGCATGTTAACGCATCGGAATTCCTGACATATCCCTAACATTCCCAACAGCTCTTTAACACAATAGACGAACATCTAACAAGAACCAAGCCACTAACAATTACACGGTGGGCAAGATCACGCAAAGACATGGCACTTTTGATCTGCTTACTCATAGCGTTGATATACGTAATTATAGTAACCAGTAAAACTGGTACGTCAGTTAAACAGTCAGACTTGAGTGTCATTCTTGAAAGCGTGCATGACAATGCGGTTATTCTGGACAAAGGAAACAAATGGTTCTGGTGTGCCTTAGTAGTAGCCGGTATCATCATTGCTGCTGCAGCTTCAACAAATCCAGCATGGGCATCTATTCTGATAAGTGGACAATTTGGCGTCACATTGACGGATCTATTGTTTAACATTGCAGGAGGGCTGAGTGTAATCGGTGCAATCGGAGCTACGGCAACGTCCGGTAAAAGATCTTTACCTCAAATCACAGGTAGTGACCACTTCATCACAACTAAAAATTGATCCATAACGCATACTACTGTGACGTTACCAAACACTTAGGGATGGACGCATACAACGGCTTAACAAGTAACTTTTGAGGATTTCCAGCATACTTGCTTCCTTGTATTTGACAGTGGCCACTGACTCTTCATCATTATATCTTCAGTTGTAATATCAGTCGAAAACAACTGTTGTCTTTTGTCCTTTGATTTCTTGGATTTCTTCTTTTGAGTTTGAGAAGTAACATTTTTGGTCACCAAAGTAATAAAGTTGACTTCTGTGGGTTTAATAGCTTGTTCAGATGGTGGTTGCACACTAGAGGGATGGATATTAACAGTTGTTCCATCCATATCGGAAATGCGAGGAAACAGACTTTGAAAGGTTTCAAGGTCAATTGTCAATTTTTTAACGCTGATATTCTCAATAATTCTTAGCAAACTTCACGGTCGCAACCGCAGGGCCGAAATAAGGCAGCCAGTGGGATACCAAATATCGAATTGCTTTGATTTTATTAAACCAAGGAAGGAGCAAGAAAAGATATAGCATGGTATTGCATAAACATCAGATGTTACATAAAAGAAATAGCATTTAAAACTAGTACGATCTACAAGCAGACTGAACATGTGAAAAATTACAGTGAGTGGTACAGACGCTAATGCCTTGCATCGAGCTGTTGGATATATATACAGATATTTCATGTCACAGTATCTCTGGAACTCGCAAAAACTGAGAAAGCTTTGTGCTTTTGTCAGTTAAAGGAAGAATTAGCCGGAAAGCGTCGCTGGCGTTCAGATAGTACCGGTGCAACCGCTTGCTGCGGATGAACCCCATGTTCTCGTACAAATGCATGGCTGCCGCGTTGGTGACTTCTGTCTCGAGCATGATTTCGTCGCACTTGTCATCCTTGAGCGCCTGCACTGCCATTGAGATGAGTTTCTTGGCAATGCCCTGCCCCCTGTGAGAGCTTTTCACCGCCAACATGGCGATGTATCCACGGGATCGACAGTCGCGGTGGTTGCGCTTGTTACATACAATGACACCTACTGGTAACCTATCATCAAAAGCCAGAAAGCTGAGATTGGGCCACTCGTACACAAAGTATCGATACACGTAGACAGAGTACGGTTCCGAAAGGTCGTCGGATATCAGTTTCTGGACATGCTCGAGATCTCCTTCCTTGTTTTCTGCGTCAAGCGGTCGGTACAGAATGGCCATTGTAGGCTAACGTTGAAAATTTCAAATATCTGCGGATGCCAAGGACTCTGATAGATACAGCACAAATACAGCACAGACACCAAGACACAGCACAGAATCAGATATGTCTTCGTCTCGTCCTTGATACTCCACTTGAGCTATATAGCTTTCAGAGCATTGGGTCGTAGATGGTACTAGTTCCCAACCGTCTCTATTGAGACCCCACCAAGATCACAAGTTGGTCCTTCAACAGCTATGCAACAACAAAGAAGCTGTCGCGTGATGCTACTCAATGTGGTGATAAGCTGATGCTTTTGAGGTGATGATGACCAGTTTTCAGGGTTTGATGCCATAACTAGGAAATGTACAAGATGGGATGTAGGGGTTGCGATTTCAACTTGATAACGATAAGCTTCATGATCCATGAGCGCCATGAAGGTCAGTAACGCACTGACAGGTCGCGAGGCCACTGCCAATCCAGACACGCTTATAAGGTAGGTTGTTGAACTGGAATGTGTTTGTCTAACTTGAAAGTCTGGATGCCGTTCGAAAGTGGGTGGCTGGGGAACTCGGGGTGGCGCCAGAGCTCCAGCTGCTGCTGACTGCTCGAGGAGCCACTCAGCTCAAGCTGGAGGCCGTGTGTGACGGCCAAGATGTGTTTCTGTTCGACCGCTCGCTACTCACAAACCCGGATCCGGCGTCTGTAATCAGCGAGGACTTGATAGCTGTTGATGTACCTGCGATTCCAGGGGCTGGGGACTACGGCACCGACAATGACGGCGGGCAGCCGGGCGTTTCCAACCGGTTTTCAGCCTATTCGCGGTGGGCTACTGAGTGTCTTAACATTGCGAAGCGTCTTGATGGTGATTTACAGTCTACAGAGACTCATATTGCAGTGATCCGACGAGGGCTGCGCACTGCTATTGAGCATATGGTGCGCCATTCCGACAGTTTGGAAAAGTCGTTCAATACCAGCGTAGACGATGCTATATTGCTCGAAGAGGACCTTGTTGCTACATCGCGGTGGACGGATATTCTCGACAGAGCCAAGTCTATCAGTGTACTGCCCCAGTTTAATCGTGATGCAGCCGATGAGTCGCTTGCTGGTTGGATAAATGCTCCTGAAGTAGCCGACGCCAGTGCAAAGTGCACTGAGCTCCACGTCACACTCAAGCATCGCATTAACCACCTACGAGAGCAGGTTGATCAGATCATGACGCGCAGCAACAGTCTGCGGGCCCAGGCATTGGACATGTCGCAGCGACCGATCGCTAGCGATCTCGCGTCTGTAGGCCGTGAGCACCAGGTTTCAGAGTCGTCCAAAAGCCACTTCAAAGAGCTGCTTGTGGACTTTGAGGCGCTGGTGAACCAAGTGCACAAAGATGCCGAGTACGTCGGCTCGGTGAGCGAGTTCAAGGCTCAAGCAGTGGCCAAGATCGAGGCTCGCAACCGCAACGAGTTTTTACCTCAGATCAAGTCGATGTTAGAGGAGCTGGTGTCGATTGTACAAGTCTGGCAGCGAGTAAAATACGGTGTCCAGCAGCAGTCAGTCCTGTACATCCGCAAGCTGTCGCAGATTCAGTCTGCCACCAGTGGGCTGCGTCCTGAGATATCGGACGTGGCCAAGTTGCTGAGCGAGGCAGAGTCGCTGCGAGTTGTGATGGGCAAAGTCAACGACCTGCCGTTCCTGTACGGGGTGATTCTCGTCGAGTCGTTGCGGCGGACAATGTGGACGACGAGGATTAAAGATCTTGTTTCTGAGTCGGCAGAGAGAGTGGCAGGATGGTCTGATGGCGAGGACAGACGCCGGTCAAAATGGGCAAAGTTCTACGGGACGGCAATTCCAGACGTTATCGACCGCCATTTCTCGCACACTGCAGCGGTAGTTGATATGCATTTTCCGACCGCTGGCGACGACTCAAGCGTCGCAGTCACAGTCGAGGATATTGACAACTACATCGAGCAGTTGACCACTGTAGGTCTGTCTGAATTTGCCCGCGACGTGAAGGAAGAGCTCAACAATATGCTTCAGCAGGCACCCGATTACCTGCCAGCATCGTCGTCACATCTGTTGTATGGGAGCCACGACGATGACAAGGCTGACAAAGCAAATCCGCTTTTTAAAGGAGGTAGCCTTGCAGAAAATAGACCTCTAGATGACGACCGTATCAAGGCGTATGAGTCTCGAATTCGGGTCTTAGAGGATTTGCTTCACCGGCAGCAGTACAAAGCAGACGTCAAAGGCTCCTCTGGGAGTGCTGGCAGCGGAGCGTCTTACTTTAGGGACAAAAGTCGCAGTCCGTCCAGTAGTGGATCACCACGGTTGCTGGAACGAGTCCATCAGCTCGAGACTCAGCGTGCAAGCGATGCGAGGACCATTGCGACACTGCAGGAGGAGAAACTGGCCTTGCAAGGCAAGCTGGAGACTGCGGAGCGGGATCTGACAGATGCACTGGCGGTCAAGGACGACGTGCTAGCCAACATGACTGCTCTTGAGGTGGACTTCACCAAAGAGCGCCGCGACTATAGTGCAGAATCCAATGAGCTCAGGGCCCGCATAGACGAGCTGGAGGAGATGATTAGCCAGAGAGATGAAGTTGAGCAGCGCGAGCAGGAGTCAGTGCAGACGCTCTTGGAGGAGGTCCAGGAGAGCAATAAGTCGCTGCAGCTGCGAGTGGAGACGCTCAACAACCGAGCTCGAGACCTGTCGCAGCGACTGTACACTGGGTACCGGCGGTGTTTGGAAACGCTCGAGTCTATGGGACTTCAGGCTTCCAAAGAAGTCGACGGGAATGTTGTCGTTTTCAAAGTCAATCGAGTCAAGGGCCTGAGAAGGTCGAGCCGGTTTGGAATAGCCAGCACAGCACCGAAAGATGACGACTCGAAGAAGGGAGATGTCAAAGAGGGAATCAACATGGATGCAAAAGCAGATGGTGATAAGAGCACGGTTGTTATACCATCACCAGTGACAACAGTACTGCCTCCAACACCACCCGACAGTGAAAGGCCACCTGGTGAGACAGTCTCCACTGTCGTGACAGCAGCAGACGGAGTCGCGAAGGAAGAGACTGGGTCTGAGAGCCCGGAAGCAGAAGTGCCAGACACCGTGTCGGTCAATTCAGACCATCGGGTGCTGTACTGGATGGACAGCTCCGACATCGAGGACGAGGACGAGCGGTACCGGTCATTTGTCAACGAGGTCTATATTGACTACGACATCTACCGGGACAGCGTCTACAAGCGGTTCTACGAGGTGGACCACCACTACCGCAAGCTCCACAAAGAGGCCAAGGTGCACAGGGAACGCATCAGCCGGCTCGAGGACGAGTCGCGCAACAAGCTGTCGTTCTGGAAGTTCCGCGTAGGCGACCTGGCGCTGTTTTTGCCGACTAGAGATCCCAAGCGAGAGCCCAATCCATGGGCAGCGTTCAACGAAAACGCCCCCCACTATTTCCTGCGCCAGGAGGACTCGCACCAGCTGTCTCACCGGGACTATCTGGTAGCGCGAATCACCAACATTGAAGAGCGGGTGGTCAACAAAGCAACTGACTCTGACACTGATAACCCCTTTGACCTCAGCGACGGGCTGCGATGGCACATGCTGGACGCAACGCCCATCAAACATATTTATTAGTTTCAGCTAGCATTGCATTTCAATTATTATAACTGTTATCCTGCGTATTATCGCATCTTCACTAGAAAGAACAACTGTTGACACGCCCGTCTAGAAAAACAACTGCTGTTGATACGAGAACATAGAGCATATTAACGGAAGCAAAAATCCAACTGCGCAGCAGTTGCCCCAGCGCGACGGAGTCGCGAAAGCAAGTCTTAATATTGAATAATGCATTGGAGTTATATATTTGCGACTCCGTCGCGCTGGGGCAACTGCTGCGCAGTTGGGCGTGGACCCTGGCAAATGGGTTTCGACAATGGGCTTTAACCAGTATATAGTTAACGGATGCAAATCCGACTGCGCCAGTCTAGATGAACAACTGCTGTTGGTATGCCATCACACAAGTACGACTGCTGCAAGACGTCTCCCAAGTCGAGTCTGCACCTTTTTAACTAATAATAGTACGTCTTAGCTCTCGAGCTCGACCCTATTGCTGACTACCTTTCAGTCCACTGTGGCTATCTCCGATCGGCGTTTCCGGGTATTTGAATTGCTGCAAACTGTTTGGGCCTTTTTTTCGATTTGTTTTGACCTATTGCAGGCTGTTTTTGGGTGCATGTCATTAGTGCTTGCTAGTGTCAGTGCTTGCTTTACGCATGCGTCTTCTCCAGATCGGCTCTGCCATCTTAGACGTTGCGCATGCGGCGATGACGTCTTGATTGTTGACAACATGTCTGAAAGCAAAGTTCCGGCAGTAAGTTGCAAACCAGCACCACAAATGCGCTAGGTGGTGCTGTTGAGACGCCGGTGCTAACCAAAGTCGCAGTCGTCCTCGTGGGCAGCGTTTCTCAAGAGTATCGCCTCGTTCAACGGCGATTTGGCGTCGCTCACTGCACCGCCCTTCATTTTGTCTGCTGTGTCGCTCGTGGAGTACTCGCAGTTCTGGTACGCCGACAGGGAGCTGTTCACGGCAGCGTCTCGCGAGCAGGACCCACTGAAGCGCATGCTGCTGGTTCTCAAGTGGTTTATTGGCACGCTGCGGGGCCAGTACTGCTCGAGAAACGAAAAGCTGGGGTCCGAGAAAAAGCCGCTGAACCCGTTTCTGGGCGAGCTGTTTGTGGGCAAATGGGAGTCTGGACCTGACGAGGTGGTCATTGTGAGCGAGCAGGTCAGCCACCACCCGCCTGTCACGGGCTACAGCTTGTGGAGCGACAAGGACCAGGTGTATCTGGATGGCTACAACGGCATCAAGGCTCGCATCGCAGCGACCACCATCTCGGTCAAGCAGCATGGCCACGCCACTTACTACATCAAGGGTTTCGACGAGACCTATATTATCACTCTTCCGGCGCTCCATATCGAGGGCATCATCTTTGGGTCGCCCTATGTCGAGCTCGAGGGTAAGAGCATTATCCAGAGCAGCGCTGGGTACCGGGCCACTGTAGAGTACTCCGGCAAAGGGTACTTCTCGGGCAAGAAGAACAGCTTCAAGGCATATGTTGCAGCCGATAGTGATCCTGCGACGCCGCTGTACAAAGTGTCTGGCCAGTGGAGCGAGGTCAGCAAGATCAAAGACGAGAAGACGGGCGTAGAGGCTCCGTTTCTGGACTCGCGGCAGATCAAGGCCAGTCCTCTGGAAGTCAAGCCCGAAGACCAGCAGCACGAGCTGGAGTCGCGACGAGCGTGGTCCAAAGTGGCAGCCGCGATCCGTGTAGGTGACTACGAGCTGATCCACCAGGAAAAGAGCAAGATCGAGTCCGAGCAGCGCGAGCTCCGCAAGAAAGAAGAGGCGGCTGGCAGTCCCTGGAAGACGCGATGGTTTGCAGAGCACTCTGTAGGCGAGTCGAGCCCATTATATTTGGACCTCTGTAAGCGGGCAGGCATTGAGGCAGAGTCCAACTGGACTTTTGAACGAGCGAGCTTTGATGCCGATTCCATCAAGCCATAATCAGTTGCGTGACATATCTGGCGGCAGTATGGTGGCTGGATTGTGGAGCAACGTGATGGGTTATAGTAATGTGGGACGTGATATATTCCCACGATGTCTGTGTCGGTGAGGTTAGAGTACTGATAATCTTGGTAGTTATAGCACAATTGTGTAATTAGAATAATCGATATCTGTGTAATGTCACTAGTTGGTTGGTTGACTGCATTTGGATTGCAGCGTCGACTGGCTGCCCGTTACTCGGCAATTTCTGTTTGCCGCAGTGGATTTTATATTGTGCAATGTTTCATAAATCAAAGATGTCAATTAAGATGCTGCATAGGGTGAGCAATGTTGAACTAGGAATGATTATCCACTACTATGTAAATTATTACAAGGATTAAACCCGACTATGTAAGAGCAATGGAGCAAAAATGTCGTGCCATCAAGTTTATCTATGTACATCAGCTGAAAATAGTAGATCATATTAAATCCTAACCTATTCCGCTTCATAGACAGAAATCCTCAGAGTGCCGGTGGTCAGTTATTTCGAGCTCCTTCTTGATCAGACGATTCGTCATCAGTGTCCTGATGTGAACTTTGATGAACCAAAGGAATATTTGTATCCAGTCTCGAAGATTCTGGCTCTATGCTAACACCAACACTTCTTTGGTCATAGGTCTGAAAATACTGTGCTCTCAATTTTTCGATTTCATTTTGAGCATGTTCGTATAGCATTCTTACAGCTCGGGCATCTTCTTCTGCCTTTTCTCTCAGCCGTCGTTCAGTTAGAACATTTTGACGTTCAGTTAGAACATCTTGTTCTGCTTCTTCCCTTAGCTCACGTTCAGTTAGAACATTTTGATCTGCCTCTTCCCTCAGCCATTGTTCAGTTAGAACATCTTGTTCTGCTTCTTCCCTTAGCTCACGTTCAGCTAGAACATTTTGATCTGCCTCTTCCCTTAGCCTTCGTTCGTTTAACCTTAAATAATGGGACCTCGCCGGCGGCGACGGCAATGGTTGATGAAGGATTAGAGCAAATTGAAATCTTCCAATGTAAGCGAAGTATTGTGCATCCAAAACAAGTTCGGGCCCATTTAACCCTTCCTGTGGCACTACGTCCAAGAGCAGTTGGTAACTTAGCCGTACTGGAAGATGTGGACGGCCAGTAAGGACACCGGTCATATCATTGTACGTTACTAGATTGACACAACGCGGGACATCTTCACGTGTCCGTTTTTGCCAGACTTCGTACATTATTTGCCTCCTCGCGAGATACTTTTTAATACCAATCACCACTCTGACTTGACCAGGACCAATATCAAACCACTTTTGGATTTTTCTGTGAAGGGACGGCAGAGACTGAGAAACAGCAGTTTCGATCACTAAAGATGGTTTCCTATTGTCATCAGTCCTTGTCTTGGGCACATAACTGGCATCCCCTTCAGCCGAATACACCTCATCATCATCAGTACCATCTCCGGTATATCGGGCGGTCAACGTGCTGATGAACAACATATTCATCTGGAAGTTTGACATCCTCTGTATATCTTCTACCATCTCACAGAAGTGTGCAGTCATTGTATCATGAATTCCTGATGCGAACTTCACTATCATAGTATCCGTTTTGTGGTTTATCAAGACCAGAAAGGGAGGCAACCTCTCCCGAAGCCCCTTGGTTTCAAGATGTACAAGATCATCAAGGGAAAATTTTATCACTTCAACAAGTTGTGGTCCCTCGCCTGCTATAAACGCATCATGGCACTTCTCCAAAAATGCCTTTAGTTTCCAAAATGTTGTATATTCAAACGGAGCAACACCCTTGGTTGCACCCATATCATCCACAGAATCTTCACTTTCCACATCGGATAAATCACGGATAATCTCATCTACAGGTACAAATTCAGATGGCGTGGCATTTACTGGCGTGGCAGCACTCTCTTTGCCGGGTCCCATGTCCAGTAGCTTGGTTTCCTGTTTCAAATCCAGCAAACCAGGTACTTCACCGTGGGTAAGGACAGTAACATATGGAGTGTCGTCAGCGTTAAAGCTTCCGACGGCATTCTCAGAAAGGTGCTCGGCAGCCAAGTTGATTTGATTTTGCCTCGGAATTTGGATATCCCGTGCTGACGGCGTCGAGGATGGTACTTGCACTGGCACAGTTTTCGACGCGGCAGGAACGGATGCGGGTCTTGCCGCTGTGAAACCTGCTGCTGGCGAAAGCTCACTCGCATCAGATTTAGAGCTCGACAAAGCAGCCAAAGATCTCCGCCTGCCTGTAATCACTGGCGCATCTGCTGATTGCTCTCTTCTCAAGGTTTCCATGTCAGATACCTGCCTTCGCTGAACTATAGTTGTATCCAAGTAGAAATGCAGGAAGTAAATTGTATGGTGGCAGCTCTCTACTGAACAACTATCGAGTTCATAGCGAGAGAAGGACGCATTGGCCAAGGTGCCGGACTACTGTATGAATATCCGCTGGCCCCTTGCTGCAGTGGAAATAATAAATGGTGCCTACGGCAGCGGTGATCTTGTAAAGTCCGCATGATGCATTCCAAAAAGAGATATCTTCTATCCTTCTGGACTGTCGGGTTTCATTGGTCTGGGGGATTCCACACCAGCTGTATCTATCCAGGGCTATTCCCCTGTATGAAATATTGTTTCAATATGTAGGGTGTAAATGCGACGGGCTCCTCAATGGCTCTCGTGACTGTGTACCCTCTATGATACAGCCCCAAAAAGAGACATCTAGGATTCAGGATGCCATTAAATGATTGCAGGAAGTTCCCGGACATCCCACTGGATGACCCTTGTTTCGAATAGATTGACAAACGCCTAGGGAGCTGATATGCGGATGCACACGCATGTAGTATGCGGGAACTCCGCCCCCTGCATAAATCGCAGATCCCACGCAGCAGCGATGTGACAAAAAGCAACGATTGCAATGCCGTCATGTGCCAAAAAAAGCCCCCGGAAATCTCCGGTGTTCCTGATAGGTAGCCACAGATTGCCATCGAGAAAATCGAGCATTCAATCCTCATGTGCGCTGCGTGATTGTCGCGGTAATGGATTGCCGGCTTGTGATTTACACTGCATATATGCACCAAGACTATCGCATTAGTCTGAACCACCACAGAAGAGAAGAACCCTATTTCCTTACTTACTCTGTATATTATGTGTTTTCTATGGGTCTTGTAATTCCAATGTAACTGTTATCCATTTTAGTCGTCTGTTCTCTCAGATTCTAGTGTCTAGCTGGATGACGTGGCCAACTGTTACCGTCACTCGCCATATTCAGTTCTTCAATGATCCAGCCCAAGTGAACGTCAACTCATTACTAATGTAACGGGTGCATGCTGTTTTGGACAGTTGCTTATATCATCTTGCATTAGATAGTTGCAGCCCCGATAGAATTTATGGGTATGATGCGGGCCGATCTGTACGTCAGATCGGGACCGCGCGCTAAGACGTCAGGCACAGGGCAATGCTGCGCACCCTTCTTTCCCTTTTAGTATCATGACAGAATCCGGCCCGAAGGCAGCTGAGGCAGTTCCAGGCAAACGGCAATTGTCCAGCGCTTAGTTGGAATGAACTTGCACTGGATACCAACCCTATAAAATTGAGGTGGTTATCTCTCTTGTTTGAATTAGTAGCCGCGCTGTTATCTCTGGAATATCCTGCGAAGATCTATCAACGGTGTTGCCAGCTTTAGGCTTCCGACAACCGTGCCGATCTCTGCGTATATCTGCTTACAGGCTTGCAGCCACACCATTTCGGGCAAGTAGTGGAGTGCGGCTGACTCGGGCACTTTGCTTTTTTTCGAAATATTGGAACATTGGGTCGTGACATTTCATATCAGCTTATAAGCACTTTATACTACCAAAGATAGTTTTTTCTGAAGTAATATACATTTTGTCTAAGCGAAACAGAATGTGAGAGACCAACTTCAAAAAGAATAATTGCATATGTCAACGAAGTGCTGGATTTTGCACCACGTCTGTCTGTGGCACGCTAGTTCTGTTTCAGTAATAACGTATTATTAGTATGTGGGCCCGAGAGCGTTCATCTATTTTCTTTTTTGGTATCTAGCGCTATTTTTGACCACTAGTTTGCCTATCAACGAGCACTAAAGGCATTCTGCACCTAATTCTGGACTATGTGAATCTGTAAGCATCACCAGTTGAACCAGCATGCACTTCGCTGAGACTTTTTTCAGATGTAGGTCAGTATTTGAAACATTCGAGAATTATGCTTGGCTCGTACAGTATATACTAGTGCCATTGGCCAGATTATCTAAAACCTGAAGTGAAGGGAAGTTATATTAAAATATTTATGCATATGACAAATAGAGGGCTTTACATCTTAGTGTAGATCGAAATGCTTCGCGAACTGCGAACCACAAGCTGCAATCGCCTCGAATAACAGTAATGGATATAATGCAGATGCTTATTCGTCATAAGTATGCACAATAATGTGAACTTGCTAATTAACATACCAGAACCGAAGCATCAGCTCTACGTTAGAGCCATGCTGCGAATACCACATCCAATTATACCATCCATGTCAGCCAGGTACATCAAGTATTTTCCCACATGCCAAACTTACGTCTTGATCTGTAAACTGTTGGAGGTACATCCTGCATTCCTTCAACGGAATCGATTCGATTTTCTAAGAATGATTTATGAGTACAACAAGTTCATCTCGAGTGCCGAAATATCAGTGCAGGTACTCCTCGCGCAGACGAATACAATATGGCAAACCGTAATCATTCCCGTAAACCTACTCTCCATCATTCTAGTAATCCCCGTCATCATCTTCGTCATCTTCGCCATCATCTTCATAGTCATCATCGCCGTCATCATCGTCGTCATCATCGTCGTCATCATCGTCGTCATCATCGCCGTCATCATCGTCGTCATCTGCGTCGCCATCTTCGTCGCTATCCCCGATATCAGCTTTGTCGGCGTCCCAGCTCTCAGCATCGTCGTCAGCCATGCCGGACATATGTGTCAGCATACACACTGTTGCATGAATATCCAGGCATTGCTTCAACGGGACTGATATATCTTTCTTAGAATGGTTTCTGAGTGTGAAAGTATCTTTTCGAATATTGTAATCCTGGCGTATGAGCTCATCTTTCAGACAAATACAATATGACAAACCGCTGTCATCTCTCCCTTCATCTTTTCTCTCTTTGTCTTTATCATGTTTTGAATCAAACCAAAGCTGAAGTGACCCAAATTGTTTGTGAACTCTGGCAATGAGTGTAATGGTATTCATAGGACTGTCAATCCAGTCATTATCTTCAGGAAGGTCAGAATTAAACATTCTCAAGATTGACAATACGCGCAGCTGTTCTTCTGTGAGTTCTGCATTCCCCTTTTTTAATTTTATGAACGAGTGCGGGATGATATGTGCAACTTCTAGATCATCTCTTATTGCATTTTGAAGAACCTCTCCGTCCATCAGCATCACAGTTCTCGGCTCCCATGCATTATGGTGCATATTGGCCCATATGTTATCAATGTGACCAGTAGCGACGCATAGATGATTATCCCGCTTTAGAACACGCTTTCGCAAAGCCTTTCTACCTCTGCTACCGGTATTCATCACTTCTGAGCCAGGTGCAGACATTGGATACTTGATTTTACCAGTCGCTGTAACTTAATTAGACTGCAACTCCAATACTTCAACTTACAACTAGATAGAAATGCAAACATACTCGATGCAATAATCCTTAGTGCATCGGTCCCTAGAGCTGGATTGTAGCTTAGCTCAATATTCACGTTTCTCCAGCTGTCGAAACTAGCAGCTTTGTCTCTGTTGTACTCTTGGCAAAACCAAGCTATGAATACTGCCTTACTGAAATCTGATTTCAAACATCGCAAGGTATCATCGATGAACTTATAGGCATTCATCATGCGTTTCTTTCCTGCCGGAATCTCAATATCTTTCAGATTACTCAGATGATCGCACAACTGCTTGCTTGCGAGTTCTACCTCTTCATGCGTAAATGATGCAACGCCAACGGGAGGTCGAGGCGGTATATCTCCTGTGGAGCCTTCTGACTCGATTGTTGCAGATGGTGTCGTCAGAACTGGAGACGACTTTTGGTTTTTACACGGCCGTTTTTGCTTCCGCGTAACTGCCATTTTTTTTAATTGAGACCACTAAACCTGAAGGTTAAACTCGTATTACAGTATGTATGATCGATCTGCCTTAGTGTGGCTCATCTTTAGCTTAAGTTGACTTAACGCGCTTGGGCCCAACGCTTCGCCTCATTATAAGCATATGCAATTATGAGAGCCTAACGACTATACGACAGGAGAATTTCAACGTCTGCAATGAACTTGTGAAATGCTGCAAATACCACTGATCCCAGAACTGAATCTGCTTCCTCGACTGTTTCAATGTCATCATCATCATCTGCATAATCCAGTATCTTATCGATTACTTCCTCCGTGCCAGATTCACCTCTTAGTCTGCAAACTGCTGCACGGAAATCGAGATATTCCTTCAATGGAGCAGATATACTACCATTTCCACTATCAACTCTCGGATTGAAAAAATCCAGAATCTCGAATTCCTGGCGCAACGATTCATCACTCAGAGAAATACGGTATGATAGACCGCCGTCATTTCTCTTTTCACCGTTATTTGAATCAAACCAAAGTCCTAGATTCTTAAACCGCCTGTAAGTCCTACAATCGATTGAAATATAGTTTTGTGGACCACGACTATCTGCAAGGAAATCGTTTTTCAACATTCTCGACATTGCCAACATGAACTTTTGTCTTTCTTTCAGTCTCGATCCCCCTTTGAATAATGACTTAGGTATGATACGTTCAACACTTAGAAAATCTCTTTGCGCATTTTGAAGAATCTCTCCGTCCTTCAGCATCACAGTTCTCGGATCCTCCGCTTCACAATGCTTCCTGGCCCACCAGTAGTCCACGTGACCTGTAACGATAGATCGATAATTATCACGCTTTAAAACCCGCCTCCGCAATCTTTCTTCACGATCTGTACCGAAACCCGGTATGGTTTCAGTGCCAGAGGTAGGTACTGGCAGATCAGTTCGACACGCCGCTGTGACTTAAGTTAGACCGCAGCAATGATTATTTGACTTACAGATAAATAGAAATGCAAACATGCTCGATGCAATGCTCTTTAACGCATGGGTCCCTAGAGCTGGATTCTGTGCCAGATCGCTATCCACAGACTTCCATCTTTCAAAACTAGCAGCTTTATCACTGCCGTACTCTTGGCAAAACCAAGCAATGAATACTGCCTTACTGAAATCTGTTTCCAAGCATCGCAAAGTACCGGCGAAGAGCTGATATGCGCTGATTTTTTCGCCTCTTATCGGCTCAATCTTCGCATCTTGCAGACAAGCCAGTTGACAGCATAACGATTTGTGCGCGAGCTCTACATCTTCGTGGGTGAATTTCCCTATCGTCAATTGAGGACAAGACAGCATGGACTCCGCAGAGACATGCGACTGATGCAAATCATCAGCTGGGTTAGCCCGCACATTTCGAGACAATGTCTGGCTATTGCGCTTCCTTTTCATAGCTCGTCCGCCACCCGCCATCTTGCTTGGAGAGGATTAGAAATTTGAAGATGAAGTAGAAACCGATGCAGCGATATGTAAGAAGCAGAGTCAAGGGTCCTTGTGCTGCTCTATGTAACATAGGCTTAGGGGAACGTGTCACGACAGAGCTGACGTGGTGTCGACCATAAATTCTCTCTTAACGTCAAAATCAAGCGAAACAAGATATCACTCCTCAAATGTGCGAAGGAATACACTTACCATGATTTGATTCAGCTTCACGTTCTGAAGATACTCGCCAGTTGGATTCCTTAAATTGCCGAGTGGAACTGCAAAGTAGAGAGAGAGTGGCCGAGACTATGTATCTAAGAGATAACTCACTCTTTAGTAGCAAAAAGAGCTTTTTTTCTGTGGTAATATACAATTTCTTGAAGAGAAACAGAATGCAAGAGACCAACCTCAAAGAGAATAATTGCAGATGTCATTGTTTTCAGCGACCACGAAATGCTGGATTTTAAACCATGTCTGCGCCACGCTTGTTCTGTTTCAGTAACAACGCATTATTTGTATGTAGGCCCGAGAGCGTTGAGCTGTTTTCTTTTTTGGTAATTCTTTTTTGACTGCTGGCTTTGCCTATCTGTGAGCACTAAAGGCATCGTCGCTTTCTGCATCCTCCCATTCTGGACTGTGTTAATCTGTAAGCATCGACCAGGCCGGCGTCGGTGACGCCGCGCCATCTTTCAGCATCTGAGGCACAAATTGGACATTTCGGTTTCAGTTTCATCAGCACGATGGACAGTACTGGCCCGCTTTTGTTCAAGCTGTCCTTTTCCTTTCACTTCCTCAGCTATGCTTGCAGCGGTGATGATGCTGTCACTTACTAGGTACCAGCATGGCGAACCAGTCGACTATGTGCGCTACCTCGTAGCAGGGGAGAAGCATTTCGGAATGCAGAAGTGCCTCAATGTTGTGAGCTCCTATGTCCCTGCGCGGGCTTACACTCAGGTTAAGTTCATCTCAAAGCGTATTCAAGCCGCGACATCTAGCAGCTGAGAAACATTAAATTACGTCACTTCAGATACGATGATTCACACACAAAATCAAGTGCGAGAGAAGAGGAAAAGCAATTTGATCTGCTTACCACTCAAGAAGATAATAGATTTGATTTAGAATGATGATTCAACGCTTCGCTTCAAGCATATGCAATAATGAGAGCCTAACTGTTATACCACAGCAGAATTTCAACGTCTACCGAGTACTTCTGATATGCTGAAAATACCGCGAACTCGCCTCCTTTGCTATTTCAAAGCCATAATATGCGCCATTTAATAACTTGTCGGTTACTTCTCCCGTGCCAGTATCACCTCTTTTCCTGCAAACTGCTGCACGGAAATCTAGAGATTCCTTCAGCGGGGCAGATAGACTACCATCTACCCTTGGATTGAAAAATCTAAAACCTCGTATTCTTGGCGCATGAACTCGTCGCTCAGAGAAACATGATATGATATACCGCCATCAGTTCCCTTCTCTCCCTGATTTGAATCAAACCAAAGTCCAAGATCCGTAAACAGCTTGTGAGCTCTAACATCGACTGAAAGATTAAAGGGTAAATATAATGTTATAACTTAGTGTAGATAGTTAGTATTTAACACAAATTATTAAATTAATTTTTATTAATTTATATAGTTTTGTGGACGATCATTATCTGTAGGAACATCGATATTAAACATTCTCAACATTGCCAACATGAGCTTTTGTTGTTCTATGAGTCTAGCCCCGCCTTCGAATAATGACTTAGGTATGATGCGTGTAACATTTAGAAAATCTCTTTTTGCATTTCGAAGAATATTTCCGTTCATCAGCGTCACAGTTCTCGGCTCCTCCTCATTACTATTCTTCCTGGCCCAGTGGATGTCAACGTTACCTGTAACGACAGATCGATAATTATCCCGCTCTAAAACCCGTTTTCGCAATTCCTCTTCATCATCCTTGCCGGTATCTGCCATGGCTCCAAAGTCAGGCTCAAATACTGACCGCTCGACTCGACAAGTTGCTGTAACTGAATTAGAGCGCAGCAATATTACTTTGACTTACAGATAAATAGAAATGCAAATGCTCGATGCAATATTCTTCAGCGCATCGGTCCCTAGAGCTGGATTCTCTGCCAGCTCGCTGTCAACTGACCTCCATCTTTCGAAACTAACAGCTTTATCACTGCCGTACTATTGGCAAAACCAAGCTATAAATACTTACTAAAATCTGATTCCAAGCATCGCAAAGTACCAGCGAAGAGCTGATATGTGTTGATTTTTTTCGCGCTTCATCGGCTCAATCTCGACGTCTTTCAGACAAGCCAGTTGACAACATAACGATTTGCTCGCGAGCTCTACGTCTTCACGAGTCAACTTCGCAATAGGCAATTGAGGACGAGACAGCATAGACTCTGCAGAGCTGTCAGCAACTGGTACAGCTTGTACACTTAGAGGAGATCCCTGGCTATTATGCTTCATTTTCTTGCTGCCGATGGGTGCCATAGTGAAATGTAAGAAGCAGAGTCAAGGGTACTTGTTTTGCTGCTCTGTATAACACAGACTTAGGAGACCAAGTCGACAAGGTTGCTATAGATTCTCTCTTAACTTCAACATTAAGCGAAAGAAAATTGCCCCTAAAATGCGTGCAGGAATGCTACTGACTGTGGTCTTGTGCAGTTTCATTCTGAAGATGCCTGCCACTTGGATATTTTCTAATCGCTCGGGTAGAAGTACAAGTAGGAAGAGAGCTGCCTAAGGAGTAACCTACACATTTATAGACAATTTGCAAGACAGTAATCTTATGACAATCATTTATTGTTGCATTGGAATTATGAATCAACTCTTGGACCCGACATGAGATTACCCAATAATGAGAGTCTAACGAAGATACGACCGCATAATTTCAACGTCTGCAATGAACTTCACATATGCGGCAAATACCACAGCTCCCAGAACTGAACTGGTCTCTTCCGCTGTTTCAATCTCGTCATATGCGTCGTCCAATGTCTTGTCGATTACTTCCTCAGTTCCAGACTCACTTCTTAGTCTGCAAACTGCTGCACGGAAATCGAGCCATTCCTTCAATGGAGCAGATATACTACCATTCCCACTATCAACTCTCGGATTGAAAAAATCTAGAATCTCGAATTCCTGGCGCAGCGACTCATCACTCAGAGAAATATGGTATGATAGACCGCCGTCATTTCTCTTTTCACCGTTATTTGAATCAAACCAAAGTCCAAGATCCGTGAACCGCCTATAAGTCCTACTATCGATTGAAATATAGTTTTGTGGACCATGGCTATCTGCAGGGAAATCGTTATTCAACATTCTCGACATTGCCAACATGAACTTTTGTCTTTCTTTCAGTCTCGATCCCCCTTGGAATAATGACTTAGGGATGATACGTGCAACACTTAGAAAATCTCTTCTCGCATTTCGAAGAATCTTTCCGTCTATTAGCGTCACAGTTCTCGGATCCTCCACGTCACAATGCCTATCGGCCCACCAGCCGTCCACATGACCTGTAACGACAGATCGATAATTATCACGCTTTAAGACCCGCTTTCGCAACTTTTCTTCACGATCTGTACCGAAACCCGGTGTGGTTTCAGTGCCAGAGGTACGTACTGGCAGCTCAGTTCGGCAAGCCGCTGTGACTTAAATTAGACCGAAGCAATAATAGTTTGACTCACAGATAAATAGAAATGCAAATATGCTCGATGCAATATTCTTTAGCGCATGGGTCCCTAGAGCTGGATTCTGTGCCAGCTCGCTGTCAACAGACCTCCATCTTTCGAAACTAACAGCTTTATCACTGCGGTACTCTTGGCAAAACCAAGCTATAAATACTGCCTTACTAAAATCTGAATCCAAGCATCGCAAGGTACCCTCGAAGATCCGATATGCATGGATTGTTTCGCCCTTCATCGGCTCAATCTCGATGTCTTTCAGACAAGCCAGTTGACAACATAACGATTTGCTCGCGAGCTCTACGTCTTCATGAGTGAACTTTTCAATTGGCAATTGAGGACGAGACAGTATAGACACCTCAGGGATGTTAGGCTGATTCAAATCTGCAACCGGTGTAGCTCCTACATTTGTAGATGTCTGACTACTCCGCTTCCCCTTCTTGCCTCGTCTGACTGGTGCCATCTTGCCTGGATCGAATTAACGATTTGATAATGAAGTAGAAACTGGTGCAGCTATATGTAAGAAGCAGAGTCAAGGTCCTTGTCCTGCTGTTCCATGCAACGTGGGTATAAGAGACCAAGTCGTGACAAGGCTGACGTATCAGAGTTGACGTGGCAACTTCAATATGTCTAAAATGAATTTTCTCATAACGTCGGTACGAAGCGAAATAAGAAATCGCTCCTCGAATTCGGGCTGGAAAATTCTGACTGTGGTCTGATGCTGTTTCATGTTCCGGAGATACATGTCAGTTATATATCTTAAATGGCCGAGCAGAACTACACTGTAGAGAGAGTAGTCGTCACTATATAACTAAGTAATAACCTATATAACATGTAAGACACTAACGTTACAATAATCATCCATTGTAGTAGTAGAATGGTGCGTCATAATGAGCACCTAACTATTATACCACAGCAGAATTTCAACGTCTGCCGAGTACTTCTGATATGCTGCAAATACCGCTGCCCCTAGAGGCGAACTGGCCTCCTTTGCTATTTCAAAGCCATGATATGCGCCATTTAATAACTTGTCGATTATTTCTCCTGTTCCAGATTCACCTCTTAGTCTGCAGATTGCGGCACGGAAATCCAAACATTCCTTCAGCGGAGCAGATAGACTACCATCTCCACCGTCTACCCTTGGATTGAAAAAATCTAAAATCTCGTATTCTTGACGCATGAACTCGTCGCTCAGAGAAATACGGTATGATATACCGCCATCATTTCTCTTTTCTCCCTGATTTGGATCGAACCAAAGTCCAAGATCCGTAAACAGCTTGTGAGCTCTAACATCGAGTGAAATATAGTTTTGTGGACCATCATTATCTGTAGGAACATCGATATTAAACATTCTCAACATTGCCAACATGAACTTTTGGCGTTCTATGAGTCTAGCCCCGCCTTCGAATAATGACTTAGGTATGATGCGTGTAACATTTAGAAAATCTCTTTTTGCATTTCGAAGAATATTTCCGTCCATCAGCGTCACAGTCCTCGGCTCTTCCGCGTTACTATTCTTCCTGGCCCAGTGGATGTCAACGTTACCTGTAACGACAGATCGATAATTATCACGCTCTAAAACCCGTTTTCCCAATTTCTCTTCATCATCCTTGCCGATATCTGCCATGGCTTCAGAGCCAGACTCAAATGCTGGCCGCTCGACTCGACAAGTCGCTGTAACTAAATTAGATCGCAGCAATTACGCTGACTTACAGATAAATAGAAATGCAAACACGCTCGATGCAATATTCCTTAGCGCATCGGTCCCTAGAGCGGGATTCTGCGCCAGTCCACTCTCCACAGATTTCCATCGCTCAAAACTAGCAGCCTTATCGCCGTCATACTCTTGGCAAAACCAAGCTATGAACACTGCCTTACAAAAATCCGATTCCAAGCATCGCAATGTATCCTCAAATAGCCTATATGCGTTGATTATCTCGCCTCTCACCGGCTCAATCTCGACGTCTTGCAAAGAAGCCATATGACCGCATAGTGTGTTGCTCACGAACTCCACGTCATTATGGGTAGATTTTCCAATAGGCAATTGAGGACGAGACAGCATATACTCCGCCGAGATATCAGCAACTGGCGTAGCTTGTACACTTGGAGGGGACGCATGACTACTGTGCTTCCCCTTCTTGGCTCCTCTTCCAGGCGCCATCTTTTTTCGTGTAGAAGTAGTAATTCGAAGATCCTTGTCTTAGTACTCTATGTAACACGGGCTTAGGAAGACAGGGCTGACGTGTTAGATTCGATGGGGCAACTCTAATATGCCTATCATGAATGATCTCTAGAATAGTAAATATAAACGGCGCGGAATAAGAAATGACTCCTCAAATAGCCCGCTGGGATATTCTTGCCGGCTTGATTCATGTTCCGAAGATTCCTGCCGGTTGGATATCTTAAATTGCCCAGCAGAGCTACCGAGTGAGGGTAGCAGACGCTATATAGCCAAAGAATAATCTACATATTTATAGACTTTGTCTGAGACGGTAAATGCTGTAATAATCATTCATGTAGCATTATAGTGATGTGTCACATATGGCTTGCAGTACGCCCTGCGTGCAAAGGAATCCTAATACAGCCGACAAATGTCAACGCGACAATAGTTATAACTTATATAGAATTGTTTTTTAATATGCTCAAGCAAAGAAAATAGATAACGGACAGACGGTTGACATTCATACCGTTGTATGAAAATACGAGTGCAAGATGAGCGGTATTTTGTTACTTTTGGTCCAGAAATTAAAGCACACAGTCGGAAAGTGCCGCATGAAAACACTCGCATGTCGATCATTGCGTTAGACTGGCAGCATTGCAGCGACGATCATTGAATTGCCGCGGAGTAAGCAAGCTTCCTTTGGTCCCATCCGGAATGGACAGCAAGACGCACTCCGTTGCAAAACTGTGTGAGAACCCTAGTATTCTTGAAAACTGTCGGGTTCTACAGGTTGCTTCCATACAGAGCGGTGGGCCTATTGCTGAGATCGCTGGTACTCGCGTGGTGTAGAAAACTCTAGCTGTAATTCCGTCTGTAATTCCACTGTGTCCTTAGATTATACCTGTTTATTTTCGAGCATGCCACAAGATGCTCCAGCAAGCCCCCATTGTAGGTATCCGTTCTTGTATAGCTTACGCGGCCAGATGCGTTGTGCATTTTTGACTGGGCAGGACAGTGGAATTGACGATTTTAACGGTTCTTCTGCTTGCAAAATAGGAGGAGTAGTTTGCATCTGTAGTTACTTGAGAACTCCCTATGACTCTCGAGTTGGAATTCGACGTGTTACTCTGTTTAGTCTCGATATTTTCTGATTCGTTCTACGTGTTTTCCGGCGAATTGTTGCGGATGTATTTTACAGAGTTCATGGTGTGAGTTCCAAGTAGTTACAGAATTGGCGTGTTATGTCGATACCAGCGATTCAGTCGATTCACATTGACGGTTTTGTTGTGTTTTGGACACGGTACGTGGAACGTCGACACGTATTTTAAGCCAGGCACTGGCGCTACATATGTCTATATCCACTACGCCATATAGAGTGATGCGTGGTGTACAGCGTCACCGTCATTCACAGAGTGAGTGGACGCGTCCGGGTGGTCATGCAGGCATCGGTGATTGGCGTCGCGTGATGTAGCCTGGTTACAGCACAGGCATATGACCTCGCAGCTGTGTGCCAAGTGGTGCACGATCTCGATAGTAGGTGGACAGGCTGCAGCCGGCGGTACCTGATCGGCTGCAGTTCTGCTGCATGTAGACAACAAGTTGACTTTGCAATGCTCGTACTACAGTCCAATCATTCATATATACTCCTACGCTGATGTGCTGTTTTGCATTGTATATACGCGGCAAGCTATCTTTGCGGTGTTTAATCAACTCAGACTCTACTTCTAGCTGGAATGCGACCTGGTATAGTACAGGGGAACCGTACATTTGACAGCCGTTGTGTTAGGCATACGCGATCAAAGTTACATGCATATGCACCACTGCCTCCAGATCAGGAGCCACAACAGCACAAACACCAAAATTAAAGCCCACAAAATGCCAGCACCCAAGCCTACACATACAGAAGCGCCCAATACAACGGAAGCTCACAATAGGTTCGCCAGGACGGTCAAACTGCTCTGGCAACCGCCCAGCCAGCACCGGTGCTGGCAGCCGTACCAGCCAGCAACAGCAGGCCAGCCACGCGTTGCCTGGCACATCACAGCACGCGTACATCACCGCACAACGCACCGGCCTCTGTGGCAGCGGCGCGCCTACTGCCACCCCCCTCACACTATATAACTACTGTGGCCCACAGCCTACATACTGTTCACTAAGACTTACTACCAGATTCCAGGTGTGTAGTATAACCCAGGGCAGTATTAAGGTGAGTACACCCTACCCAACCCGCTTGGTGCGGGACGCTAACTGGGCACCACCACCGGCACCACCAGCCATCCCCACCGGGTCCGCCACTGCAATTGACATGGCGTGGCCTGTTGGACGTTGCTGTTGGTGCTGGTGCTGGCGCTGTTTGTGATGACTATGTTTTGGACACCCCCTCCAGTGCTGGTGCTCGACGACGCGTGGCTCGCGCGGCACCGCATGTGTGCTGCCACGGCTGCTGCCAGACTGCCCAGCCGCTGGACTGCCGCCATCTCATCGCGTTTACTCCAATGTCGACTGCTGGCAGCGACTTGGTGATGGTGGTTGGCAGCGGGCTCGACAAGGTGTGGTGAGCAGCGACAGGGCCACTGGCAGTCCGTGCGCTGCCAGATTGGCCCGCGCCTCGAGCCGATGCCATTGGCTGCCGTGCGCGGCGTTTTAGCGGTGTTGTGGCGCTGCAAAGCTGTTGGTAGTGCTGTTGGTGGCTGTTTGTGGTGGTCGTCTGGTGGGCGGTCTAGAGGTTCGCAAAAGTTGCGGTCTCGAGCCGCCGCACCACAATACCACCACCTTTACTACCACCACCGCTAACACCACCACCCACACCTCTACGCCGCAGCTCACCATAAGCCTTGTCGGTGCAGCCCTACCCTCGCCAAACCCTGACCATTGCAGAACACTCAACACACACAAACAAACAGACCCCTGCCCTTCATCACCAGCCTGCGATGTACAGGGCGCGGCTGCTGTACCGAGTGGTAATGGTGTGGTGTGTGGAGAGGGAGGTGCGGCGGGGTAGGGCGCCCTAACCGCGACTGTATGGGGCAGCCAGCCACACGATTTCAACTTGCCATTGTAGTGTTGACATCCAGATCATAGTCATTGCATTCAGCGAAGCCATGTTGCGGATTGCGCTGAGAGGAGTCGGGCTGCGACGCCCGCTAGCAGTGTTCGGCCAAGCTAACCTCCATGTGTATAGACAAGTAGCAATGCCTAAAGAGACGCGAACACGACGAACCAAGGACGAGGGCCGCAAGAAGGTCAAGAAGGACCCCAACGCGCCCAAGCGAGCCCTGTCGGCGTACATGTACTTTGCCAACGAGCAGCGCGACACGGTGCGCACCGAGAACCCCGGTGTGACGTTTGGCCAGATCGGCAAGCTGCTGGGCGAGAAGTGGAAGGCGCTGGGCGAGACCGACAAGGCTCCCTACGAGAACAAGGCCAACCAGGACAAGAAGCGCTACGAGGACGAGAAGGCTGCTTACGCTGCCTCCAAGGCCGCCGGCGAGTACTCTGAGTAAACTCGCGGACTGCGTCACGATTGGTTTAATGTTATTATT